>CM077164.1:106625907-107225907 GCA_039583875.1 Platanthera guangdongensis | reverse complement strand
AAAGATCTCTTCCCTTGCACCCTCTTCATATCCTTTTCCAACGCGGTCGCGGTGTCAACCAACGCTTGGAAACCTTGGTTCACAGAACTTGAAACAAGGAACCTCAGTTCGTCCCTCAGTCCTTCATAGAACCGATTAGTCTTCCTCTGCTCATCAGCAAAAATAGAACCCGCATACCGCCCTAAGCGAGTAAATTCATGCAGGTACGCGTCAACACTGCCATCACCTTGAGTCAACCGTTGGAATTCATTTTCCATGGTGATCCGCTGAGCCACAGGAAGGTGCTTCGCAAGGAAGAGCCTGAAGAATTCTTCCATCGATACTTGGGTTAACGGACGACCCGCCAAATGATGCAACTCCATCTCATCCCACCATAATCGAGCTTCTCCTTCAAGAAAGAAGGTGGCTAAGGTAACTTTCTGATGCTCCGCCGTTCCTATCGCCGTCATCACTCGCTTGACGCGCGATAGCCAATCCTCAGCCTGCGTCGGGGTTCCCGCTCCCGAGAACGTAGGCAGATGGAAACTCATAAACCACGTTAGCTGCTTCTCAGCTGCTCGAGGAGCCACACCCATGACAGGTTTAGGCCGTACCGCCACCTATTCTGGCCTCACAGCCGCTTGTTCCTGCCTAAGGGGCTGGCCTTGGATCATGGTAAATAAAGCCTCCGCAACTAAACGCACGTGTTCCGCAGACGGTGGAGGTGTCGGCACCGCGGCTGTTGTCGTACTTTCATCAGAACGCTGGGGCTCAGACGGCCCAGCTCCACTCCGTGTCACCTAAAGGTGGACAAGACACACACATTAGCGGTCGTACCCAAGCAAACAACACAAAATAGGAACACGCAGGTTCCTCAAACACATCAAGTTGCATTCCTATCAGGGACATTCAGGAGTTCATTCGTAGACTTTGGTGTGCACAAACACGTGCTCGCCACCCCACAAAAGAAGTCGGCCACGACTTCGAGAGGGAACGACCAAGACGACCGATACCAAAAATGTAACAACTCCATCCGTTCATATGATATATTCTAGAAGGTCCGGCCGGGGCCCCACAGGATATATCACAAAACAGTCGGTGAAGGTACAAGATGATACCAGAGTCGCGCATCGCACCTAACACAAAGCATTCTAGCGGAAGCCTAGACTACAACTTGAACTCCTCATGAATGTCCAAACATAAAACTCCACATTTTATATCATATAGGAATGTCTTACAACATATACAAAGAGTTGGCCTTATGACCTTACATAGCTTTCACACAGTGGCCTACAACAGATTAGCGCGCAGGCCGGCCACAATAAAAGAAAACACAATATTTAGCCTTCGAGGGCTAACAGCAGCAGCAACACCAGCAGGAGCATCAACCTCTATGCGTCCCGCTCGGTTCTCCCGTACCTGGAAAGGGACAATCCACCCACCGGTGGCAAACAAAAGCAACGGTCAGCGTTCAGCTGACCAAATTATAACGAACCTACCCCTTCTCTCGGGGCAGCGGTATTTTTCCCTGCAGGCATATCATATCACAAGTATGGCAAGCTATATCATCAAAAGGTGCTTTCACGCACACAAGCCATCACAACAGTTCGTCGCCCGGCCCAACGGTCCGCGCACTCAGGGCACATTCTTGGTGTTCTGGCAACCTCTTGCCCACCACCGTATCAGGGTTATCACCCAACGGTAAATCTCTTGAGCAGTTCCTCCATGGCGTGCAGCCGTAGTTAGTCTTCCTACACCGGGATGGCCCGTAGCCCCCCATTGTGTCATGACGCGCAGGCCGAAGACTCTTGCTATGCGCTCCAACAGACCGCACTTTTTGGTCTCACGTCAGACGGACATAGCGTAGGTTGGATCCTCCACCCCCCGTTTCTCAAATCGCCTTGTCTTCTCCGAGTACGGCGTACTCATGGCTATATCAAAGGCGCGGGTCGGTCTCACCAATCCTGTTCTTGGCATTCAAGCCTGGGTATTTCTCTATACCCATTTCCTCACAGCAACAACGGGTCTTTCCTGGGCACACCAGTACTTCCTGTGACTCTCTCCACAGGTGGACACCGCACAAGCACAAATATCAGGGGTCTTTCCTGGGCACACCAGTACTTCCTGTGACTCGCTTCACAGGTGCACACCCTAAAACATCCCATGGCTATTTTCCTGGGCTACCACCCCAGTACTTCCTGCTACTCCTTTTCGCAGGCATAACCCGTAGACTCCTTACACTACACGTTTATCACGGAGTCTTCTCCGGTTCGTATGCAACATCACTAATCCAGACCAACCTGTCCAGATGGGCTTCACACAGCATGCCTATTCCGTACTCCATTTCCGGATCTATATGCTAACAAAAGGGGATTTCAAGTATCCACCCAAAGATTCCCAAAATCAACCACCTCTTGGTGGGGGAAATCACAAGATTTGCCAAAAAGAAAGCCTTCACATGGCTAGGAAGAAAAGTCGTTACCCTTGACGACCGCTTCGTTGCCATGGCCTCCAATCTTGCTTGCAAGACTCGCAAGATCGTTACCTCCGCAACGCTGGCTTCGGATCTCTCGTCGGTAAACCGCAGCACCACCAACAGCAGCCCCCTTTCCTTCTTCCTCCTCCTTTCTCTCTCTCTTTCCCTCTTCACTTGAAGAAAGTTCAAGGCCAAAGAAATGAGAATTCTTTCTCTGATTTCGGCCCTTAAGGAAAAAGAAGAAGAAGCTTCAGCCCTTGGATCTAGACTGAAGGAATGGACGGCCACGATTCTGCCAAAAACACATATTTTGGCCCGACACGGCCTCTGACACGGCCGTGTGCCAGGCCGTGTGCCTCAAGCGGTGGTCAACCGACTTATCCAAATCAGTGACACGCCTATGGGACACGCCCGTGTCATAGGCCGCACCAACACGCCTTCAGACACGCCCGTGTCTGTGGCCGTGTACCTGGGGAAAAAAATCCCAAATCATCCCGAGACTTCACACGGCCTGTGACACGCCCGTGTCCCAGGCCGTGTGCCCAGACACGGCACAAAGACACGCCCTGTCGAAACCCTTCGGCGGGCTGAGTTCGTCGCCTGATTTGACACGCCCTGTGACACGCCCGTGTCACAAGCCGTGTTCAACACTCGACACTCACTTCTCGACACTCGACGATCGTCGAGAAAAATCGTCGAGCATGCGACACGGCCTTGGACACGCCCGTGTCCTGGGCCGTGTGCCTCCTCTTGACGCATTGCCGAGAGCAAAAATCGTCGAGACAAAGCCCAATCGTCGACACAACCTCGACACGCCCTGCGACACGCCCGTGTCGCAGGCCGTGTCCACTGACACGCCCTGGGACACGCCCGTGTCCCAGGCCGTGTCACCCAAAAATGCCTGTTTCCGAACTTTGGGCTGTTACATACTGCTCCTAAGCCAAATCCAACACATGATACTTCCTACTATATCGTTCAGAAAATTACTCCTTACCCTGGGATGTCTGTCTGGATGTGGCTATCCAAGAATCAGCAAAAAGAAAGAAAGAAAAGTAGAAGATATTCTCCTCCACCTCAGAGACATTGGAAAGGACGTCCTCCTCCTCCACCAGCTGTTGGTGCTTCAGGTAGCACTTCTCAGAGGTCTACCTAATATGCTCAAACATACCATAGACAACATGGTAGACTCTTATCTTCTCAAGGAAGTAGCCAACATAGGTACCCTTCAAGCAGGCATCAACATCAGCAACAACATCAACAACCTCCGCAACAGCAACAACAACAGCTACAACAAGCTCCTGAACCAGTAAAATCTGACAGTCCTAAAAGGCCAGAGTCTCCTCTTATTCTCTATGTGGATCCAAAGACAGAGACTACTGCTAGAATGGCTACGTTCCAGGAACTGGTTGGATTATCATTGATAAACAAAGCTAAAGCTGAAGGAAAAGATGCCTCCCAGTATTCAACAATGTGAAAAGTTAGCCAAACTCTATGTGGAGAATGTTGTGCGATTGCATGGTGTGCCCCGCAATATTGTTAGTGATCGAGATGGACGCTTTATGTCGAATGATTGGAGGTTGGTGTATAGTCTGTTGGGTACTAAGCTAAAGTTCAGTACAGCCTTTCATCCGCAGACGGATGGCCAAACAGAGAGGGTCAACCGGACGTTGGAGGACATGCTTCGCATGTGCGTCCTAGATTTTGGAAAACAGTGGGAAGATCACCTGTACATGGTGGAGTTTGCGTACAACAACAGCTTTCAGGCAAGTATTGGAATGGCGCCTTTCGAGGTCATGTACGGGAGGAAGTGTCGTACGTCGTTGTCTTGGTTGGAGGCAGGAGAATCAAAGTTGTATAAACGTCAAGCAGTGGAAGATGCCACTTCAATGGTGCGTACAATTCAGGAAAGGTTGAAGGTCGCTCAGGACAGGCAGGCAAAGTATTACAATGCCAAGCATAAGAACGTAGAGTTCAGTGTTGGCGACATGGTGTATCTAAAAATCAAGCCGTTCAAGGGTGTATCGCGGGTTCGACGCTTGAAGAAGCTGAGTCCGAGATACCTTGGACCATTTGAAATCCTGGAGCGTGTTGGTGAGGCAGCGTATAGATTGAAGCTGTCGGTGGAGTTGTGTGGGCTACATGATGTGTTCCACGTGTCGGTGTTGCGTAAGGCGGTGCAAGAGCCTTCGCAGATCATTGCGGACAATCAAGTATCGGTTGATTATGAGTTGACAACAAGGGTCAAGCCAGTACGTATTGAAGACGTTGCAGTCAAACGACTCCGCAATAAGGAAGCTCGAACGGTTAAAGTCCGATGGGATAATTGCGGACGTGAGGAGCTTTCTTGGGAGCGAGAGCAAGCTATGTTGGAGGAATGCCCCGAGTTATTCCATTCAGGTATTATTTAGATTTGTGTACCTTTTGCTTAATTTCGGGACTAAATTACTTAAGTGGGGGAGATTTGTAACGCCCCAAAAATTGTATTTGAGTCGGTCGCGTCAAAAGGGATTTTTGGTGCCTGTATAGGGGTATACGGCCTAGGACACGGGCGTGTCCAAGGCCGTGTCTGGCTGGTGATTTTTGGTTGTTTTCATCCCGAGAAGGACACGGTCAGGAACACGGCTAAATGACACGGGCGTGTCATTTGACACGGGCGTGTGCCTACCCGTGTCAGTACCCGTGTTTAGTTGGGTCGTGTCGGTTGGCGTGGTGGTTATGCGTGACACGCCCCCAGTCACGGGCGTGTCGAGAGGCCCGACACGGGTGTGTTAGGTGAGACACGGGCGTGTCTTTGCCCATGTGGTTGTTCTGAGTTTGACGATCGTGCCACGATCAAGGAACACGGCCTAGAACACGGCCGTGTGCGAGGCCGTGTTCGGCCCAGGTTTGGGGAATTTTATGCATATCTGAGCCGTTCGTTTCCTTTAATTGAGATCTGAGGGCTCGGACGGTTTCCTGCTCTGTTAAGGCCGGGAATAGGGGAGTTAATCCTTCATTTCTCTCCAACCATTCTCTCTCTCAAGGAGTTGGAAAGAGGAGGAAGAAGGAAGGGATTCCGGCCGCCGGCGGAGCATCGGAGCACCGTTTTGAGATCTGAGAGCGGATCGGTGGAGGAAAGTTCGTTGCGAAGATTTCTGTCTGTGTAGTTTTTCCATGGCGCCAAAGCGGACTACAAGGGTAACGATTCTCTACTTGAGCATGTGAAGCTCTTTCTTTCTGCATAGGGAATCCCGCTCCCGCGATTGTGTGGTGAGTGTTGTTGAATTTTGTGAAGTGGAAGTGGTTGACGGGACAGGCTGGGCGGCCTGTTGCAGACAGCTTTGGCGGACTAGGAGGACTGGGCGAACTGTGATGTGCGGCCTGGTGGAAGGTCTAGTGAAAAGCCGGTTGTTCTTCTGAGCGGTTTGCACGGGTTGAGTTCGCGGACTATGCGGCCTGGTTTCTGCGGATAGGGGGTTTGCTGAATTGGCTTTGCCAAGGAGCGGCCTGAGTGGATGGAGGCTTGCGGACTGGTGCATTGCTCAGTGGCCGCAGGTGCAAGCTTGTGCTGATAGGAGGGTTGGCTCATGTCTGCGGGAAGCTTGCGGACTGGAGTGTCCGCGGTGTGGGCTGTTGCGGACTGGGCTTAGAGCTTGGTTGAGGCCTTGTCGAGCTCTGGTGGCACAGTAGGTGCTTTGTTGTGAAGGTCTTTGGCGAACTAGTTTTGGAGTCCGGGGTTGGCTGTTGCGTTGGACAGGAGTGCGAGGAGCTCGCGGACTGATGGCGGTCCATGCTAGTGTATTTGGCGGACGGGAGTTTGTGTCCGCCATGCTCGCATTGGCCTTTGATGGTTTTGGACTTGGTCACACTTTGTGCCAAGACCATGGTGTTCGCGGTATCTGCCAAGTCCGCTGTGACCGGGCAGACTGTTGCTGTCTGCCTTTGGTCGTGGACTTGTGGCGGATTGAGGTGTGAGTCTTGCGGACTGCCTCAAGTTGGTGCGGACAGCCATTGAAGGGAGTTACTGTCCTGCAGTGGTTGGAGCTTTGCGGGCTGATGCCTTGTCCGCATCGCTTGGGCGGACTGGAGAGAGTTCGTCAATGGTTGCTTTGCTCCTGGCGGTTTTCCTTGGTATCCGGCTAAGTCCTTGCGGACTCGGCGGACGGAGTTTTGCTATCGCCCGGGCTGGGGCGGTGTTGCTATCTCTTGGGCGGTGACCACACTCCTCACCTTGCCTATAAATAGGACCCCCCTGGCACATCTACAGTAACCTAAGTAACTTGAGTGAACAGTAAGTTGGGTTGAGCGAAGTGCTGCGGTCTCTGTTTGTCAGTCCGCGCGGATTGATTCAGGCTGACGGTTTTCTGTGTGCAGGTCGCACGGGTAGCTTCAAGGAGCCAGGAGTTTGGCTGTGACTTCGGTCAAGTACTTGGAAGTGTGCGGTCTCTGCGGACTCAGCAGGAGGTCGCTCTGCGGCTTGTCAGTTCTGTTTCATCTTTGCTAGCTTCAATAACCTGTCCGCCGGCTTCAGGCGGGTAGGGGTGTTCCTCAGTTCAGGTTCAGCAGGAGGCGAATAACGGTGTGTCCGCGCGGCCTCGCGGCTTTGGCGGACTCTGTGGCTATTCGGCGGATTGCAGCTAAGTTCGGGCGATCTCAGCGGACTCGGCGACCTCGGTGACCTCGCGGTCTCGGCGGACTCCGGTGCTGTCCGCCCGGCTTGTTTTTTGGGTACTTTCTGTTTACAGCTGTTATACTAGGGAAATCATGCCTCGCTATGTATGACTCGTGTTGTAAAGAAGTGAATGAATAAAAGACATGCTTGTGCTTCCATTGTTTGTTGGGATTAACCTCTGTTCCTTGGTTCCGCTGGTTCAACGTGCGAACTGGGTAGTTCCGAAGATATTCATTTGGCATTTGGGCTATCTTGCTGACCACGTTGAGAAAATTTAACATGGTATCAGAGGGAAGTTTCTAAGGTTCAGTTGTGGGAGCGGAAGTCAGCCAGTGTTGTTACTCAGTGATTGAGTGGTGATCAACCTGTGTTGTTGCTCGGAGCTGCTGAAAGGTGACCAACAGGTGTTGCAATGGAAGGGAGTTTTGTAAGGGGTCTTGGCATTGAACTCTTAACGCCGACTAACTTCAGGAAGTGGAAGTCGTGCATGAAGAGTTATCTTCTTGGCGAGGAGCTGTGGGAAGTCGTCGGTGGTGACGATAGGCAGGAAGTCACTGCTGCTTTCGGTACTGCTGAGCAGGTTAGGCTCTGGAGAAGAACAAATGCTAAGGCGGAGTTCATTCTGAAGAGAGCTGTGTCTCCGGAACTATTTGATCACATCGTTGGGTGTGAGTCGGCTGCTGATATTTGGACAACCATTGATGAGTTGTTCAATAGGAAGAATGTGGCGCGGCTTCAGTTCCTGGAGAATGAGTTGGCCAGGGCAACTCAGGGAGAGCTTTCCATCTCCAAGTACTTCTTAAAGATGAAGAGCTTGTGTGTTGAGCTATCGGCACTGGATCTTGATGAGCCTATCTCTGAGGCAAAGATGAAAAGGCACATTATCCGCGGCTTGCGGAAGGAGTATGTGGCCTTTGTTACATCTGTTCAAGGGTGGGCTACTCAGCCGTCGTTGCTGGAGCTGGAGAATCTGCTTGCCTCGCAGGAGAGCTTAGCAAGGCAGATGGCTGGAGTGAACCTGAATCAGGAAGGCAGCGAAGCTCTCTTCTCAGGCAAGAAGAAAGGATGGGAAGGGATGAAGAAGACGAAGGTGCAGGCCGCTGTTGAGAAGGAGACTTCAACTTCATATCTGCCGGAGAGGAGCAATGCTCCTAAGGACTGGAAGAAGAATCTGAAGTGCTACCGGTGTCATCAGCGAGGGCACTTCAAGCGGGACTGCAAGGTCAAACTGCAGCCTGGGCATGCTCCGGGAAAGGAGGAGGCTTGCTCGAGAAGTGAAGAAGCAGAATGGGGCGGTGCTTTCATGACGGGCACTTGTGTCCGGGCCTTGTCTGCTGAGGACTTCAATAGCGAGTGGATCGTGGACCCGGGTGTGGTCATCACCTTACCGGAGACAAATCGAAGTTCACCTCCATGTAGGCTTACTCAGGTAATGAAGCTATTATTACTGCTGATAATACTGTTTATGCAGTAGAGAAAGAGGGGGTCGTGTATTTGGATAGTGATCAGGGGCCACTCACGTTAAGGAGTGTGTATCACGTGTCGGGCATGAAGAAGAACCTCTTCTCGGTGACCAATGCGGTGGACGCTGGGTATCACGTTCTGTTTGGGCCAACAGACGTGAGGTTCCTTCGCAACGTATCAGCGGTAAAGGCTGATGTTGCTCATGTTGGGAGGAGGGTGAAGAACTTGTTTGTTCTTTCCACCAGTGCTTATGTTGATAGAATGAGGGCCAATGATAGCGCTGCTATCTGGCATGAGAGGCTGGGGCATGTTGGCGTGGACAAGCTGAAGGCGATGGCTAGTAGAAGTCTGGTGAGGGGGTTGCCGAAGTTATCTTCCTTTGGTGATGGGCATGTTTGTGCGGGCTGTTAATACGGTAAGGCACATCGCCTTCCGTTTGATAAATCACAAACAAGGAGCAAGAAACCACTGGAGTGCATTCATGGCGACCTGATGGGACCGACGGTTACTGCCAGCCTTGGTGGAAGCAGATACATGCTTGTCTTGGTTGATGACTACTCAAGGTATACTTAGGTGTACTTCTTAAAGGAGAAGTCGGAAGCCTTCCGTTTGTTTGTGGAGTTCAAGGAGTCGGTAGAAGGCCGGCTTGGCTTGCGGGTTAAGAAGCTTAGAACTGATAACGGGGGTGAATTTGTTTCCTTCGAGTTTTCTAACTTCTGCAGGAAGCACGGGATCCAACGAGAGCTTACTTGTGCTCACACTGCACAACAAAATGGGGTAGCAGAGCGGAAGATCCGTCATCTGACGGAGACCTGCAAATGCTGGCTTCATGCGAAAGATATCCCAAGATCCTTTTGGGCGGAGGGAATGTCTTGTGCTGCTTATGTTATCAACCGGATGCCACTCAGCCCTATCAACATGAAGACTCCTATTGAGCTATTGCTGAAGGAGAAGCCGAGTGTTGGACACCTTCGGGTGTTCGGTTCAACTTTCTACGTGCATGTCCCGGATGCCTCACGGACAAAGCTGGATGCGAAGGCAAGGAAACTTATCTTTGTTGGCTATGATGAGCGGAAGAAGGGATGGAAATGCATGGACCCTGTGACGAAGAAGTTCGTGGTATCAAGAGACGTTGTCTTTGACGAGCTGACGTCATATGGAGGTGGCTCGGTGGAGCTAACCGGAAGTAGCAAGATTGATGAAGCACCGGTGGTGGCTGCTGAAGGCTTGGAAGAGGAGCTTGCTGTTTCACCAGTAGCTCCTGTTGCTTCGAACTTCGAGGCTGAGCCTTCTGGCTCAGGAAGCAGGGGGAGCACTGCTCAATGCTTGCCCCAGGTAGGAGTGGAGCCCGAAGAAGTAATGGAATCCGTGAGCAAGGAGCCGTGTCTTCGGAGATCGAAGAGGGTGGTTAAGCCACCGGCTCGGTACTGTGATGGGAATGCAGTGAGCTTTGTCTCCTGCTTTTTTACAGGTCCTCTGGATGAGCGAGAGCCTGCAAACTTCAACGAGGCCACTGGAGTGAAGGAGTGGGAAGATTCCATGAAGGAAGAGATTGATGCTCTGAAGAAGAATGAAACCTGGGACCTTGTGCCCAAGGTTGATGGCATTACTCCGGTTACTTGCAAGTGGGTGTATAAGTTGAAGAAGGAGGCTGATGGGAGCATTGATCATTTCAAGTCTCGTATGGTCGCTAGAGGATTCTCACAGCAGTATGGAGAAGACTATGAGGAGACATCTAGTCCAGTTGCGAAGATGACTTCAGTAAGAGTGGTGATCGCCTTGGCTGCTAGCAAGGGATGGAGGTTGTGGCAACTCGATGTGAAGAATGCCTTTCTTTACGGAGAGATTGACAAGGACATCTTCATGGATCAGCCGCTTGGTTTTGTCTCTAAAAAGCATCCGGACTATGTCTGCAAACTCAGGAAGGCTCTCTATGGGTTGAAGCAAGATCCTAGAGCTTGGTATGGGAAGATTGCAGAGTACTTGAAATTCTGTGGATATCTTGCTTCTAACTCGGATTCAAGCTTGTTTGTCAAGAAGAAGGGGGAGCTACGAGTCTTGGTCCTGCTGTATGTGGATGACATGATCATCACAGGGAATTCGGAGGGAGAAGTAGCAAGGCTTAGAGCTGAGCTTGCTATACGCTTTGAGATGAAAGACTTGGGAGAGTTGCATCACTTTCTCGGTCTTGAAGTGGAGAGGAAGGAGTGCGGGGGTTCTCATTTGCCAGAAAGGGTATGCTGATCGTATTATGAAGCGGTTCGGCATGGGCGAAGGGAAGAAGTGCTCTACTCCACTGGAATCTGGGCTGAAGCTTCTACGAGATGAGGGAAGGGTTCTTCCTGATCCCTTGGTGTTCAGGGCTCTTGTTGGGAGCTTGATTTACCTGACGATTACAAGGCCGGATATCGCTTATGTCGTTGGCCGAGTAAGTAGGTATATGGCCGAACCAAGGCGATCTCATCTAGTGGCGGCAAAGGGAATTCTGAAGTATGTCAAGGCTTCTTCTGACATGGGACTCCTCTATAGAAGGGACGCGGAGTTTGCGTTGCTCGGGTACACAGATGCTGACTATGGCGGTGATTCGGATGATCGAAGGTCTACTTCAGGTTTTGTGTTCACTTGCGGTTCAGCTAGCATCTCGTGGTGTAGCAAGAAGCAGGACTCGGTGTCGGTTTCAACCACGGAGGAAGAGTATAAGGCTTCGGCCTTGGCTGCTCGGGAAGTCGTTTGGTTGAGGAGGCTTATAGAGGATGTTCATGAAGAAGTGTAAGGGCCTACTTTACTCTGGGGTGACAATAAGAGTGCTCTCAAACTGGTTAACAATCCAGTGTGTCACACCAGGATCAAGCATATAGAGATTGATCACCACTTCATCCGGGAGAAGGTGTTGGAGGGGTCTCTGCTGGTCGGGCATGTTCGGAGTGAAGATAATCTTGCTGACATCTTCACGAAGCCACTATCGAAGGGGCCTTTGAATGCTTGCGCAGCTTGCTGGGCTTGGTCACCACTTCCCACTTCAAGGGGGAGTGTTGAATTTTGTGAAGTGGAAGTGGTTGACGGGACAGGCCGGGCGGCCTGTTGCGGACAGCTTTGGCGGACTAGGCGGACTGGGCGGACTGTGATGTGCGGCCTGGTGGAAGGTCTAGTGAAAAGCCGGTTGTTCTTCTGAGCGGTTTGCACGGGTTGAGTTCGCGGACTATGCGGCCTGGTTTCTGCGGATAGGGGGTTTGCTGAATTGGCTTTGCCAAGGAGCGGCCTGAGCGGATGGAGGCTTGCGGACTAGTGCATTGCTCAGTGGCCGCAGTTGCAAGCTTGTGCTGATAGGCGGGTTGGCTCATGTCCGCGGGAAGCTTGCGGACTGGAGTGTCCGCGATGTGGGCTGTTGCGGACTGGGCTTAGAGCTTGGCTGAGGCCTTGTCGAGCTCTAGTGGCACAACAGGTGCTTTGCTGTGAAGGTCTTTGGCGAACTAGTTTTGGAGTCCGGGGTTGGCTGCTGCGTTGGACAGGAGTGTGAGGAGCTTGCGGACTGATGGCGGTCTGTGCTATGGTGTTTGGCGGACGGGAGTTTGTGTCCTCCATGCTCACATTGGCCTTTGATGGTTTTGGACTTGGTCACACTTTGTGCCAAGACCATGGTGTCTGCGGTATCCGCCAAGTCCGCTGTGACCGGGCGGACTGTTGTTGTCTGCCTTTGGTCGTGGACTTGTGGCGGATTGAGGTGTGAGTCTTGCGGACTGCCTCGTGTTGGTGCGGACAGCCATTGAAGGGATTTGCTGTCCTGCAGTGGTTGGAGCTTTGCGGGCTGATGCCTTGTCCGCATCGCTTGGGCGGACTGGAGAGAGTTCGTCAATGGTTGCTTTGCTCCTGACAGTTTTCCTTGGTATCCGGCTAAGTCCTTGCAGACTCGGCGGACGGAGTTTTGCTATCGCGCGGGCTGGGTCGGTGTTGCTATCTCTTGGGCGGTGACCACACTCCTCACCTTGCCTATAAATAGGACCCCCCTGGCACATCTACAGTAACCTAAGTAACTTGAGTGAACAGTAAGTTGGGTTGAGCGAAGTGCTGCGGTCTCTGTTTGTCATTCCGCACGGATTGATTCAGGCTGACGGTTTGCTGTGTACAGGTCGCGCGGGTAGCTTCAAGGAGCCAGGAGTTTGGCTGTGACTTCGGTCAAGTACTTGGAAGTGTGTGGTCTCCGCGGACTCAGCAGGAGGTCACTCTGCGGCTTGTCAGTTCTGTTTCATCTTTGCCAGCTTCAATAACCTGTCCGCCGGCTTCAGGCGGGTAGGGGTGTTCCTCAGTTCAGGTTCAGCAGGAGGCGAATAACGGTGTGTCCGCGCGGCCTCGCGGCTTCGGCGGACTCCGTGGCTATTCGGCGGATTGCAGCTAAGTTCGGGCAATCTCAGCGGACTCGGCGACCTCGGCGACCTCGCGGTCTCGGCGGACTCCGGTGCTGTCCGCCCGGCTTGTTTTTTGGGTACTTTCTATTTACAGCTATTATACTAGCGAAATCATGTCTCGCTATGTATGCCTCGTGTTGTAAAGAAGTGAATGAATAAAAGACCTGCTTGTGCTTCCATTCTTTATTGGGATTAACCTCTGTTCCTTGGTTCCGCTGGTTCAACGTGCGAACTGGGTAGTTCCGAATATATTCATTTGGCGTTTGGGCTATCTTGCTGACCACGTTGAGAAAATTTAACAAGTGCGTGGTGTTCCTTGGGGTTGATGTGAATAGTCCCCCATTGTGTTGCATATAGAGTCCGGAATCGAAGTACGGGCATAGGCATTGTGTGTGAAGCCTACCCGGACGTGTATTGTCTGGATCGGTGATGTTGTATTTGATATGTTTTGCTGGAGAAGACTCCGTGCTTTGGGTTTTTGGGGTTTCTACACGGTAGATTGCAGCAGGGATCCTTGGAGGTTAGCTACAAGGTGCACCTGAAAAACTAAGTGGAATTGTTGTTCTGCTAACTTGGCGGTCTGGGAACTGGCCTTGATCATAACTGGGCTATGAGATTGTTTGGGAAATTTTGGGATCTGAAATAAGCTTGGCCCGTACGTAGAACTTAAATTGTATAGGCGGGGTGAGCAATGGGTAAGTGGAATCGGACCTAGGCTATGTGGTTCGGTGCAAGAGACCCGAAAAGGGGACTGGCCGTTGGCATAGTTGGGAGCCTTAAACGGTGGTCAGAAAGGCTAAATGCTCACATGTTGTTGCCATCCTGGGGGTGGTGGTGAAGACGCTGAAATGTCAGGATTCACCGTTAATGTGCCTTAAGTGCATGGGGTGTTTGGCCGTGCGAGCCTACACCTGTGGTGAAATATATAGTTGCACTTTATTTTTTAGCTGGGCTAATAAATCGCAGGGAAAGAGCACCGGCGTCCTGAGTAAGGGTCGGGGTCATTATAATTTGGTCGGCTTTTGGCTGACCATTGCTTTGTTTGCCACCATGCGGTGGAATTGTGCTTGCAGGTGCTGCGGAGCCGAGTACCAAATAGCGGGCTGGAGCCCATGTTGCTGTGCTGGCCCTAAAAGGCCGTAGAGAATAGTTGTACTTTACATTTGTCATGTGTGGCCGGCCTGCGAGCCGATGTATGGAAAACACTATTTATTAAGTGAACTATTGTAAGGCCATAAGGCTATGTACCCTTTCAGTGTATTTTAGGTTTCATTCCAGTAGTGTGGTTGTGGACATTCATGTTTATTGGATTTAAGTTTTGGGTTCTTTCGACTTTAAAATCTTCCGCTAGAATGTACTGTGTAGGACGAGTAGTCTTAATTGGATAGTTTGAATATTCTTATGTAACCCTTCTGACTCTCTGTGGTAAATGACATCGGGTTCCAGCTAGACCTTCTGTTATATGTCATGTGACGGATGGGGGTATTACAAGTACCACCAAACATTATCCAAAAATTATACAAATATTACCAGAGATTTAATATGATCATAAAACATTATTGACTAAGTTTCATACAATTCCAAGGTCAGCAAGCTATATAGAAAAATACTTCAAATAAATCTCTAATAGGGCACTTGTGAAGAAACATACTTGTAATCTCTTCCAAACAACATGTAATAATTTTTCAAGATTTAATATGCCCTAAAAGGGTTCTCTGGCCAAGAAACTTAATTCTCTGGCAAGATATAGTATTTGTTATCTATTTATCAAGACAAGGTGCACTAGTTCACTTAATACATGAAGTACTATGAGAAAATGTCCAATCCTTCCAAATTACTGACTAGTGCATATAAATGATATTTAATCAATACTGCCAGAGTTTCACAACATTCTAAGTTAATTTAACCATGATTACTTTAAAATCATAAAAAGGGGGGAACATAAAGGTAATAACTATAAGTATGAGCTACTGTCTTCCAAACATCCTAAAATAAATTCCAGAGGCTCATATTGCTATAAACATTCTTCTGCCAAAATTTTATAAAGATCCGAGGTCATATGGCCTTTCAATTTTTCCATAAATATGTATAGGCTTAAACAATTTCCAATTGATTAAAGTTGTGTGCATGTGTCTAAATGTCACCAAATTTCTTCCTAGGGATATTCACCGCCCTAATATCACATGGACTAAACTCCAAGTCCATACAAGGACATATCACCCCATGTCCTTCACAAACACCTAAAGTTCAACCTTAGGGTTTGAACTAGGGTCATAGGGCAAATCTACCCTAATCCACCCCAAACTCCAAGTGGGGGTGTTTTAACTGACATTGAGGCTCTGGCTAAAGTCTCATCCCCTTTGGGTGAGAATTGGCCCCTCCATGCCCAAAGCCCCCTTTTGCCCTCATTTACCCTTAAGGGACCAAACTTTAGTCACACCAATACCTATTCAAATCACCCCCAAATGGATTGATATTTTTACCAGTGACATATAATGACCTTAAGGACCACCCACCAAAATTTTGTGGAGCTATGAGTTCATTAGACCCTGTAATTAAATCATACATGATTTATTAAATTTATATAAAAACTATAGAAAAATATTTTCCAAAAATTCCCATTTTTGTATAGGTTACAGGTATGGAAGACTATCTCCCGGTCCAAATTTCAAGTCATTTGGACGAGTGGTTTAGTGGGGGAACTCAATTTAGTCTCTCACTTTCTCTACATATAGACTGCACCATTTTGAGTATTGTGGTCAGACCACTGACCCAAATGGGTTGAAATCAATTTTAAAATAAAGTAGACTTCAAGTGCTACAATTTTTATTTTGGCCACTTTTCAAGGTTCAGCCCCTAAGAGCCTTATTTATTTATTTTAAAGGGTGCACAGTAAAGGATAAAAAATACACAAATTATTACTTTATAATAAAACAGATCCAACAGCTCACTGGTTGTCTTCAACCTCCAGCCGATGTCCATGATTTAACCGTCCTGGAGGCCATTCCAAAGCTATTTGCAGCGATCCATCACCCTCCCTGGAAGACCACCACCACCTCTGTTGAGGTGGTGGCTATCGCCGGAGAGCGCCACGGCCGCCGGAGGGGCGGTTTCCGGCGAACCCGCAAAGTATAAAAACCATGAAAATTCATGGAATCGAAAAATGGAAATCAGCCTAATTGGGCTCGATTTCAAATCCTATTTATCTAGGATGCTAGCATAAGGGGAGAGGAGGAGAAGTGGACCTGTGTGGGGGGTTGTTGCCTTGCGATCTCCTAGTCGCCGTGGCCGGTGGTGGAGCTTTCGATGCTCTGCAACTGTATAGCCAGAAGTCTCGAAATCTTTAGGGCAAGAGTGGAAACGACTGCTCTAGGTATTAGGAAGCTTTTAAAACAACCAAACGGGGGAGGGGAGGAGTCTAGCTTCAATGGCCATTAATGGCCTTGAAAGCTCATTTTCGGCCAAGGTGGATTCACTGCACCCAGCCTCTGAAAGGGCCTGGAAAACTCCTTGATCTTCTCAGAACTGACAGGGGAGATGAATCAAGCCTTTGGAGATGGAGAGAGGAGGCCCCTTAGCCTTCCTTGGCCATGAATGGCCTCTTCCTTTCTCTCTCATCCATTAAGGGTCAACTTGAGGTTTCTCTCTCCTAGTCAGAACCTTTAGAAATGGAGTGGCATTTAGGTGAATATCAGCCTCCTAAAGTTAATGGGCCACTCAAATTGGGCTTAGCCCAAGTGGCTTGGGCTTGGTTAGGTCATTTAGGCTAGTTTCACTTATTTTAGGGTTGAGTTGACTTTGGTCAATTTGACCTTTTAGGTTGACTCATTAGCCTCTCTTAAGGTCTAGGGAGACTTGGGTAGGGTTGGTTTGGCACCTTGTAGGCCACTTGTGTAACGACCCGACCCTTTAGACAAAGCGTCGCCGGCCTACCAGCAGCCCGGGTTTAGAGCTCAGAGGCCCACCATACCCTTCATGGGTCGGTGGCTTGTCTCTCCCCACGACACCACTGGTAGTAAGCCTAAACATCAAGGCCTGCAGGCCCAATGCACCCCAACAAAATCTCCGCGCCTGTTTATCAGCAGCGGTAGGTTGTTAACACGGGCTCTCGAACCCGCAACCTTGATAAGATAGTCTTAATACCACTCCTCATCACCAACTGAGCTGTGTGCGAACAGGAAAAAGTAGACCGGAAATTTGGAGTAACAAAACTTTTATTATCCAAAAAGATATCAATTACAATGGTATAGCCTCCCTTTTATAGAATGGAGGAGATGAGAGATATTACAATTAAGCAATGTGGGACTAAAAATTTACAAGTATATGAGGCTTTATAAATAGACAAATCGGACAGGTCGTGCGGTTAGACAAGCCGGCTAACCACTTGACAACAACCAGTAGGAGAGGACAAGCGCCACAGAGAGCAAGCCGCTACAGGAGACCGGTAGACCACCCAATCTCCAATCATTTGAGACAAACCGCCAGACCGCTGGGATACCAAACAGCAACAGCCCGGCAGATAAGCCGGCTAGGATAAACCGCCAAACCGCCCGGCATCCGAATAACAACAGACCGCCCGGCCTCCATACTGCAACACTCCCCCTCAAGTTGGAGCATAGATATCAATCATGCCCAGCTTGTCGCAAATGTGGAAAAAGGAAGCGGATACCGGTTTGGTGAAGATGTCTGCCAACTCTTTGTCGGAAGTGATGAATGGAGTACAAATCTATTTCTTCAAGATCTCTTCCCGAATAAAATGACAGTTGATTTCTATGTGTTTTGTTCTCTCATGAAAGACCGGATTTTTGGAGATGTATATCGCGGCCTTGTTGTCACAGAACATAGAAGAAGATAGTTGTAAACCTCTCCTAAGTCAAGCATGAGAGCTCGTAACCATTTCAACTCACATGTGGTTGACGCCATACTACGATATTCCGCTTCTACACTAGACATGGAGACCATATACTATTTCTTGCACTTCCAACTCACAAGATTTCCTCCAACAAACGTGCAGAAACCTGGTGTTGACTTGCGATCACCTTTGTCATCAACATAGCTCGAATCTGAGTACACTTAAACCCTTAAGTGACCATTCTTCTGAAAAAGGAGTCCTTTCCCTGTTACTGCTTTAATATACTCCAATAACCTCAGGGCAGATTGTAGATGACTCTCCCTAGGAGCTTGCATGAACTGGCACACCTTTCCCACATCATAAGAGATGTCGGGTCTGGTTACCGTGAGATAAATGAGTTTGTCAACCAGATGCCGGTACTGAAAGAAATTGTACCTAATCACCTAGGGGGGGGGTGAATAGGTGACCTTAATCTTTTTAAATTTTTAGGCAGAATTAATCACAGTAGGCTGAATTAATCACAGCATTCACAGATCTTTAAACAGCATACATAGAATCATTCACACACATAGAGTACACACAGTTTTATAGTGGTTCCCCAAGGTCTGGGTACATCCACTTTCCCCCTTCGCCTATCTAGTAGTGTACTAGATTCAGCCAAACTCCTCCACTATTCCTCAGATCCGCAGATCTTACACTCAGAACCCCAAATAGGTTCTTACAGCTCAGAGTGATCCCACTCCTACAACTCAGGCATACAGCCCTACCACTCAGTCTTCACAAAGACCTACACTCAGCCTTCAACAAGGCCTACACTCAGAGAAAAGTATCTCCTACACTCAAGCACACAGGCCCTACCACTCAGCCTTTATAATTTCAGGCTTACAACTCAGATCCCTAAGGATCCTACAAGAAATTAAAATTACAATGTATATAACCTCAACTCAGAATAAGAGAGAAGAGTTGACAGGTTTCTTGATGAGTTCTTGGATGAACTTTGCTGAGATCAACCTCCCTTGGCTTCCTTCAAAGCTTCTTGAATTTAGAACACAGTAGGGTTGATTCTCTATGTAGCTGATCTTCAATCACTGCACCTTAAGATTCAGATCTCAATCTGAAACTTTCTTCACAGCCTGGTTCAACAGCTATCTTCTTGTAAGGAGCTCTCTCTCTCCAACTTCTTAGATCTTCACTTGAAGGTCTTCTTCTAGTTGTATTGTTCTTCACTTTGTTGATTTCCAACTCTTCTCTTTGTCATCTGTTGAATGTATAAGCCTTTAAATAGACTTCCTTCATGGTGACCGGCTGATCCGGTTCCTAACAACTATCTGACATCTCTGACAGTTGCAGTAGACCGGCTGGAATGGCAGCTGTCAAGTCATCTAGTCACTTCTTGAATTTTCTATAACTGTCTGAAAGTGTCGAGATAGTCAGTCTTTAAGTGTCGACACTGATAGACTAAGTGTCGACACAAGTAGACTAAGTGTCGACACTAGCCTTCATGGTGTCGACACAACTCCTTGTGTTGTAGAATCTGCTTCTTGACACTGCTTCTTCAACATGTGTCGACACTGATCCTGTGTGTCGACACAAGTTCTTCTTCTTTGATACTTAGTTGATTTCTTGTAAGTGTCGACACAACTCCTTTGTGTAGACACATCTTCTTGTGTTGATACTCGTTGAGTGTCGACACATTTTCTTAGTGTCGACATATGCCTTCTGTGTTGATACTTGCTGAGTGTCGACACATTTTCTTAGTGTCGACACTTGTACTTAGACTTCATTGAAATTTGCTGAGTGTCGACACAGCCTCCTAGTGTCGACACTTTCTTCATGTGTTGTGACTTTTGCTGTGTGTCGACACATTCTTCATTATGTCGACACTTGTACTTAAACTCTGTTGAAGTTTGCTGAGTGTCGACACAGCTCCTAGTGTCGACACTTGTACTTGAACTTTGTTGAAATTTTGCTGAGTGTCGACACAGCCTCTAAGTGTCGACACTTTTGATGTCGACAAAGTTCCTCTGGGTGTCGACACTGCTTCTAAGTGTCGACACAGCTTCTTTGGACATTTCTTCATTGAGTGTCGACACAGCCTGTATGTGTCGACACTTTCCTTCTAGTATCGACTCTACATTCCTAGTGTCGACACAATTACTCCAAGTGTCGACACAGCTTTCCTGGGTGTCGACACAAGTCTTCTTAAGTGTCGACACTTCTATTCTGGGTGTCGACACATGGACTTAGAAACTTTTCAGCTTTCCCTGCAAATACTTAACCTGCACAAGGTAACTTAAAATACATCAAATACATTTTGATGTATATCATTGAGTAGGGTGAGGCTTCTTCAAATCAGGTACATTTATTCCAATGTACCCAACAATCTCCCCCTATTTGGAGAAGTCATAACTCTTAGTCAATGATATACAACATACATAACAAATTCACAGTATAATGTAAAACAATATTAAATGATAGGGTAAGTACATAAACATGTATAAACAAAACATGTATACAAAAATTTCTCAGAACATTAATGTAATATATTTAACATATATCACATTGTTCTAACAACTTCAACATATTCAATATTCAAAAGTTTACAGAGAGTTTAAAATCAAATGATTACAACTGTAAACTAAAGAAAAATTCTATCCTATTGTTGCTTAGGCTCCTTGATCACAATGCCCTTTCCTGATTGTATCTTTGCTTGGACTGGGGCTTCAGCATCTTCAGCAGCAGCAGGCTTCTTTCCTTTAAGATCCTTCTTTTTCAATTCTTCAGCTTTGATCTTCTGCCTTTCAAAGTAATGATAAGGCTTTGGAAAGTACTTGCTAGGCTCCTGGGCAGTAGGAGGTAGCTTTCCCATCTTAGCCTTTCTTCTATATTGCACAATGGCCTCTTGCCTACTCTCATGCTTCCTCCACTCCAGTTCAGAATACCACTTGTTTCTATTGTGGATATTATCCTTTGCAGCCTTCCATGCAGTCAAGATGATATTCCTGGAAGTGGGGCTCCACTGTTCAAAATCAGGCCTAAGTTCAGCTTGCTCTCTGAATCTCTTCTTAGACAATTGAGTCTCTTGTTCTTTCAGCAATGCCGATTGTTCTTTCAGTATTACCTCTGGCACTTGCTGAACTACTTTCTCTATGATGAAATTTTGATTTCCTTCAGGAGGACTATACATTGACTGTATATCTTGATGTATCATATCAAAGTCTGGTGGAGGATAGATCACTTGAGCTACTTCAGCTTGCTCCCCTCCAAGATATGCAGGATTTATTCCAAACTCTGCAACATTGTCATCATCACATAATGGATGATATCCAAGGGTGGCTCTGATGGAATTTGAAATCCACTTTGCATGATCAGAGCCTGTTTTGACTAACACCCTCTCCCCCTTTATGACTTCTCTTTCAATGTGATCCCTAAGATCATCTTTCTGAAACCTTATTTATGCATTCAGATAGTTGACTCCATCCTTATAGAAAGGTTTCAACCTTTGGAGTTTTCAGTTATTAGCTTCTGTGAATCTTGAAGTGCAGAAGTAACAGCAGTAATACCTTCTTGTAATGCTTTATCAAATTCTGCCTTAGCTGTAGCACTTGTTGTAGTCTGACCAGTAGCTATATTCTTCATTTCTATTACTATTGCATTGTGTGAAGCAGTGAGATTATCAATCATTCTCAGCTGATTCTCCAGGACATAGCCTTGCTTCACTGCAATATCATCTACTTGTGTTTTGATCTTCTCCTGATGAGTGGCCAGATAGACTACTGCATTTCCTCCCTTATGAAAGCAGTCAGTCATTTCTTTCTTATTCAGATTCATTTCAAATCTGATTGACTTGATGTCGTGGGCCAGATCAAATTGCAGTGACTTATGCCCTTCATCCATATAAGATTGCAAAGCCTGTCTTTGCTCATCCATCTTTATTTGTAATGCAACCATCAGAGAACTGAAATCTGTAGATGGGGCTGGCTGTGGTGCAGGCTGTGGTGCAATTGTTTGTAAAGCTTTCTTATAATTCTGACTCCTTCTCTTAAAGACTTGGAATTTTCTCTTCTTGGCTCTTGCAGCCTCTTCATCCTCTGATGCAGATGTGCTATCAATATTCACTCTGTCCTTAGGACTTGGAGGTAACTCCTTCTCAGTCCTTTGTAGCCCTTCAGCATCTTTTGGCACCTCAGTCTCCTTCCTTGCAGTTTCCTCAACAATATCCACATGCTCCCCCTCAACATGGGCCTTCTCCCCCTCAGCAGCAGCTTTCTCTTTCTCAAAATCTGTTTGTAGAAGATCTGGGAATAGCTCTTCTAGGTTAAATTCCTGTTGAGGAAGGGTTGGAGAATCTCTTATCTCATCAACCACTTGATCAACAACAGATGTGTCCTCCATGACAACATCTTGAGGTTGACTAAGAATCTGAGGTTGCTGATTAACATCAGATAATCTATCAGTCATATCTTCATTCTCAAAAGGGAAATCTAAATGTTGGATTTCAGTTATTACCTCAAGTACGGTTTGGGTAGCTTGTTCACTCTCTAGTGGAGTTGGCTCTTCCACAAGTAGAAGCTCCCCCTGGATTGAATCCTGGTGAATTGGGCTTACTTGTGGTAGCTCCCCCTGCCTCTATGCACCTTCTTGTCTTGTTGGAGATTGTCCAGCATTTCCAGTGTCTTCCTCATCAGGAGTAAAAACAACCTGCTCTTCAGAGCTGCTTGAGGATTCTTGAGCCACAGGGGCTGTCTTCTTCTTCTTCCTTTGGGGTGTTACCTTCTCAGGAGTTGGCATTTCTTTGGTTAACACTCTATCCCACCTAGAGAAGATTCTCATATCCATCTTCCTCATGTGGTTAATCTTTGAACCTGCAGCTTGGTTCATTACCTCAGGTATATTGCCAGCTAGGTATAGACTTAGTATTCTACCCAGATTTGGCTTCTTCATACTTTCTTTAATCTTATCAAACATAACTGTAGCCCAATCAGTATTTAGTTTGAATATTATCCTTGTCATGAGGCTAAACATATGAGCTGTGATTTTGTCATGGCCTACCGGCTTACTCAGGATGACTTTGCCAACAATTTCAGATAAGAATTTGCCTTGCATATTCATTCTCTTCCTATTGAAAACAGATCCTATTTTTAGATTTGAGTCCAAACCACACCACGTCAATGCTTCTCTAGTCTTAGAAGCTGAAACATCTTCTTCTTCCTTAGTTCTTGGTAGCTAAAGAACTTTTCTTAGACTTTTAGGTGAGACCTTCACCTTTGCCCCATGAACTCTAGACTTTATCTTGAGTCCTGATTCATCTAGTGATGCTCCATTTAGAAACTCCAGGACTTCCTTCTTCCAGATCTTAATTGGTTCTGAAACAAGAAATTCTAACCCAGTCTCTTCTATTAGGCTTATCACGCCTTTGATCTCAGGTTTCGTGTCATCAAATGCGCGTCGCACAAGTTCATATCCTTCATTCACATTCTCTACTAACTTGGGCGCCATTAGGGTTTGAAGAAATTTGAATTGAGAGAAGAGAGGTGTCGACACACAAGTTTGGTCTCGAAACTTTGGTGAGCGTGTCGACAAACAATGTCGAAAACATATTTATACCTTTCTAGAATCGAAGATGAAAGGGCGCGTCAAAATACTTAAATTGTGTCGACACTGTTGAAAAGTGTCGACACTTACTTATAATGTCTCGACAACTATGTGTCGACACAAGTATAGTCGACAGAATATATGTGTCGACACTTGTTTATGTGTCGACCCGCTTTGCTCGACACTTAGTCGAGACTTTACTAGACTAATTTTGAGTGAATCCTAAGTGTCGACACCACCTTAGATGTGTCGACACCTATAATGTATGTGTCGACATTAATTCTCTGAAGTGTCGACACTGACTTCCTAGATGTGTCGACACCTTTTTTCTGAAGTGTCGACATCACTTCTATGTGTCGACACAGACAACTCTGTGTGTCGACACCTTTTACTTAGCCAATTTTGAAAACTTATTCTAAGTTTATCATCCTTAATTCAATTTTAAATTTATTGAATTTGGTTTCATCTAAAGGCTTAGTATACATGTCTACTAGTTGATTATCTGTATTAATATACTCTAGGGAAATATCTCCTTTTTTCACATGTTCTCTTAGAAAGTGGTATTTTATTTCTATCTGCTTAGTCCTACTATGGGAGACAGGATTGTTTGCAATAGAAATAGCACTAGTAGAATCACAAAATAGAGGTGTTCTACTTACTTGAATATCATAATCTTCAAGCTGATGTTGTATCCATAGAAGTTGAGCACAGTAACTTCCCGCAGCCACATACTCTGATTCTGCTGTGGAGATAGCCACACTTGTTTGTTTCTTGCTACTCCATGAAATCAGTCTTCCACCTAGGAATTGATAGGTACCTGTTGTACTTTTCCTATCTTCCTTGCAGCCTGCAAAATCTGCATCTGAATAACCTGTCAGTTCAAAGTATCCATTCCTAGGGTACCAAAGGCCTAGATAAGGAGTGCCCTTAAGATATCTCAGAATTCTTTTGACTGCTGTCAAATGAGATTCTTTAGGGCAAGCTTGGTACCTAGCACAGACATATGTAGCATACATGATATCTGGTCTACTTGCAGTCAAATACAATAGGGAGCCAACTTTCCCTCTATACAAAGTCTCATCGACAGGTTTCCCTGCATCATCTTTGCTAAGAGACATACTTGACCCCATAGGAGTTTTCATGGTACTGGATGATTCCATATCATACTTCATTATCAACTCTAGGGTGAACTTAGACTGGCATATGGATAAACCATTCTCAGTCTGTCTAACTTGGAGACACAAGAAGAACTTAAGTTCCCCCATACTGCTCATTTCAAATTGTCCTTGCATTAGTTTTGCAAACTTTTTGCAAAGACTACTTTTAGTATACCCAAATATGATGTCATCTACATATATTTGGACTAGAATGATCTTGCCTCTGGATTCCCTAAGAAATAGAGTCTTGTCTATTTTCCCCCTTGTGAATTTATTCTCAATGATGAAACTAGACAGGGTTTCATAACAAGCCCTAGGGGCTTGTTTTAACCCATACAAAGCCTTCCTAAGTCTATAGACATAATTAGGTTTGATAGAATCAACAAAACCTGATGGTTGTTCCACATAGACGTCTTCTTTCAGATTTCCATTCAGAAAAGCTGACTTAACATCCATTTGGTATACTTTAAACTCTTGATAGGTTGCATAGGCCAGGAACATCCTTATAGCTTCCAGTCTGGCTACTGGAGCAAAGGTTTGATCAAAGTCAATACCTTCTTCCTGCCTATATCCCTTAGCAACCAATCTTGCTTTGTTCTTTATAATCACTCCATGTTCATCCATCTTGTTCCTGAAGATCCACTTAGTTCCAATTATGTTGTGGTCTTTTGGTTTAGGAACAAGCTCCCAGACTTTGCATCTCTTGAACTGATTCAGCTCCTCTTGCATTGCCTCAATCCAATGAGGGACTAGGATGGCTTCTTCAAATTTCTTTGGCTCAACTTGGGATAGAAAGCTGAAGTAGTGTATTGAACTTAGATTTCTGCTCCTTGTTTGTACCCCTTGTCTGAGATCACCAATAGTTTGATTGGCTGGATGATCTTTTAGATGTTTATTAGCTGGAGGCAGCCTGTCTTCAGGTTATACTCCTTCAGCTTCTTCAACTTGCTGCACCCCTTGGTATTCTTCTGCATCAGGTGTATCTAGTACTCCCCCTGGACAACAGCCACTATCATCTACTTGTTGTCTTGCAGTAAAACTTTCTTCAATAGTAAGCTTGGCCATCTTCTCAGTCACACATGTGGAGCTGCAAATACTTCTAGACAATTCATTGTTAATGAGTCTAGCTTCATCAAATACTACATGTACTGATTCTTCTATAACTTGAGTAGTCAAGTTGTAGACCCTATAAGCCTTACTATTGTTGTTGTACCCAACAAAGATCCCCTCTTGGGATTTGGCAGCAAACTTGGTTAAGTAAGACCTTCCATTGTTAAGTATATAGCATTTACAACCAAAGATCCTGAAATAGGATAGATTTGGTTTTCTGCCTTTCACAATCTCATAGGGGGTCTTATTGTGGCTCTTGGTGATAGTAGCCCTATTAATTACATGGCATGCAGTGTTTACTGCCTCAGCCCAGAAATATTCTGGGAAAGATGTGTCACTTAATAGGGTTCTACCGGCCTCAATCAAGGTTCTATTTTTCCTTTCAGCAATGTCATTTTGCTGAGGTGTTCTTGGTGAAGAAAATTCCTGAAAAATTCCAAATTCTTCACACAGTTTTGTCATACTGTCAGACTGAAATTCAGTACCATGGTCACTTCTGATTTTGACCACTGTACTGTCCAATTCATTCTGAATTTATTTAACAAAGCTGAATAAGATACTTGGAGTTTCAGATTTTTGTCTAAGGAAGAACACCCAGGAAAACCTTGAGTAGTCATCTACAACCACAAATGTGTAGACCTTCCTACCTAGGCTGTGAACTGGCATAGGACCAAAGAGATCCATATGCAAGAGGTATAAGCACCTCACAACATCTTTGTTCTCAATGCTATTAAAGGTGGATCTAGTCTGCTTGCCCTTTTGATAAGCTGAGCATATCTCATCTTTAATACACTTAACTTGAGGTCCATTCCTCACTAACTCTTTGCTAAAGAGTTGGCCAATTGTCTTGTAGTTGAGATGGGCTAGCCTCTTGTGCCATTTGACACAATGAGAGACTTTCTCATCAGCTAAAAGACACACTGGAGAAACATTGTTCTCACGCATAATGTCTAGACAATAGACATTTCTCTTCCTATAACCTGTCAGAATGATCTTTTGATCATTTGACCTCCTGATATGACAACCATCTTTGACAAATGAGATGTCATATCCTAAATCACTCAGCTGACTTATACTATTGAGGTTGTGTTTCAAACCTTTAACATAAGCCACTTGAGTAATTGTTATAAGGTTGCTAGAAATGTTACCAAAACCTTTGATGATTCCTTTTTCAGAACCACCAAAGGTGACTTTAGGACCATCCTTGATTGGTGTGTAGTCCTTTAGCAATCCCCTAGTTCCAGTTATGTGCCTGGAACATCCACTGTCCAAGTACCATATTGGGGCATGGTCACTTGGACTCACCTGCAAAATAAATTAGTTAACCTTAGAACCCAAAGAATTCTTGGGTCCTTGGTGCTGGTTAGTTTGCCTCTTAAAAAACTACATGTAGCTTTTCTAGCAGGCAGATTGCTACTCACCTTGGCACTAGAATTGTGCCAACAGTCTATGGCAAGGTGGCCTACCTTGCCACAACACCAGCACTCAAATCTGTTGTATCTTTGCTTAGGTACAACCCTGGTTGTTTTATCTACAGCAGGCTTGTTGAGTACTGAGGCTTTTCCCTTAGACTTGGACTTTACAGTCCTGGCAGGTTTTGTAAACCTCAATCCAGTTTTACCCTTTTGAGAAATGAACTCATCTATCAAAGGTAGAACAGACTTTGGTTTAGAAAACCTTGCTACTATATCTCTCTCTTTTTGAAGACTAATCTCCAGATTTCTGATTTGATCATTTTTAAATGTTATAGTCCCCATCTGAATAACAGTTATGTGCTTCAGTCTGGCTATTTCATTTAATTTCTGATCAATCAACTTATCAAAATCTGTTGCAGCAACTTTAAGACTGGCAATCTCCTTAGCATGACTCTTGGCCAAAGATTTGCTTTTCTTTAAAGCTTGCAACACTACACTATATTCATCAATCAATTGATGAATATCTCCTTCAGATTCAGATCCACTCTCATCACTTGATGCTGATGAATCTGATTCTGATCCAGTACTAGAAATTGAACTAACAGAATAATTTTGTACCTGACTTGGTCCAGGCTGATCCTGGATTTTGTCTCCTTCTGATAAGGCCATCAGTCCCTGGCACTGATTGTCCTCTTGCTCATATATTGAGTTTATTAATTGGATGAACTCATCTTCTTCTTCTTCAGCAAACAGTCCAATGTAAGCTTCAGCTTCTGAATCAGTTTCTGAATAAGACATATCTGACAGACTTTTGTCCTTCTTAGCAACAAAGGACCTTTCCTTCTTGCCCTTGATTTGAGTCTTCTTCTTATCTGTTGACTCTTTCCTCTTCTCTGGATAGTCAGCAACAACATGTCCCTGTCTGTTACAACAATAATATACTATCTTTGAAGATGTAGTTCTACTTGACTTGGGCTTTCTCCTGTCATTCTTTGATGACTTCTGTGAAGTGGATGGCTTAGACCTCCACTGTTTCTTCTTTAGGAACTTCTGAAAATGTCTTGTGAAAGCTGCAAAGTCCTCATTACTCTCACTGCTTTCAGAATTCTTGCTTTTTGACTCATCTGTCTCAGTCTCAGCAACTTTTGGAGGTGAAGATGGAGACTTACTTTTATATTTCCTAGTGGCTTCTGTCTTGAAAGCCACAGCTCTTTCTTTGTGCTCAACTCTGGTATTATTTTCTTCCTCCTTCCTAACCATTAGCTGCATTTCATAGGATAACAGCTTTCCAAACAATGTTGGAGGAGGAATATCTGCTAACTTGGTCATTTCCCTTATGGCACAAATCTTAGTATCCCAGTCTTAGTTAGGGATCTCAAGAACTTATCATTCAGCTCATAATTGCTGAATTCTCTTCCATAGGACATTAACTCATTAACTATCCTGTAGAATTTCTTGTAGCACTCTATTATACTATCAGACCTGCCTTGTCTGAAGCTTTCATACTCCTGATTTAGTAAAGACTTTCTGTCCTGTCTAACTTCTTCAGAGCCCTCCATGTACACTATCAGTGTGTCCCACATTTCCTTTGATGTTTTACAGTGAATCTAATTCTGGAATGTGGCATCATTTATTGCACTCACAATAATATTATGTGCCCTCTTGTCCATAGTGGCCAGAATAATCTCATCTTTAGTCATCTCTGAAAAGTCCTTTGGAGTTCTCTGATTTGCATCCAGAACTGAAACTTTCATTGGCACATATGGCCCTTCTTTGACTGTAATATAGATTCTAGGGTCAGAGGCTTCCATGAATAGTCTAACCCTTTCTTTCCAGATGCCAAAAATCTCCTTTCTACAGATTGGCAACTTCATGGATCCAAGTTCTTTGTGATTCTCTGTTGAACCCATTTTCTTGATTTTCGTGATTATGCTGAGTCTGCCAACATGATCTTTTACTCAGACTGTTATGTCCTTTTTGAGTAACCTCGCTTTGATACCACTTGAAAGAAATTGTATCTAATCACCTAGAGGGGGGTTGAATAGGTGAACTTAATCTTTTTAAATTTTTAGGCAGAATTAATCACAGCATGCTGAATTAATCACAGCATTCACAGATCTTTAAACAGCATACACAGAATCATTCACACACACAGAGTAAACACAGTTTTATAGTGGTTACCCAAGGTCTGGGTACATCCACTTTCCCCCTTCGCCTATCTAGTAGTGTACTAGATTCGGCCAAACTCCTCCACTATTCCTCAGATCCTCAGATCTTACACTCAGAACCCCAAATAGGTTCCTACATCTCAGAGTGATCCCACTCCTACAACTCAGGCATACAGCCCTACCACTCAGTCTTCACAAAGACCTACACTCAGCCTTCAACAAGGTCTACACTCAGAGAAAAGTATCTCTTACACTCAGGCACATAGGCCCTACCACTCAGCCTTTATAATTTCAGGCTTACAACTCAGATAGCTAAGGATCCTACAAGAAATTAAAATTACAATGTATATAACCTCAACTCAGAATAAGAGAGAAGAGTTGACAGGTTTCTTGATGAGTTCTTGGATGAACTTTGCTGAGATCAACCTCCCTTGGCTTCCTTCAAAGCTTCTTGAATTTAGAATACAGTAGGGTTGATTCTCTATGCAGCTGATCTTCAATCACTACAACTTAAGATTCAGATCTCAATCTGAAACTTTCTTCACAGCCTTGTTCAACAGCTGTCTTCTTGGAAGGAGCTCTCTCTCTCCAACTTCTTAGATCTTCACTTGAAGGTCTTCTTCTAGTTGTATTGTTCTTCACTTTGTTGATTTCCAACTCTTCTCTTTGTCATCTGTTGAATGTATAAGACTTTATATAGACTTTCTTCATGGTGACCGGCTGATCCGGTTCCTAACAACTTTCTGACATCTCTGACAGTTGCAGTAGACCGGCTGGAATGGCAGCTGTCAAGTCATCCAGTGACTTCTTGAATTTTCTGTAATTGTCTGAAAGTGTCGAGACAGTCAGTCTTTAAGTGTCGACACTGATAGAGTAAGTGTCGACACAAGTAGACTAAGTGTCGATACTAGCCTTCATGGTGTCGACACAACTCCTTGTGTTGTAGAATCTGCTTCTCGATACGATTTCTTCAACATGTGTCGACACTGATCCTGTGTGTCGACACAAGTTCTTCTTCTTTGATACTTAGTTGATTTCTTGTAAGTGTCGACACAACTCCTTTGTGTCGACACATCTTCTTGTGTTGATACTCGCTGAGTGTTGACACATTTTCTTAGTGTCGACACATGCCTTCTGTACTGATACTTGCTGAGTGTCGACACATTTTCTTAGTGTAGACACTTGTACTTAGACTTCATTGAAATTTACTGAGTGTCGACACAGCCTGCTAGTGTCGACACTTTCTTCATGTGTTGAGACTTTTGCTGTGTGTCGACACATTCTTCATCATGTCGACACTTGTACTTAAACTCTGTTGAAGTTTGTTGAGTGTCGACACAGCTCCTAGTGTCGACACTTGTACTTGAACTTTGTTGAAATTTTGCTGAGTGTCGACACAGCCTCCAAGTGTCGACACTTTTGATGTCGACAAAGTTCCTCTGGGTGTCGACACTGCTTCTAAGTGTCGACACAGCTTCTCTGGACATTTCTTCATTGAGTGTCGACACAGCGTGTATGTGTCGACACTTTCCTTCTGGTGTCGACTCTGCATTCCTAGTGTCGACACAATTACTCCAAGTGTCGACACAGCTTTCCTGGGTGTCGACACAAGTCTTCTTAAGTGTCGACACTTCTCTTCTAGGTGTCGACACATGGACTTAGAAACTTTTCAGCTTTCCCTGCAAATACTTAACCTGCACAAGGTAACTCAAAATACATCAAATACATTTTGATTTATATCATTGAGTAGGGTGAGACTTCTTCAAATCAGATACATTTATTCCAATGTACCCAACAGGTACCTCATAAGATTGGATAGAAGGGGCGAGTCATTTGTCTAAGTTTTGTCTTCTCCAACATCCATGGGACATCAGGCAGGTTTAGCACCAGTGAATCCTGCCTCCTTTAGAAGATCAAGAGCATACTTCCGTTGGGAAAGAACCATGGAGTTGGGCTTCCTAGAGATTTCAATCCCCAGAAAGTATTTCGGGGAGCACATATCCTTTGTGACCAGGTGTTGACGGAGGTGTTTCTTTGTCAAAGTTATCTTATCCTGGTCATCACCAGTAAGAAGAATGTCATCAACATATACCGCAAGAACTACTAGACCCGAGGCAGTTTTTCGAACGAACAAGGAGTGATCAGCTAAAATTCTTGCAAAACCAATAGCCGCAACAATGTCGCTAAACTTGTCAAACCAGACACGAGGGTTCTGATTTAGGCCATAGATAGCCTTCTTTAGCCGACATACTCGTGTCTCCCCCTGAGCAACATACCCAGGAGGTTGCTCCATGTAAACATCTTCCTGCAGATCACCATAGAGAAAATTATTCTTAACATCCAGCTGGGAAATGGGCCAATCCCTATTGACAGCGACAGAGAGAAGGACCCGAATGGTGCTGAGACGAGCAATAGGAGAGAAGGTGTCGAAGTAATCAACACCATAGGTCTGAGTGAATCCTTTGGCCACCAGGCGGGCCTTGTAGCGATCCACGCTGCCATCTGGATGGAATTTTACAACAAAGACCCAGCGGCAGCCAACCACATCAGTGCCTAAAGGAGGGGGAACCAGGGTCCAGGTACCCCTTTTAGTGAGGGTAGCAATTTCCTCATCCACGTCCACACCCCTTTGCGAAGAGCAATGGGAAGATCCAGGTCGGTATGTTCCTCAGCAACCGGAGCATCCATGGCGGAGAAATATGGCCCGGGAGAGGAGAGAGATGGCCTCGTAGAAGAGGGAGAGAGCGGTGGTGATGAGGAAGAGAGGGAAGGAGGAGACGGTGGAGGTGATGGTGGGAAAATCTCGATGGGAGTAGATGGGGTGGATGAGATGGTGGGATAAGGAGAAGGAGCTAGAGATTGGTTAGAGGAGAAATATGACACATTCTCGAAGAAGGTCACATCCGCGGATACGTATTGTTTTCGAAGAATGGGATCAAAATAACAGTAGCCTTTTTGAGTAGTTGAGTAACCCAAAAAGATACATTTTGTGGCACGTGAGTCAAGTTTGTCATGTGTGGCGGAAGGATTATGCACAAAGGCCGTGCACCCAACGATACGTAGAGGAAGAGGAAACGAATTCTTGCCTGGATATAGAAGAGAGAATGGAGTTTGGTCATGGAGAACCATGGACAGAATGCGATTAATGAGTTAATAGGAGATGAGGACAGCGTAGCCCCAATAGGAGCAAGGAACGTGCATCTGTGTCATCAGAGTGCGGGCAATATCGAGAAGGTGACGGTTCCTGCGTTCCGCCACCCCATTTTGTTGGTAGGTATAGACACAGGTAGTTTGATGAATAATATCATTTTGCATACAAAAAGAAGAGAAAGCATTGCTAAGATATTCCTTAGCATTGTCAGAACAAAATATTTTGATAGACATATCAAACTGATTCTTAACCATATTATAAAAAGATGTCCATACAGAAAAAAGTTCAGAGCAATCCTTTAAAAGATACACCTATGTACATCTAGAGAAATCATCAATAAATGTTACAAAATATGAACTACCCCGACCTATGGTGAGTGTAGGAGCAGGAACCCAGATATCAGAGTGAACAAGTTCAAACGGTCGGGAAGAGCCACGACCTTGCTTTGGTGGGAAGAAGGAGCGGTGATGCTTGCCAAGCTGACATGCTTCACAATTGAGAGGTGGACCTTGCGGAGGAAGATGGGGTATAAGCTGACGAATAAGGCGTGGAGGAGCATGACCAAGATGAAGGTGCCACTAGAGAAAATCAGTAGAAGATGTGGAGAAGGCGGAGAGTGCGAAAATGTTGTATAGGAAATAGAGGCCGCCGCTCTCAGTCCCAATAGCAATCGTCCGCTTGGTACCCGGATCCTGAAAATAACAAGTAGTAGAAGTGAATGTGACAGAGCATTGTAGTTGTTTGCAAAGCAAAGTAACAGATAACAAGTTGCAAGGGAACTTGGGCACCTAGAGGGTGTCCACCATGCGAAGAGGCGGGTGACTTGAACAACACCCGTTCCATTGATCGGTGAGGGAGTGTCGTCCACAACAAGAACCGGGGGCAACCGATCATGTTGTTCTAGGAGAGAAAAACATTGCGGATTGTTGGTCATATGATTGGTAGCACCAGAGTCGATTAGCCGCAACGTGGGCACTACCTGAAGACGTGACCACAGATGCGGACGGATTCGAAGAGGAAGTGGAAGCATCGCCAGATGGTTGAAGATGAGGATGCTTCTTCCAGCAGCGATCAACTGTGTGGCTGGTGCGGCCACAGTGAGAGCAAAGAAAGCAGGAAGCACCACGGTCGCTTGAGGGGAGGTGGCAGCCACCAGAGCCACTACGCTGAGTATGGTGAACGGAGGTGTCCGGTTAAGGAGGGGAGGATAACAACGAACGTTGGAGCAAAGATGTAACAGCGGCGATGTGGGCAGCGGTGGCATCCAAGGTGGGAGGCTCCGCCTCGCCAAGGATCTGTTGACGGATCATACGACTCAGGAAGTCGCATAAGATAACACACAACCAGAAGCTCCTGGAAGTGTTTGTGTTGTTTAGCGAGATCAGCAGAAAAGGGGCGATTTTGGAGAATTTCGGCCTCGAGAGCCTAAACTTGTTGGTAAGCAGCAGCAGGAGACATGGCGGGTTATGCAAAGAGGTCCACATACAGAGTATAGATGCGAGATGTCTGAGCCACCTTGGGGTAGAGAGCGGCAAGATGGAGCCAAGCGACCTTGACCATTTCATCATGACGGATGACAGGGAGGCATTCGTCAGAGAGGTTGTTAGGCAGCCATGTGTAAACAAGAGCATTGCTGGCATACTAATCATCAAAGAGAGGGGAATCATGCGGAGGAGGGTCATCGGTGAGATGATGACGTTTGTGTTGAGAGTGGATAAGGAAGGTGAAGGAGACACTCCAATCCGGGTAGTTGGGACTGATGAGTTTGGAAGCGGTGCCAAGGTTACCAAAAGGAGTTGGAGGAGTAGGAGGATGAGCGGCAACGGGAGTAGTGGTGGTAGAGATATTGGAGTTGGCCATAGAGGAGAGCAGCAAGAAGAACAAGTCGCGCAGCTCAAGAGGAGGAAGCAGCGACTACCAAGCAGGAGAGTCTAGAAAAGGAGGCCGCACAAAGGAGCACAGGTCGCGGCGACTTAGGAACAGGTCGCGGCGACTAAAGAGCAGGAGAAGCGAGGAAAGGAGGCCGCACAAAGGAAAACAGGTCACGGCGACTTAGGAACAGGTCGCGGAGACTAGAGAGCAGGAGCGGCTAGAAAAGGAGGGGCAGAGAGGACGCCCACACAAGAGAGGAAACAAAGCGCGAGAACAGGTTGCGAGAGAAGAGAAACAAGCAGCGCGGACAGTGCACGACAAGATAGAAAATAGAACGCGAGAGAAGACGAAACCGTGCGAACAGGGCGCGACAAGAGAGGAAAGAGATCGCGAGAACAGGTCACGTGAGAAGAGGAACAAGCTGCGCGGATAGGTCGCGCGGACAAAGAGGTCTCAAAAAATCAGGAGGAAAAGATCGAGTCCTCTGATACCATGTGCGAACAGAAAAAATAGACCGAAAATTTGGAGTAACAAAACTTTTATTATCCAAAAAGATATCAATTACAATGGTATAGTCTCTCTTTTATATAATGGAGGAGATGAGAGTTATTACAATTAAGCAATGTGGGACTAAAAATTTACAAGTATATGCGACTTTACAAATAGACAAACTGGAGAGGTTGTGCGGTTAGACAAGCCGGCTAACCGCCCGACAACCAAGAGTAGGAGAGAACAAGCGCCACAGAGAGCAAGCCGCCACAGGAGACCGCTAGACCTCCCAGTCTCCAAGTCACCTGAGACAAACCGCCAGACTGCTGGGATACCAAACAGCAACAGCCCGACAGACAAGTCGGCTAGGATAAACCGCCAGACCGCCCAGCCTCCGAACAGCAACAGACCGCCCGGCCTCCATACTGCAACAAGCTGCAGCTCAGTTGGTGATGAGGAGGCGTATTAAGACTCTCTTATCAAGGTTGCGGGTTCGAGACCCCGTGGCAACAACCTACCGCAGCTGATAAACAGGCGCGGAGATTTGGTTGGGGTGCATTGGGCCTACAGGCCTTGATGTTTAGGCTTACTACCAGTGGTGTCGTGGGGCGAGACAAGCCACCGGCCCATGACGGGTGTGGTGGGCCTCTGAGATCTAAACTCGGGCTGTTGGTAGGTCGGCGAAACTTGGTCTAAAGGGCCGGGTCGTTACAAATTGAGCCTTAATTAGGGTACTTTGACCAATTTAGCGTTAGGGTTGACTTTTGGTCAACTTGACCTTTTTGATTGACCCCAATGGGTCGTTTGTGACTCAATGAACCTTCCAAAGGGCTAGAGATGTTATGGTGGGGTCAAAGAGTGAAGGTGAGGCCCTAAAGTCAAACCCTAGGTTAGGTAATTGGAATGTGTTATTTGTAGATCATGGTGAACTCACCTTCATTCCTAGGTTCACTTGGTCTTTTTGGGCTTCCTAGGGTTTTGTCATGACCTAGTCATGACAAAATCACTCATAGGGGTCTAGTTGTGTGAGGGATGTTACAACACGCCACTCTGATAACTTACTCGACGATGCGTTTAGAGCATCGAGTGCGTTGAGAACGTCGAGTGCGTTGAGTGCGTTGAGTGGTATCGACGCGCGATACTCACTATCGCCACGCGATAGTCGACTCAACGATTCGTTGAGTCTACTCAGCGCTTCGTTGAAAACGTCGACTGCATCGAGTGTTATTGCCAGCGATACCCACTGTCGTCCGGCAATAACAACCTTTAAGTTCTGTTGTCCAGTTTTTGGGGTGTGACAGTAGGCATTGGAGTCAATGTGGAAGTAGTTTGAATTATGGGTTTTGTATTACCTCCATGCAGTACTTTATTCTGTAGAGTCCAATATCAAGCCTTTCTATATTTCTCAACCACATCTAATACATTCTCACTCAGTACTAATCCAAACTCATTTTAAAATCTTCAAGTAAGATTTTTACTACTTTTCCTTGTATTGTTGATCTTGCACCTCCATTTATTTCAATATGAGATGGATCTTCTAAGCAGTTGTAAAATTCTCTTACTAGTGCGGATGAAACATATCTTGAATAATGACGGACATTATACATGAGACAACAAGCATGTTATAGATATGAGCATGTTTAGCTAGGTTGAACTCCACCACGTAAACACCAGTCGGTGCTATTTCTATACCCAAGTACGACTGGTACGATGGGTGAGTATTGCTAGATGTGCTCCTTCATGCTTTAGATCCTGATGCAATTTCCTGTATCAAGAAATACGATCAGTCACTATCGCGGGCGATATGTTGATATCGTGGGAAGATATCCAACGGAACACTATTTTAACTTAAAACCAAAAAAAATTATATCACTCCTCATTAACATCTTAGATCTGGAAATATTTTGCTTTAACATGAGAAATCTCTCTTAATTTTTAGATCTCCAAATAATTTATGCTCGAAATTATGAAATTTAAATTAATTAACTCTTTATATCATAAAACTCAAATCATTATTCATCTTCTTCCACAAACTTTATATTTATTTTGCAAACATTCGACTAGATCTAAAATGTAATCAAAAACTCAAACTTAAAATACTTGAGAACTCAAAATCTCAAAGAAAACTCTATTTTTAACAACCTATTTCTAAAATCTATCCTAGGTTTTGAAAATACTTGTAGATCCAACATGAAATCTAAAAATCAAACTCTCAATTATGAGATCTAAGGAAAATTTTTAACAAATAGTATACTTTTTTGTTAAAAATTGTGAAATGAAAGTAGTGGTTGATCCGGCAAACCGCGTGGCCTGGGCGGACAGTCCTGCGGACTGGTGGTGCGGCCTGCGCGGTCTGATGTTGCGGCCTGGTGATGGCGAACAGCCTGTTTGGCTTGTTGTTTTGCAGTTGGATGTTCCCTGGAGTAACCGCGCGGATAGGTGGTGCATCCGCGGGAGGGGCAGGCTCTTTCTGAGTTCGCGGAGTCCGCCTGATACGGACTGCTTTTGGAGATCGTGAGATCGGCATTGGCCTGTGCCCTTGATCTCAGTTGGTGTGGTTAGGAGGTAACCGCAGAGTTCGTGGTTAGGTGAACTGGCTTGGATCTGGCGGTCTGAGCAGCCTGAGCGGATTGATAGTTCATGTCCGCGGAGCTCGCGCCAGAGGTTCACTTATTGCTGGACTTGGTCACGATCTGTGACAAGTCCAGGTTGATCGCAAAGTCCGCAATGTCCACTGGTTGATCGGGCGGTTTGTGTTTGTTGGTCGTGGACTTATTGTGCGGACTGTTGTTATGTTCGCTGCAGCGTGCGCACTGGTGCGGTGTCTGTCGGGTTGCAGACTGGATTCTATCTTGCCTTCCTTGATGACAGGCGGATAGGTTGGTGTCCGGCCTTGTGCATGCGGACTCGGCGGACTGCTTGGTGCAAGCTGAGAGCTGGGGTGGTGTTTCTATCCACTAGGGTGGTGACCACACTCCTCTTCGCGCCTATAAATAGGACTCCCTATCACATCAACAGAAACTGAATGAACAGTTGTGCGGCTAGCACTGAGAAGCCAGGATTCTGGTACTGACTGCGGTCAGGGATCAGTGGAGCTTGCAGTTAACAATCGCCGGTTTTGCAGCAGGTCGCATTTGCCGCTAGCCAGTCTTCTCTCCTTCAGCAATTCCAGTTAAATAACCTGTCCGCCGGTCTGGGCGGTCTGTTCTTCAGTTCGGCAGCGGCTCTTGTTCGCGGACTCTGGCACCTAGGCAACCTCTGCGGTTAGGCAGCTTGCAGAGAGCGGACAAGGTGTTCAGCAGAATAACGGGTTGTCCGCGGTTTTCGCGGACTCTGTAGATCAGTTCGTTGCACCAGCGGCTTGGTGACCGCGGCGGTCTCGGCAGACTCGGCAGTCTCTGAGGCTATCCACCTGGATTATTTGTTGTTATTTCTGCTTCCTTGTTTTACTTGGCGAAATCATGTCTCGCCATGTATGTCTTACCCTATAATGAAGATTGTTGTTAATACAAGACTTTTTTGTTGTCTTCTATTGCATATGGTTTATTGAGCTTAGTTTACGGTTGGAGTGTGCTTGCGTCTGGTTCCCGCTTTCCGCTTGATCAAGGTGTCATCTTGATAGCTCTGAATTTTTTACTTGGTATCAGAGCTATCTCTTGACCATCTCGAGAAATTTTAACATGGTATCAGAGGGAACAGAGGCTTGAGCAGTGATCAACCTCAATTGTGCTCGGCGCTTCTAGAACCTAATAGATCAGTGGTTTCTGCAATGGAAGGTGGTTACTAAAGGGGTCTTGGTATTGAGCTTCTTACTTCGACCAACTTTAAAGAGTGAAAGTCGCGTATGAAGAGCTATCTTCTGGGTAAAGAGTTGTGGGAAGTCATCGGTGGTGACGACAAGCAAGAAGTTACTGCTGCAACTGGTACTGCTAAACAAGTGAGAGCTTGGAGGAAGACCAAAGCGAAAGCAGAGTTTGCTCTCAAGCGGGCTATCTCACCTGAACTCTCTGATCGCATCTTAGGATGTGAGTCTGCTGCTGAGATTTGGACCTTCATTGATGGATTGTTCAACAGGAAAAATGTAGCATGGATACAGTTCTTAGAGAATGATTTGGTTAAAGAAACTCAAGGAGATCTGCCCATCTCAAAGTTCTTTCTTAAGATGAAGAACCTGTGCGCTGAGATCTCAGTGCTGGATCCTGATGAGCCCATTTCTGAAGCCAAGTTGAAGAGGCACATAATCCGCAGTTTGCGGAAGGAATATGTGGCCTTCGTGACTTCTGTTCAAGGTGGGGCTACTCAACCATCCTTGTTGGAGCTGGAGAACCTGCTGGCGTCACAGGAGAGCCTGGCTAGGCAGATGGCCGAGGTCACTATCTCTGAAAGAGGTAGTGAGGCTCTCTTCACTGGTAAGAAGAAGAAGAGATGGGAGAAGAAGAAGAAGAAGAAGACTGCTGCTGAGGATGGGCTTTCAACTTCCTATCAGCAAGAGAGAAGCACTACTTCTAAGAAGAACTGGAAGAAGGAGTTGAAGTGTTACAGGTGTAATCAGCCAGGTCACTTCAAACGTGACTGCAAGGTCAAGCTACAGCCTGGGCATGTTGCAGATATGGAGGGAGCTGGTTCCAGTGCTGAGGAGGCCGGGTGGGGAGGAGCTTTTCTGACAGGAACATGCGTCCGTGCTCTTTCCATTGTTGACTACCAAGATAACTAGATAGTTGACTCGGGGTGTAGTCATCACCTCATTGGAGACGAGTCCAAGTTCTCATCGCTGCAAACATTCTCAGGTAATAAAGCTATTATAATCGCTGATGATTCTATTCATACTGTAGAGAATGAGTGTGTAGTGTCTTTGGACAGTGCTCAAGGTCCACTCACGTTAAGGAGTGTGTATCACATACCTGGCATAAAGAAGAACCTCTTCTCTGTGACCAATGCGGTTGACGCAGGCTATCATGTTCTGTTCAGTCCAACAAAAGTGAAATTTCTCCGCAATGTATTAGCTGTAAAGGTTGATGTTGCTCATGTAGGGAGAAGAGTTAGAGACTTGTTTGTTTTATCAACAAGCTCTTATGTTGATCGGATGAGGGTCAACGATAGCGCTGCTATATAACATGAAAGACTAGGACACGTCGGGATGGACAAGTTGAAAGCTATGGCAGATAAAAGTCTTGTGAGAGACTTGTCTAGGTTGTCATCTGTCGGCGATGGCCATGTTTGTGTGGGGTGTCAATATGGAAAGGTTCATCGCCTTCTATTTGACAAGTCATAAACATTGAGTAAGGCCCCATTGTAGTGTATCCATGGTGATCTGATGGGGCCAACTGTCACTGCTAGTCTTGGAGGCAGCAGATACATGTGGGTGCTGATTGATGACTATTCAAGGTACACTTGGGTGTATTTCATTAAGGAGAAGTAAGATGCTTTCTGATTGTTTGTGGAGTTCAAGGAGCTGGTGGAGGGCTGGCTTGGCCTGCGGATCAAGAAGTATAGATCGGATAACAGAGGTGAGTTTGTTTCATCTGAGTTCTCTAACTTCTGCAGGAAGCACGAGATCCAGAGAGAGCTGACTTGTGCTCATACTCCACAACAAAATGGAGTAGTAGAGAGGAAGATCTGTCATTTGACGGAAACCTGCAAATGCTGGCTTCATGCAAAGGGCATTCCTAGGTCCTTTTAGGTGGAAGGAATGGCATGTGCAACCTATGTCATCAATCAGATGCCTCTGAGTCCGATCAACATGAAGTCACCGTTGATATGATGTTCAAGAAGAAGCCTAGCATGAAACACCTTCGAGTGTTTGGATCAACCTATTATGTACACGTCTCGGATGCTCTAAGGACTAAGCTTGATGCAAAGGCAAGGAATCTTGTCTTTGTGGATTATGATGAGCGGAAGAAGGGAATGAAGTGTATGGATCATGCGACAAGGAAGTTTGTTATATTAAAAGACGTTGTCTTTGATGAACTGACGTCGTATGGAGGTGGCTCTGTTGAGCTGCAGGAAAGCAGGGCTAATGAAGGGCAGAAGGAGGCTGCTGAAGATCTTCAGGTGGAGCTGCCTGTGTCACCAGAAGCCACGGGTGTTTCAAGCTCTAGGTCAGTGGCTTCTGGTTCAGGAAGTAGGGGGAGTGATGTAACACCCCCCCCCCCCATCCGTCATGAATAATATAACAGAAGGTTCGGTCGGGGCCCCTCGTCATATGAAACGGACAGACGAAAGAGTTACTAAATGAAACCAAAAATCTTTAAAAGATTTTCAAAACGCAATCCTAACACAGAGTTTCATTCTAGCGGAAGAATAAAAAGAGTTTCATAAAAACTGCACCCAAAGGCGAATGTCCAGTAACCACAATAGAAATGAAATACAACGACCACAAAACTGGCCTTAAGGCCTTACAACAATAGTGTTTAACTCAAATAAAAAGGGTTTGCATACATCGGCACGCAGGCCGGCAACACATGAAAAACAACTAAACAATCAGTTGGGCATTCGAGGGTCAGCACAGCAAGAAGGGCTTTAGCCCGCTATTTCCCGCTTGGCTCCGCAGCACCTGCAAGCAAACATTCCACCAAGCGGCGGCAAACAAAGCAACAGTCAGTAAGGGCTGACCAAATTATAACAACCCCACCCCTTTCTCGGGGTGGCGGTGCTTCATCCCTGCATGTGGATTAGCATAAATACATAAAACTAGACTGTACCATTTAAGCACCATTCATCACAAACGTTGGCGCAACCGGTCTAAAGTCTCGTGCACACAGGGCACCATAACGGTGTACCGGACTTCCCCAGGTCCCACCACCATTCTCAGTCCTAGACTGAATGGCAACACACTGAGCATTCACAAGCCGTGACTCAAAGTCCTCGGCTCTCTCCTATGCCTGTAGCAACACACCAATTTCCTTAGGTAGTCGAACTACACCACATAGTGCAGGTACAGTTCAGTCAAGCCCGTTGCTCAAATCGTCGTACCCAACACGCACGACGAGGTACAATCTCGCCTTGCCTGTTATCGCATACGTAACCGATTGTTATGTAATAAGGGTGTCACTCGCGGCCACCAGAGTTGCGCAACCAAGGCACACAACTCCACACACTAGCCCTACAGTCTCTGAGAGTCGGTCTTCGCACAAACACGACAAAACTCCCCGGGAGTTAATGCCGACGATACAATGACTTCGTGCAAACATTAGGGTGTTTCCTGGAGCACACCTCCAGTACTAACTGCCTCACCGAGAAGACCCCCATTCCAAAATATTCAACTTCCACAGAGTCTTCTCTGGGAACCCCAGAACATCAACAATCCAGACCAACATGTCTGGATGAGCTTCACACAGTATGCCTAAACCGTACTCGCGCTTCCGGGTGCCAATGCAAATAATAGCGGGGATGTAAACATCGACCCGTCGGAGAGCACCGTTCCCCCACCCGTCGGTGGAGAGGGGCTTCCATGCAAATATGTTAATTAAGGGCTTCACATGCCCAAGAAGAAAAGTCGTTACCCTTGACGCGTGTTTCTGAGACATGGCTCGGTCACGAACGGCCTTTGCAGCGGCTTTCCATGCACGGATCCGGCTTGCACATGCCGATTCGAGCTTCGACACGAACGTTTCACCATGATACCTAGCCAAATGCGAGTTGCTCTCCAACAACACCTCCGGACGGCCTCCTCCAACAAGCGTAAGCCCAACCAAAACTGGCGGCGGTTAGGACAAGGAAGAGGAGTCGGGTTTGCTCTTCATTGGCTGCGGCCTCTACTGCGAGTGAGAGAGAGAGGAAGGGGGATCGGGCTTCTTCCTCCTAGCCGACGATGGGAAGGAGGGAGGCGGGGCTCGGGCTCGGCTTGCGTATGAGAGAGAAGGACGGGAGAGATGGAGGCGGCGCTCCAGCTGCTCCTTCAGGTGGCACTCGGGTTGCGTTTGAGAGAGAAATCGAGAAAGGGAGATGTACAACCCCGTATCTGGAGAGTGGGGTGAACCAGGAACCAGACCGGTCGGCTCAAATCACCCAGGCCCCAGGCGAGCTCGACAGAGAAACTCGAGCCCAAGCTCGGCATTCGTCGACCGCGAGCTCGCCATTCGCCTAGCTAAGTCAGGATTCATCGAGATGAGGCCGACTAATGGAGGGAGACCGATGGGAGAGCTCGTCGTCTCAGCTCGCGCTCACGCAAAGGAGCTCGGCAACAGAGGGCGAGCCAGATCTTCAGGGGTGGCCGAGCTCCCCAGCTCGCCCAGATCTATGAGGTACTTTTTACTGTTTTGCCCCCTCCGGTCTGCCATAGCCCTTCAGAACAGCGGAGTTTGGTTGTTGGCATACCCAGCCAAGGGTATTTTGGTAATTTCAGGTCGTTTCAGTTTAGTTATTGGCAGTTCAAATCTGAAAACTATAAATAGGACCCAAGGGGTACCTCAAAAAGCATGCTGCCAGTGCCCTCTTGCTCCATCTCTTAAGTGCTTTCCGAGGATACCTTAGCTCGGCCTTTGGCTAAGGAGGGGAAGCACTCTTAGATCTTCCGGGTATGTGGTGGGTCCTCCCCGCCGAGCCCTTGGGTCAGTTCTTTCTTATTTCCCTTGATGTTTTGATTGCTGAAGAGAAGTAGGTGCGCGATCACCCCTTCCCCAAGGGTGAACTCCACATGAGACCGATTTCCGGTTTCAACATTTTGGTGTGGTAAGCGTGGAGCGTGGTCAGCACAGAAAACCTTCATCGAGCTCGATGACAGGAGGGCAAGGATGTAACAGGATGGACTCCCCCCCCCCACCTCTGGACATGGTGGGGATGTTTGAAGATTTCAGGAATGAGGTGCTGGGACTCGTCAAGTTCGCACTCGGTACGTGGGCTGAGTGCTCGACTCCGACAATCCAGATCGCAGCCGCCCCCTCTCTAGGCGATTGCTCCCCGGGCGCGAGCTCTTCCCTGGCTCGACAGGCAGATGCCGGCTTGGCGAGCTGAGCTCGCGACACGCACCAGCTCGCCCAGTAGTGGGAGGCTGCCCCTTCAGCGAGTTGGTCTCTTCAGCTCCAGTTCCAGAGGGGTTCAGGGAACCCGAGATGTCCTACTACACTGGGAAGGGAGACCAGGTCCAACACGTCCAGTAGTTTGAGGACGTGGTCTCGATTCGGCAAATGTCGGATGGGTTCAAGTGTCGACACTTCGCCATCACCCTCAAGGAGAAGGCGAGAGGGTGGTTTCACCAGCTTCCGGCTAGCTCCATCTACTGCTTCGAGGACCTACGTCGGGGGTTCATGCTGAGGTTCACTACCTCGAAGAGGAGGAAGAAGGAGTCAGAGTCTCTATTCCACATCAAGTAGGGATTGAATGAGACGCTGGGCAGCTACGTGGACCGGTTCCAGGAGGAGGTCACCCAGGTCCTGGAGATGCCAGGCCATAGCGTGATGATGGCCTTCACCCTGGGGCTGCAGCATGGATTCTTTAGGATGGAGCTGAAGAGAGTGCCCCCCTCTCCTACAAGGAGGTGATGGAGAGGGTGGCGAGAGAAGTTGACGGGAAGGCGTCAAATCCGGAGTTCTCCCGGAAGCTGGCCAGGTGGGCCACGGAGGAAGAGAAGGAGTCAAGAGGAGGAAAAGGGCAGGCGGAGAGGAGAGTTGAGCCCCGGAAGAAGGAGCAGATGTAACGCCCCCGATTTTCCAGTGATTTATTTAATTTCTTATTTGACGTATTATGACGTCAGAGCGTTATGTTAGCGCGTGTTGGTCATGTGACGTTGTTAGAGCGTGCTTTTAGCTCTTTAGGTTCCCTGCGTGGCTTGGTGATGCCTGGTAGCAAGATTCCCTAGCGAGCCGGAGTCTGTTTGATGACTCGGTGGAGCCTCTTGGGGAATGCTTGTGTTTTGGCTTCGGGAGAATTTTGCCCGAGTTTTGTTCGTCGGATTTTGTTACCGACTTTGTCGTAGCGCGTTTGCGTTCGTTAGGTTTGACCGGCCAAATTTTGGGATTTGCGTCGGGAGTGGAAAATTTTACGTTAGGAAATTAGATCGGCTAATTTTAGACTTGCTCGTCAAGTTTCGTCGCGTTCCGAGCATTTTTGGAGCCTCGGCGTGCGATTGAAGTTTGTATGTTTTCGCGTACGCCGTTAACTTTAGAAATTTTTATCTCGAAGACGGTGCGTCGGAATTCTATTTCGACTTCGTCGTTGGATTCGTAGCGTCGTCATTCGCCTACGGTGCGAATTTCGTTCGATTCGGCGCGCGTTTGGCCCTCCGTAGCGATATAAGGTTATATCTTTTTATAATAATTATAAATATTATGTATATATATTTATTTATATAAAGGAAAAAAAAAGAAATAAAAATTCGGTGAGAATGATTCTTACCGAATCGGATTCGGTGAGAATCATTCTCACCGAATCGGATTCGGTGAGAATCATTCTCACCGAATCCAGTGTTCTGTGAGAATCATTCTCACCGAATCCAGTGTTCGGTGAGAATTCTCACCGATCACTTATGTTAATTCTATAATAAATATTATGTATATTATATTATTATTAATTTTATTATTAAGTTTATATTTATATAAAAAAAACAAGAGCAATCCTTTCTTCTTCCCCGAACCAGCAGCCCCCCTGTGCGAAATATTTGGCGTGTGCGGAACCCCTCGTTCGCGAATCTTCCGGCGGCCGCCACCGCCGATCCGGTGGACGGAATTTCGATCCGATCGCGGCGTTGGAAAGCTCTCGGCGAGAGCTTCGAGATCGCGGTAAGTTTTCCCGTTTCGGTGACGGTTTCGCCTTAGATTTTTTCGGCCCTAACCCCGGTTGTCCGTTTTTTCGTAGATCTCGTCTCCGCGTGTCCCCTCTTGGACGGATCTACGTGGTGGAGTATTTTGGGAGGACGTTTTCAAGATCGATTTGAGGCAAGTGGATTTCTCACCTCTTGCGTGCCTCCATGGGTTGTATTTCGCTTTATTAATTCTCCTTGTCGTAGAATACCAGAGTAATATAGGTGAAACTAGAAATATTCCTAGGTTAGGGCGTGTAGTCGGCCTAAACTAGGAAGCTTCGGAAGTTATTTTTTTTAGTTGAATTCGGCGGGTAGGGGGAAATAATTCGGCGGGTAGGGGGAAATAATTTGGCGGGTAGGGGGAAATAATTCGGCGGGTTTTGGTTGTTGAACTTGGTAGTTTTTAAGTGGTGTTGTCGGCTAGTTTTGGCGCCGAATCGTGGATCCTTAGCATGTGGTAGCTGGGTTTCTGAAGGAGTATGGTACCGGGGGAGTTCGAGCCGTGGCCACCACCATTCCCTCCTTGGACATTTTGGGTTCCTGTAAGAGGTTGGAACTCTATGAGTGTGGACCCTGTGGCGGCCCCTTTAGTACTCTTGAGACACCTGGACCTGGTTGTTCGGTTGTGACTGTTCTTAGTCTCCGACACAGGTTTGAGATTTGTGCCAGTGCTAAAGATTTACAAGTTTAGGACTGTTAGTTCCTTTCATACTGTTCATTTGATGCATATTGGTTCCCTTTTTGTCTCTGCAGGCTTGAGCGGAGTATGGTACGTTTTATTACTTGTTGCATTTCTCTCACTTTACTTATTGTTTTACTTACATTTTGTCCTTTTTTGGATTCTTTAGCTGAGATTTTCAGCATTTCTCTTGCAGGGTTGGTAACCCTTTTTCTTTCTGCTCTTTACATTCGATTATTATCTGATGTTTCTTTGCCTTCTGTTTTATTATTTCTTGCTGAGGTGTTATTCTTTTGAATGCCTCAGGTTCAGGTCTGTAGCCGGCTGTACGGCTAACTTCAGGAGTTCCCTGGTGGACTGCGTTGTGGCAGTGTTTTCCTCACTTGTTGAGGTAGTTCTTTAGCTTTGTAGTAGTACAGACATACATGCTCGCCAGCGAGTTCGTGTCAGGTTGTTGACGCTAGTTGGTGATTTTCCTTTGTGATACTAAGTCTTTGCTTAGCTGCTAGTTTACCTGTTTTGTGGTAGTTTCACTTGCTCTCTGGGAATGTTTTATGCTAGGTTGCTAGTTACTTTAAAACCTATAAAGAACTACTATATGTATTGCATGATCAGCATGTTTTATAAAAGCTCAATCATTATTTTCCAAATGCGTAAAAAGGTTGTTTTCTTTATAAATATTATAAATTGAAATCTAGGGTCTTGCATAGTGTAAGTTGTCCTCTTAGGACACTTATGCGCTCTTTTAGGATGTTAGCTTAAATGAAGTATTTTTCCGCTACGTATAAAAATAGTTTTCAAACTGTGGACTATCTGATCCACTGAGCCGAGGGATACGTCCAATTAATTTAAAAATCAGTTTTCTATTCATTTTAACTTATGATTTGAAGGATTAGAGTGTTGCCTGAGCGTCAGCAGTTATCCCCTGCTTGACGTGGCATCACAGCTCGTAGTTATCTCGTGCTCTGATTTATTTTATTAATGAGAAAAATGCGGGTTGTGACAGTTGGTATCAGAGGGAGGTTGCTTGACAAATTGTCGGGCAACCTGTCCCTGTAAGTATTAGGTGTTTAGATTCATATCATACACACACCGATATGTCATCAGCACGTCTTGGCTGAAGCACGAACACTACACTCATAGCATGACTTGAAGTATACGAGACATATTATGTAGTATGGGATGCATACTATGTGTTTGTATATGGATCCACCATAGGAGGCAACATGTGAGGGTTATGTAGTATGGGATGCATAACCTCACCACATGAATGCGGCTAGCACGTTTTCTTTTTCGTTGCATGGAAATGTTATGTAGTATGGGATGCATAACATTTTTATGTGTACGCCGCTCATAACATGCATTAGGGCCTTTTTAGAATGCATAGCACAATCATGCATACCATAACATTGCATAAGCACAACGTGCCAAGCTAAAGATTTGCAGGATGACATGTGTACACGCATAATATTTTGAGTCAAAAAGAATATAAATTCATACATTCCCGATCTAGGCACAAGAGTTAGTGTGATGATAGTGAATCATCGTAGGATAAGCATAACATCATTATTGAAATCCCAGAGCAAGTTAGCAGCATGAGCAAGTACTTAAGTATGTATTGTTTGTACTATGTTGTTTGGTTCTAGTGGGTGGGCTAGGTGTCTAATTAGTGTTTTGTTGTTCCATTAGAATGTCGAGGCGTCCTTCGACAAGATTGACTCCCCAATCGGAGGGAGAATCTTCAGGTGCGCAGAGCAGCGCAATGATAGAAGGTCTGCGACAAAGCAATGAAGCCTTGTCAAAGCAAGTAGTGGATTTGCAGTCTCAGGTCCAGTCCTTGTTAGCAGTTGTGGCAGGGCAGATTCCGAGAGTTCAGGACCCTGTTGTGGGTCAAGCTGTCCCTGTTCCCCCCGCTCCTCTGGTGCCTCCGGTCATGGTGCCACCAGAGATGACCTTTATTTCTCAGTTTCAGCGACTTAGGCCTCCGACGTATGATGGCAATGCAGATTACATGGTCTTAGATGATTGTATGATATCAATCGAGGAGATGTTCTCATACTTCGGGATCACTGATGATCAGAAAGTGATGTTAGCCGCATATCAGCTCAAAGGGTTGGCAAACGGCTGGTGGCTGAGGGAGAAAGAAGGTCTGAAGGACGGGTGTTCCTGGGAGTCCTTTAAGGAGCTACTTCTGAGCAAGTTTCTGCCATCGGTCGAGAGGGACCGTCTGATGAATGATTTCCTGCACTTAAAGCAGAGGCAGCTCACGGTTAGCGAGTACGAAATCGAGTTTAGTAAGCTAAGCCGATTTGCCCCAGACTTGGTGAGTTCTGATGAAAATAGAATCAAGCGATTTCTGGCTGGGCTAAGGAGTGACGTCCAGCAATTAGCAAGTGCTTATGCGACCTCAAGTTATGCTGGTATGGTGGAAGCTGCCTTAAAGGTAGAGGCAATTGATAACGCCAAGAATCGAGGTCAACAACTGAGAAAGGATAAAAGAAAGTCTGATGAGGGTAAGAGTACTCAGGTCCCTGACGCTGCTCCGAGGAAGAGAAACAAAGAGGTATGCAGTTTCTGTGGCCGACCGGGCCATCCATTTGAAAGATGCTATCAAAGATTAGGAGCTCAGAAGAAAGAGCAGATTCATGCGATCCAAGGCATCCCAAAGAAAGACTTGCTTTGTTCTGTATGCAAGAAGCCAGGGCACGATGCTGCCCATTGCTGGAAGAAGGCGAGGAGTTGTTTCTTGTGCGGTCAAGAGGGTCATCTCAAGTATCAGTGCCCGCAAGCTCAGCTTACTCTGCAGCCAGTTCCTCTTCAGGCCTTGCCGCCGCCGCAGCGAGTGGATAAGGGAAAAGGAAAGTTGAACGTGGTCTCTATGGAGGAAGCTCAGGCGTCCACGCAAGTGATATCAGGTTAGATTCTCCCCTAGTTTTAATGTTTAGCTCATAGTTATAGTTTTGAGCGTTCGCTTCCTTAGTCGTGTATGCAATTTTATAGGACGATTTAAGGTAAAGAACCGCTGGGCGCGTGTTCTGTTCGATTCCGGCGCTACCCACTCATTTGTGGCTAGGGCCTTCGTAGAGCGTTACCGTTTGGATCTCGATCATGTTGGTGATGCGTTCTGTGTCAAGTTTCCTTCAGGCGAATCTGTAGTTTCGGATCAGGGTATTCAGAGTTGTCCGATTTTACTAGTCGATTTTCTCGCGATTGTTGATTTGAAGCTGTTGGATCTGGAAGACTTCGATGTGATCCTAGGCATGGACTAGTTGTCCAGATATGATGCTGTGATCCAATGCAAGGGTAAACGCTTGGACTTCAGGATGGACAACGGTCAGCCCGGGAGTGTTTACGGTTATCCGCGCCAGGATTCTCCGACTATATCGGCGGTATGTGCTCGGAAGCTCGTAGATTCCGGATGTTTTGCTTGTTTGGTTTCGGTTTTAGAAACCAAGGTTAGTTTGCCGTGTTTGGAGGAGATCCCGGTGGTTCGTGATTTTTCTGATGTCTTTCCAACTAACCTTTCTGGTCTCCCTCCTGATCGAGACGTGGAGTTTGTTATAGATTTGGAGCCGGGTATGCGTCCTATTGCCAAGGCGCCTTACCGGATGGCCCCACGCGAACTGGAGGAGTTGCGTATCCAGTTAGACGAGTTGCTTGAGAACGGATTTATAACGCCGAGTTCTTCGCCTTGGGGTGCTCCCGTTTTGTTCGTCAAGAAAAAAGATGGATCGATGAGGTTGTGCATCGATTATAGAGAGCTAAATAAGGTAACGATCAAGAATAGGTATCCGTTGCCGAGGATAGATGATTTGTTTGATCAATTGCGAGGCAGCGCCGTGTTCTCTAAGATTGACCTTCGTTCGGGCTACCACCAGTTAAGGATTCGTGAATCAGATATCCCGCGGACTGCCTTTCGTTCCAAACATGGTCATTTTGAATTTTTGGTGATGTCGTTTGGTTTGACCAACGCACCTTCTGCTTTCATGGACATGATGAACAGGGTCTTCAAGGACTTTCTGGACAAGTTTGTAGTCGTATTTATAGACGATGTGTTGGTATATTCATGCAATGTTGAGGAGCATGACCAACATTTGCGTCTAGTTTTATCTGCCTTGAGGGACCATAGGTTGTTCGCCAAGCTAAGTAAATGCGAGTTTTGGTTGCCTCAGGTTTCTTTCCTGGGTCATGTGGTTAACAAAGACGGAATCTCTGTCGACCCAGAAAAGATAGCCGCAGTTATGGAATGGACGAGGCCTGCCACACCCAAAGAAATAAGAAGCTTCCTAGGGTTGGCTTGCTACTATAGAAGATTTGTAGAGGGTTTCTCTACATTATCTGCGCCATTGACCAAATTGACGCAGAAGAATGCAGCATTTGTGTGGAGCGATAAGTGCGAAGAGGCGTTCCAAGAGCTAAAGAATAGACTGTGCACTGCTCCGATATTGACATTGCCTACGGAAGGATTAGACTATGCCGTTTACGTGGACGCATCCCACGTGGGTCTTGGTTGTGTGCTGATGCAAGAAGGAAAAGTGATTGCGTATGGGTCAAGACAGCTTAAGATTCATGAAAGGAACTACCCTACGCATGACTTGGAATTCGCAACAGTTATTTATGCATTGAAATTATGGAGACACTTGTTGTATGGCGCGCAGTGCAAGATTTATACAGATCATAAGAGTTTGAAGTACGTCTTCACTCAAAAGGAGTTGAACTTGCGCCAGCGCAGATGGTTAGAGTATGTGGCTGATTATGAAGTGGAGATCCTATACCATCCGGGTAAGGCTAACGTGGTAGCCGACGCCTTAAGCAGGAAGACAGGGAAAATTTTCAATCTCTCCACTGAGTTGTTAGTAGAAGAGTTCCTTTTAATGGATATTTCAGTTGGTAGATGTGACTCGTCAAGCAGTTTGGAAGTGTCTGAGCCTTCATGGATTTCTCTTACGAGGCTTCATCAAAAGTACGATCCTGATCTACTGCACCTTCATAATAGAACTGAGAAGGGGGAGCTGCCTACTTTTCGATCGATGACGCGGGTACTCTAAAGTACCGCGGTAGATTTTGCGTCCCCAATTTTCGAGATATTCGAGTTAAGTTGTGCAGTGCGGCACACGGTTCAAGTGTGTCCTACCATCCAGGGTCTACAAAAATGTATAAGGACTTGAAACAGATTGCCTGGTGGATTGGGATGAAGGGTGACATTGCAAGGTTTGTGTCAGAATGTTTTACGTGCAAAAGAGTTAAGGCTGATCATGGAAGGCCTGGTGGAAAATTAGCGCCTTTAGAGATTCCAACTTGGAAGTGGGAGAGTATCTCAATGGATTTCATTACTGGGTTGCCGAGATCTCCCCGAGGGCATGACTCTGTTTGGGTGATTGTTGATAGATTAACAAAGTGTGCGCACTTCGTACCCTTTCAGATTGGTTACTCGATGAAAAGGATAGCGGAACTATATTTGAATGAAGTTATCAGGTTACATGGAGTACCCGTAAGTATAGTATCAGATCGAGACTCCAGGTTTACGTCTCGTTTCTGGAAGAGCCTTCAAGAAGGATTGGGAACTGACTTGAGATATTCTACCGCATATCATCCACAGACCAATGGTCAAACGGAGCGTGTTAATCAGATTGTGGAAGATATGATCTGTTGTTATATATTAGACCATGGAGGAGCGTGTGATGAACGCTTGAGGTTGATGGAGTTCGCATACAATAACAGTTATCAAGAGAGTCTGCAAATGGCTCCTTTCGAAGCGTTATATGGAAGACGATGTAGAACTCCTCTATTTTGGGCTGAGGTTGGTGAGAGGCCGATGTTAGGTCCAGATGCCTTAGAAGAAATGGAAGTCTCTGTAAAGCTTATTCGAGAGAAGCTTCGGATAGCTCAAGAGCGATACGAGAAGAATGCCAATCGGCGTAGGTCCGTTTTGGAATTTTCTATGGGGGACATGGTATTCCTTAAGGTTTCCCCGATGGTTGGAGTGAAGAGATTCAGTAAGAACCATAAGTTGGACCCAAGGTATGTGGACCATTTGAAATTGTGGAGCAGATTGGTGTGTTAGCCTACAAGTTGAAATTGCCCGAAAATTTTCCTAGCGTGCACAATGTTTTTCACGTGAGCCAACTGCGGAGGTGCGTGCTAAGTGACAGACAAGTTCTGGATGCAGTGCCCCAGTTGGAGCCTAACCTTTACTACGTGGAAGTTCCTATTCGTGTTTTGGATGTGCAAGATCGAGTGTTGTGGAGAAAGACAATACCGATGGTAAAGATTCTGTGGAAAAACCAAGACGTGGAGAGTGCGACTTGGGAGTTGGAGTCAGCTATGAGGGAGGCGCATCCTCATTTGTTCTCCTAGCTGTGCTCGGTAAGCATTCGATAACCCTTGGTTATTTTCTTTTCCTTCTGTGGTAGAAGTGTTTTGTGCGTAAAGTTTCGGGACGAAACTTTCTTTTAGGGGGAGTGACTGTAACGCCCCCGATTTTCCAGTGATTTATTTAATTTCTTATTTGACGTATTATGACGTCAGAGCGTTATGTTAGCGCGTGTTGGTCATGTGACGTTGTTCGAGCGTGCTTTTAGCTCTTTAGGTTCCCTGCGTGGCTTGATGATGCCTGGTAGCAAGATTCCCTAGCGAGTCGGAGTCTGTTTGATGACTCGGTGGAGCCTCTTGGGGAATGCTTGTGTTTTGGCTTCGGGAGAATTTTGCCCGAGTTTTGTTCGTCGGATTTTGTTACCGACTTTGTCGTAGCGCGTTTGCGTTCGTTAGGTTTGACCGGCCAAATTTTGGGATTTGCGTCGGGAGTGGAAAATTTTACGTTAGGAAATTAGATCGGCTAATTTTAGACTTGCTCGTCAAGTTTCGTCGCGTTCCGAGCATTTTTGGAGCCTCGGCGTGCGATTGAAGTTTGTATGTTTTCGCGTACGCCGTTAACTTTAGAAATTTTTATCTCGAAGTCGGTGCGTCGGAATTCGATTTCGACTTCGCTGTTGGATTCGTAGCGTCGTCATTCGCCTACGGTGCGAATTTCGTTCGATTCGGCGCGCGTTTGGCCCTCCGTAGCGATATAAGGTTATATCTTTTTATAATAATTATAAATATTATGTATATATATTTATTTATATAAAGGAAAAAAAAATAAAAAGAAATAAAAATTCGGCGAGAATGATTCTCACCGAATCGGATTCGGTGAGAATGATTCTCACCGAATCGGATTCGGTGAGAATCATTCTCACCGAATCGGATTCGGTGAGAAAATCCAGTGTTCGGTGAGAATTCTCACCGATCACTTATGTTAATTCTATAATAAATATTATGTATATTATATTATTATTAATTTTATTATTAAGTCTATATTTATATATAAAAAAAACAAGAGCAATCCTTTCTTCTTCCCCGAACCAGCAGCCCCCCTGTGCGAAATATTTGGCGTGTGCGGAACCCCTCGTTCGCGAATCTTCCGGCGGCCGCCACCGCCGATCCGGTGGACGGAATTTCGATCCGATCGCGGCGTTGGAAAGCTCTCGGCGAGAGCTTCGAGATCGCGGTAAGTTTTTCCCGTTTCGGTGACCGTTTCGCCTTAGATTTTTTCGGACCTAACCCCGGTTGTCCGTTTTTTCATAGATCTCGTCTCCGCGTGTCCCCTCTTGGACGGATCTACGTGGTGGAGTATTTTGGGAGGACATTTTCAAGATCGATTTGAGGCAAGTGGATTTCTCCCCTCTTGCGTGCCTCCATGGGTTGTATTTCGCTTTATTAATTTTCCTTGTCGTAGAATACCAGAGTAATATAGGTGAAACTAGAAATATTCCTAGGTTAGGGCGTGTAGTCGGCCTAAACTAGGAAGCTTCGGAAGTTATTTTTTTTAAGTTGAATTCGGCGGGTAGGGGGAAATAATTCGGCGGGTAGGGGGAAATAATTCGGCGGGTAGGGGGAAATAATTCGGCGAGTTTTGATTGTAGAACTTGGTAGTTTTTAAGTGGTGTTGTCGGCTAGTTTTGGCGCCGAATCGTGGATCCTTCGCATGTGGTAGCTGGGTTTCTGAAGGAGTATGGTACCGGGGGAGTTCGAGCCATGGCCACCACCATTCCCTCCTTTGGACATTTTGGGTTCCTGTAAGAGGTTGGAACTCTATGTGTGTGGACCCTATGGCGGCCCCTTTAGTACTCTTGAGACACCTGGACCTGGTTGTTCGGTTGTGACTGTTCTTAGTCTCCGACACAGGTTTGGGATTTGTGCTAGTGCTAACGATTTACAAGTTTAGGACTGTTAGTTCCTTTCATACTATTCATTTGATGCATATTGGTTCCCTTTTTGTCTCTGCAGGCTTGAGCGGAGTTTGGTACGTTTTAGTACTTGTTGCATTTCTCTCACTTTACTTATTGTTTTACTTACATTTTGTCCTTTTTTGGATTATTTAGCTGAGATTTTCAGCATTTCTCTTGCAGGGTTGGTAACCCTTTTTCTTTCTGCTCTTTACATTCGATTATTATCTGATGTTTCTTTGCCTCCTGTTTTATTATTTCTTGCTGAGGTGTTATTCTTTTGAATGCCTCAGGTTCAGGTCTGTAGCCGGCTGTACGGCTAACTTCAGGAGTTCCCTGGTGGACTGCGTTGTGGCAGTGTTTTCCTCACTTGTTGAGGTACTTCTTTAGCTTTGTAGTAGTACAGACATACATGCTCGCCAGCGAGTTCGTGTCAGGTTGTTGACGATCGTTGGTGATTTTCCTTTGTGATACTACGTCTTTGCTTAGCTGCTAGTTTACCTGTTTTGTGGTAGTTTCACTTGCTCTCTGGGAATGTTTTATGCTAGGTTGCTAGTTAATTTAAAACCTATAAAGAACTACTATATGTATTGCATGATCAGCATGTTTTATAAAAGCTCAATCATTATTTTCCAAATGCGCAAAAAGGTTGTTTTCTTTATAAATATTATAAATTGAAATCTAGGGTCTTGCATAGTGTAAGTTGTACTCTTAGGACACTTATGCGCTCTTTTAGGATGTTAGCTTAAATGAAGTATTTTTCCGCTACGTATAAAAATAGTTTTCAAACCGTGGACTATCTGATCCACTGAGCCGAGGGATACGGCCAATTAATTTAAAAATCAGTTTTCTATTCATTTTAACTTATGATTTGAAGGATTAGAGTGTTGCCTGAGCGTCAGCAGTTATCCCCTGCTTGACGTGGCATCACAGCTCGTAGTTATCTCGTGCTCTGATTTATTTTATTAATGAGAAAAATGCGGGTTGTGACAGCAGAGGCAGCTCCAGTAGCAGCAGCAACCCAGGTGGGGGCATCAGGAGCCCGACCGTCGGCTGGGCTGGAGGCCCGAATGGCAAGGGAAAGGGTCGCAGGGAGGATACCAAGGGAGGGACCGCCACCAAGGGGGGCAAGATCAATTCCACCCCCCGGGTTGGAGGTGGTAGCAGAGGCCTCGAATCCCCGATCAAGAAGAGGCTATGGCCATAGCCATAGGGGAGAGGAGGAGAGTAGCAAGGAGGAGGAGGAGAGAGGTTAGTGTGGAGTTGCCCTACTGCGACTTCCATTAGGAGGAAGGGCACGCCACAACCATGTGCCCGGAGTTCCTCGAAATGAGGGGAAACAGGGAGCAGCAGCAACAGCAGTAGGGGCATCAGGAAGTGAGTATCGAGGAGGTCGTACCTCGGGCGGAGGAGGACCGTTGTGAAGACCGGGTGGATGTCGGGACCCGAGGAGGGATCGGAGTGATCCACGGGGGGGGGGGGGGGGGGGGAGTGAGGCTTCCCGGAAGGCGAGCCTCCACACCATGTATTGTCGGAGCGTTGGCTCCACATCCTAAACCCTGCCCATGGAATAGAGGATCACCTTCTCAAGGAGCGATATGGCGGATCATGAGGATCCTTTTTGCGATGTGCTGGTCATCCAGACGGCCATCGAAAATTTTACCGTCTCCCGGATCCTCGTCGACAACGGAAGCTCCGTCAACGTCATCTTTAAGAAGGTGTTTGACACAATGAAGGTGGAGGCGAAGAGGGTGTTGGCCTCATATGGGCCCTTGTTCGGATTTTTGGGGGAGAGGAAGGAGGTCGAAGGAGGTGTGTGGCTCCATGTCACCCTAGGGGGCAGTCCAAGAACTACAGGTTCGTCATCGTGGATGCCCCCAGCAGCTACAGTGCCATCTTCGGGAGGCCCCTCATCCGCGCCTTCTGCTGTGTCCCCTCATTATTCCATCAATGCTTGAAGTTCAATGCTAAGGGGATTCAGGTCCGGGTCAGGGGGACCCCAAAGTGGCGTGAGAATGTTACGTCACTGCCGTGAACTCCATCTTTTGGCAGGAGGGAGCCGAGGAGATGGATTGAAGGATGGAGGAGGCGGAGCAGGGAGCTGGTATGGAGGAGATGGAGGTGGAAAGTTGCACCGAGGTTGAGGTGGAAGGAGGAGATCGGGAGGAGCTGGCCGAAGCGATGGCCGTGGGGGAAGAGGTAGAGGCGGAGGTGCTTGTCCCAGGGGAGAGGGATGTTGGAGAATGTGGGGAGCAGTCCAGGTTGGAGGCTGTAGAAGAGGTTATGGAGCTGGAGGTCCTCACCCGTTAAGGCAGGGTGGAGAAGGGCCGTGTCAGCGGAGGGCTGACCGCAGAGGATCAAGGCAGGATGCTGACATGCATCCGGAAGAACATGGACATCTTCGCATGGAGTGCCGCGGAGATGCCGGGGGTTGATGCGGATGTGGCTTGCCACCGCCTCAACTTGGGCTCGGGAGAACGCCTCATCCAACAAAAGAAGAGGTCCACGGCGGACAAGCTAGCTGAGCCCATCAGTGAGGAGGTGGCAAAGCTTCTCAAGGCCGGCTTCATATCCTAGATCCAGTACCCTGGCTGGGTCTCTAACGTAGTCATGGTTAAAAAGGGAGACAGCCGGTGGAATATGTGTATCGACTTCTCTTTGCTTAATAAATCTTGTGCAAAGACAGTTATCCCTTGTATCGGATCGACGTGCTGGTTGACTCAGCCGTTGGTTTTTTTGTAATGAGTTTTCTAGATGCATTTTTTGGTTATCATCAAATCAGGATGCACCCCCCCCCGAACGTCAAGGATGTCTCGTTCATCGCGGGGGATGGATGCTACTGTTATAAAATGATGCCCTTCGGGTTGAAGAATGCAGGTGCGAGCTACCAGAAAATGATGGATGGGTCTTCAAAGAACAGAAGGGGAGGAACTTGGAGGTGTACATAGATGATCTCATGATCAAGAGTCAGGATGTGGATTGTCACCTCCAGGACCTAGAGGAGAACTTTGCTACCCTGCACAAGTACAAGATGCTGTTGAACCCCCTAAAGTGTGTCATTGGGGCCAGCATGGGGAAGTTCTTGGGGCATCTCCTCACGCCTGATGGGTCGAGTCGAATCCTGACAAGGTCAAGGCTATCGTAGAGCTGGGGTCACCGCGGAATACTAAGGAGGTGCAACGACTGACGGGGAAGCTGGCAGGGCTAAGTAGGTTCCTCTCCCGGGCTGGGGAGAAGTGCTCCCCCTTATTCAAAACACTGAGGGGGGGGGGGTCAAAGATTCGAGTGGACCAAGGAGTGCGAGGAGGCATTACAAGCCCTCAAGATGCAGTTGACCCGGGCCCCAATGCTCCTAGGGCCAAAGGAGGGGGAGGACATGTTTTTGTATCTTGGGGTTGGGGCGGAGTCCTTAAGCTCTGTCCTAGTTCGTGAAGAAGGGAAGAAGCAGCTCCCTATATATTACGCGAGTAGGGTCCTGAGGAAGGCCGAGCTTCGGTATCCGATTTTGGAGAAGCTGGCCTTCGCCCTGGTCATCTCAGCCCGAAGGCTGCGACCCTATTTCCAGGCACACTCAATCCAAGTGGTTACTGACCATCCCCTCTGAAACATCTTTGAGGGGGTGGAGAATTCTAGCAGGTTGTCCAAGTGGTCGGTGGAGTTGAGTGAGTTCGAAGTCTCCTTCGTCCCCCGCCTCTCGATCAAAGCTCAAGCGATGGACAACTTCTTGGCCGATTATGCGATTGAGGTGGCGGAGGAAGGGCTCACTCGTCCAACTCCTTGGAAGGTTAAGGTAGATGGCACCTCGGGGAGGCATTCCCTAGGAGTCTGGGTGATCTTTGAGAGCCCACAGGGGACTAGAAATGAGCAGACGGTGGTGGTGCACTTCCCCATCACCAACAATCAGGCCGAGTACGAGGCCGTGGTAGCAGGGTTGCGCCTGGCCAAGGAGCTGTGGGTGTTGGACGTGGAGGTCCTTACTGACTAAATGGTGGTAGCTTCCCAGATCAACGGGGAGTTCGAGGCGAGAGAGCCTACCCTGCGGTTATACTTAGCCAAAGTAAAGGGGGTCATTGACACATTCCAAACTTTTTCCATCCAGCACGTGCACCGGGTGGAGAATGAGCAGGTCGATCAGCTAGCGAAGCATGGTCCTCGGGTAGGGGGTACCATCACCGACCTATTTCGCCCTTCCATCGAAGAGGGAGAGCTCATGGAGATAGATCAGCGGTCCTCGTGGATGGACTCGGTCACAACTTTCCTTTACATAGGAGAGTATCTGGAGGGGGTGGACAGGAAGAAGCTCAGGTACAAATCGGCGTACTACCTCCTCCAGGACGGGCAGTTGTACAGGAAGACTCTCTCGGGGATGTTGGCTCGTTGCGTGGACGAGGGGGAAGTACAAAGAATCTTAGAGGAAGTCCACTTCGGGGAGTGTGGGAGTCACTCCGGGAGTCGGACCCTGGAAGGAAGGATCGTCAGGCAAGGGTATTTCTGGCCCACCCTAGGCCGCGATGGGACAGAGTTTTCAAGAAGATGCCACAAGTGCTAGTTGTTTGCCCCCCTTCAGCTACAGCCGACTTAGCGACTCAAGAGTATCACAGCCCCCTAGCCCTTTGCCATTTGGGGAATGGATTTGGTTGGTCTGTTCCCCCAGGCCAGTGGGCAGAGAAGGTTCCTACTGGTGATGATCGATTATTTCTCCAAGTGGTTGGAGGTGAAGGCACTGGCCAAGGTGACTTCCCAGGTTATCAGGAACTTCATTTGGGGGGAGATCATCTGTCGCCATGGGCTACCCCAGGCCATTGTCACGGACAATGGGCCCTAGTTCGCCAGCGCGGAGTTTACCAATTTCTGCGAGCAGCATGGGATCGACATCAGGTTCGCCTCGGTCCACCACCCCAGAAGCAACAGGCAGGTGGAGACGGCAAACAAAATCATCGTTAACCTCCTAAAGAAGAAAGTGGAAAATCTGAAGGGGAGTTGGGCGGAGCAGCTTCCTGCGGTTCTCTGGGCCTTGAGGACCACCCCCAACACAGCTACAGGAGAGACCCCCTTCAAGCTCTCCCATGAGTGCGAGGCAGTGCTCCCCGTAGAATTTGAAGTTCAAACACCTCTAGTTGTTCCGGCCAGGGAAGGCAGGGAAGAATGGCAGGCTGAGTACGAGGAAGAGCTACGGCTCTCCCTTGACATGGTGGAGGAGCTAAGTGACCTCTCCGTCGTCCGACAAGAATAGGTGAAGAGAAGAATGGCTAAGTACTTTGACAAGCACGTCAGATTCAAACAATTTGTGGAGGGGGACTTCGTGCTGAAGAAGGTGGATGCAGCAGGGAGGTCGGTAACCATGGGGAAGCTCAACCCCGGCTGGGAAGGGCCATTCATTGTAAAAGAGGCATTCAAATCATGAGGGTATCGACTCCAAAATGTGGATGGCGAGACCCTGAGTCTCATATGGAGTGGTGATGACTTGAAGCATTTTTTTCTTAAAACATGTAAGTGGTGCTTTTTTTTTTAATAAAGTTCTTTAACACATCAATGTTGCCGCAATAAGTTTGCATGAAGAAGTGAAGTGTACTTAGACCCCGAGCAGATCCCGCTATCAGGCTCTCACCTAGCTGATAGGGCTGGATGTCACTCGATGGTGTCAACCTCCGGACCCCGAGCAGATCCCCCTATCAGGCTTTCACTAGCTGGCAGGGCTGGAAGTCACTCGGCGTCATCCTTAGACCCCGAGCAGATCCCGTTGTCAGGCTCTCACCTAGCTGACAGGACTGGATGTCACTCGATGGTGTCAACCTCCGGACCCAGAGCAGATCCCGCTGTCAGGCTCTCACCAAGTTGGCAGGGCTGGATGTTACTCGATGTCATCCTGGGACCCCAAGCAGATCCCGCTGTCAGGCTCTCACCTAGCTGACAGGGCTGGATGTCACTCAATGGTGTCAATCCTTGGACACCGAGCAGATCCCGCAGTCAGGCTCTCACCTAGCTGGCAGGGCTGGAAGTCACTCGGTGTCATCCTTAGACCCCGAGCAGATCCCGTTGTTAGGCTCTCACCTATCTGACAGGGTTGGATGTCACTCAATGGTGTCAACCTCCGTACCACGAGCAGATCCCGCTGTCAGGCTCTTACCTAGCTAGCAGGGCTGGAAGTCACTCGGTGTCATCCTTAGACCCCAAGCAGATCCTGTTGTCAAGCTCTCACCTAGCTGGCAGGGCTGTAAGTCACTCGGTGTCATCCTTAGACCCCGAGTAGATCCCGCTGTCAGGCTCTTACCTAGCTGACAGGGCTGGATGTCACTCAGTGGTGTAAATCTCTGGACCTCGAGAAGATCCCGTTGTCAGGCTCACACCTAGCTGGTAGGGCTGGAAGTCACTCGGAGTCATCCTTAGACCCCGAGCAGATCCCGCTGTCAGGCTCTCACCTAGCTGACAGGGCTGGATGTCACTCGATGGTGTCAACCTCCAGAACCCGAGCAGATCCCGTTGTCAGGCTCTCACCTAGCTGGCAGGGCTGGAAGTCACTCGGTGTCATCCTTAGACCCCGAGCAGATCCTGTTGTCAGGCTCTCACCTAGTGTCACAACCCGCATTTTTTCTCCGAATTCAAGGAGTATCAGAGTATGACAAAAAAACACGCGTCGTGATGCCACGTTGAGCAGTGGATAACTGTCGACGCTCAGGCGAACACCATCTAACTAGACTATGAAAATCTCATAAGTTTAATGATTAGAAAATCAGATATATTTTAGAGGTCGTATCCCTCGGCTCAGCGGATCATCAAGTCCACAGTTTAAAACTATATTTATACGCAGCGGAAAATACTTTATGTATTTATTTGACATCCTAAGAGAGTGCATAAGTGACCCCCGAGCTAAGCTTATACTATGCAAGACACTAAATTTATATCATATTATAAGTATGAAATCATTCTTTTTTACATTACTGGGGAAGTAGTGTATGAGTTTTATAAAACATGCTGATCATGAGATATACATATAGTAGTGTTTTAGGTTTAAAAATAACTAGCAACCTAGCATAAAATTTCCCAAGAGCAAGTAGACTATCTCCAGAAAAGGTAGTAGTAAAAGAAACATATTTAGTATCATAAGGTAAAACTACCAGAGGGCGCCAACAAACTGACACGAACCCACTGGCAAGCATGTATGTTTGTAAGAAGAGCAGGAAAACTACCTCACAACAGTAAGAGAAAGATCCCTACAACCAAAGGGATCACCAGCAACACCACAGCAAATCTAGCCTCCCACCCGGCTACTAATCAGAACCTGAGGCATTCAGAAAAGAAAAGAATACCTCAGCAAGCGAATCAAGAAAATCTGAACTATGGCATTAAATTTCAATGGAACAAGAGGGTAAGTAAACAAGACAGTAAAAAGCAAACATTGTCCTGAGTAAACCAAAAGTACACCAAACACCAAGCAAAAACACAAATCCTTGCTCAAATCCTGCAGTGGCTACAAGGCAAAAGGCAAGGAAAAACTTGCCACCATATGTTGCATTCTACCAGGAAGAATCACATAACAATCCTAATTTGTGAGTTAATGGCAGTAGTAAACAGAAATGGTCCTGAGTTCGTGACCAAAAATAGTCCCCCAAACAAACAGTTCCAACAAAACATAAATTTCCACTATCAGCACAAAACCACCACAAATCCAGCCCGTACCTGGAATAAAAACGGTGGCGGCCACAGCAAATGCCCAGCCCGTACCTGGGACCAAAAAGTGGCGGCCACGGCTCGCACACAAAACATCCCACTCCTTTAGAGCGCCAAAACACCACTACCTGCCATAACCCACGATTCGACCCTCAAAATAAAGGAAGAACGAAAGGCCGACAAGACATTTCCCCTAGGAGGTAATCACTCGTGAAGAAAGATAATTGAAACGAAATAAAAATTCTGCCTACAGGAATCGTCGAGCGCAGCTCGACGATTTTCGTCGGGAGATGGAACAAAATCGTCGAACGCAGTAAAATCGTCGAACGCAGCTCGACGATTTTCGTCGAATCACAAAACACGGGCAATCGTCGAACTCCATTCGACGATTTGCCTTTCGTCGAACACAAGCCACGGGGAATCGTCGAACTCCGTTCGACGATTTACCGTTAAACGCAGATCACAGGAAATCTTAGAATACAGGTCGCGGGAATAATATCGTCGAACGTCGTTCGACGATTTCCCTTTCGTCAAACAAAGGTCACAGGAAAAATCGTCGAACGCCGTTCGACGATTTTCCGATAAACGCAGGCCAAAGGAAAAAAAGTCGAGTTCCGTTCGACGATTGCGCGCTAGACACAGGCCACAGAAAATCGTCGAACACAGTTCGACGATCCTCGCCGAACTCAGGCAATAGAGATCGTCGATCCCAGTTCGATGATTATCGTCGAACCCAGATCGACGATCCTCGCTGAACTGGCTGCAATGAGTGTACAGAAATCCTGAACCACCTACTTGTTTCCGTCCGAACTTCTTAGCTTAATTCAAACCTATTACTGGCAATGTAAGTATGAAATCTCACTGTTATTGGATTCTAGGGTTGAAAGGCTAATATCTACCCAAACAGAGGTTTAACAGGGGACCATTTTTCGAACTTGAGAAAATGTAAAAAAGAAAATAGTAAAAAGGGTGCATTTTGGTTTAAGATTCACATAATTTTGACAGGAAAACAGAGAAAATAATAATCTCAGAGAAAACTTGAATGATCACAGTAAATTGACCATGAAAAGGAGAACGAAAACTTGACAAGGGTAGGAACACCACTTGCCTCAAATCCAGAAATTAACTTGCACAACCCTTCCTCTCTCTCTCGGCTCTAGCCGCAACAGCGCCTAAATAGGGTCTAAGGTTTTAATGGTGGAAAAGGTTCAAACCAAAAATTCTGAGTACTCTAAAAACACCACGAAAATTGAATCTCTTACCTTAGGAATGCAGGTCTAGGAGAGAGCACTCCAAATCCGCTTTCGGAATCGAATTCCGTCCACTAACGCTCCCAAAATCGGCGTCTGAAGGGTACAGGGTTGGCAGTTTTTCTCTTACTCTCGAACAGGCAGCGGTTATAACTTCAAAGATGAAGACGATGAAAAGTCTGGATTTTTGTCTAAGGCTATATATATATATATGCATGGACGCGTCTAATCAGCCCTACCACCTCAGGATTCAATTCAAGCTTCATTAATTAAATCATTTACATTATTATTATGAACACATCAAAACGACGCAAAAAACCGAACCACCTCGGAATCCAACGAAATTCGCACCGTAGCTAAACACCCATGCTACGAACGCAACGACGAAGTCGAAATCAATTTTTGACGAACAAAACATGGGTTTTCACTACCCGAAGCCAAAACACAAGCATCCCCAGAGAGGTCTCACCGGTCACCAAAACAGACCCGGCTTGCTAGGAGATCTTGCCAAAAAGGCTACCAATAACCATACAAGGAACCAAAAGAGCAAAGACCATGCTCTAACAAACAGCACATGTCGGAAACACGTCAACGTAACGCCCAATGAGAATTAAGTAATCGTAGAAAAATCGGGGGTGTTACAGTCACTACCCCTAAAAGAACGTTTTGTCCCGAAACTTTACATACACCACTTCTACTATAGAAGGAAAGTAACAAACAAGAGTACTAAAAAGGAAACTTACCAAACAAATCAAGGGAAGAGTTGAGGGTGAGCCTCCCTCATAGCCAACTGTAGCTCCCAAGTCGCGCTTTCCAAATCCTGATTCTTCCATAGAACTTTCACCATCGGGATAGACTTCGTCCGCAGCACCCGATCTTGAGTATCCAATACGCGGACCGGCACCTCAACATATGAAAGATTAGGCTCCAACTGAGGCACAACATCCAAGACTTTCCCACTGCTTCGCACACACTTCCGTAATTGGCTTACATGAAACACATTATGAATACCTGAGAAATTTGCCGGCAAATCCAATCTATATGCTGACACACCAATCCGTTCAACAATCTTAAACGGGCCCACATACCTCGGATCCAATTTCCGATTCTTACCGAACCTCTTAACACCAACCATCAGGGAAACCTTAAGAAACACAAGGTCCCCTACAGAAAACTCCAAGTCAGACCTACGCCGGTTGGCGTTCTTCTCATATCTCTCCTGAGCAATACAAAGCTTTTCCCGAATAAGTTTAATAGCAGTTTCCATCTCCTCGAGCGCATCCGGACCCAACACAGGCCTATCACTAACCTCGATCCAAAATAACGGAGTTCTGCAGCGCCTCCCATACAAGGCTTCAAACAGAGCCATTTGCAAGCTCTCCTGGTAATTGTTATTGTATGCGAATTCCATAAACCACAAACGCTCATCCCACGCTCCTCCGTGGTCCAAGATGTAGCACCTGATCATATCCTCAACTATCTGGTTCACTCGCTCAGTCTGACCGTTGGTCTGTGGGTGGTAAGCTGTAGAATACCTCAAATCTGTACCCAAACCCTCTTGCAGACTCCTCCAGAAGCGAGATGTAAAACGGGAGTCTCGATCCGAAATGATGCTAACTGGTATCCCGTGCAATCTGATGACCTCATTCAAATACAGCTCCGCTATCTTTTTCATCGGATAATCAATCTTATACGGCACAAAGTGAGCACACTTCGTCATTCTGTCCACTATAACCCAAACAGAATCAAAACCTCTAGGAGATCTCGACAAGCCCGTAATGAAGTCCGTAGAAATACTCTCCCACTTCCAAGTAGGGATCTCCAACGGAGTCAACTTGCCACCAGGCCTTCCATGATCGGCCTTCACACGCTTGCAAGTGTGGCACTCAGCAACAAATCGGGCTATATCACCCTTCATCCCAAACCACCAGGCAATCTGCTTCAATTCATGATACATCTTTGTGGATCCTGAATGGTAGGAAACACTGGATCCATGAGCCTCTCTGCAAATCATACCCCTGATGTCTCCAACAGCGGGAATGCAGAACCTACTGCGGTACTTCAAAGTACCCGCATCATCAATAGAGAAATCCGGCAACTCCCCTCTCTCAGTCCTGAGGTACAGGTGCAGAAGATTCGGATCATCCTTCTGGTGCAACCTGGTAAGTGCAATCCAAGACGGCTCTGCCACTGCCAAACTGCTTTGCATGTCACAGCGTCCCACGGAAATATCCATCATGAGTAACTCTTCCACTAAACGATCGGCGGTGAGATTAAAGATCTTCCCCGTCTTCCGGCTCAGGGCATCGGCTACCACATTGGCCTTACCCGGATGATACTGTATATCCACATCATAATTGGCCACATACTCTAACCAACGCCACTGGCGCAAATTCAGCTCTTTCTGGGTGAAGTCATACTTGAGGCTTTTATGATCGGTGTAGATCTTACACTGAACACCATAAAGTAAATGTCTCCACAACTTCAGGGCAAAGATCATTGTCGCGAACTCAAGATCATGCGTAGGGTAGTTCCTCTCATAAGTCTTTAGTTGCCTCGACCCATACGCATTCACCTTCCCTTCTTGCATCAACACAACTCCGAGCCCAACATGTGAGGCATCCACAGAAACATCATAGTCCATGCCCTCCGTAGGCAATGCCAAAACAGGAGCAGAACACAACCTGTTCTTCAGCTCCAGAAAAGCCTCCTCGCATTTCTCGCTCCAAATGAACACCGCATTCTTCTGCGTCAGCTTAGTCAAGGGCACTGCCAGGGTAGAAAAGCCCTCCACGAATCTTCTATAATAGTCGGCCAACCCCAAGAAGCTCCTAATCTCCTTGGGTGTGCTCGGCCTATGCAAATCCATCACTGTAGAAATCTTTTCTGGGTCAACCGAAATGCCGTCTTTGTTCACCACATGACCTAGGAAGGAAACCTGGGATAACCAGAATTCACATTTACTCAACTTGGCGAATAACTGATGGTCCCTCAAAGCAGATAAAACCAATCGCAGATGCTGCTCATGCTCCTCAGTATTGCGAGAATAAATCAGAACGTCATCTATAAATACAACCACAAACTTATCCAGAAAGTCCTTGAACACCCAGTTCATCATGTCCATGAATGCTGATGGCGCGTTTGTCAAACCAAACGACATAACCAGGAATTCGAAATGCCCATGCCTCGACGTGAAGGCAGTCCATAGAATGTCCGACTCACAGATCCTGAGCTGATGATAGCCTGAATGAAGATCAATCTTGGAGAACACCGTGCTACCACGCAACTGATCAAATAAATCATCGATCCTTGGCAGAGGGTACCTGTTCTTTATTGTAACTTTGTTCAGCTCCCTATTGTCAATGCACAGCCTCATCGACCCATCCTTCTTCTTTACAAATAGAACAGGAGCACCCCAAGGCGACGAACTCGGCATGATAAAACCTTTTGCCAATAACTCGTCCAACTGGACTTGCAACTCCTCCAATTCACGAGGGGCCATCCTGTAAGGCACCTTAGCAATAGGACGCGTACCTGGTTCCAAATCAATCACAAACTCAACATCCCGCTCGGGGGGAAGACTAGGAAGGTCATCAGGAAAAACATTAGAGAAACCACGAACCACAAGAATCTCCTCCAAGAACGGTACGCTAACAGCAGTCCCGACCACCGAGACTAAACAAGCAAAACAATCAGAATGAAACAGCTTCTGAGCACATACCACAGAAATGATAGGAGAATCCTGGCACGGATCAGCATACACACTTCCAGGCTGACCGTTGTCCTTGATGAAGTCCAAGCGCTTCCCTTTGCATTGAATAACCGCATCATACCTAGACAACCAATCCATGCCCAAAATAACATCAAAGTCCTCTAGTTCGATCATCTTCAAATCTGCCTTCGCAAGAAAGTCCCCCAACAAAATAGGGCAATCCAAACTGCCCAAATCTGACAGCACAGATTCACCAGAAGGGAACTTGACGCGGAAGGTATCACGAACTTGATCTAGAACTAACCGATAACGCTCTAGAAAAGCTCTAGCCACAAACGAGTGGGTAGCGTCAGAGTCGAACAAAACACGCACCCAGCGGTTCTTCACCTTAAATTTCCCTGAGATGACCTGAGTTGAAGTCTGAGTCTCCTCAGAAGAGATCACTTTCAGCTTCCCTTTGCCCTTGTCCACACGCTGAGGCGGAGGTAAAGCCTGAAGTGGAACTGCCTGAAGAATAGGCTAGACCTGAGGACACCTAGCCTTAATATGGCCCTTCTGGCCACACTAAAAGCAGACCTTATCCTTAGACCAGCACTGGGCAGCATCATGCCCGGGTCGCTTGCAAACAGCACAGGAAACATCCTTCCTAGGAGCACCTTGAATGATATGAGCTTGCTCCTTCCTCTGAGCTCCCGCCTTCTTGAAACACCTCTCAATTGGGTGGCCTGACCGGCCACAGAAGCTACACACCACCTGCTCTTCTTTCCTGAAGCAGCATCAAGTACCTGGGGGTTCTTCTCTTCAGCAGACTTCCTCTTATACTTCCTCATTTGTTGGCCTCTGCTCTTTGCGGTCTCAATTGCCTCCACTTTCAGAGCAGCCTCCACAACTCATGCATAAGTCACTAATCCATAAGCACTGGCTAACTGCTGAACCTCGCTCCTCAAACCACAAAGGAACCGCTTGACTCGATCTGCTTCAACACTCACCAACCCAGGGGCAAACATGCTCAACTTGCTGAACTCTATCTTGTACTCACTGACCGTGAGTTGCCTCTGCTTTAGGTGAAGAAAGTCATTCATAAGTCGGTCACGCTCGACCGAAGGCAAGAACTTCCTCAACAACATCTCCTTGAATAATGCCCAAGAGCAACCAGCCACCAAGATCTCCTTTTCCCTAAGCCACCAGCTCTTATCCAAACCCTTTAGCTGATAGGCAGCTATCATCACTCTCTGATCATCTGCAACACCGGAGTACGAGAACATCTCCTCCATGGAGATCAGCCAATCATCTATGACCATGAAATCTGCCTTCCCATCATATGTAGGAGGGCTAAGTCTCTGAAAATGAGAAATGAAGGCCATCTCCGCTGGCACCACCACTGGAGGTCTCAGGGGAGCAGGAGGAGGAGGAGGAGCAGCTGACCCCCACTACAGGGTCTTGCACTCCCTGAGTCTGTCCTGCCACAACTGCCGCCAGAGACTGGATCTGGACCTGCATCTCCACCAACTGCCTGGTCAGGTAATCGTTGCTAAACCGCAAGCTCTCGATCACCGCATCACTTTGCGCTCCAGAAGTCTCACCCTCAGACAGGGTGTCGAACTCGTCGAAGGACATCTCGCCATCCTAAAATCATATCAACATTAGCCAAATCTTGGCACAATAGTTGGAACTAACTATAAGTACAGACAATACAAACATAAATATGATCTTAAAACTGCTAAACTTGCTCTGGGAGTTTATTTGAACCAAAAATGATGTTATACCTAACCTAGGATTGTTAACCACCACCATCTAACTCTTGTGCCTAGATCGGGAATGCATGAATTTATATTCTTTTTCTGATTTAAAACCATGTGTGTACATATGTCATCCTGCAAGTCTTTAACTTGGCACGTTGTGCTTATGCAATGTTATTCTATGCATGATTGTGTTATGCATTCTAAAAAAGGCCCTAATGCATGTCATGAGCGGCATACGCATGAAAATGTTATGCATCCCATACTACATAATATTCCCATGCAATGAAAAAGAAACGTGCTAGTCATATTCATGTAGTGAGGTTATGTATCCCATACTACATAACCCTCACATGTTGCCCCTTTGGTGGATCCATATACAGACACATATTATGCATCACATACTACATAATATGCCCTGTATACTTCATGTTATACTATGAGTGAAGTGTTCGTGCTTCAGCCAAGACGTGCTGATGACATATCGGTGTGTGTATGATATGATGCTAAACACCTAATATCTAAAAGGAAAGGTTGCCCAACTAATTGTCAAGCAACCTCCCTCTGATACCAACTATCACAACCCGCATTTTTTCTCCGAATTCAAGGAGTATCAGAGTATGAAAAAACACGCGTCGTGATGCCACATCGAGCAGGGGATAACTGTCGACACTCAGGCGAACACCATCTAACTAGACTATGAAAATATCTTAAGTTTAATGATTAGAAAATCAGATATATTTTAGAGGCCGTATCCCTCGGCTCAGCGGATCATCAAGTCCACAGTTTAAAACTATATTTATACGTAGCGGAAAATACTTTATTTATTTCTTTGACATCCTAAGAGAGTGCATAAGTGACCCCCGAGGTCAGCTTATACTATGCAAGACACTAAATTTATATCATATTATAAGTAGGAAATCGTTCTTTTTACGTTACTGGGGAAGTAGTGTATGAGTTTTATAAAACATGCTGATCATGAGATATACATATAGTAGTGTTTTAGGTTTAAAAATAACTAGCAACCTCGAATAAAATTTCCCAAGAGCAAGTAGACTATCTCCAGAAAAAGTAGCAGTAAAAGAAATATATTTAGTATCATAAGGTAAAACTACCAGAGGGCGCCAACAAACTGACACGAACCCACTGGCAAACATGTATGTCTGTAAGAAAAGCATGAAAACTACCTCACAAAAGTAAGAGAAAGATCCCTACAACCCAAGGGATCACCAGCAACACCACAACAAATCTAGCCGCCCACCCGGCTACTAATCAGAACCTAAGGCATTCAGAAAAGAAAAGAATACCTCAGCAAGCGAATCAAGAAAATCTGAACTATGGCATTAAATTTCAATGGAACAAGAGGGTAAGTAAACAAGACAGTAAAAAGCAAACACTGTCCTGAGTAAACCAAAAGTACACCAAGCAACAACACCAAGCCCTGCTCAAATCCTGCAGTGGCTACAAGGCAAAAGGCAAGGAAAAACTTGCCACCATATGCTGTATTCTACCAGGAAGAATCACCTAACAATCCTAATTTGTGAGTTAATGGCAGTAGTAAATAGAAATGGTTCTGAGTTGGTGACCAAAAACAGTCCCCCAAACAAACAGTTCCAACAAAAACATAAATTTCCACTGTCGGCACAAAACCACCACAAATCCAGCTCGTACCTGGAATAAAAAGGGTGGCGGCCACAGCAAATGCCCAGCCCATACCTGGGACCATAAAGTGGCGGCCACGGCTCGCACACGAAACATCCCGCTCCTTTACAGCGTCAAAACACCACTACCTGCCATAACCCACGATTCGGCACTCAAAATAAAGGAAGAATGAAAGGCTGACAAGACATTTCCCCTATGAGGTAATCACTCGGGAAGAAAGATAATTGAAACGAAATAAAAATTCTTCCTACAGGAATCGTCGAGCGCAGCTCGATGATTTTCGTCGAGCGCTGGAACAAAATCGTCGAACGCAGTAAAATCGTCGAACGCAGCTCGACGATTTTCGTCGAATCACAAAACACGGGCAATCGTCGAACTCCGTTCGACGATTTGCCTTTCGTCGAACACAGACCACGGGGAATCGTCGAACTCCGTTCGACGATTTACCATTAAACGTAGACCACAGGAAATCTTAGAATACAGGCCGCGGGAATAATATCGTCGAACGCCGTTCGACGACTTCCCTTTCGTCGAACAAAGGTCACGGGAAAAATCATCGAACGTCGTTCGACGATTTTCCGATAAACGCAGGCGAAAGGAAAAAAAGTCGAGTTCTATTCGATGATTGCGCGCTAGACGCAGGCCACAGAAAATCGTCGAACTCAGTTCGACGATCTTCGCCAAACTCAGGCAACAGAGATCGTCGATCCCAGTTCGACGATTATCGTCGAACCCAGATCGACGATCCTCGTCGAACTGGGTGCAATGAGTGTACAGAAATCTTGAACCACCTACTTCGTTTCCGTCCAAACTTCTTAGCTTAATTCAAACCTATTACTGGCAATGTAAGTATGAAATCTCACTGTTATTGGATTCTAGGGTTGAAAGGCTAATGTCTACCCAAACAGAGGTTTAACAGGGGACCATTTTCAGAACTTGAGAAAATGTAAAAAAGAAAAAAGTAAAAAGGGTGCATTTTGGTTTAAGATTCACATGATTTTGACAGGAAAACAGAGCAAATAATAATCTCAGGGAAAACTTGAATGATCACAGTAAATTTACAATGAAAAGGAGAAGGAAAACTTGGTAAGGGCAGGAACAACACTTTCCTCAAATCCAGAAATTAACTTGCACAGCCCTTCCTCTCTCTCGGCTCCAGCCGCAACAGCACCTAAACAGGGTCTAAGGTTTCAAAGGCGGAAAAGGTTGAAACCAAAAATTCTGAGTCCTCTAAAAACACCACGAAAATTGAATCTCTTACCTTAGGAATGCAGGTCTAGGCGAGAGCACTCCAAATCCGCTTTCGGTATCGAATTCCGTCCACTAACGCTCCCAAAATCGGCGTCTGAAGTGTACAGGGTTGGCGGTTTTTCTCTTCCTCTCGAACAGGCAGCGGTTATAACTTCAAAGATGAAGACGATGAAAAGTCTGGATTTTTGTCTAAGGCTATATATATATATATATATATATATATATATATATATATATATATATATATATATATATATATATATATATATATATATATATATATATATATATATGCATGGATGCGTCTAATCAGCCCTACTGCCTCAGGATTCAATTCAAGCTTCATTAATTAAATCATTTACATTATTATTATCAACACATCAAAACGACGCAAAAAACAGAATCACCTCGGAATCCGACGAAATTCGCACCGTAGCTAAACACCCACGCTACGAACGCAACGGTGAAGTCGAAATCAATTTTCGACGAACAAAACATGGGTTGTCACTACCCGAAGCCAAAACACAAGCATCCCCTGAGAGGCCTCACCGGTCACCAAAACAGACCCGGCTTGCTAGGAGATCTTGACAAAAAGGCTACCAATGACCATACAAGAAACCAAAAAAGCTAAAACCATGCTCTAATAAACGGCACATGCCGGAAACGCGTCAACATAACGCCCAACGAGAATTAAGTAATCGCAGAAAAATCGGGTGCGTTACACCTAGTTGACAGGGCTGGATGTCACTCGATGGTGTCAATACTTGGACCCCGAGCAGATCCCATTATTAGGCTCTCACCTAGCTGGCAGGGCTGGAAGTCACTCGGTGTCATCCTTAGACCCCGAGTAGATCCCGCTGCCGGGCTCTCACCTAGCTGACAGAGCTGGATGTCACTCGATGGTGTCAATCCTTGGACCCCGAGTAGATCCCGCTGTCAGGCTCTCACCTAGCTGGCAAGGCTGGATGTCACTCGATGGTATCTGTTGAAGCCAAAATTTGACTCCGACAAATGTTCACAAAATAGGGGCGTAGCCGACTCCTACTTGGCCCGAACTCCGACCTCCGACCGGTCGTGAAGGATTAGAAAACTGGCCCTAAGCCGCAGCAGGGAGGTCCCACCGCTTACCCGGAAGGTCACAGAGAGCTTCCCCTCCAAAGCCAAAAGCTGGGCTTGGAGTTCCTCAGAAGGCGGTGCCGAAAGAATCCTCTCAAGAGTCTGAAAAAAGGTCCCTTCTGAAGAACCCCTATGGGCTTATTTATAGATTTCAGAATCTGAACTGCAAATAACAAAACTGCTCCGGCCTGAAATTACTGGGGTACCCTTGGCTGGGTCTGCCAACAGCCAAACTCCGCTGTTCTGAGGAGCTATACGCAGTCCACCAAGGGTAAAAGGGTAAAAATACCCGGGGTAGAAGAGTAAAAACCCCCTGCTTTGATAGGAAAGAGTAAAAAAAATAACCTTCTCCCCACCTGGCGAGAAGAAATGCGCCTGCCGGCGAGAAGGACCCGCCGCCCGTCTCGCCGGAGCCTCTCGCCCTTGGAGGTCCTCTCTCTTCTGGGGGCCCTCTCGCCTCTGGGGGCCCTCTCGCATCTAGGCGGGGCATTTTGCCCTTTGGGGAGCCCATCATCTCGCCGCTTGCGAGTGGGCCCTCTTGGTACCCTTTGCCTATCTCGCTCCTTTTACTTCTTGAGGGCTCTTTGCGAGCCCGAGGTTGTACACAATCCCCGCTCATTTTGAGATTACTCTAAGCTCAAAAAGAATGTTCAACCGAGGCTCGTTATTCAAGGTGCATTAAAAAACGTATTTATGAGGAATCTTCGGAGGCCCCCACCGGGGTCTATAAATATATGACTCCTGCCCTGCGCTCCTGATGCCCCGCTCTACATATTCTTCTTCTTCCCTGTCCTCGAGTTCTTGCAGAATGACGCACAGTCAAAGTTTTCGCGAACGTCTCGCCCTGGTGCGAGAGCAACATAAGGCCAACGTTTCCGCTTTCACCTCTTCCCTGGGTCGTCCCCTCGCCCCGTCGTCTCGCTCGAAAAAGACGAAGGCTGGGGGCCCTTCTCTTGCAGCAGTAGATTCGTCTCGCGCCTCTTTGAAACCTGCCCCCACTCCCCGTGCGCTCTCTACGGAAAAAGAGGTGGGCACTCGCGAGTACTACTGTTATTTCCGTGACCGGGTGCTCTTTTGCTGACTAACGCTTTTTTCAGGGGGCTCTTGTGGTTCCGCCGTCCCCGAAGAGTCCGCGAGATGGTTCTTCTGTCCGTTGCGAGGAACTTGATTCGCTACCCTCATCTACTCCTCCAACTACTCCCAGCGAGAGGAGGGACGACCCCTCCCCGGCCGCCGATACCTCTCGCCATCCTGGTAAGGGACCTTGCCTCGCCCTTTTGAATCCCCTTCGCTACTCTCACTCTCTCCTGCGAGTGCCTCTTCCACCTTGCCCCTGCACTCCTTGCGCAGATTCTCGGGCCAACTCTCCTATTGAGGAGCAGCCAAAGCAACTCTCCGTCTCGCCTCCTCTTGCAGACGGGATTGAAGACTATCTGGGCGATCCCTCAGATCCAGTGGAGATGAAGCGGAAGACGGCTGAGCTCTTCCGGAAGCACGCACGCCTCATTCACTCCTTGACTTTAGACAAACAGGCTGCGGAGAAGCGCATCGAGTCGCTGGAGGGCGAGTGCGCTCGTCTATCTTCTGGAGCCAATGCCGAGCTGGATGTCGACGGCACCGACCCTGAGGCCATCATCAATGAGACCGATATGCAGCTCCGTCTCGCGCGGCGTGGCCTCCAAACCATCCGCTCCTTCCACTCGCGGAGTAGGCCTCCTCGCGGGGGAGCACGCGGCGGCCGCTGGGAGTGGCGCCCATACTGACGAATGTCCGTCTTACTATTCATCTTTTTCTTCTTCTCGCAAGATTTGTAATAATGGCAGTCTCGCCAAAGTATGCCGGGAGTTTGGCCTCCTGCGGGATGATGTCTGATCGCATATATATATTTCTTAAGGCTTGATTTTCTTTCTTTTTTAATCCTCCTTTTTAATTTATGCTAGATATTTATTTATAATTTTTGCTGACTGTGACGGGTCGCGCCGTTCGAGGTATAGGAGAGAGAAAAACACCGACTCTTCCTCTCCCCCTTATTTTCCCGCCCTTTTAATCATTGGCCTTGCATCAGTTATAAATATGCCTAGTCCTGGACTAGATACCACACTTTCCGCCTTCGCCTTTAACCAATTCTTGACCCTCTGACCTCTCCGTCTCGCCGGCCCATTCTCGCCTCTTAACTCCTTCGTCTCGCCTAGGACTAGTTCGCCAAAGAAGATGGGTAAGAAGAAAGTGGAGGAGGGCGAGGGGCGCAGCCGCTGCGGGAAGAGGTTTACTGACCACGACTTCCCGCTCGGCAGGCTCCCTCGGGAGGACCATGATAAATTTGCCCGTGAGTATCTGGGGGAGGGCATCGAGTCGCGTCCTCCTAAGGTCGGCGAGTGCATCAACACATACTACCCTGGGGAACTCGCCTTCCCCGTCTCGCACTTCGAGGCGGGGTTGCGACTGCCCCTCTGGCCTGAGGTGAAGCAGGTCCTCAAGTACTTTGGCGTTGTCCCGGCACAGTTCAATCCCAACGCCATCTCGGTGTTGATTGCGTTTGCCTGCTACATGCGCCGAGAGCGCATCGAGTTCAGCTTGACGGCCTTCCGCAAGCTTTTTATCTACCACGCCAATGCCGATGGCGTCTCGTATTTCACTGGGCAGGGGCTCAAGGTATGCGAGACGCCTAACAAGAATCATCACTGGCTCACCCGATTTGTCTTCATCCGGGGAGACCGGGCTGACTTCGGCGGCGTCCCTCTCGCGCCGGTCTCTCCGCCAGAGAGCTTCTACGCCACTCCCCAAGTCAGCGGGCCAGAGAAGCTGCTGTGCGAGTACCTTGCTGGCAAGAACTTCGAGGTCAACTTCTTGCGGCGAGGCCTCGACTCGCTTCTCCCAGTGCTCCCGGGCGAGGGTATTCTTCTATTCCTCTCTCTTGGCTATTTGTCGTCTCGCTTTTTCCTAACCCCCACCCACTCGCTTTTAGGTGAGCGAATTATCCCAACGTCCCCTCCTTATAAGAGCAATATTCACCCTGCCAAGGGTCTTGATCTCGCCAATGCAGCGGCAGAGGCGGCGAGAGAGTCCCTTGCGGTTATCCCGCCGAAGCGTCCCGGAGATGACACCGTCCCCTCTCGCTCCAGCCCTCCAAAAAAGAAAATGAAGAAAGCCGTAGCTATCTCCAAGGAAAGGGAGAAGGCTCCCCAAGGGAGCCCTATCTCTTTAGGGGAAACTCCACCGCCTCCCTCTCCTAATCACCAGGCCGTCTCGCCTATCCGCAAGACGGTGCCGTCTGGCCAACCTGCTGCTGCTTCCAGCCTGCCCGCTACTGCTTCCAACCCGCGCGCTGCTGCTCCTGATCCGCATGCTGCTGCTCCTGAACAGGTGGCCGGTACCTCCTCTCGCGAGGGTGACTCCTCTGGCCGTCCCGCTCCCTCCTCTCACATGAATTATAACTTGGGTCCCCTGGTTCACGATGCCGTCGGCGACCCGGTTCTGCTGTGGGGGCGGGACGCCAACCGCGTGTCCATCTCCACCCTCCTTCCATCATGGAAAGAGCAAGAGTTCCCTTCCGGCCACGCCTTCGCCATAGGGTACGGCCTTTATGGTGGCCTAGACGCCTCTTCGCCTGAAAGCGAGTCCACCAAGGACCTTGTGCTGAGAACCTGCCACCATCAGATGCGGGCCTTGGAGTTCTCACACCGTTCCGCTCGCCGCCTTATTTACATCAATTCAAAATGGAAAGCCAGCGAGGAAAACCTGGAGGCGGAATGAGAGAAATCTGCCGGTCTAGCGAGAAGGCTGTCAGATGCCGAGTCACTCCTCGCGAAGGCCCAAGGCGGTGTGGTAAGCCACAACTCTCTTTTTCCCTTGGGTTTTTTCTTTTCCACGATTCTTGGCTGATTGCCAGGTCATCCCGCAGGATGCCGAGACGGCGGGACAACTTCGTTCGCGCGTGGCGGCCTTGGAGGAGGAGGTCCAGGCGCTGACGGCTGAGAATGCGCGCCTCCAGGCGGCTGCCGCGTCGTCGTCTCGCCGCGAGACCTTCCAGACTCCCCCGCCACATTATTCTTATGAGGAAGTCGAGGAACGATGCCGAGACGCTGGCGTCCGCGGGGCTGAGCTGGGGCTACAGATGATGAAAGACCTGGGGGTCGTGAAGGACGATTCTGAGACAGTAACCGCGCGTGACTTGGTCCCCGAGCTCTATAGCGAGGAGAGCGATGATTCTTCATCCGGCGAGGAGGACTGATGCGCCGCCTCCAAGATTTAGAATCACTCTCTCCTCCTCCTGATGTAAAGACTTTAAACTATATTTTGTGGCATCTGCCAAGTGACGAGCGAGTGCTCAATTTTGCTGTCTTCTATTTTATTTCTTATTTGTTGTGGAGTTAATCTCTGGTTTGCTTTTTGTCTGCGGGACGGTGCTACTACTTCGTCTCACCGCGTAACTTTTCTGTGCATATGTTTTCCTGCTGTTATGCCCTACGCGAGACGGGTTCCCGGCGCGCTCAACGTCCGCGAGTTGGCGCAATGGCTTGCCCCGCGAGTGCCCTTTCGCTACCGGCGAGACGATCCTCAACAGCCATCCGCTGCGAGTGCTGCCACCTGCCCTACTCCACACCCTTTTTCCCTTTGTTCATTTTTGTATTTTAGGGCTAAGTGAGGATACTAAGGTGTAGTGCCGCTTAAGGGGACTTTTCACCCTATTTTGCCAAACTGAATTCTGCCTTGTCAGTTTGATGTTGACGGAGATTGCTTGACCCAACCCTATCCCCCACAGGCGAGCCTTCGGACCTGCCAGCTAGATGGGAGCCTGCGCAGCGGGTCTACCTGGGGCCGAGCCGAGCTCGGGGTGCCGATGAAGATCTCAACTCAAAACCTATCCCCCCACAGGCGAGCCTTCGGACCTGCCAGCTAGATGGGAGCCTGCGCAGCGGGTCTACCTGGGGCCGAGCCGAGCTCGGGGTGCCGATGAAAATCTCAACTCAAAACCTATCCCCCACAGGCGAGCCTTCGGACCTGCCAGCTAGATGGGAGCCTGCGCAGCGGGTCTACCTGGGGCCGAGCCGAGCTCGGGGTGCCGATGAAGATCTCAACTCAAAACCTATCCCCCACAGGCGAGCCTTCGGACCTGTCAGCTAGATGGGAGCCTGCGCAGCGGGTCTACCTGGGGCCGAGCCGAGCTCGGGGTACCAATGAAGATCTCAACTCAAAACCTATCCCCCACAGGCGAGCCTTCGGACCTGCCAACTAGATGAGAGCCTGCGCAGCGGGTCTACCTGGGGCCGAGCCGAGCTCGGGGTACCGATGAAGATCTCAACTCAAAACCTATCCCCCACAGGCGAGCCTTCGGACCTGCCAGCTAGATGGGAGCTTGCGCAGCGGGTCTACCTGGGGCCGAGCCGAGCTCGGGGTACCGATGAAGATCTCAACTCAAAACCTATCCCCCACAGGCGAGCCTTCGGACCTGCCAGCTAGATGGGAGCCTGCGCAGCGGGTCTACCTGGGGCCGAGCCGAGCTCGGGGTACCGATGAAGATCTCAACTCAAAACCTATCCCCCACAGGCGAGCCTTCGGACCTGCCAGCTAGATGGGAGCCTGCGCAGCGGGTCTACCTGGGGCCGAGCCGAGCTCGGGGTACCGATGAAGATCTCAACTCAAAACCTATCCCCCACAGCTGAGCCTTCGGACCTGCCAGCTAGATGGGAGCCTGCGCAGCGGGTCTACCTGGGGCCGAGCCGAGCTCGGGGTGCCGATGAAAATCTCAACTCAAAACCTATCCCCCACAGGCGAGCCTTCAGACCTGCCAGCTAGATGGGAGCCTGCGCAGCGGGTCTACCTGGGGCCGAGCCGAGCTCGGGGTGCCGATGAAGATCTCAACTCAAAACCTATCCCCCACAGGCGAGCCTTCGGACCTACCAGCTAGATGGGAGCCTGCGCAGCGGGTCTACCTGGGGCCGAGCCGAGCTCGGGGTACCGATGAAGATCTCAACTCAAAACCTATCCCCCACAGGCGAGCCTTCGGAGCTGCCAGCTAGATGGGAGCCTGCGCAGCGGGTCTACCTGGGGCCGAGCCGAGCTCGGGGTGCCGATGAAGATCTCAACTCAAAACCTATCCCCCACAGGCGAGCCTTCGGACCTGCCAGCTAGATGGGAGCCTGCGCAGCGGGTCTACCTGGGGCCGAGCCGAGCTCGGGGTACCGATGAAGATCTCAACTCAAAACCTATCCCCCACAGGCGAGCCTTCGGACCTGCCAGCTAGATGGGAGCCTGCGCAACGGGTCTACCTGGGGCCGAGCCGAGCTCGGGGTGCCGATGAAGATCTCTTGATCCTGCCTTTAGGGCATCATAATAAGCAAAGACGAGAGATGTTTTGAGAAATATATTATATTGATCATGCTTTAAGTACACATCTACCGCTCTCCCTTTTCATGGGTAGAAGCGTTTTAAGTCATCCCCACTCCAGGAGTGGCTCAAGGTCCTACCCTCCACATCTTGAAGGTAGTAACCCCCTGCTTTCAACACTCTCTCTACAATATAAGGTCCCTCCCAATTTGGGTTGAGCTTTCCCACCGGGGCGGATCTCCCTGCCGCATCGACCTTTTTTAGCACTAGATCTCCTTCCGCGAATTGTTTTATCCTGATATGCTTGTCGAAGTGCTTTGCCATTCGTCGCTTGATTTCCTCCTGTCTGATGGCTGCCACGTCTCGTAGCTCCTCTGCCATGTCTAGCGAGAGGCGCAGACCTTTCTCATTTTCCATTATCCACGCCTCGTCTCCATCACCTGCGGCCGCCACTCGTGGAGATCGGACCTCGAATTCCACTGGTAGTACCGCCTCACAACCATGGGAAAGTTTGAAAGGGGTCTCACCAGTGGCCGTGTTCGGGGTCGTTCTTAGAGCCCACAGGACCGAGGGGAGCTGCTCTACCCAGCTCCCTCTCAGATTCTCTACCTTCTTCTTTAGTAAGTTAACGATAATCTTGTTCGCCGCCTCCACCTGACCGTTGCTCCTGGGGTGGTGGACAGAGGCAAACCTGAGGTCGATGCCCTGCTGAGAGCAGAAGCTGATGAATTCTTCGCTAGCGAACTGGGGGCCGTTATCCGTGACGATGGCTTGAGGCAGCCCGTGCCTGCAAATGATCTCCCCCCAGACGAAGTTCCTGATGACTTGAGAGGTCACCTTTGCTAGTGCCTTAACCTCCAGCCACTTCGAGAAGTAATCTATCATGACCAGGAGGAATCTTCTTTGTCCACTAGCTGGAGGAAAAGGCCCCACCAGATCCATTCCCCAAATGGCGAAGGGCCATGGCGTTGTGATGCTTTGGAGTCTTTGAGCCGGCAAGAGCTGGAGGGGGGCATAGAGCTGGCACTTCTGGCACTTCCTCGCAAACTCTGTCGCGTCCTTCCTCAGGGTGGGCCAGAAGTACCCCTGCCTGACCACCCTTGCTTACAATGTCCTCCCTCCGGAATGACTACCACATTCCCCGGAGTGCACCTCTTCCAGAATGTGTCTGGTCTCCTCCTCCGCTACGCATCGATCTAGGAGACCCGAGAGCATCCTCCGGTGAAGTCCTCCTTCATGCATGAGATAATGACCCGCCTTATGGCGGAAGATTCTTGCCTCCTTGACCACCTCAGGGAGGGTTCCAGTCAGAAAAAAGGTAACGAAAGGATCTACACACGAGGGCCGCTGATCCACCTCCATTAGCTCCCCCTCTTCAATCGCTGGGTGGAATAAATCAGTGAGGGCACCCCCTTCCCAAGGTCCGAACTTGGCCAATTGATCGGCAGCAGTGTTCTCTTCTCTGGGGATGAAAGGGGAAACTAGATCTGATATACTCTAAAGGGGGGGTGAATAGAGTATATGGTGCTTTTTGAAAACACAAAGAAAACTTTTTGCGAAGCTTTACAACAATTGTTGTAATGAGTGTAAGCAGGGAAACAGAGGTAAAATTAACCACAAAACTAATCTATGCAGAAACTAAGCACAAGAAAATCTAGGCCAGAAACAAAAATAAAACATGCAGAACCAGATGACACAAGGAAATATAGTGGTTCCCCAACTTGGGTACATCCACTCTTCTACCACCCTAGGTAGGAATCCACTGCAGGATGAGTTGATCAGGTGTCCTGGGCACCAATGAGCTTTTGACAAGGTGCTCAAAAACCAACTTCAAACTTTTGAAGGGAGTTTGAAAAACCCTTTACAGATTGGGGGTGAGAGAGTTATGGCAGTCTTCTCTTTCTCAAGCAACTGAGAAGACTATGTGGATTGATTTCAAAGCTCCCCCTGAGTCCTTGAAGTCTTCAGGAAGATGAGCTTTGCTGAGGGTGATAGGCCTTCAAAAATAGATCTCCAGCAGATGATGATTTCAGCAAGCTGAAATGTTGAGTGTCTGGAGTCTTGAGATGATGTTGGCCTTGAACACTTGAGAGCTGAAGAGATCTGAAGAATGTTTGAAAGCTTGATCTCTTGATGAGTGTTCTTCTGAATTCTTGTTGACAGAATATTTTTCAGAGTCTGTGTATATTGAGGGGTGTCCTGTTCTTGTCAATCTCTGTTAACTGTGTTTATTTTGATTCAAAAACATTCACTCTTTTATTCTCTGAATCTCAATAGGAAAATAGCTCTGTCAAAGATAGCCGTTGGTCTGCATTAATTACAGCCTTAATTGTATAATATGTTCTGAAGGAAAGTCCACTGATTTGTTCCTTAGAAAATCCCTTGAAACTTGCTCCAGAAGTAAATGAAAACGGCTGGCAGATCTTCTGACTTAAATGCAGAATAACTTCTATCTGATTTTGAATTAGAATTCTGAAGGTCAACTGAAATCGTCGAACTGAGCTCTGCTATCGTCGAGCTGAGCTCAGCGAAAATGAAAGATGTAAGCAGCAGAAAATCGTCGATCTGAGCTCAAAGATCGTCGAACTGAGCTCAGAGATAAGGATCCAGTTCAGAGTCAAAATCGTCGACCTGAGCTCAGCGATCGTCGAATGGAGTTCGACGATATTGAGAAGTTGAGCTCAGCGATCGTCGACCAGAGCTCGACGATATTATGAGGATTGAGCTCAGCGATCGTCGAATGGAGCTCGACGATCTGTCAAAGTTGAGCTAGACGATCGTCGACCGGAGTTCGACGAAACGTCGTGCTGAGCTCGACGATTTGGACTTAGTCTCCAGAAAAACTTGGGTCTTCAGGGCAGCTTCCAAACCAAGACTCCTGATCCCTTAGACTCAATTCTAATTGACCTATAATCTATACAGAAGGTCAAAACATAGAATCCTAGAGACATAGTGATCCTGACCCAAATTAGTAATAGGGTGTTCCAACAATCTCCCCCTATTTGGGTTAGGAAAACTATTTACAGACATAGGAAAAACAAACAACAGAATACAGTCACAGAAACATAAAAACAACACAGCTAAACATCACAGAACTATCTCAGAGATGTATAACCATGATATCCAGAAGGCAGTCACAGAAGTCAAGAATTATCACCTTACAGAGTTATTCCTTTTCTTTGCCTTTTACCATTTTAATTTCTCTGTTGGGATCTAAAGCTTGTTGTTTGGATCTGGTATCATCAGCTGCACCCAAATAAATTTGCTTTGAAGCCCTGGGAACCACTGCAGCTGGATGCAACTCCATGTACCTGTCTGCATCAAAAAATTTGCTGGAGGCATATCTCTCTAATTCTTTTTGCCTTTGTTCTGACATTGTAGATATGTTGGAAGTGTCTAACCCTTGTTCTTTTGCTTTCTTTATCTGATCCAAAGCAGCCAGTTCTTTCATCCTTGCAGTCCAAGCCATAGGATTTTTCTCAGGATCCTCAAATGGAACAGGTGGCTCATACCTGTTGGAAGTAGTTTCTTGAGGGGTCCTGGCAGTCATTGTATCTTTGAGCTTGTAGGGAAAAGGACCAGAAGATGTGTCTGATGGAACATGTCCTCCCCTAGAATAAGGATGCTGCCTGGAGTGTCCTTTAGAGTAAACCTGAGTTTCTCTTTGATTTCCCCTATATCCTCCCCTTCTAGAGTAAGTGCCCCTAGAATGGCCTTCCCTTTGATATGTTCTGGCATGAGGCTGGTAGGGAGCCTGGCTTCTAGCAGGGCCTGAGCTTGCAGAGCTGCCACCTGCACCTGCATCAGGTGGAGGTGGTGGAGGAGGATGAGGGTGCTTGAACTGAGTGGAATCTTTTTCATATTTCCTCTTCTTTTTCATAGCCTTCAACTGGTTCTTAGAGAATTGCATCCAATGCTCAGAGATTGGGCAATTGTGCAGAATATAATATGGAACATCATTGTCATCTCTGACTTTGGCAGGAGGAACTCTCTTCAAGGCCTTACTTCTTGCCTTTCTTTTCTTTGCAATTGTGGCTGATGAGTCATCAGAGGCAGTGTTATAATCCTCAGATTCAGAGCTTTGTGCATCATACAAGGCATCAATCCTTTTCATCAAATCCTCTTTTAGTTTAACAGCAGCTGATGGGGCAGAAGATACAGAAGCAGGAGGAGCAACAGATGTAACTATAGGTACTGGAGCAGCAGATGTTACAACAGAAATTACTTCAGAAATGAGGGCAGCAGCAGCAGTTTCAGAACCAACAACTTCTACAGCAGGCTCACAATCAACAGCCTCTGTCATCAAAAAATCCTGTGAAATAGGCTCATCAGAAACAATTTCTTCAGTAGCAGATACAACTTCAGAGGTAGACACAGCAGTGTCTTCAGCAGCAGCAGCAGCAGCAGCAGGAACATCAGAAGTAGCAGTCACTGACAGAAGAAAATCAGAAATGGTTCTGGGGTCACAGCAAGAGAAGGGCACTAGGGCCTTGGACATATCTTCTGAGGGCTGGGCAGCATATGGCTCTGGGAGGCAGCTGAAGTAAGCAGTGTCAAAAATAGATAGCAGAGACCTTAGGTCTATTGCTATGACTGGAATGGCAGCAGTAGCAGAAGCAGACACAGCAGCAGTAGCAGAAGCAGACACAGCAGCAGCAGCATCAGAAACACCAGCAGGAGGAGCAGTAGCAGCAACAGCAGCCTGGAAGCTGGCTTCATAGGGCATCTCCCCCTGCCTGGATGCAGAAACCTGTGCATCAAGGCACACTGCTGGGGGTGCTGCTATAGGGGTAAGGAAAGAGGACAGCCTGGCAGAGAGAGCTGCCACTGATTGTTGCAGAGGAGCTAAGGAGGCCTCCATGAGAAGGGAGAGCCTAGGTGCAAGGAGCTCATACAACTGATCAGCAAGGGCTGGGAGATCTACATGCTCAATGAGAGGAGCAGAGGTAAAGGGCATTGGGATGGCTGAGGAAGCTGGAGGTGGAGGGCTGGAGGGTGAAGGGATAAAGGGCTGAGGTGTGGGAATTGTGGAGATGGAGGACAAGGGTATAGAAATGGATGGAGTGAAGGATGGTTGGTCAAGAATCTGATGGAGAAGGTCTTGGAAAGATGTGGAGGAGGAGGGCAAATCTGGAGGAGAAGAGGGGGAATCATCCATATAGGATTCATCCAGAAGAGTGAAGGAGGGAATGGATGGGGATGAGGTGACAGCTGGTGGGGGATAGGAGAATAGGGGGTGGAAGAGGTCTGCTGGTGGAGAGGAAATAGTTGCTAGGGATGGAATAGATGTTGGAGATGGGCTGGAAATGGTAATGGTGGAGGTTGCTGGAGTGGTGGATGGAATTGGTAGGGTTGGGCTTGGAGGAGGGGAAGCAGCAGCACTAGCAGGCAGGTCCTCTGCAGGGGCAGAGGCCTGTGGTGGAGTGACTCTTAGAGTCCTGGTGCCTGAAGGGCCAGAAGAAGAGGGCCTGCTGGGCTTGGAGATTTGCCTGTCCCATTTGCCAAAAAGGGCACAGGTGAGTCTCTTGGAGGCATTTATGTGCACTCCAGAGGAGACTAGCAGGGTAGGGCATTTAGCCTGGAGGAAGATTCCCAGTATTCTTCCAAAATTCACAAAAGTCTTATTTATCTTTTTCTTCAACAAGTCAAAGAATACTTCTCCCCAGTTCAAGCTTTTCCTGTCCACAAGAGCTCCCATAAGGCAGAGCTGGTATCTGGAGATTGTATCATGAGCAGAATGCTTGGCCAAAAGGACCTTGCCTACTACATCAGCCAAAAACCTGTATTTCACAGACAGGTTTCTCTTAAACAGCTTGCTAGGGTTCCCCTCAGGATGACCCATCCTGGCAAGAACATCAGCAAACTCTTCTCCAGAAAGGTCAGCAGAATCTTCACCATTCCTGAAGCCAAAAACTTCTGTCAATACTGCTGGAGTCAGAGGTACCTGGGTGCCACCAATGGAACCAACTATGGTGTTTGTGTCAAGGTTGTGGGCAGTGTAAACCCATTCTTTAATCTCATCAGATGCAAGTTTGATTCTGGTTGTCATCAAGGCAGTTAATTGCTGATCTTTGAATAAGGTGAGAATATCTTGGAAGATTTGATCGGTTGTGTTGAAGGAATCGAAATCGATGTCAAAGCCGGCATCAAATTTCATGGCGGCGAGCACAGCAACAGAAACGGCCATGGTACCTGCAAAAAAAATCAACAGACAAAACGACCAAGTGTAGAGCTGCTTGGAGGGAAGAAAAGTTTGCAGAGAAATTGAAAGCGCAAGAGAGAACGACGACGAAAAAAGAGTTTTATATTAGGGTTCGACGCAGAAAAGGAAAGATCGTTGAACTCAGTTCGACGATCGAGGCTTCTAAAGGAATCTGAAGAGACTCCAAAATCGTCGATCTCCGTTCGACGATCTGGAAAGGCGTCGACCTCCGTTCGACGATCGTTCAGTGAACAAAATCGTCGAGCGCCGTTCGACGATCGTTGACCGAAGGAGACAGTTCATGCTGTCTGAGGAGCGCTGAACTCAGTTCGACGATTCTGGAAATCGTCGAACTCCGTTCGACGATCTGTGGGGAAATCGTCGAGCGCAGTTCAGAGATCAGAGAAATCCTAGACACTAAGGAAAATCAGAATTTTGCCTAGTCTTGGTCCATTTTTAGCTTTCAAAATCTTGGGTTTTATTTAAGACTTCCTCCATCTAACATTCCTAACTGATTTAGGAAGAAGGTATGTTTCTTTTCATCCAAAGGCTTGGTGAAAATATCTCCCCTTTGTAAATCAGTTGGGATATACTACAATTCAATTTTATTTTTCTCAACATTATCCCTTAAGAAATGATGCCTAATCTCTATATGTTTTGTCCTACTATGGAGGACTGGATTTGAGCTATGGAGATAGCACTTGCATTGTCACAAAAGATTTTTGACTTTTCTAAGTTGTAACCATAGTCTAGGAGTTGATTTTGAATCCACAGTATTTGTGAACAACAACTGCCTGCAGCCATATACTCAGCTTCAGCAGTTGAGGTTGACACAGATGTTTGTTTCTTGCAAAACCAGGAGACAAGTCTATCACCAAGGAACTGACAAGTTCCACTGGTGCTTTTCCTGTCAATTCTGCATCCAGCATAATCAGCATCAGAGAATCCAGTTAACTCAAATGCTGAATCTTTTGGATACCAGAGACCTAGATTTGGACAACTTTTAACATACCTGAGAATCCTCTTTACTAATGTGAGGTGTGACTCTCTAGGGCTAACCCTGAATCTGGCACAAATACATGTAGCAAACATTATATCTGGTCTACTAGCTGTAAGATACAGTAAAGAGCCAATCATTGCCCTATATGTTGTCTGATCAACAGGTTTCCCATGTTTATCAGCATCCAATACAGCATTGGTAGGCATGGGTGTTTTCATACAAGATGCCTCAGACATCCCAAATTTCTTAACCAGCTCATTAGCATATTTGGTTTGAGAAATAAAGATGCCCTCAGCATGTTGTTTGACTTGCAATCCTAGGAAAAAGGATAGCTCACCCATGCTACTCATCTCAAATTGAGAATGCATTAGGTTGGAAAACCTTCTGCATAGTTTTGAGTCAGTAGAACCAAAAATGATATCGTCTACATAAATTTGTACTAGTAGGGTATGGGACTTATGGGTTCTAATGAAAAGAGTTTGGTCTACTCTACCCCTTATAAAACCATTTTCCAAAAGAAAGCATGCTAGGGTCTCATACCATGCTCTAGGAGCTTGCTTGAGACCATATAATGCTTTATTTAATCTAAAAACAAAATCAGGATGAGTTGGAGAGATAAAACCTGGAGGTTGTCTGACATAGACTTCCTCTTTGATGTCTCCATTTAAGAAGGCACTCTTGACATCCATTTGATAAACTTTGAAGCCTTTGTGAGCTACATAAGCTAAGAATATCCTGATGGCTTCTAATCTTGCAACAGGTGCAAAGGTCTGGTCGTAGTCAATTCCTTCTTCTTGAGAATATCCTTGGGCAACTAGCCTTGCCTTGTTCCTTATTATTACTCCTTGATCATCCAGTTTGTTTCTGAATACCCATTTTGTTCCAACAATGGAATGGTCCTTAGGCTTTGGCACTAGTTCCCATACTTTGTTCCTCTCAAATTGATGCAACTCCTCTTGCATGGCAATGATCCAGTGTGGATCTTGCTCTGCATCTTGAATGGACTGAGGTTCAATTTGAGAAAGGAAGCAGGTGTGCAATAGGTTTTGGTTGACCTGATTTCTGGTTTGCACACCAGCTGAGAGTTCTCCAATTATCTGGGAAATTGGATGGTCTCTTGACGTTACTAAATCAACAGGGGGTGTTGATTGTTCACCAACCTGTGTTGTTGTTTCCTCTTGTGGTACAACAACTGGCTCTTCAGGTTGAGTTTCAATATGTTGAGCATTGCTCTCATCTTCACTGCTTTCATCCTCTTGAGCAACCTGTAGCTTGTTCATATCTTCAACTAGAGTGTGTTCCTGCAATGGTTCTATGGTAGAAGAAATCTTCTCCTTGAAAGACATGTTAGTTTCATCAAAAGAAACATGAACAGATTCCTCAATTTTTAATGATGATTTATTATATACCCTATAGGCCTTGCTGATCATGGAGTATCCCAAAAACACTCCTTCATCAGCTTTGGCTTGAAATTTTGCTAGATGTTTCTTATCATTATTGTGAATATAACAAATGCAACCAAAATTTTTGAAATAGTCAACTTTAGGTTTCTTCCCTTTGAGTAATTCATAGGGAGTCTTTCCCTTCAGTTTATGTATCAGGCTTCTGTTCAGCACATAGTTGGAGGTGTTCACTGCCTCTGCCCAGAAGGATAGAGGTAGATGAGCATCTGACAACAATGTGGTGGCAGATTCAATAAGGGTTCTATTTTTCCTTTCAGCTACCCCATTTTGTTGAGGAGTTCTAGGAGCTGAGAAAGTATGCCTGATCCCTTCACTCTGACAGAACTCTTGCATAAGAAGAGAATCAAACTCTGTCCCATGATCACTTCTGATCAGGGCAATGTGAGTATTGAACTCAATCTTTACACATTTGAGAAACTCTGTCAGACACTTAAAGTTATCAGACTTCTTCCTTAGAAAGAACACCCAAGTGAATCTAGAGAAGTCATCTACAATCACCAAAGTGTAGGATTTCCCTCCTAGGCTTTGTACTGTGATGGGTCCAAATAGATCCATGTGTAACAGATACAATATCCTAGGTGAATCACTCTTATTAAGTGACTTAAAACTGTTTTTAGTTTGCTTGCCTAATTGACAGGCCTTGCAGAGTCCTTCCTTCTTGTAGGGGCCAGAAGGTAGTCCTCTAACAAGATTGTCCTTGGAGAGCCTAGCAATAGTTCTAAGGTTTAGGTGTCCTAGTCTCTTATGCCATAAAACATTTGGTCTATAAACTGAATTGAATAAGCAGATATCTATAGAAGTTGAAAGAAAATCTACAAGGTAGATGTTACCTTTCCTTTTACCTGTCAACACAGTGGTGTTGTCCTCTGAATTGATCTTGCATAGAGTTTTGCTGAAGGTCACCTGGTAGCCTTCATCACATAGCTGACTGATACTAATTAGGTTGTGCTTCAGTCCTTCCACATATGCTACCTTCTTGAAGGTTACAGAACCAATCTGGACTGCTCCATATCCTTTAGTTTGTCCAAAGTTGGAGTCACCAAAGATAACTTTGGGTCCAAGCTTGGCTTTAAAGGAATTGAGGTTGTCCTTGTTCCCTGTCATGTGCTTTGAGCATCCACTATCCAAATACCATTGCTGGTTAGATGTTGGATAGGTCTTCACCTGCACATTAAGCAATTCACTTGTTTTTGACCCAGTTTACCTTGGGCCTAGGTTGATAACCTTTAAATTCAGAAATGAAAGACATCCCTGGCTGACTCTTATATCCTTCAGGATGATATCTCCTTGGAGGTAAAATCCATTCAGTATAAGGGTTAAATGTTTGGGATGAAGAACCCTCAGGATTCAATTTTGACTTGCCATTGAAAAAGTTTCCAGAGCTCTGACCTCTGTTCGACGATCTTGGAGCTGAGTTCGACGATCTTGGGTCAGATCGTCGAGCTCCGTTCGACGGTCGACTATGGCTGAGGTCAGGTATATGGGATCATCGACCAGCGTTCGACGATCTTGGCTTAGATCGTCGATCAGCGTTCGACGATTTGTCCTGAGATCGTCGAGCTGCGTTCGGCGATCGTCGATCTTCATTCGGCGATCGTCGATCTCCGTTCGACGATTTTTGCTGGACTTTAGTTTTTTGAGGCAGATCAGAATTTTTCCTGGCAACCTCTACAACTCCCTTTCCCTTGTCAGAAATGAACTTGATAGGGGTTGTTAGAACAATAGGTTGGCTGGATGAGGCACCCAAGCCCAGTGTACTGTTGAATCTTGAGTTCACTGTGCTTGTGATGTCCATCAGCTTGATGCTTCTCCCATTGAGAGATTCTTCAAGCTTCTTGGCCTCAGAGAGTTCACTCTTCAGTGAAGCTATCTGTTCCCTATGGTTCTCCAACTCCTGAAAGAGCTTGAGGTTTTCTAATTTTAAAGCATTGTGTTCAGACAATTGATTTCTGAGAGAGATGATCTCTTTCTCAGACTTTAGCAGGTCTAAACATAGTGCTTTAAATTCAAGCTTAAAATCTTCTGAAGTGAAATCAAAAGAGTTGATTACCTGATCTTCTTCAGGTTGAGTTTCTGAGTCTGACTCTGACTCCTCTTCCTCTGAGTTGTGTTGAGAGGCATTGATTGCCATCATGCAGAATTCTTTTTCCTCTGCATCATCCTCATCATCACTTGAGCTGGAAGAGGCCTGTGACTCCTCTTCAGTCTCACTCCAGGATTCAGCAACAAATCCTTTCCTTGTGTGCTTACTTTTGCTGGTGGAAGGTTTGTTATTTCCATGCCTTTTGGAGTCCTTCTCCTTTCTTCTTTCTTTTCTGTCCCTCCTGTCCTTGTTCTTGTTTTCTGGACAGTCAGGAACCATATGCCCTGGTTTCCTGCAACCAAAGCAAATAATGTCTTTGCTATTGCCAGTGGACTTGTCATACCTTGGCTTGTCTTGCTCCTTGTATGATCTTCTTCTGAAGTCCTTCCTGGCCATCTTATAGAATCTTTTGGCCAATAGGCTGAGAAGTTCATCATTGCTTGTGGCCTTTTCTTCAGGCAGATCCTCAGCTACCTTGAATGCAATAGTCTTCTCCTTTCTTGTGGCTGGAGAAGCAGCCTTCTGTTCTTCTTCTCTGTTCTTGATGAGTAGCTCATAAGATTTGAGCTTACCCAACAAGGCTTCAGTGGTAATCTCATTTAGGCTTCTGGCATCTTTAATTGGCCAGATTCTTGAATCCCAAGTGCTGGGGAAGCACATTAGGATCTTGTCATTGAGTTCTGTCAGTAAGATTTCTTTATCTAATGTCCTCAGTTCACTGACAATTAGACTCAATCTATTGTACATGTCTCCCACTGACTCAGTTTCTCCCTTCTTGAAGTTCTCATATTGGGAGATGAGATGAGATCTTCTGTCCTTTCTCTCATCAGCTGAGCCAGAGACAATTTCTGAAAGCTTGTCCCAGATCTCCTTGGCTGAATTACATTCAGCTACCTTCTGAAAAATGTCATCTGACATTGTCTGAGCTAGAATGTTCATTGCCTTGGCATCAGCTACTTTCCATCTTTTAATGTCAGCATCTGTTCCTGATGGAGGTGGAACAGCATTTGTGCTTGTGCTCTCTGGAGGTCTTGGGCACACTGTCAAAACAGAATTAAAAATATCTTCGTCAATTGAATTCATGTAGAGTTTAATCCTTGCCTTCCAAAGTGCAAACTTTGACAGATTGCACACTGGAGGTCTGGTGCTAGCATTGTCTTTGTTTTGGGCCATGATTTGTGCAAGCTAAATCTAGTAGAGAAATATAAAAGAAGGATCTAGTTTGGGATCTTTGGGGTTCAGGTGTTAGCCTGTACAACCAAACAGATATGGTATGTTTAACCAACCTCCCTCTGATACCAATTGAAAGGGGAAACTAGATCTGATATACTCTAAAGGGGGGGTGAATAGAGTATATGGTGCTTTTTGAAAACACAAAGAAAACTTTTTGCAAAGCTTTACAACAATTGTTGTAATGAGTGTAAGCAGGGAAGCAGAGGTAAAATTAACCACAAAACTAATCTATGCAGAAACTAAGCACAAGAAAATCTAGGTCAGAAACAAAAATAAAACATGCAGAACCAGATGACACAAGGAAATATAGTGGTTCCCCAACTTGGGTACATCCACTCTTCTACCACCCTAGGTAGGAATCCACTGCAGGATGAGTTGATCAGGTGTCCTGGGCACCAATGAGCTTTTGATAAGGTGCTCAAAAACCAAAACAGATTTTTTGATCAGGTGTCTTGCCACCAATGAGCTTTTGACAAGGTGCTCAAAAACCAACTTCAAACTTTTGAAGGGAGTTTGAAAAACCCTTTACAGATTGGGGGTGAGAGAGTTATGGCAGTCTTCTCTTTCTCAAGCAACTGAGAAGACTATGTGGATTGATTTCAAAGCTCCCCCTGAGTCCTTGAAGTCTTCAGGAAGATGAGCTTTGCTGAGGGTGATAGGCCTTCAAAAATAGATCTCCAGCAGATGATGATTTCAGCAAGCTGAAATGTTGAGTGTCTGGAGTCTTGAGATGATGTTGGCCTTGAACACTTGAGAGCTGAAGAGATCTGAAGAATGTTTGAAAGCTTGATCTCTTGATAAGTGTTCTTCTGAATTCTTGTTGACAGAATATTTTTCAGAGTCTGTGTATATTGAGGGGTGTCCTGTTCTTGTCAATCTCTGTTAACTGTGTTTATTTTGATTCAAAAACATTCTCTCTTTTATTCTCTGAATCTCAATAGGAAAATAGCTCTGTCAAAGATAGCCGTTGGTCTGCATTAATTACAGCCTTAATTGTATAATATGTTCTGAAGGAAAGTCCACTAATTTGTTCCTTAGAAAATCCCTTGAAACTTGCTCCAGAAGTAAATGAAAACGGCTGGCAGATCTTCTGACTTAAATGCAGAATAACTTCTATCTGATTTTGAATTAGAATTCTGAAGGTCAACTGAAATCGTCGAACTGAGCTCTGCTATCGTCGAGCTGAGCTCAGCGAAAATGAAAGATGTAAGCAGCAGAAAATCATCGATCTGAGCTCAAAGATCGTCGAACTGAGCTCAGAGATAAGGATCCAGTTCAGAGTCAAAATCGTCGACCTGAGCTCAGCGATCGTCGAATGGAGTTCGACGATATTGAGAAGTTGAGCTCAGCGATCGTCGACCAGAGCTCGACGATATTATGAGGATTGAGCTCAGCGATCGTCGAATGGAGCTCGACGATCTGTCAAAGTTGAGCTAGACGATCGTCGACCGGAGTTCGACGAAACGTCGTGCTGAGCTCGACGATTTGGACTTAGTCACCAGAAAAACTTGGGTCTTCAGGGCAGCTTCCAAACCTAGACTCCTGATCCCTTAGACTCAATTCTAATTGACCTATAATCTATACAGAAGGTCAAAACATAGAATCCTAGAGACATAGTGATCCTGACCCAAATTAGTAATAGGGTGTTCCAACAGGGGACGTGTTGGATGGAGAACGTCCGGAACCCCCCGATGATCGTCCTCACCTTGGACAAGTATTTTACCAGGGTGGGCTCCCGGGCCTCGAACTCTCCACGTATCTGAGATGCCACCACCAATGAGTCCGTGAAAACCTCAATGTCCTTGATCTCGAGCTCCTTAGCCAAGCGAAGGCCGGCTATGACTGCCTCATACTCTGCTTGGTTGTTGGTTGTGGGGAAATGCAAGGCGACGGCTTGTTTTATGGTCACTCCCTAAGGACTTGTCAGTACCACCCCTGCTCCAAGGGAGAGCTTTCCTGAGGCCCCATCGACCATTATCTTCCATGCTTCTGGCCGCTGCGGCTCCTCGGCCCCATCCTCCGCGACGTAGTCTGCCAAGAAGTCGGCCACCACCTGTGCCTTAATGGAGAGCCTTGGTATGAACGAAATATTGAACTCACTCAACTCGATAGACCACTTGGCTAGCCTACCCGAGTGCTCTACCCCTTCAAAAATCTTTCGGAGAGAATGGTCCGTGACCACCCTGATCGAATGGGCCTGGAAATATGGCCGGAGCTTCCTGGCCGAAATAACCAAGGCATATGCCAGCTTCTCTAGGATAGGGTAACGAAGCTCCGCCTTCCTTAGGATCCTACTAACATAATAAATGTGCAGCTGCTTCTTTCCCTCTTCTCTGACTAAGACGGAGCTCACCGCCTCTGCTCCCACTCCTAGGTACAAGGTCAAATCTTCCCCCTCTTTAGGGCTCTGAAGCAGAGGAGCTCGGGAGAGTTGCTCCTTCAGTTTTTGAAAAGCTTCTGCGCACTCTGCTGTCCATTCAAATCTCTGATTCCCTCGTAGCACTTTAAAGAAAGGCGAGCACTTCTCCCCTGACCTAGAGAGGAATCTGCTAAGGCCGGCCAGCTTTCCTGTCAAGCGCTGCACCTCCTTAGCGTTTCTAGGTGATTCCAGCTCCAGAATGGCCTTTACTTTATCGGGATTAGGTTCTACTCCCGCCGGGGTCAAAAGGTGCCCGAGAAACTTCCCACGACTAGCCCCGAAAGCACACTTCAAGGGGTTCAACCTCATTTTGAATTTTCTCAAGGTGGCGAACGTCTCCTCTGATCCTGGAGATGCGAGTTCACCCCCTTGCTCTTTACCATAAGATCGTCAACGTAGACTTCTAGGTTCCGACCCCTTTGGCCCTGGAAAACTCGATCCATCATCCGTTGGTATGTCGCTCCCGCATTCTTTAACCCAAAGGGCATCATGTTATAACTAAAGCACCCTTCCCTTGTGATGAAGGAGACGTCCTTGACGTCAGGAGGGTGCATCCGGATCTGATGGTAACCTGAAAAAGCATCCAGAAAACTCATAACAGAAAAACCAACGGCTGAATCAACCAGCGCGTCGATTCGAGGCAGGGGGTAGCAATCCTTAGGGCATGATTTATTTAATAACGAAAAGTCGATACACATTCTCCATTTTCCTCCCCCCTTCTTCACCATTACAACATTGGAGATCCATCCTGGATACTGGATCTCTGAGATGAAGCCCGCCTCCAGGAGCTTCTTGACCTCCTCGCGAATGGGCTCCTCGAGCTTGGTGGCGATGGTCCTCATTTTCTGGCGTATGGGGCGCGTCCGAGGGTCCAGATTTAGGCGGTGGCAGGCCACGTCCGCATCAATGCCCGGCATGTCCGCCGCGCTCCAAGCGAAGACGTCGACGTTGCTCTGGATGCAGGCCCGCATCCGCTCCTGGTCTTCAGGACTCAAGCCCCCGCTGATCCGTACCCTTCGTACCTGCCCCTGGCTGGTGCGGACCTCCGCATCCACTACTTCCTCAGCCACCTCCAACCGCGACTGCTCCCAGCCGTCCCCTACTTCTTCTTCCATCTCTGCCTCCCCTCCTGCTCCCTTAACTTCTATCACCTCGTCCTGCTGCTGCTCAATTTCCATGTCCCTTCGGGCTTCCTCCTCTGCCCCTTTTTCTTCCACTTTCTCCTGCATTCTTTCCCGTGACTCCGACTCCCCGCTCCTCCTGACTTCCTGCACATCTTCTTCCCCCTGCTCCTCCTCAATCTCCATTCTCCCCTCCGGACACTCCTGTTGCTGCTCGACCTCAACATCCTCCTGCGCCTCCTGCACACCTCCTCCTTTCTGCTTCTTAGTCTCCTCTTCCCCGACTTCCTCTTCGGCTCCTCCTCTCGCTTCCTCTGGGCTCACCTCTCCCTCCCTGATAGCTTCTTCTTGCGCTGCCATCTCCTTTTCCAACTCCTCCGCCTCTGCTATCCAAGATATGGTGTTAACCGCCGTGACGTAACACTGCCTCGCCACTTTTGGATCTCCCCTGACCCTGACCTGCACCCCTCCATTGTTAAACTTGAGACATTGATGGAATGAGGAGGGGACGCAGCGAAAGGCGCTGATGAGGGGTCGCCCAAAGATGGCGTTGTAGCTGCTCGGGGCATCTACAATCACGAACCGGCAGTTCCGTGATACGCCCCCCAACCTCACGTGCATCCCTACTCCCCCTTCCACTTCTTTCCTCTCCCCGGAGAATCCGAACAACGGTCCATCCGAGGCCAAAACCCTCTTGGCTTCCACCTGCATCTCATCGAAGGCCTTCTTAAAAATCACATTTACGGAGCTCCCGTTATCCACTAGGATCTTGGAGACCGTAAAGTTTTCCACCGCCGTCTGGATCACCAAGGCGTCGCAGAATGGGTCTTCGTACTCCGGCATATCCTCTAAAGAGAAGGTAATTTTTTCTAGCGGGGGTGGGGTCTGGGAGGTTGAGGCTACCCCCTTCCGGAACATGGTCTGGAAGCTCCCCTTCCGGGTGGCCTCGATCCCAATCCCCCCATGGATGGCCCCGATACCCCCCCGGGTTCCCACATCCACCCGGTCCTCACACCTATCTTCCGCCTCCCCCTGCTGCATTTCCTCGATCCTTACCGGCGGATCCTGCCTCCTCAAACCTCTGGCCTCTCTCATCTCCAAACATTCTGGGCACGTGGCTGTAGCGTGACCTCTCTCCTGATGGAAATCACAGAAAGGCAACGCCACCCCACCCCTTCTTCCATCTCCTCTTCCTCTCCTTCCTCCTCGAGCTCCTCTCCCTCGACCGATCCCCATTGCCTCCTGCTGATGCTGAAAACGATCCCTCACTCCCTGTCTCCACGCTGGTTGATCGAACCTCCTTGGTTCTCGGAAATCATCTCTTCCCTGGAAGCCTCCTCCCAACTCCTGGGGGCGACCCTCATGAGGCCTCCAACCTATCCGGTTGTTCGGCTCTCGGGCCCCCCGATGATTCTGTCCCTGGTGCCCCTGGCCTCGGGGTTCCTCCCTCCTCTTCTCTTCTCTGTGCTCCCTCTGCTCCCTCTGCTTCCCTGTTTCTGGTTCCTTTTCATCATCCTCCGCCAACCTGGCTAACTTCCTTGCAAACGCCGGATTGGCTCTCTCGAAATCCCTCTCCTTTGCCGCCCTCTCCATAAGCTCCTCAAAGGAGAGGGGGGCACCCTTTTCAACTCCATGCTGAAGAAACCTGGCCTCATTCCCAGGGTGAATGCAAGCATTAGCGTATACCCAGGGACCTCCTGAACCTGGAGGATCTCTTCCTGAAACCGATCTACGTAGTGCCCCAACGTTTCATCCTGGCTCTGCCTTACCGAGAACAAGCACTCCGCCTCCTTCTTACGCTTCTTCGATGTTGAAAACCTCAATAAGAAACCCCTCCGCAGATCCTCAAAACAATAAATCGACCTTGCCGGTAACTGGTGGAACCAATCTCACGCCTTCTCCTTCAAGGTGATGGCAAACAGTCGACACTTAAACGCATCCGTCATCTGTCTGATCGAAACCACATCCTCAAACCACTGTACATGCTGCACCAGATCATCCTTTCCCGAGTAGTAGGACATGTCGGGCTCCCGGAACCCCTCCGGCACCGGAGCCGAGATGACAAGTTCACTAAACGGGCTCTCGCCGACTGCTTGCCGAGAGGGCACGTCTCGCGGCCTCGGCTCGCTGGCCCGATCGGCGAGACCGTGCCCAGGGAAGAGCTCTCGCACAGCTGCCTCCTTCTCGCCGTCTTCTGCCGGGACCTCCTTCCCGGGACGCTGGCCTGGGAAGAGCTCTCGCGCCGCCACGTCCCTCTCGCCAGCCTCTGTGGGGACCTCCTTTCCCAGGCGCTGACCTGGGGCATTCTCGCCTAAAATCGGGACCACCTCGATTGGGACCTGAGGTGTCGCCCACTCGCTCCTTGCCGAGAAGGCCAAGCTTATGGTTTGCATGACCTCTCGCCTGAAGTCCTCCAGCATTTTCCTTGTCGCCTCTTCTACCTGGGAGGGGGAACCTCCAGAACCAGATCCTTCTCCTTCGCCTCCTGTCATAGGACCAAACTCAAACTTTTCTTGAACCGGCTACTTCCACGCTCACCGCACCAGAACTGTTGAAGCCAAAATTTGACTCCGACAAATGTTCACAAAATAGGGGCGTAGCCGACTCCTACTTGGCCCGAACTCCGACCTCCGACCGGTCATGAAGGATTAGAAAACTGGCCCTAAGCCACAGCAGGGAGGTCCCACCGCTTACCCGGAAGGTCACAGAGAGCTTCCCCTCCAAAGCCAAAAGCTGGGCTTGGAGTTCCTCAGAAGGCGGTGCCGAAAGAATCCTCTCAAGAGTCTGAAAAAAGGTCCCTTCTGAAGAACCCCTATGGGCTTATTTATAGATTTCAGAATCTGAACTGCAAATAACAAAACTGCTCCGGCCTGAAATTACTGGGGTACCCTTGGCTGGGTCTGCCAACAGCCAAACTCCGCTGTTCTGAGGAGCTATAGGCAGTCCACCAAGGGTAAAAGGGTAAAAATACCCGGGGTAGAAGAGTAAAAACCCCCTGCTTTGATAGGAAAGAGTAAAAAAAAAACCTTCTCCCCCCTGGCGAGAAGAAAGGCGCCTGCCGGCGAGAAGGACCCGCCGCCCGTCTCGCCGGAGCCTCTCGCCCTTGGAGGTCCTCTCGCTTCTGGGGGCCCTCTCGCCTCTGGGGGCCCTCTCGCCTCTAGGCGGGGCATTTTGCCCTTTGGGGAGCCCATCATCTCGCCGCTTGCGAGTGGGCCCTCTTGGTACCCTTTGCCTGTCTCGCTCCTTTTACTTCTTGAGGGCTCTTTGCGAGCCCGAGGTTGTACAGTATCAACCCTTGGACCCCGAGCAGATCCTGCTATCAGGCTCTCACCTAGCTGACAGGGCTGGAAGTTGCTCGGTGTCATCCTTCGACCCCGAGCAGATCCTGCTGTCAGGCTCTCACCTAGCTGGCAGGGCTAGAAGTCCCTCGGTGTCATTCTTAGACCCCGAGCAGATCCCATTGTCAGGCTCTCACCTAGCTGACATGGCTGGATATCACTCGATGGTGTCAACCTTCAGACCTAGAGCAGATCCCGCTGTCAGGCTCTCACCTAACTGGCAGGGCTGGAAGTCACTTAGTGTCATCCTTAGACCCCGAGCAGATCCCGATGTCAAGCTGTCACCAAGCTGACAGGGCTGGGTGTCACTCAATGGTGTCAATCCTTAGACCCCGTGCAGATCCCGCTGTCAGGCTCTCACCTAGCTGGCAGGGCTGGAAGTCACTCGGTGTCATCCTTAGACCCCGAGCTGATCTCGCTGTCAGGCTCTCACCTAGCTGATAGGGCTGGATGTCACTCGATGGTGTCAACCTCCGGACTCCGAGAAAATCCTGCTGTCAGGCTCTCACCTAGCTGGCAGGGCTGGAAGTCACTCAGTGTCATCCTTAGAACCCGAGCAGATCCCACTATCAGGCTCTCGCCTAGCAGACAGGGCTGGATGTCACTCAATAGTGTCAATCCTTGGACACCGAGCAGATCGCGCTGTCAGGCTCTCACCTAGCTAGCAGGGCGGGAAGTCACTCTGTGTCATCCTTAGACCCCGAGCAGATCCCACTATCAGGCTCTCACCTAGATGACATGGTTGTATGTCACTCGATGGTGTCAACCTCCAGACCCCGAGCAGATCCCGTTGTCAGGCTCTCACCTAGATTTTAGGGCTGGAAGTCACTCGGTGTCATCCTTATACCCCGAGCAGATCCCGTTGTCAGGCTCTCACCTAGCTGACAGGGCTGAATGTCACTTGATGGTGTCAATACTTGGACCCCGAGCAGATATCGTTAAAAGGCTCTCACCTAGCTGGCAGGGCTAGAAGTCACTCGGTGTCATCCTTAGACCCCGAGCAGATCCCGTTGTCGGGCTCTCACCTAGCTGACAGGGCTGGATGTCACTCAATGGTGTCAATCCTTGGACCCCGAGCAGATCCCGCTGTCAGGCTCTCACCTAGCTAGCAGGGCTGGATGTCACTCGTTGGTATCAACCCTTGGACACTGAGCAGATCCCGTTGTTAGGCTCTCACCAAGCTGACAGGGCTGGAAGTCAATCAGTGTCATCCTTAGACCCCGAGCAGATCCCTCTTTCAGGCTCTCACCTAGCTAGCAGAGCTGGAAGTCACTCGGCATCATCCTTAGACCCCGAACAGATCCCGTTGTCAGGCTCTCACCTAGATGACAGGGCTGGATGTCACTCGATGGTGTCAACCCTTGGACCCCGAGTAGATCCCGCTATCAGGCTCTCACCTAGCTTAGAGGGCTAGAAGTCGCTCGGTGTTATCCTTAGACCCCGAGCAAATCCTGCTGTCAGGCTCCCACCTAGCTGACAGTGCTGGAAATCACTTGGGGAAGTCCTACTCCCCAGATCGTGTAATAAGTTTGGTTTTTCTTCTAAAAATAGAAGAGGAGAGCTCGGCATAGGCGAGTCCAGGCTCGCCAGTTCAGCTCGGCATCGACAGAAGGGTGGCGAGGCAGGCCCTTGGACCTCGCTGAAGGGAGGCAGATCCCGCCAGGACACCTCGACCCCACTTTGTTTTACTTGGGAAAAGATTGTAAATTTGGTCTTATATTGATAAGGTTATGGGTAGCTCGGCCTCGCCAGTTCAGCTCAGCCTCGATAGAAGGGTGGCAGGCCAAGCCCTTGGATCTCGCTGAAGGGAAGCGGATCCCGCCAGGACACCTCGCCCCCCACTTTGTTTTACTTTGGAAAAGATTGTGAATTGTCTTATATTGATAAGGTTATGGATAGCTCGCGAGCGAGCTGGAACGAATCCTGAGAATCGGCGAGCTCTAAAAATACGCTCTCAGGGGCGAGTCCTAATAACTGTCCTACTCGCAAAATCTATCTACGCGAGGTCACTTGGGGAAGTACTCATAGGCAAACAGGGAACGCCAGAGAAATCCAGAAAGAAAACAAATATATATATATATATATATAATACTATTGTTATGGACACAGAAGGTATCAAAAATGTTCTTTCATTAAGTAATAATATTTACAGATCGAGCTCGCCTCAGTGAGATTACAAAAAAGAGGAAGAAGAAATTGGCAGGATCAGCCCTTGCTCCCCTCGCCGGACTGGTGACCATCCCCCCTCCGCCTGGCAGATCCGGGAAGTCCTTCCCGAACAGCGCATTAAGGCTATCTTCCGTCTCACTTGGCGGCATCGCCGGGAACAATCTCGGCATCAGGTCCCGGGCTGAGATCTCCTCGCATCCCTCCACCAGCACTTCAGTGTCCTTCATCATCTGGAGGGTGCATTCGGCGGCCTGGATGGAGTTGATCCGCAGCCTCTCGCCGAGGTCGGCCTTGTCGAAGATCCTGGGGCTCTTGTAAGAGAAGCCTGGCTCGACGTCGCGAGCTGGGAAGAAGTTCTCAGCCTGGAGGCAGACCTCGTGGCTGAGGCTCGTGTTCTCCTCTGTCAGCTTCGTGTTCGTCCCCTCCATCTCGGCAAGGCGGGCACGCAGCTGGCCAAACTCCTCTTCCTGCCCAGCGGCACGAGCTCGCAACTCTCCAGCGGCCTTGTCATCCTGATAGGGAAGTGTATCAATAATAGAGCTAAAAAGGGAATGACCTCTGGTGAGCTCATGTACTTGGGGTTTTGTTGATGTTGTTGTTGTTTCGCCCGCGGAGCCAGCACGGCTCTCCTCATCTTTTTTGGTGGTTGTTGGTGATGGGGCGAGCTCGAACTCGCGAGCTCAGCTCGCTTCTTCCCGGACGAGGTCTTCGAGAAAGCCGCCTCGTCTCGGCAGGCCGCCGCCACCACCTTCTCGCAGGCGAGAGGGTGCGCATACAACATCGAGTCCGCAAACGGCGGTTCACGGGGATTAGCCGCTCCCCTGCAAGAAAAAACTTGGAAAAGTTAGAAGATTTTCGACGGCAATATGGCGAGCTCGGCAATGAGGAGAGGACAATACCTTCGTCGGGCAGAACGGGGCGTAGCGCGTCAAGGCCCCTTCGCAGGAAGGCGACCTCAAAGTACTTGTGGAGGAAGAACTTGTGGAGGTCGACATCATTGCCGGACACAGCCGGCGGATGGTAGATCTCCTCGCCCTTTTGCTGGGGGGACAAGGGGATGTAGCCGAGATCTCCCTTGATGAAGGCGATCTTCATCATCCAGTTGTGGTGCTTGTTCGCGATCTCACAAACCTTGATCAGCGAACCCATGAAGTAGGCATCGCCATCTGGCGTCGCCTTGTAGGAGAAGAGCTTCCTGAACACGGTAAGGTTGAACTCAATCCTCTCTCGGCGGAGGTAACTCGCGTACGCCACCATCATGGCGATGGCGTTTGAATTCAGCTGTGCGGGCACCGCGCCATAATATTTCAGATCTGGCGGATCTCCGGCCAGAGGGGAAGTCGCAACCCCACCTCAAAATGTGAGATGGGGAACACGAGTTCGTCGTCATGGAATGTATTGATGGCCTCCCCCTCCCTAGGCCGGCGAGCTTCAAAGCCTGGCGGCACATGGTCGCCAACAAATTCCGCGAGCTCCAATCGGCCCAGCTCGCCATCCCAGCTCGCCAACCCCCAACTCACTGACTTCCGGCGCGTTCCAACCAAGGCCAAGTCAAATGAGAAGCAATACAATTACTATTATTCAAACACAAGACATATCTAAGAATGTTTGAAGATATTTATTACAGCAATCTAGTGCAGGAATAAAGAAGCGGGGCGCGCGGGTAGGGGAACCAGGAGGCGAGTACCGGTCGGCTCGGCAAGGGAGCTGTCTTCTATCTACCCCGGCCTCGCATCCCCCATCCCACAGATTGCCGCGCTCGCAAGAGCTCATGAATCCTCGCTGAATTCCTCTGCTCCACCGAGAGGAAGTTGTCTATCTAATCCAGGAGCCGGGAAGGATACATCATCTCGCCAGCTTGGCCGCTTCGCACCTCGTCAGCGAGACGCGCGTAGTCATGTTGTAACGACTCGTTGACTTCTTGCACCTCGCGCAGCCTGCATACCAGTTTCTTGAAAAACTTGACCCCCCTCCTCGTCAGCTCGCCTTGCTCCACTTCGGGGCCCAGGTATGAGTCCAACGAGATCGGGGAGGGGAGGAGAGAGTAATGGGCTGCCCGCGAAGATTCCTCGACAGCGGATTTGCTAGGGGGAGCTGTGAAGACAGAAGCTTCAGCAAGGGGAGGTGTGCTGGGAAGACGCATGACAAGAATCCGAGGCCAAATTTACCTGACGATCTCGACAACTCAAAGGAGGTGCGGGGATGGACAAACCTCACGTCCTTCCCGCGCCCTGGCCCATGCGTTCCCGGAGAAATAAGCTCGAATCTCGGGATGGGTATGGTTTCCGGACCCGCCCCCATGGTCACAACAGCTCGCTGAGCGGAGGGGGCGTACACCGGCGAGTTCGGCTTCTGCGAGCTCACCCCAAGGTGCCAAAGGGAAGGGACGAATCTCGCAGGAAATTTTCCGGAGTTCTGGGTCGCGAGTACTCAGGTGTGGTCTTGGATCGCAGGGTGGTGTCTCACGGCGCGGCGCCCCCCATGCCATCAGGCTGGCTGTCTGGGCCGTCGTAGATTATGACAATGTTCTTGCCCTTTTCTGGGGCAGGCAAAGTGGAGGAGTTGGTCCCTTGCTTCAAGGTGGTTCTCAGATCATCGTAAATGGGTTCAGCCTCTTGAGGAAATGACTTCACCCTCTTGGAGCTGGGCTCGACAGAGCTGCCCTGCGGGACAGCGGATGGAACCGCAGTCAGGGCAGCTATGCGAGCAGCTAAGACCAGGCGAGCTCGGTTAAGGCGCTCCTAGATCTCCTTGGGGATCGGCATCTCGGCAGGGCTATAACAAAGGGAATGGCAAAAGTCAGGCAGGTATGCAGGTGTATATATATATAGCCGCAGGTGGACCCCACCCGAAGATTCCCTCCAATCCGATCCGCACTCGCCGAACACTTGGGGTTGGATGTTTCTCTCTGAGCTTTGACAAGCTCAAAAAGAGCGGGGATTGTGTACAACCCTGTATCCGGTGAGTGGGGTGAACCAGGAACCAGACCGGCCGGCTCAAATCATCCAGGCCCCAGGAGAGCTCGGTAGAGAAACCCGAGCCCGAGCTCGGCATTCGTCGACCGCGAGCTCGGCATTCACCGAGCTAAGTCAGGATTCGTCGAGCTGAGGCCGACTAATGGAGGGTGATCGATGGGCGAGCTAGTCATCCCAGCTCGCGCTCACGCAAAGGAGCTCGGCAACAGCGGGCGAGCCAGATCTTTAGGGGTGGCCGAGCTCCCCAGCTCGCCCAGATATATGAGGTACTTTTTACTGTTTTGCCCCGGCCGGTCTGCCCATAGCCCTTCAAAACAGTGGACTTTCGCTGTTGGCAGGCCCAGCCAAGGGTATTTTGGTAATTTCAGGTCGTTTCAGTTTAGTTATTGGCATTTCAAATTCTGAAAACTATAAATAGGACCCAAGGGGTACCTCAGAAAGCTTGCTGCCAGTGCCCTCTTGCTCCATCTCTCAAGTGCTTTCCGAGGATACCTTAGCTCAGCCTTTGGCTAAGGAGGGGAAGCACTCTTAGATCTTCCGGGTGTGTGGTGGGTCCTCCCCATCGAGCCCTTTGGTCAGTTCTTTCTTGTTTCCCTTATTGTTTTGCTTGCAGGAGCGAAGTAGGTGCGCGATCACCCCTTCCTCAAGGGTGTACTCCACAGGAGACCGATATTCGGTTTCAACAGGAGAGAGATAGATCAAGAGGGAGAGGGAGAGAGATAGATCGGGAGGGAGAGGGAGAGAACGGGAGAGGGAAAAATAATTACGACTGAGAGGGGGAGGGGAAGTTAGGTTTAGGTTTTTTTTTATATTAAACCTTCTTCCGGGAATTGATATCCGCACTCCAAATCCCCTAAACGCACCCTAAATAGAATTTAATCGCGTGACACGATTTTGGGGCGTTACAAATCTCTCCTCCTTAAATAAATTTCGTCCCGAAATTTAAAATATGAATAACGAAGTGAAATTCGTCATACCTGAGTGAAATAGATCGGGTTATCCCTCGCGCATGACCTCTTCTGGCTCCCAAGAGAGCTCCTCGCGGCCACAATTGTCCCAACGGACTCTCACCATCTTGATTGCCTTTCTCCGTAACTATCGTATGTCACTATCGACAATGCAAACTGGCTTCACCTTGGTAGATAGGCCACTATCCACCAGCACAACATCGGCCTCCGACACGGAATCTGGTTCCCGCACCGCCTTCCTCAACACAGAAATTTGGAAGACGTCGTGCAACACACTCAGCTCCGTCGACAAGGCAAGTCGGTAAGTTGCCTCGCTGATACATTCGGTGATCTCGAATGGCCCTAAATACCTTGGACTCAGCTTCTTCAAGCATCGAACCCTCGACAATCCTTTGAAAGGCTTTATCTTCAAGTATACCCAATCTCCAACCGCGAACTCCACGTTCCGGTGTTTAGCATTGTAATACTTTGCCTGACGATCTTGGGTGATCAACAACCGCTCTTGAATGCTCCGAATGGACTCATTCGCCTCATCAACATCTTTGCGCTTCAACAGCTTGGTATCACCGGTTTCTGCCCATGCTAACGGAGTGTGGCACCTCCTGCCATATAACGCCTCGTACGGGGCCATCTAAATACTTGCTTGATAACTTTTGTTATAGGAAAACTCTACCATGTGAAGGTGATCCTCCCAACACTGTCTGAAGTCCAAAATGCACACTCGCAGCATATCTTCCATCGTACGATTTGTCCTCTCAGTTTGCCCATCAGTCTGTGGATGGAAGGTTGTACTAAACTTGAGTTTTGTGCCCAATGATCGATGAACGTGCCTCCAATCACCGGACGTAAACCGACCATCACGGTCGCTAACTATGCTGCGAGGGACGCCATGTAATTGCACGATGTTCTCCACATACAACTTTGCTAGTTTCTCCACTGGATCGTTTTTGCGATTCGGGATAAAATGCGCAACTTTGGTCAACCGATCGATAATCACCCAGATAGAGTCATTTTTCTCCAATGACTTTGGCAAACCGTGCACAAAATCCATGGAAATATCATCAAATTTCCACTCCGGGATCGACAACGATTTCAAGAAGCCTCCTGGTCGTTGGCACTCAGCCTTCACTAGCGCCCATGTTTGACATTTTGCCACATATAGGGCTATGTCCTTTTTCATACCTGGCCACCAGAACAGTATCTTCATGTCCTTGTACATCTTTGAGCTCCCCTGGTGGATTGAGTACTTTGTATTGTGAGCATCATACATTAACTCTTCCCATAGAGTGTCAGGCTTTGGGACGCACAAGCGATCACCTTTTCGGAGAAGACCATCTTCGACCAAGAACTGGGAATTGGACCCTTCCGCTGCATAGCGCTTCATGCCCTCATCGAGCTCCAACACTCTCCGAACTCTGTCCACATGGTCACACCGCACCTCTGTCCAGTTCAAGCATGCGTTTGCACTAGTGCTCCTATCGACACAGGTGATACCCAAGGCTTCCAATTCCTGGATTAAACATTCATCATGCATGCGCAACCAGTTTGCTCGTGCTGGAGTTCTGCGACTCAAAGCATCAACGACCACATTCCCTTTCCTGGGTGTGTAATTTATCTCGAAGGTGTAATCTCCAAGGAATTCCATCCACCTTCTTTGTCGTATGTTCAACTCCTTCTGGTTCAACAGGTACTTAAGGCTCTTATGATCCATAAAGATGTCAACCTTCACGCCATATAAATAATGTCGTCATAGCTTCAGGGTGAATATGTAACGCCCCGAAACTCAAAAGAGCGACGGGAGGCGTTTTGGGCCAAGTTTGGAATTTGGTAGGGGTCACACGGCCTGGGACACAGGCGTGTCCTAGGGGCATATCGTGCTCGGGCTCAATTATGGTCGTGTGGTCGACGAATTTTAGTCGACGATCGTCGAGCAGAGAACACGGCCTGAGACACGGGTGTGTCCCAGGTTGTGTCCTTCTCGAGGTGAAGGTCGGGACGTGTCATGGGAGACACATGGTGTTAGCACACGAGCATGTTCGGGTAGACACGGGCGTGTCAGTTTCGATACGGGCGTGTCGAGTACCCGTGTCCCTTGCGGGACGTTTTTATCTTTTGTCGAAGGAGGAACACAGCACGCTACACGGTCGTATACTGTATGACACGGGCGTGCCAAGCTGGACACGGGCGTGTAGAGAGCCCGTGTACTTTTCAGGACGCGTTGGTTTCGGCGGCGAATGGGGAACACGGCCTTGGACACGGGCCTGTCACAAGCCGTGTTCGGCCCAGGTTTTGGATTTCAAGCCCGAATCGTGGCCGTCCATTTCCTTATTTTGGGATCCGACGGTTCAGGGCTGTTCAGGCTAGGTTATACCCGTGAATAGGGTTTTGAATCCTTCATTTCACCCAAATATTCTTTTTTTAAAGTTCTAGAGAGAGGGGAGAGCAAGGAAGAAGAAGGAAGAGATATCCGGCCACCGGCGGAGCTTCGGAGCCCCGAATCACGAGCCGACTTCGGATCTACGGAGGCGAGGACGTTGCGGTGCTTTTCACCTACATAGATTTCCATGGCGCCAAAGAGTAATGCTATGGTAACCATTCTCATCATAGGACATGTGAAGTTCTCTTTTCCTTTGTATAGGAAGCCTGCTTTCGCGAGTTTGCGGTGAGTGTGAGGCGTTCCTTCTGATAGACATGAATAGTCCCTGTTATTTAGCATGAAGAGCCCGTAATCGAGAAACAGACATAGGCATGATGTGTGAAGCCTACCCGGACAAGTTGATCTGGATCGGTGATGTTACATTGCATGAATGGCCGGATAAGACTTCGTGCGATTGTTTGTTTTTTGGGTTTTCAACGTGGTAGATTGCAACAGGGAGCCTTGTGGACTAACTCCAAGGTGCACCCGGAAAACTGGGCAGATGCGTGATTCTGCCAACTTGGTGGTCTGGGAGCCAACTTGCATATAACTGGGTTATGTAAAGTGTGAGATCGATTTGGGACTCGGGGAAGCTTGACAAGTGCAGACGGCTTAAGTTGACGTTGTGGTGTGAGCAACGGGTTAGGCAGAACCGTACCCGCTCTATGTGGTTCGGTTAGAGAGATCTAAGGTATGTGGTACTCGCCGTTGGCTATAGATGGAGGGTCTTAAGCAGTGGCCAGAAATACCAAATGCACATGAGATATTGCCGCCTAGGAGGTGGTGGTGAGACCGCGGACTTTGACCGGGTTCACCGAGAATGTGCCTTGAGAGCACGGGGTGTGTGGTCGTGCGATCCTACGCCTGTGATGATGTGTAATTTCTCTTTATTATGGAAATGCTAATAAAGTGCAGGGAAGGAGCATCGCCGCCCCGAATTTGGGGGCGGGGTCGTTATAATTTGGTCAACATAGCTGACCGTTGCTTTTGTTTGCCACCATTGTGGTGGATTGTTGCTTGCAGGTGCTGCGGATCAAAGTGGTAAATAGCGGGCAAAAGCCCTTGCTACTGAGATGACCCTCGAAGGCCTAATTTGAGTGTTTACCTGTATTATTGATGTGTGACTGGCCTGCGTGCCGAGGTTTGGAAAACACTGTAATTTGAGTAAACTATTGTAAGGTCATAAGGTCATGTACTTGTGTATTGTACGTCATTCCTGTTGGGTTTTGTAGTGGACATTCATGTTATTGGCTGGGTTCTAATTATTATAACTTTTAAATTGCTTCTGCTAGAATGCACTCTGTGTAGGATGTTGATTCTTAGTTGGATGGTTTTCATTGAGTAACCTTCTGGTCTGTCTGTGGTATATGGCGTCGGGCCCCGGCCAGACCTACTGTTATATGTTATGCGACGGATAGGGGGTGTTATAGAATATCACCGCCGCTAAATCCAAGTCATGGATGGGATAGTTTCTCTCATGCGCCTTCAACTAGCATGAGCCGTACGCTATAACATTTGCAAACTATAGGAGGATGCAGCCTAAGCCGCTCCCTGAGGCATCGCTATAAATCTCGTAGTCGTTCGAACCACATGGCGAACTCAAAGTAGGCGTCGTGGTCAGACGACCCTTCAGTTCCTCAAAAGCTCGTACGCACTCTGACGACCACATAAACTTCTGATCCTTTCTCTTCAAGGTAGTGAGAGGTAAAGCTATCCGCAAGAAGTTCTCCACGAACCTCCTGTAGTAGCCGACAAGTCCTAGGAAACTCCGGACTTCCGCCACTGTAGTCAACACTGGCCACTCCTGTATAGCTGTTATCTTCACTGGATCCACAGCAATACCCTCCCCACTAATGACATGACCGAGAAACGCCACAAACGATAACCAAAACTCGCACTTAGAGAACTTGGCATATAGTCGACTCCTCCTCAAGGTGTGCAAAACCAAACTCAAATGGTTCGCATGATCCTCCTCTGACTGCGAGTATACTAATATGTCATCTATGAAGACTATCACAAATCGGTCCAGATACTCCCGAAAGGTTCTGTTCATCAAATCCATGAATATTGATGGCGCATTTGTCAACCCGAACGGCATCACGGTGAACTCATACTGACCATAGCGTGTGCTAAACACTGTCTTGGGAATATCACTCTCCATTATACGCAACTGATAATAGCCTGACTTCAGATCCAGCTTCGAGTTGACGGTTGATCCATCCAACTGATCAAATAAATCATCGATTCTCGGAATCAGATACTTGTTCTTCTCTGTCATCTTGTTCAGCTCTCATTAGTCAATGCATAGACGCAGGCTCCCGTCCTTTTTTTCACGAAAAGGATCGGCGCACTCCAAGGTGAACCACTTGGACGTATGTAACCATGCTCTAGCAATTCCTGCAGCTGAACCTTCAGCTCTGCCATCTCCTTTGGCGCCACTCTGTATGGTGCACGGGACACATGTTTTGCACCTGGCACCAGATCAATAGGAAAGTCGATCTCTCGCTGGGGTGGAATCTCAGGGAGATCCTTAGGGAACACATCCGCGAACTCTGACACGATAGGAATGTCACACAAACGAGACTTCAGCTCTACAGTCTCCAATAGCGTGAAGAAAAACTCTGCGCCCTTATGAACCGCTTTGACCACTTGGAGAGCAGACATCAGTGTCTTGCTCGATCCTCGCATACCAGCGAATTTGGTCTCGCATTCAGTACCCTGTCCCAGTGTGATTTCCTTCGAGTTGCAGTCAATACATGCACGCTACTTCGAAAGCCAGTCCATGCCAAAGATAACGTCGAACTCGGATATCGACAGTATAGATGCTTCCAACTTAAACTCATGATTCCCTATCCGCACCTGAACACAACATGACCTATCCGTGCGCATTAAGCAACTGTTAGGCAGCAAAACATACAATCTATTAGTTGATAGAACAGAAGGCACTCTGATGCTCAATACGAAGTCCTTGGATAGAAAGGAATGAGAAGCGCCTATATCGAACAGTGCTCTTGCCGGATAGTCCCAAATTAGGAAAAAACCTAATTCAAACAAGTTAAGGAAGACACAAGGTAACAAGTATATAAAGCAGTAAAAATTGTATACTATGTCGTACCTGTCACCACGTCGTTCTGTTTTATAGCCTCCTGTTGGCCAAGGTTGTAGACTCGAGGATGTATAGGAGTATAATGAGAACCTGATGACTCCACCGCTTTGCCATTTTTAGCATAAAATGCTCCAGTCTTCTTCTCAATCTTCAGCGGGCCACTGCGACACTCTCGGGCGTAGTGTCCCACCTTGCCACATGTATAACACGTAACCGGGCCTCGACTCGAAGTAGCTCCAGAAGTAACGGAAGTAGGGGTTGGTCCAGACGACCTAGCCTTCTTGTTCCACCTGTTGCAGAACCCAGACTTCGAAGAGGTATGCACCTTGTACTCTGGCTTCTTCACAGCCAAGTCTTTCTTACTTTGAACTCTCCTCATGTGCTGATCCAAAGATCGGGCAGTGTTTACCAAAACCTAAAAGCCCTGCGTCATTGGGCCTGAGAGAAGCAACCTTAGGTCATCCCACAGTCCTTTGTAAAATCTGTTGGTCTTTCGCTCCTCGTATGCAAACGTGAAGCCGGCGTACTGCCCCAACCTTATGAACTCATGTAAATAGTCGTCAGCGGAACCTCTCCCTAGGTCATGCTCTGAAACTGATTCTCCAACGCAATTCTCTGCGTGGAAGGGAGGTACCTGGCCAAAAACAGTCTCGAGAATTCTTCCATAGAAATGTCTGATAGCTTCCTCTCAGCAAGCTTGTGCAACTCCACCTCATCCCACCATAGCCTTGCCTCTTCATCCAGTAGGAAAGTGGTTATGGTCACCTTCTGTGCTTCATCTATCTCTGTCGCCATCATGGTTCTCTTTATACGTGAGAGCCAATCTTCGACCTGAGTCGGTGATTCCACTCCTGAAAATGTAGGAGGATTGAAGCTCAACACATGCTTTAACTGCTTTTCTATTGCTCGTTTTGCCGCCAAAGGCTAAGCAGGCACTTGCCTCGACACCACTGGCTCTACTACGACAGACTGCACCGGGGCCACAACAGGGCGTACTTGATCTCTTGGTTGCGTATTGATCATAGCGAACACAGCTTCCGCAACTAAACAGATTGTCTCGGTAGAAGGAGGAGGTGTAGGCACCTCCATCGGTCCATTACTCTCTGCATAATGCTAATTTTGGGACTGTTCAGCACCACTTCTGGTCACCTATAGTTGTACCATACGCACTTTAGTGACTAAAAGACATAGCAAACAACAAACAAAGGAACTCTCAGGTTCCACAAACAATGTTGTTAACGTGTTTTTCATTCCTAAGTGGACATTCATGAGTTCTTTTAATGTTATAATGGCAACGCACATGAGTGCTCACCACCCCTTAAAAGGAATTCGACCACGAATTCAAATATGGAAGAACGACACCAGAGTCTGATACCAAATTGTAACACCCCCCATCCGTCACGAATTATATAACAGATGGTCCGGCCGAGGCCCCACGTCATATGAAATGGACAGATGAAAGAGTTATTAAAAGAAACCAAAAACCCTTAAAAGATTTTGAAAATGCAATCCTAACACAGAGTTGCATTCTAGCGGAAGAATAAAAGGAGTTTCATAAAAACTGCACCCAAAGGCGAATGTCCACTAACCACAATAGAAATGAAATACAATGACCACAAAACTGGCCTTAAGGCCCTACAATAATAGTGTTTAACTCAAATAAAAAGAATTTGCAAACATCGGCACGCAGGCCGGCAACACATGAAAAACAACTAAACAATCAGTTGGGCCTTCGAGGGTCAGCACAGCAAGAAGGGCTTCAGCCCGCTATTTCCCGCTTGGCTCTGCAGCACCTACAAGCAAACATTCCACCAAGCGGTGGCAAACAAAGCAACGGTCAATAAGGGCTGACCAAATTATAACGACCATACCCCTTTCTCGGGGTGGCGGTGCTTCATCCCTGCAAGCGGATTAGCATAAATACATAAAACTAGAATGTACCATTTAAGCACCATTCATCACAAACGTTGGCATGATCGACCCAACGTCTTATGCACACAGGGCACCTTAACAGTGTACCGGACTTCCCCTGGTCCCACCACCATTCTCAGTCCTAGACTGAATGGCAACACACTGAGCATTCGCTAGTCGTGACTCAAGGTCCTCGGCTCTATCCTATGCCTGTAGTAACACACCAATTTCATTAGGTAGTCGAACTACACCACATAGTGTAGGTACAGTTCAGTCAAGCATGTTGCTCAAATCGTCGTACCCAACACACATGATGCGGGTCAACGTCCCCTTGCCTATTATCGCATACATAACCGATTGTTATGTAATAAGGGTGGCACCGCGGCCACCAGAGTTGCGCACCCAAGGCACATAACTCCACACACTAGTCCTACAGTCTCTGAGAGACGGGCTTCGCACAAACACGACAAAACTCCCCGGGAGTTAATGTCAACGATCCAATGACTTTGTTCAAATATTATGATGTTTCTTGGAGCACACCTCCATTACTAACTGCCTCCCCGGGCAGACCCCCATTTTGAAATATTCAACTTCCACGGAGTCTTCTCCGGGAACCCCAGAACATCACCAATCCAGACCAACATGTCTGGATGGGCTTCACACAGCATGCCTAAACCGTACTCGCGCTTCCAGGTGCTAATGCAAATAATAGTGGGGATGTAAACATCGACCCGTCGGAGAGTACCCTTCCCCCACCCGTCGGTGGAGAGGGGCTTCCATGTAAATATGCTAATTAAGGGCTTCACCTGCCCAAGAAGAAAGGTAGTTACCCTTGACGCGCATTTCTGAGGCATGGCTCGGTCACGAACAGCCTTTGCAGCGACTTTCCACGCACGGATCCGTCTTGCACATGTTGATTCAAGCTCCGACACGAACGTTTCGCCACGATCCCTAGCCAAACGTGAGTTGCTCTCCAACAACACCTCCGGACAGCCTCCTCCCACAAGCGTATATCCAACCCTACCCGGCGGCGGTTAGGACAAGAAAGAGGAGTCGGGTTTGCTCTTCGTTGGAGGCGGCCTCTGCTGCGAATGAGAGAGAAAGAGAGGAAGGGGAATCAGGTTTCTTCCTCCTAGACGATGACGGGAAGGATGGAGGCGGGGCTCGGCCTCGGCTTGTGCGTGAGAGCGAAGGATGGGAGAGATGGAGGCAGGGCTCCAGCTGCTCCTTCAGGCGGTGCTCGGGTTGTGTTTGAGAGAGAAGCCGAGAGAGGGAGAGAGATAGATCGAGAGGGAGATGGAGAGAGATAGATCAGGAGGGAGAGGGAGAGAATGGGGTCGGGAGAGGGAAAAGCAATTGCGGCTGAGAGGGGGAGGGGAAGTTAGGTTTGGGTTTTTTTATATTAAACCTTCTTCCGAAAATTGATATCCGCATTCCAAATCCCCTAAACGCACCCCAAACAGAATTTAATCACGCGACACAATTTTGGGGCATTATAAGCGACGCTTCAAGTGTGCCTGAGAATGGAGCTGATTCTGAAAATGCAGCGGAGGTGGTGAGCAAGAAGCAGACTCTTCGAAGATCCAAGAGGATCATCAAGCCACCAGCTCTCTATAGCGAAGGAAACAATGTGAGTTTTGTCTCCCGTTTCTTCGCAGGCCCCCTAGATGAGTAGGATCCTTCTAGTTTTCATGAAGCCACTGGAGTCAAGGAGTGGGAAGATGTCATGGATGAGGAGATGGCTGCACTCAAGAAGAATGAGACCTGCGAACTTATGCCCAAAGTTGATGGCGTTACTTCTGTGACATGCAAGTGGGTATATAAGCTGAAGAAGAAGGCGAATGGAAGAATCGAGTGGTACAAGGCATGCCTTTTTGCTCGAGGTTTTTCATAACAGTACGAGGATGACTATGATGAGATGTTCGGTCTCGTGGCGAAGATGACTTCGGTTTGGGTGGTGATGGCCTTGGCGACTTGCCAGAGATGGAAGATGTGGTAGCTAGACGTAAAAATGACTTTCTTTACGGGGAAATTGACAAAGACATCATCATGGATCAGACATTGAGATACATATTTGAAGAACATATGGACTATGTCTGCAAGCTCCGGAAAGCCCTCTATGGTTTGAAGCAGGCACCTCGAGCCTGGTATGGGAATATTGCAGAATACCTCCAGTTCTGTGGTTATCTTGCTTCTAATTCAGACTTGAGCTTGTTCATCAAGAAGAAGGGGGAGCTTCTGGTCTTGATGCTGTTGTACGTGGATGACATGATCATCACGGGTAACTCCAACGAGGAGGTAGCTAGGCTCAGGGCAGAGCTAGATGTAAGATTTGAGATGAAGGACTTGGGTGAGCTCCACCACTTCCTTGGACTCGAGGTGGAGAGGAAAGAGTGCGGCACTCTCGTTTCCCAAATGGGCTATACAAAGCGAATTATTCAGCGATTCTGCATGAGGGAGGGGAAGAGTAGCTCTACTCCTTTTGACTCTGGCATCAAACTTCGGTGGGATGAGGGAAGGATTCTTCCGAAACCTTTGATGTTTCGAGCTCTAGTTGAGAGTTTTATCTACTTGACGATTACAAGGCCAGATATTGCATATGCGGTTGGCCGAGTAAGTCGGTATATGATGGAACCTAGGAAGCCTCATCTGATGGCTGCAAGGAACATTCTGAAATATGTGAAGTCCACTTCTGATATGGGTCTCCTTTATGGGAGAGGCACGGGTTTTACTCTTTAAGGATACTCAGATGCTGATTATGGGGAGATTCAGATGACCGGAAGTCAACATCCGGTTATGTCTTCACATGTGGATCAGCCAGTATCTCTTGGTGTAGCAAGAAACAAGACTCGGTGTCCATCTCTACTACAGAAGCAAAGTACAAGGCTTCAGCCTTGGTAGCTCTTGAAGCCATCTGGCTTAGGAGACTAGTAGAGGATGTCTATGAAGAAGTGCGCGGTCCAACTCTACTTTGCGGTGACAATGAGAGTGCCCTGAAACTAGTTAATAATCCAGTTTGTCACGCGTGGACCAAGCATATAGAGATTGAGCACCACTTCATTCGAAAGAAGCTGTTGGAGGGATCTCTTATGGTAGAGCATGTGTGGAGTTAGGAAAACATCGCGGACATCTTCACGAAGTCGTTGTTGAAATGGCCATTTACTAGGTTACGGGGACTGCTGGGCTTGGTCACCACTTCTCACTTCAAGGAGGGTGTTGAAAATTGTGAAGTGAAAGTGGGGGTTGATCAGGCAGTCCGCGTGGCCTGGGCGGACAGTCCTGCAGACTGTTGGTGTGGCCTGGGCGGTTTGATGTTGCGGCCTAGTGATGGTGACCAGCGTGTTCGACTTGTTGTTTTGCAGTTGGTTATTCCATGGAGTAACCGTGCAGATAGGTGGTGTGTCTGCGGGATGGGCAGACTATTTCTGAGTTCGTGGAGTCCGCCTGATGCGGACTGCTTTTGGAGATCGCGAGATCGGCATTGTCTTGTGCCCTTGATCTCAGTTGGTGCGGTTAGTAGGTAACCACAGTGTTCGTGGTTAGGCGAACTGGCTTGGATCTAGGGGTTTGAGCGGCCTGAGCAGATTGATAGTTCATGTCTACGGAGCTCAGGTCAGAGGTTCACTGATTGCTGGACTTGGTCACGATCTGTGATAAGTCCAGGTTGATCGCAGAGTATGCAATGTCCGCTGGTTGACCGGGCGGTTTGTGTCTGTTGGTCGTGGACTTGTTGTTGCGGGCTGGTGCAGTATCCGCAGGGTTTACGAACTATTGCTATGTCCGTTGTAGCGTGCGAACTGGTGCGGTGTCCGTCGGGTTATGGACTGGCTTCGATCTTGCCTTCCTTGATAGCATGCGGATAGGCCGGTGTCCGGCCTTGTCCATGCAGACTGGGCAGACTTCTTGGTGCTATCTGCGAGCTGGGGTGGTGTTTCTGTCTACTAGGGCGGTGACCACACTCGTCTCTGCGTCTAGAAATAGGACCCCCCGTCACATCAACAGTAACTGAATTAACAGTTGTCCGGCTAGCACTGAGAAGCCAGGATTCTGGTTCTGACTGCAGTCAGGGATCAGTGGAGCTCGCGGTTAACAATCTCCAGTTTTGCAGCAGGTCGCATTTGCGGCTAGACAATCTTCTCTCCTTCAGCAATTCCAGTTTAATAACCTGTCTGCCGGTCTGGGGGGTCTGTTCTTCAGTTCGGCAACGGCTCTTGTTCGCGGACTCTGGCAGCTAGGCAACCTCTGCGGTTAGGCGGCTTGCAGAGAGCGAACTAGGTGTTCAGCAGAATAACGGGTTGTCCGCAGTCTTTGCGGACTTCGTAGATCAGTTCGGTGCAGCAGCGGATTGGCGACCTCGGCGGACTCGGCAGTCTCTAAGGCTGTCCGCCCAAATTCTTTGTTGTTGTTTTATGCTTTCCTGTTTTACTTGCCGAAATCATGTATCGTCATGTATGTCTTGCCCGGTAATGAAGAGTATTGTTAATACAAGACTTTGTTGTTGTCTTCTAATGCATCCGGTTTATTGAGCTCAGTTTACAATTGGAGTGTCCCTGCGTCTGGTTTCCCGCTTTCGGCTTGATCAAGGTGTCATCTTGAGAGCTCTGAAAGTCTTACTTGGTATCAGATATATCTCTTGACCATCTTAAGAAATTTTAACACTTTTTACAACCACATATCCAAGATTTACTTTGACCTCTCCTTAAATCAAAAAACATATTCACGGAATCACCATTAAAAACCGAAGGATCTTCTACATCATCACATAAAAGGAAGCTTAAAAATATAAAATACAAAGTTTGAAAACTAATTTAGATCTGGATTTCGACGGCGAAATGACGCTTCTCTCGGGGATAGAACTGTAGAAAACAAAGGGGTGAACTCAGATCTAATCACGTGTTTTTATAAAAAATGATTGTTGGGTACATTGGAAAATGTGTATCAGATTTGAAGAAGCCTCACCCTACTCAATGATATGCATCAAGGTGTATTTGATGATATTTTGAGTTTATATGTGCAGGTTAAGTAAATGCAGAAATGCAGAAAAATTTCTAAGTCCATGTGTCGACACCTAGAGAAGCTGTGTCAACACTTATGAAGGCTTGTGTCGACACTGGAGAAAAGTTGTGTCAACAATTGGAGTTAATTGTGTCGACACTTGAAAAGGCTGTGTCGACACCAGAAGAAACTGTGTCGACACACAGAGGCAGTGTCGAGACACAGTGAAGATTAGTCGACATCAACTGTGTCGACATATAAAGGCAGTGTCGACACACAGAGAAGTATAGTCGACATCAACTGTGTTGACATCAAGAGGCTGTGTCGACACACAGAAGACTTTGTCGACATTAACTGTGTCGACACACATGACTTGTGTCGACACACGGCAGTGCTTCAACAAAGTTAAAGTGAAGAAGTGTTTGTGTCGACACACTCAATCAGTGTCGACACATTCTAAAGAAGCTATGTCGAGAAGCAGTAAACAACAACAAAGGAGTTGCGTCGACACCACCAAGGCTTGTGTCGACACATAGTTCACTTATGTCGACACTTAGTCTACTTGTATCGACACATAATGAAGTTCAGTATCGACACTTTCAGACAGAGACAGTGATTTCAAGAAGTGACTGGATGACTTGACAGCTGTCATTTCTAACCGATCAACTACTACTGTCAGAGCTGTCAGAAGGTTGTTAGAAACCAGTTCAGTCTGTTACCATGGAGGAAGACTATATAAAGGCTTACTCCTTCAACAGACGAGAGGAATGATTGAAGACTAGACAGATAACTAATAACATGAAAAGAAGAAGACCTTCAACAGAAGATCTAAGAAGTTGGAGAGAGAGAGCTTCATCTAAGAAGTGCAGTTGCTGAACCAGGCTGGCAAGAAAGATTCAGATTGAGATCTGCATCTCAAGTCAAAAGCTGATTGAAGATCAACTTCACAGGATATTCAACCATACTGAGTTCAAATTCAAGAAGCTTTGAAGAAATCTAAGGGAGGTTGTTCTCTGTCATCAGTTTCTTCCAAGAACTGATCAAGAAGTCATCCATCCATTCTCTCTCTTTTAGGGTGGTGGTAATAAACTTTGTTAAATCAAATTTCTGTAGGATATTTTATAGATCTGAGCTGTAAGCCTATTTTATAAAGGCTGAGTGTAGGAGATTTAGATCTCTGAGTGGTAGGCCTTGTTGAAGGCTGAGGTAGGGCTGTGAGCCTGAGTTGTAGGAGATTGATATCTCTGAGTTGTAGGCCTTGTGTAGGCTGAGGTAGGGCAGATTGCCTGAGTTGTAGGAGCCTTATTTGGGGTTCTGAGTTGTAAGATCTGAGGATTTGAAGTGAAGAGAAGAATTTAGGCCGAATCTAGCATACTGCTAGATAGGCGAAGGGGGAAAGTGGATGTACCCAGACCTTGGGGAACCACTATAAAAATCTGTGTGCAATCTGTGTTGTGATATTTTTGTGAATTTGTACTGTGTTAGCTGTAACATTTACTGCTGCTAAATAAACAACTGAATTGATTTGCTGCCTTAAAAGAAAAATAGAAATTACACCTATTCACCCCCCCCCCTCTAGGTGGTTAGGCAATAATTCTTTCAAGTGGTATCAGAGGGAGGTTCCTTAAAGAAGGACTTAACAGTCTGAGTGAGATCCATAAGGCAGATTCAAGAATCAAGAAAATGGGTTCAGGTGAAAATCATAAGGAACTAGGTTCTATGAAATTACCCATATGCAGAAAGGAGATATTTGGCATCTAAAAAGAAAGGGTTAAGCTGTTTATGGAGGCTTCTGATCCAAGGATCTATATTACAGTCAAGGAAGGTCCTTATGTTCCAATGAAGATTTTAATTCTGGATGCAAACCAAAGAATTCCCAAGGATTATTCAGAGATGACCAAGGATGAGATCATCTTGGCAACTATGGATAAAAGAGCCCAGAACATCATAGTAAGTGCCATTGATGATAACTTTTCAAAATTTGATTCACTGCAAGACCTCCAAAGAAATGTGGGATACTTTGATAGTCTGGATGGAGGGTTCAGAAGAAGTAAGAAAAGATAGAAAATCTACGCTGAACCAGGAATATGAGAGTTTCAGACAAGGAAAGTCTGACAATATAACTGAGTGTTATAAAAAGTTCTATATAATAGTTAATGAGTTAATGTCCTATGGGAGAATCTTCAGTACTTATGAACTGAATGATAAATTCCTAAGATCCTTGATAAAGGATTGGGACACTAAGATTTGTGTCATCAGGGAAGTGGCCAAACTTGCAGATATCTCTCCACCAACCTTGTTTGGAAAACTGCTGTCATATGAGATGCAGCTGATGGCAAGGAAAGAGGAAGAGAAAAGTGCAAAAGGTGAGCATAGAGAAAAGTCTGTGGCCTTCATGGTTGAAGCCACTAAGAAAAATAGGAGGATGTCTCCATCACCTCCTAAGATTGTTGTTGAAACTACTTCAGATTTTTCATACAACCAGAATTCAGACAGCAGTGACTCAGATGAAGATTTTGCAGCATTTACAAGACAGTTTCAGAGATTCCTGAAGAAGAAGCAGTGGAAGTCTAAGCCTTCCACATCTCAGCCTAAGGATGAGTATTATCAAAAGAGGAAGTCATCCAGGAAGGACAGGAGCAGGTCTAAGACAAGTAAATCTACAACATCCAAGATAGTTTGCTACTACTGTAATAGGCCTGGACATGTTGTGGCTGAGTGTCCAGATAAAAGAAAAGAGACTGCAGATAAAAAGAAGAGTCAACACCAGAGCAAGAAGGAGAAATCCTTTGTTGGTAAGAAGGAGAAGAGCTTGACATACCAATCTACTTTAGAGTCAGAATCTAAAGCTGAGGCCTATATTGGTCTATATGCAGCAGATGAAGAAGAAGAGTTTCTCCAGGTGCTGAACTCTATATATGAACAAGAAGACCATCAGCGCAAGGGACTAATGGCTGTGTCAGAGAAAGACAAGTGTCAGGATCCGCCTGGTCCTAGCAAGGTGACTCCAAGTTGCCATGCCACAATATGGTACTTAGAAAGTGGATGTTCCAGGCACATGACTGGAACAAGGGGGTTGCTGAAGGATTACACACCTATCATGGATGGCCCTAAAGTAACCTTTGGTGGTTCAGAAAAAGGAATCATCAAAGGATTTGGTAACATTTCTAATAACCAGATTACTATCTCTCAAGTGGCCTATGTGAAGGGTTTGAAACACAACCTTATAAGCATAAGTCAGTTGAGTGATTTAGGATATGACATTTCATTTATTAAGAATGGATGTCATATCAAAAGGCCAAGTGATCAAAAGGTCATATTGACAGGATATAGAAAGAGAAATATTTATTGTCCTAACTTTGTGTGTGAGAACAATGTTTCTCCTATTTATCTTGTAGCTGATGAGAGAGCCTCTCATTGTGTTAAATGGCACAAGAGGCTAGCCCATCTTAACTATAAGACTATTGGCCAACTCTTTAGCAAAGAGTTAGTGAGGAATGGTCCTCAAGTTAAGTGTATAAAGGATGGGATATGCTCAGCTTGTCAAAAAGGCAAGCAGACCAAATCCTCCTTTCATAGCCTTGAAAACAAGGATTCAGTGAGTTGTCTATACCTCTTGCATATGGATCTTTTTGGTCCTATGCCAGTTCATAGTCTAGGTAGGAAGGTCTACACATTTGTGGTGGTAGATGAATATTCTAGATATTCATGAGTGTTCTTTCTGAGACAAAAATCTGAAACCCCAAGTGTTTTATATAGTTTTGTCAAACAAATTCAGAATGAGCTGGACAGTACTGTGGTCAAAATCAGAAGTGACCATGACACTGAATTTCAATATGAGAGTATGACAAGATTGTGTGAAGAATTTGGGACTTTTCAAGAATTTTCCTCACCTAGAACACCACAGCAAAATGGTATTGCTGAAAGGAAGAATAGAACATTGATAGAGGCTGGTAGAATTCTATTGAGTGACACTTCTCTCCCAGAATATTTCTGGGCTGAGGCAGTAAACATTGCATGTCATGTGATCAATAAGGTTACTATCACCAAGAGCCACAAAAAGACTCCCTATGAGATTGTGAAGGGCAGAAAACTAAACTTATCGTATTTTAGGATCTTTGGTTGCAAGTGCTATATACTTAACAATGGCAAGTCTTATCTAACTAAGTTTGCTGCCAAATCCCATGATGGGATCTTTGTTGGGTACATCAACAATAGTAAGGCTTATAGGGTCTATAACTTGATTACTCAAGTTGTAGAAGAGTCTATACATGTAGTCTTTGATGAATCAAGACTGATTAACTGTGAGTTGCCAAGTAGTGCGTGCAGTTCTACAGGTATAAATGAGAGAATGGACAAGCTTACCATTACCCAAGATTCTACTATAAATCCGGAAGTGGAAAATGTTGGCTGCTGTCCAGGAGGAGTACTAGACTCTCCAGATGCTAAAACAAACCAAGAGGTGCAGCATATTGAAAAAACTGGAGGTGTTCAACCTGAAGATAGACTACCTCCAGCTAGTAGACACTTAAAGGATCATCCAGCAAATCAGATAATTGGTGATCCAAGATAAGGAGTGCAAACAAGAAGCATGAATTTGAGCACAGTTCTTTGCTCCAGCTTCCTATCACAAGTGGAACCAAAGAAATTTTAAGAAGCTATTCTAGAACCACATTGGATTGATGCCATGCAAGAGGAGCTGAATCAGTTCAGAAGATGCAAGGTCTGGAAGTTAGTTCCTAAACCAAAAGACCACAACATCATTGGAACAAAGTGGATCTTTAGGAACAAATTGGATGAGAATGGAATCATTGTGAAGAATAAAGCAAGACTTGTTGCAAAAGGATATAGGCAGGAAGAAGGTATTGACTTTGATCAAACCTTTGCCCCAGTAGCAAGACTGGATGCAATCAGGATGTTCCTTGCTTATGCAACATACCAAGGTTTCAAGGTATTTCAAATGGATGTAAAGTCAGCATTCCTAAATGGAAATCTAAAGGAAGAAGTCTATCTAGAGCAGCCCTCAGGTTTTGTTGATCCTCTCAAACGTGATTATATTTATAGACTTAGGAAAGCTTTGTATGGGTTGAAACAAGCCCCAAGGGCTTGGTATGAAACCCTATCTAGTTTTCTCATTGAGAACAAATTCTAAAGGGGGAAAATAGACAAGACTCTATTCCTTAGGGAATCTAAAGGAAAGATTATCCTAGTCCAAATATATGTAGATGACATAATATTTGGGTCTACTGAAAGTAATCTTTGTAGAAAGTTTGCAAAACTTATGAAAGGAAAATTTGAAATGAGCAGTATGGGGGAACTTAAGTTCTTCTTGGGTCTCCAAGTAAGACAGACTGAAGATGGCTTGTTCATATCCCAGTCTAAGTTCACCCTAGAGTTAATAAAGAAGTATGGTATGGAATCATCCACTATCATGAAAACTCCTATGGGGTCAAGTGTGTCTCTAAGCAAAGATAATGTAGGGAAACCTGTAGATGAAACATTGTATAGAGAGATAGTTGGCTCCCTTCTATATCTGACTGCTAGTATACCAGATATCGTGTATCCTACATGTGTTTATGCTAGGTACCAAGCATGCCCTAAAAAATCTCATCTAACTGCAGTCAAAAGGATTTTGAGATATCTTAAGGGCACATCTTATCTAGGCCTTTGGTACCCTAGGAATGGAGATTTTCTACTGACAGGCTATTCAGATGCAGATTTTGCAGGTTGCAAGGAAGATAGAAAAATTACTATAGACACCTGTCAATTTCTAGGTGGAAGACTAGTGTCTTGGAGCAGTAAGAAGCAGACCAGTGTGGCAATCTCCATAGCTGAGTCAGAATATGTTGCTGTAGGAAGCTGTTGTGCACAACTTTTGTGGATTCAGCACCATCTAGAAGACTATGGTATTCAAGTAAGTAGAACATCTTTGCTTTGTGATTCTACAAGTGCAATTTCTATTGCTAATAATCCTGTTTCACATAGTAGGACTAAACACATAGAAATTAGATACCATTTTCTTAGAGAACATGTAGAGAAAGAGGACATCTCACTAGAATATGTCAAAACAGATTATCAAATTGCTGATATGTTTACTAAGCCTCTAGATGAAACTAAATTCAATAAGTTTAAAATTGAATTTGCAATGTTGAACTTAGAATAGTTTAAAAAACATTGGCTAAGTAAAATGGTGTCGACACAAGGAGTTGTCTGTGTCGACACATATAAGTGGTGTCGACATTCCAGATAAATGATGTCGACACATCTAGAAAGTCAGTGTCGACACTTCAGAGAAGTAGTGTCGACACATCCAGAGTAGGTGTCGACACATCCAGAAGTGGTGTCGACACTTAGGTTCAACACAGATTTCGTCGAGTGGAGTATCGAGTACTAATCGTCGAGCGCAGATGTATAAGTGTCGACACATAAGTTCTGTCGACTATATTGGTGTCGACACATAGTAGTCAACACCGTTGTCGAGACTTAAGTAGTCAGTGTCGACACTTTTCAACAGTGTCGACACATTTCGAGGATTATGTCGTGCCTTTTCACCTTCATTTTTAGAAAGGTATAAATAGGTCAACACCATTGTCTGTCGACACACTTTACATAGTTTCGAGACCAAAACCTTGTGTCGACAAATTCTCTCATCTACATTCAAGATTTCACTCAACCCTAATGGCGCCCAAGCTTGAAGAGAATGTCAATGAAGGCTATGAGCTGGTACGCAACGCCTTTGACCATGCGGATTCTGAAATTCAAGTTGTAGTAACCCTAGTTGCTGAGAATGGGTTGGAGTTTCTAGTCTCTGAACCAACAAAGATTTGGAAGAAGGAAATCCTAGAATTCTATGGCGCTGCAACTTTAGATTCGACTGTATTAAAGATCAAATCAATAGTTCAGGGAGCTAAAGTCAAACTTACTTTGAAAAGCTTGAGAAAAACTCTTCAACTACCAAGAACTCAAGAAGAGGAAGATGTACCAGCATCTACGATAGGGGAAGCACTTCAGTGGTGTGGATTGGATCCCACCTTGAAGATTGGAGCTGCCATGAACAGAAAAGGAATGAATCAGCAAGGCAAATTTCTTTCAGAAATAGTTGGCAAAGTCATCCTCTGCAAGCCAGGGGGACATGATAGGATTTCTGCCTACATGTTCAGCCTGATGACAAGGATCATCTACAGACTCAACACTGATTGGTCAGCAGTGATTTTTGAAAGGATTAAAAAGAGTATTAAGAAGCCCAATCTAGGATGGATAATGAGTCTGTACTTAGCTGGAACTATTCCTGAAGTTATGGAACAAGCTGTTGGTTCTAAGATAAATCACATGAGAAGGATGGACATCAGGATTATATCCAGATGGGTTGTAACGCCCCGAAACGTAAAGGAGCGACGGGTGACGCTTTGGGCCAGTTTTGGGTTCTGGCAGGAGACACACGGCCTGGGACACGGGCGTGTCCTAGGGCGTGTCAAGCTTGTGTCGACACTTAGCCAGCGAAGTCGACATTTTGCTCTCGACATTGTGTCGAGACTGGGCACACGGCCTGCGACACGGGCGCGTTGCAGGGCGTGTCGACCCGTGTCGACACTCAGCCCGCGAAGTCGACACTCTGCGCTCGACGAAGTGTCGAGACTAGGCACACGGCCTGCGATACGGGCGTGTCGCAGGGTGTGTCGGCCCGTGTCGACACACGTCCCGGGGAGTCGACGAACTTTGCTCGACGTTGTACCGAGACAAGGCACACGGCCTAGGACACGTGCGTGTCCAAGGCCGTGTCGTGAGGTCAACGATCTTCGCTCGACGAAGTGTCGAGTGTCGAGACCGTGTACACGGCCTAGAAACCAGGCGTATTAAGGTAGACACGGGCAAGGACACAGGTGTGTCCTAGAACTCGTGCAGTGCTCGGGTTGTTTTCGGGGAAAATCAATGGGGGTACACGGCCGGCCACACGGCCGTGTCAGGTGGAACAAGGGCGTGTCAGGTCGAACACGGGCATGTTCGATGCCCGTGTGTTGTTCTAGGCGAGTCGATTTTGACGGCGAATGAGGCACACGGCCCTGGACACAGGCGTGTGCCAGGTCGTGTGAGGTCGAGATTGGGCATTTCAGTCCCGAATCAAAGCCGTTCGTTTCTTTAATTGATGATCCAACGGCTGGGGGTTGTTCCTGAAGGGATATACCCGGGATTGGGCCTTAAAAACCCTGACTTTTCATGAGTTGTTATCTTTCTAAAGTTTAGAGAGAGAGGAGAGCCAAGGAAGGAAGAAGAAGATAGATCCGGCCATTGGAGGAGCTTCGAAGCTCCAAATCGCGAGCCGACTCCGGATCTACGGAGGCAAAGCTAGTGCGGTGCTTTTCATCCGCTTACTTTTCCATGGCGCCAAAGAAGAATGCTAGGGTAACGATCCTCTTCTTGAACATGTTAAGCTCTACTTCTTTTGCAAAAGGGAAGCCCGCTCTCGCGAGTTTGCAGTGAGTTGGAGGCGTTCCTTCGGGTAGACATGAATAGTCCCCGTTGTTAGAGTCCGTAAGCGAGAACGGACATAGGAATGTTGTATGAAGCCTACCCGGACATGTTGGTCTGGATCGGTGATGTTGCATTGCATAAATGCCCGGATAAGACTCCGTGCGATTGGTTGTTTTTCGGGTTTTCTACATGGTAGATTGTAACAGGGAGCCTTGGGGACTAACCCTAAGGTACACCCGAAAAATTGGGCAGATGCATGATCTTTTTAACATGGAGGCCTGAGAGCCAACTTGAACATAACCGAGTTATGTGAAATTGTGTGATGAAAATGGGACTCGAGAGAAGTTTGACCTGCGCATATGGCAAAAATTGTCGTTGCGACGTGAGCACGGGTTAGATGGAACCGTACCCACTTCTATGTCGTTCGGGTTAAAGAGACCTAAAGTTACGTGGCACTTGTCGTTGACATAGATGAGAGTCTTCGGCGGTCTATGGCTTAAATTGACGTGACCCATGCCGGGAAGACAAATTGCTCATATGTTTGGCCGTCAAAGTGGCGGTGGTGGGTCCGGAATGTCTATGGCTTTAACTGACGTGACATCGACCGGTTCACCGAGAATGTGCCCTGAGTGCACGGGGTGTGTGCCCGTGTGAGCCTACGCCTGTGATGAAATGAATATTATTATATTGCTCGCTTGTGCTAATAAAATTGCCTGGAAGGAGCATCGCCGCACCGAGTTGGGGGTGGGATCATTATAATTTGGTCAGCATTGCTGACCGTTGCGTTTTTGTTTGCCACCGTGCGGTGGTTATGTTGCTTGCAGGTGTTGCTGGACCAAACGGTCAATAGCGGGCTAAAGCCCAAATTGCGAAGCCGGCCCTTGAAGGCCTATTTGGAGTGTTTACTGCTTTATTCATGTATGACCGGCCTGCGTGCCGTGGTTTGTAAATCATGTAACATTAAGTAAACCATTTTGTAAGGCCTTAAGGCCAGTACTGGTGTATGTACTTCATTCCTGGTTGACTATTTTAGTGGACATTCATGCTTTAGTGTTGGGGTCTTTATTGCAACTTATATAAACTGCTTCCGCTAGAATGCTCTGTGTAGGACGTTATGATTAGTTGGATGGTTTCCATTGAGTAACCACCAAGTCTGTCTGTAGTATATGGCGTCGGGCCCCGGCCGGACCTACTGCTATATGCTATACGATAGATAGGGGGTGTTACAGTTTGGTATCAAAGCTACTGGTTTCGGTCGGGCTTAAAATGAATTCGTGGACGAATTCTTTTTAAGGGGTGGTGAGCACATGTGTGTGCGTCATCGTTATAACAACAAAAGAACCCATGAATGTCCACTTAGGAATGAAAGTACACGTGTTTGAGGAACCTGCACGTTCCTATAATTGCTGTTTGCAATTTTATTTGGTCACTTAACGGTGTTTTGTACCACTATAGGTGATCGGAAGCGGTGCTGGACCGCCAGAATGTCCGGTTTCTGAGGAGCATAGTGCACCCGGTGAGGTGTTTGAGAATCCTCCTTCGTATGAAACCGTTAGAAGGATCGTAGAAGCGGTGTTCGCTGTGACGGGTGCACAGATTGGAGGAAATGTACAACCCTGCGTCCCTGTTGTGGCTTCAACGCCGGTGGGCGTGATGCAGCAGATGACCTTTGGTAGACCATCGGGGCAGCAGCTGAATATGCATTTAGTGTAGGGAGCGCACACAGTTGAGGAATATTTGCAAGCATTTCTTATGATAAGCCCCTACCCATGCTTTTAGTTGGATAATGAGCAAGCTACAGTCGATAGATTTTATAATGGCCTGTGCGCCGAGTTACGAGTTCTACTGCTAGGACCAAAGTTATTAGGATTCCGAGCCTTGGTGGAATCAGCTAGATCTTTGGAGGCAGATTTGAGGAAGACCCTTCCAATGCAAGCGACCATGGTATCGAACTATGCAAGCCCCATAAGGGTTGTGTCCATTGGAATGCTGGAGAAAGGGGCTATGACATCGACTAGCAAAGCTACCTACACATGTTTTACTTGTGGTAAGAAAGGGCACTTTGCCCGAGATTGTTGGAAAGGTGCTCAGAAGGCCAAGAAAGCTATGTCAGGAGCAGTCAAGGACTTTAGTGCAAAGGAGACGGTATTCAAAGTGCCGAACACCTCAAAGTCTGTATATCGAAAATGGTATAAGAAGCATAGGACATCGGGTCCAGCTCCTTCTGGTGCTTCTGGGGAGACTACGGGTCGGACCCCGGGCACATGTTTCAACTGTGGGGAGCCGGGGCATTATGCCCGTGAGTGCCTAAAGCCCTGTAGGAAGCACGCCGTCGTAAGGGCAGGTATGGTTTAAATATAGTTTTGCCTTAAATACTTGTCGCCCTTGTGCATGTTACCTTAGAACTACTGGTGCTAAGTTTTGTTATGACTTTACTTTATCTGCAAGAGCACCGTTCGTTTAGAGAGCTTCGCATTCCTTTATTAGGAATTTAATTGTGCGTCGGAGTACCTCCTTCGATGGTAAAAGACAAATTGGATGTGTTATAGTCCAATGGTGCTCATTGTGCGCGGGTAGAATTTGATGCGCTTAGTTTTGGATTGGGAATCAGGAGTTCGATCTGCAAGCGTCGTTACTTCCGTTGGTAGAGTTCGACGTTATATTTGGCATGGACTGGCTCGCGGAGCAGCAAGCCTATGTAGATTGCGGTAGCAAGGAAGTCAAGCTGGCAGCAAGTCGTGTGACGACCTTTATGGGCTCGAAGAGGTCGAGCAAGACGTTGGTATCTGCTCTTCAGGTGGTGAAGGCGGTTCGTGCTGGTGCAGAGCTGTTCTGTACAATAGTGGCGGTCGCAAAGCCGAAGACCGCGTTGGTTAATATTTCAGTGGTATCGGAGTGTCCTGATGTGTTCCCTAGAGATCTTCCTGGAGTCCCACCTCAATGGGAGATAGATTTCATGATTGAGCTAGTACCAGGTGCAAAGCTTGTGTCACGCTCTCCATATCGGCTAGCGCCTAAGGAAATGGAGGAGCTGAAGGTGCAACTGCTAAAAGTTGTTGGAGCAAAGGTATGTGCGTCCAAGTCCTTTGCCTTGGAGCGCACCGACCCTCTTTATTAAGAAGAAGGACGGAAGCTTGAGGCTATGTATGGATTATCGGGAGCTCAACAAGTTAACGGAAAAGAACAAGTACCCAATCCCAAGGATCGATGATCTATGTGATCAGTTGGTCGGGTCAACAGTGTACTCTAAACTAGATAAGGGGGAGTGATATCCCTAAGATAACGTTCAATACAGGATACGGGCGTTACGATTTTACGGTCAAGCCGTTTGGGCTGACTAATGCGCCGTCAGTGTTCATGGATTTGATGAACAGTACTTCCAGGGAGTACTTGGACCATTTCATGATCGTCTTCATCGATGATATTTTGGTGTACTCGCAAAGTGAGGAAGATCACTTCAAGCATCTTCATTTGGTATTGGAGACGCTAAGGAGGAATCAACTGTATGCAGTGGATCTGGCGAAGATTGTTGCGATACGGGAGTGGCCTGAGCTTGCTACGGTAGCGGAAGTCCGGAGCTTTCTGGGGCTTGCCGGCTATTATGGCGCTTCGTAGAGAACTTATCGCGGATAGCGTTACCTCTCACTACTTTGACAAGGAAGGAGCATAAGTTCGTTTGGACACCGGAGTGCGCGCGAGCTTTTGAGGAGTTGAAGTGTCGGTTGACCACGACGCCTGTGCTGAGTTCGCCATGTGGGACCGAAGGCTATGAAATTTATAGTGATGCTTCGGGTAGCGGTTTGGGTTGCGAGCTACTGCAACACGGAAGTGTAATAGCTTATGGCTCGAGACAGCTAAAAGTGCATGAAAGGAACTATCCGGTCCATGACTTGGAGTTAGCGGCCGTGATTTTTGCCTTGAAGCTGTGGAGACACTATTTGTACGGTGTGAAGATTGATATCTACACCGATCATAAGAGCCTAAAGTATCTGGTTGATCAGAAGGATCTGAATATGCGGCAGCGTAGATGGATGGAGTTCTTGGGAGACTATACATTAAAGATCCAGTATGTGTCTGGCAAAGGGACTGCGGTTGCGAACGCGTTGAGTCGCCGAGCCCCAGCTCGAGCCAATTGACTATCGGCGTATGATGAGCGGTTGGTACGGGAGTTGGAGGTGTTGGAGATTGTTTGTGTGGATAGGCAATCAAGTGCTGAAGCGGTACTGAATTGGACTGAAGTCCAATATGACCTGGCTGATCGGATTCAGCAGGCTATGGATATGGATGTCCATATGAAGCAATTCATGGTAGAGGCTCTGGATGGGTCAAATTCCCAATTCGTTGTGGAGGACGGATTGCTTTGGAAAGACGGTCGTCTGTGCGTCCCAAGTGTGGGCAATTTGCGGGTGGAATTGTTGTACGAGGCACACCATAGGGAGCACAAAGATGTACCACGAAGTGAAGAAACTGTTTTGGTGGCCGAGTTTGAAGAAGGATGTGGCGCTATACGTAGCGAAGTGCCAAACTTGCACCTTGGTGAAAGCGGAGTGTCAAAAGTCGGGAGGATTTCTTAAGTCCTTGCCTATTCCGGAGTGGAAATTCGACGCCATCTCTATGGACTTTGTGCACGGTTTGCCAAGGTCGCAAAAGGGGAACGGCGCCATTTGGGTGGTTGTTGATCGGCTAACGAAGGTGTCACATTTTATTCCGCATAGGAAGGATGATCCGGTGGAGAAGTTGGCAAAACTTTATGTGGATAACATAGTACGGCTTCATGGTGTGCCCCGCAGCATCGTGAGTGACCGGGATGGGCAGTTCACATCCAATGATTGGAGGCTAGTGCAACAAATGTTGGGGACAAAGTTAAAATTCAGCACAGCCTTTCATCCGCAAACGGATGGGCAGACCGAGAGGGTCAATAGAACTATGGAAAGCGTACTCTGCATGTGTGTCTTGGACTTTGGAAAGCAATGGGAAGACCATCTTTTTATGGTAGAAGATCTCGCACGCCATTGTCCTGGCTGGGTACGGGTGAGTCAAGTTGTATAAGCGATTCGAAGTGGAGGATGCTACTTTGTTAGTGTGATGCATTCGGGAGAGGTTGCTTATCACTCAGGGCCGGCAAGCGAAGTACAATAAGGCCAAGCACAGGAACGTGGAGTTCGTTGTGGGCGACTGGGTGTACTTTTAAAAGATCAAGCCATTCAAGGGTGTCTCGTGGGTACGGTGATTGAAAAAGCTAAGCCGGAGGTGCCTTGGGCCGTTTGAGGTTCTGGAGCGGGTTGGTGAAGCATGCCTATCAATTGAAGCTTTCAGTGGAGCTTAGTGGTCTACATGATGTATTCCATATTCCGGTGCTACAGAAGGCGGTGCAAGAGACTACGCGAGTAATCGCGGTCGATCAAGCGCCGGTTGTCAGTGGATTGATGATGAAAGTAAAGCCTGTGCGGATTGATGAAAGAACTAGTGCCTAAACACCTAGAGGGGAGGTGAATAGGCACACTTAATCTTTTTAAACTTTAAAGGCAGAAACACAGAATTATAAGCAATTCTTCACAGCAATACAGTACAACAATCACAGGATAAAGCACACATAGAGAACACAAAGATTTTATAGTGGTTCCCTAAGGTCTGGGTACATCCACTTTCCCCCCTTCGCCTATCTAGTAGTGTACTAGATTCGGCCCAACTTCTCCACTATTCCTCAGATCCTCAGATCTTACACTCAGAACCCCAAATAGGTTCCTACAGCTCAGAGTGATCCCACTCTTACAACTCAGGCACAAAAGCACTACCACTTAGTCTTCACCAAGACCTACACTCAGCCTTCAACAAGGCCTACACTCAGAGAAAAGTATCTCCTACACTCAGGCACACAGGCCCTACCACTCAGCCTTTATAATTTCAGGCTTACAACTCATATCCCTTAGGATCCTGCAAGAAATTAAAATTACAAAGTATATACCCACAACTCAGAATGAGAGAGAAGAGTTGACAGGTTTCTTGATAAGTTCTTGGAAGAACTTTGCTGAGATCAACCTCCCTTGGCTTTCTTCAAAGCTTCTTGAATTAGAACACAGTAGGGTTGAAACTCTATGCAGATGATCTTCAATCACTGCTGACTAAAGAATCAGATCTCAATCTGAAACTTTCTTCACAGCCTGTTTCAACAACTGTCTTCTTAGACGGAGCTCTCTCTCTCCAACTTCTTAGATCTTCACTTGAAGGTCTTCTTCTTTTAGTGTTGTTAGATCTTTAATGAATCCAATACTCAATCTTCAAATCATTTTTCTGTCGAAGGAGAAGGGTCTTTATATAGACTTTCTCTAAGGTAACCGGCTGTTTCGGTTTCTAACAACTTTTTGACAGCTCTGACAATTGCAGTAGACCGGCTGGAATGGCAGCTGTCAAGTCATCCAGTCACTTCTTGAATTTTCTGTAACTGTTTGAAAGTGTCGAGACAGTCAGTCTTTAAGTGTCGACACTGATAGACTAAGTGTCGACACAAATAGACTAAGTGTCGACACTAGCCTTCATGGTGTCGACACAACTCCTTGTGTTGTAGAATCTGCTTCTCGACACTGCTTCTTCAACATGTGTCGACACAGATCCTGTGTGTCGACACAAGTCCTTCTTCTTTAATACTTAGTTGATTTCTTGTAAGTGTCGACACAACTCCTTTGTGTCGACACATCTTCTTGTGTTGATACTTGCTAAGTGTCGACACATTTCCTTTGTGTCGACACATTTCCTTTGTGTCGACACATTCTTCATGTGTTGAGACTTTGGCTGAGTGTCGACACATCTCCTTTGTGTCGACACTTGTACTTAAACTTTGTTGAAATTTACTGAGTGTCGACACAGCCTCCTAGTGTCGACACTTGTACTTGAACTTTGTTGAAGTTTTGCTGAGTGTCGACATAGCCTCCTAGTGTCGACACTTATACTTGAACTTTGTTGAAGTTTTGCTGAGTGTTGACACAGCCTCCTAGTGTCGACACTTTTGATGTCGACAAAGTTCCTCTAGGTGTCGACACTGCTTCTAAGTGTCTACACATCTTCTCTGGACATTTCTTCATTGTGTGTCGACACAGCCTGTATGTGTCGACACTTTCCTTCTGGTGTCGACTTTGCATTCCTGGTGTCGACACAATTACTCCAAGTGCCGACACTGCTTCTCTAGGTGTCGACACAAGCCTTCTTAAGTGTCGACACTTTTCTTCTGGGTGTCGACATATGGACTTAGAAACTTTTCATGATTTCCCTGCAATTACTTAACCTGCACAAATAAACTCAAAGCACATCAAATACATCTTGATGTATATTATTGAGTAGGGTGAGGCTTATTCAAATCAGGTACATTTATTCCAATGTACCCAACAATCTCCCCCTATTTGGAGAAGTCATAACCCTTAGTCAATGATATACACCATACATAACAAATTCACAGTATGATGAAAAACAGTAATATATGACAGGGTAAGAACTTAAACATGTATAAACAAAACATGTGTAACAATTATTTCAGAACAATTAATGTATATAGATTGAACATATGATATTGTTCTTACAAATTCCAACATTTTCATTAGTCAAAAGTTTACATAGAATTTTCAATATAAATGATTACAACTTGTAAACTAAAGAAAATGTTATCCTATTGCTGCTCTGGCTCTTTGATTACAATCCCCTTTTCAGATTGAATCTTTGCTTGAACTGGGGCTTCAGTATCATCAGCAGCAGCAGGCTTCTTCCCTTTAAGATCTTCCTTTTTCAATTCTTCAGCCTTTATCTTTTGCCTTTCAAAATAATGATAAGGCTTGGGAAAATACTTGCTAGGCTCATGTGTAGTAGGAGGTAGCTTTCCCATCTTAGCCTTTCTTCTATATTGAACAATAGCCTCTTGCCTGTTCTCATGCTTCCTCCACACCTATTCAGAATACCACTTGCCTCTATCCTGGACATTGTCCTTAGCAGCCTTCCATGCAGTCAAGATGATATTCCTGGAAGTGGGGCTCCATTGTTCAAAATCAGGCCTTAGTTCAGCTTGCTCTCTGATACCAAGGGTATTAGTCAAGGCTGGCTCTGATCATGCAAAATGGATTTCAAATTAAATCAGAGCCACCCTTGGATATCCACCCTTATGTGATGATGATAATGTTGCAGAGTCTGGAATTAATCCTGCATACTTTGGAGGAGAGCAAGCTGAAGTAGCTCAAGTGATATACCCTCCACCAGACTTTGACATGATACATCAAGAGATCCAGACTATGTACAGTCCTCCTGAGGGAAATCAGAATGTCATCATAGAGAAAGTAGTTCAGCCTGTGCCAGAGGCAATATTGAAAGAACAAGAGGCCTTATTAAAAGAACAATAAAATGAAATTAGATATTTAAGAGGATAAGAAATAAAATGAAATAGGTTTAAAAGAAAAATGATATGGCTCCTGATAGAGTGATATCGGCCCTGATATCATTTTATATAAAAACACGTGATTAGATCTGAGTTCACCCCTTTGTTTTCTACAGTTCTATTGCCGAGAGAAGCGTCGTTTCGCCGGCGAAATCCAGATCTAAAGTAGTTTTCAAACTTTGTATTTTTTAATATGTTTTTTGATTTAAGGAGAGGTTAAAGTAGATCTTGGAAATATGGTTGTAAAAAGTGTTAAAATTTTTTAAGATGGTCAAGAGATATATCTGATACCAAGTAAGACTTTCAGAGCTCTCAAGATGACACCTTGATCAAGCAGAAAGCGAGAAACCAGACGCAGGGACACTCCAACCGTAAACTGAGCTCAATAAACCGGATGCAATAGAAGACAACAACAAAGTCTTCTATTAACAACACTCTTCATTACCGGGAAAGACATACATGATGAGACATGATTTCGCCAAGTAAAATAGGGAAGCAGAAAACAACAACAAAGAATTTGGGCGGACAGCAGTAGATCCTTCTTCAATATCATCCACATGCTGACTTGCAGTAGATCCTTCTTCAATAGTAAGCTTGTCCATCTTCTCAGTCACACCTGTGGAGCTGCAAATACTTCTAGACAATTCATTATTAATGAGTCTGGCTTCATCAAAAACTACATGAACAGACTCTTCTACAACTTGAGTAGTCAAGTTGTAGACCCTATAAGCCTTACTGTTGTTGTTGTACCCAACAAAGATCCCCTCTTAGGATTTGGCAGCAAACTTGGTTAAGTAAGACTTACCATTGTTAAGTATATAGCATTGACAACCAAAGATCCTAAAATAGGATAGATTTGGCTTTCTGCCTTTCACAATCTCATAGGGGGTCTTATTGTGGCTCTTGGTGATAGAAGCCCTATTAATTACATGACATGCAGTGTTTACTGCCTCAGCCCAGAAATATTCAGGGAGATATGTGTCACTTAATAGAGTTCTACCAGCCTCAATCAAGGTTCTATTATTCCTTTCAGCAATGCCATTTTGCTGAGGTGTTCTTGGTGAAGAAAATTCCTGAAAAATTCCAAATTCTTCACACAGTTTTGTCATACTGTCAGACTGAAATTCAGTACCATGGTCACTTCTGATTTTGACCACTGTACTGTCCAATTCATTCTGAATTTGTTTAACAAAGCTGTATAAGATACTTGGAGTTTTAGATTTCTGTCTAAGGAAGAACACCCAGGAAAACCTTGAGTAATCATCTACAACCACAAATGTGTAGACCTTCCTACCTAGGCTGTGAACTGGCATAGGACCAAAAAGATCCATATACAACAGGTATAGGCACCTCACAGCATCTTTGTTCTCAATGCTATTAAAGGTGGATTTGGTCTGCTTGCCCGTTTGACAAGCTGGGCATATCCCAACCTTTTTTCACTTAACTTGAGGACCATTCCTCACTAACTCTTTACTATATAGTTGACCAATTGTCTTATAGTTAAGATGGGCTAGCCTCTTGTGCTATTTGACACAATGAGAGACTTTCTCATCAGCTACAAGACACATATGAGAAACATTGTTCTCACACATAATGTCTAGACAATAGACATTTCTCTTCCTATAACATGTCAGAATGATCATTTGATCATTTGACCTCCTAATATGACAACCATCTTTGACAAATGAGATGTCATATCCTAAATCACTCAGCTGACTTATACTAATGAGGTTGTGTTTCAAATCTTTAACATAAGCCACTTGAGTAATTGTAATAAGGTTGCTAGAAATGTTACCAAGGCCTTTGATGATTCCTTTTTCAGAACCACCAAAGGTGACCTTAGGACCATCCTTAATTGGTGTATAGTCCTTTAGCAATCCCCTAGTTCCAGTCATGTGCCTGGAACATCCACTGTCCAAGTACCATATTGGGGCATGGTCACTTGGACTCACTTGCAAAACAGATTAGTTAACCTTAGAACCCAAAGAATTCTTGGGTCCTTGGTGCTGGTTAGTTTGCATCTTAACAAAACTACCTGTAGCTTTTCTAGCAGGCAGATTGCTACTCACCTTGGCACTTGAATTGTGCCAACAGTCTATGGCAAAGTGGCCTACCTTGTCACAACACCAGCACTCAAATCTGTTGTACCTTTGTTTAGGTACAACCCTGGTTGTTTTATCTACAGCAGGTTTCTTGTTGAGTACTGGGGCTTTGCCCTTAAAATAGGACTATACAGTCCTGACAGGTTTAGTAAACCCCAATCCAGTTTTACCCTTTTGAGAAATGAACTCATCTATCAAAGGTAGAACAGACTTTGGTTTAGAAAACCTTGCTACTATATCTCTCTCTTTCTAAAGACTAATCTCCAGATTTCTGATTTGATCATTTTTAAATGTTATAGTCCCCATCTGAATAACAGTAATGTGCTTCAGTCTGTCTATTTCATTTAGTTTCTGATCAAGCAACTTGTCAAAATCTGTTGCAGCAACTTTAAGACTGGCAATCTTCTTAGCCTGAGTTTTGGCCAAGAGTTTGCTTTTCTTCAAAGCCTGCAACACTACTCTATATTCATCAATCAACTGATGAATATCTCCTTTAGATTCAGATCCACTAACATCACTTGATGTTGATGTATCTAAATCTGACTCAGTACTAGAAATTGAACTAACAGAATAATTTTGTACCTGACTTGGTCCAGGCTGATCCTGGATTTTGTCTCCTTCTGATAAGGCCATCAATCCCTGGCACTGATTATCCTCATGCTCATATATTGAGTTCATTAATTGTATGAACTCATCTTCCTCTTCTTCAGCAAACAGTCCAATATAAGCTTCAGCTTCTGAATCTGATTCTGAAGATGACATATCAGATAGACTTTTGTCCTTCTTAGCAACAAAGGACCTTCCCTTTTTGCCCTTGATTTGAGTCTTCTTCTTATCAGTTGACTCTTTCCTCTTCTCTGGACAGTCAGCAACAACATGTCCATGTCTATTACAACAATAGCAAACTATCTTTGAGGATGTAGTTTTACTTTGCCTGGACTTTCTTCTTTCATTCTTTGATGACTTCTGTGAAGTGGATGGCTTAGACCTCCACTGTTTCTTCTTAAGAAACTTCTGAAAATGTCTAGTGAAAGCTGCAAAATCTTCATCACTCTCACTACTTTCAGAATTCTTGCTTTCTGACTCATCTGTCTCAGTCTCAGCAACTTTTGGAGGTGGAGATGGAGACTTACTTTTATATTTCCTAGTGGCTTCTGTCTTGAAAGCCACAGCTCTTTCTTTGTGCTCAACTCTGGTAGTCTTCTCTTCCTTCTTTCTTACCATTAACTGCATCTCATATGATAACAGTTTTCCAAACAATGTTGGAGGAGGAATGTCTGCTAATTTGGCCATTTCCCTTATGACACAAATCTTGGTATCCCAGTCCTTAGTCAGGGATCTCAAGAACTTATCATTCAATTCATAGTTGCTGAATTCTCTTCCATAAGACATCAATTCATTGACAATCCTATAGAATTTCTTGTAGCACTCAGTTATTCTATCAGACCTTCCTTGTCTGAAGCTTTCATATTCTTGATTCAATAAAGGCTTCCTGTCCTGTCTAACTTCTTCTGAACCCTCCATATAGACTATCAGTGTATCCCACATTTCTTTAGAAGTTTTACAGTGAATCAAATTCTGAAATGTTGCATCATCTATTGCACTTACTATAATATTCTGGACCCTCTTATCCATAGTGGTCAGAATAATCTCATCCTTGGTCATTTCAGAATAGTATTTTGGAGTTCTCTGATTTGCATCTAACACAGATACTTTCATTGACATATATGGCCCTTCTTTAACAGTAATATAAATTCTGGGGTCAGAGGCTTCCATAAACAGTCTAACCCTTTCTTTCCAAATGCGAAAGATCTCCTTTCTGCAGATTGGCAACTTCATGGATCATAGTTCTTTGTGATTCTCTGTTGAACCCATTTTCTTGATTCTTGATTCTGCCTACAGGATTTTTACTCAGACTGTTATGTCCTTTTTGAGTAACCTCCCTCTGATACCACTTGAAAGAACTAGTGCCTAAACACCTAGAGGGGGGGGGGGGGGGTGGGGGTGAATAGGTGCACTTAATCTTTTTAAACTTTAAAGGAAGAACCACAGAATTATAAGCAATTCTTCACAGCAATACAGCATAGCAATCACAGGATAAAGCACACACAGAGAACACACAGATTTTATAGTAGTTCCCCAAGGTCTTGGTACATCCACTTTCCCCCTTCGCCTATCTAGTAGTGTACTAGATTCGGCCCAACTTCTCCACTATTCCTCAGATCCTCAGATCTTACACTCATAATCCCAAATAGGTTCCCACAGCACAGAGTGATCTCACTCTTACAACTCAGGCACAAAAGCCCTACCACTCAGTCTTCACCAATACCTACACTCAGCCTTCAACAAGGCCTACACTCAGAGAAAAGTATCTCCTACACTCAGGCACACAGGCCCTACCACTCAGCCTTTATAATTTCAGGCTTACAACTCAGATCCCTTAGGATCCTACAAGAAATTAAAATTACAAAGTATATACCCACAACTCAGAATGAGAGAGAAGAGTTGACAGGTTTCTTGATGAGTTCTTGGAAGAACTTTGCTGAGATCAACCTCCCTTGGCTTTCTTCAAAGCTTCTTGAATTAGAACACAGTAGGGTTGAAACTCTATGCAGATGATCTTCAATCATTGCTGACTAAAGAATCAGATCTCAATCTGAAACTTTCTTCACAGCCTGGTTCAACAGCTGTCTTCTTAGAAGGAGCTCTCTCTCTCCAACTTCTTAGATTTTCACTTGAAGGTCTTCTTCTTTTAGTGTTGTTAGATCTTCAATGAATCCAATACTCAATCTTCAAAGCATTTTTCTGCCGAAGGAGAAGGGTCTTTATATAGACTTTCTCCAAGGTAACCGGCTGTTCCGGTTTCTAACAACTTTCTGACAGCTCTGACAATTACAGTAGACCGGCTGGAATGGCAGCTGTCAAGTCATCCAGTCACTTCTTGAATTTTCTATAACTGTCTGAAAGTGTCGAGACAGTCAGTATTTAAGTGTCGACACTGATAGACTAAGTGTCGACATAAATAGACTAAGTGTCGACACTAGCCTTCATGGTGTCGACACAACTCCTTGTGTTGTAGAATCTGCTTCTCGACACTGCTTCTTCAACATGTGTCGACACTGATCCTGTGTGTCGACACAAGTTCTTCTTCTTTGATACTTATTTGATTTCTTGTAAGTGTCGACACAACTCCTTTGTGTCGACACATCTTCTTGTGTTGATACTCGCTGAGTGTCGACACATTTTCTTAGTGTCGACACATGCCTTCTGTGTTGATACTTGCTGAGTGTCGACACATTTTCTTAGTGTCGACACTTGTACTTAGACTTCATTGAAATTTGCTGAGTGTCGACACAGCCTCCTATTGTCGACACTTTCTTCATGTGTTGAGACTTTTGCTGTGTGTCGACACATTCTTCATTATGTCGACACTTGTACTTAAACTCTGTTGAAGTTTGCTGAGTGTCGACACAGCTCCTAATGTCGACACTTGTACTTGAACTTTGTTGAAATTTTAATGAGTGTCGACACAGCCTCCAAGTGTCGACACTTTTGATGTCGACAAAGTTCCTCTGGGTATCGACACTGCTTCTAAGTGTCGACACAGCTTCTCTGGACATTTCTTCATTGAGTGTCGACACATGAGGCTGTGTCGAGACCGTGTGGCCGAGCTGTCGAAGGGTCATGTTCTTGTAGGCCTCGGTATCCTCGCGACCATAGAGGCCGAAGCTGAGGGCGTAAGCATGACCAGTGGCGGTCTCGCGGTCATGCCAGGATGGGTGCAGAGTGGAGATGGAGACCCGATGGGCAGCTCATCCCACTGCAACATGGGCTCGCCCGACGAGTCCTTCCACCGCCCACCGAAGTTAAAGAGGGGGTGCTGCTTCGGTGCCCCGCACTCGAGAGCCGCCCTCTTCGCCGAGGGCGGTTGCGAGATCACCGCCGCATAAGAAGGGGCCTCGCTGCCCTTTCGGTTTTTGCTGGTGATCTCCTTCAGCGGGCTCTCCGGTGATGCGTCGGGAGGTGTCTCAGACGAGCTGATGTACTTGGGGCTGGATTGATGTTATGGTTTCCCCCGCGAAGCCAGCAGGGCTCTCCTCATCTTCTTTGGCAGCCGCTGGCGGTGTGGCGGGTTCGGCCCCGCATCCTCAGGTCTCCTCTTGCTGGAAGAGGGTTGGGAGAGGGCCGTCTCATCTCGGCAGGCCGCCGCCGCCGCCTTCTCACGAGAAAGGGGGTCCGGGTGCGACTCCGAGTCCGCAAACGGCGTGTTCACGGGAATTATTCGCTCCCCTGCAAGATAATACTTTGCTAAAGTTAAAGGAAATTAAGCAGCAATACGGCGAGTTCAGTAACTGGGTGAGCTCAGCAAGATGAGGAGAGAACAATACCTTCGCCGGGTAGGACGGGGGGAAGCACGTCTAGGCCCCTTCGTATGAAGGCGACCTCGAAGTCCTTGTTGAGTAAGTTTTTGTGGAGCTCGGCATCATTGTCGGATACGGCCGGCGGGAGGTAGACCTCCTCGCCTTTTTGCTGCGACGAGTAGGGGATGTTGCTGAGATCGCCCTTGATGAAGACGATCTTGGTCATCCAGGTGTGATGCATGTTCGCGATCTCGCAAAACTTAAAGGAGCGACGGGTGACGCTTTGGGCTAGTTTTGGGTTCTGGCAGGAGACACACGGCCTGGGACACGGGCGTGTCCTAGGGCGTGTCAAGCTTGTGTCGACACTTAGCCAACGAAGTCGACATTTTGCTCTCGACATTGTGTCGAGACTGGGCACACGGCCTGCGACACGAGCGTGTTGCAGGGCGTGTCGACCCGTGTCGACAACGATAGAATTTGAATTAGACCTTCAATTCCAATTACATGAGCTCAATTCCGTGTAAACGAACAGACCAAAAAGGATAACAAATAAAGTTGCGAGTAGATTAAAGTTGTGATTGCAGTTCAAAGTCAATTGTTGATGCTTCATTTATTGAAACAGATTTATATCAAATCAAATATGAAAATGAAAGTTCTAATTCATATGAACTCCTAAATATAGTGAAGATTTAAATAAAAAAAATGTGGATCTACTGAATCAAGGAATTGAAAAAAAAATCATATATTTTTCTCTTCAATCTCAAGATTTTAAGAAAGACTAATCTTCTCTCCGAGTCTCATTCTTCTTCTTCTCTCAATTTGAAAAGGGTCATTCTGCCACAAGTCCTTAAGCAAAAAAACAGGAGTTATTTGTTGTTCTGTGTTTTTCCTCTCAATCAAAATAGGCGATAAAAATTCAATTCACCTGCTTCATCCATCCATTGCAAAGAGTTTTAAGAATATATCTCTTAAGAATTTAAGTTGTGGAGTTTTAAGAATCTCTTTGTAAAGAATTCAAAGATCTAGTTTTAAGAATTTCTCTTTAAAGGACTCAGTGATAGTCCTAAGAATCTCTCTTTAAAAGAATTTAGTGGGTCTAAGAATCACATAATCAAAAGATTCAATTATGATTTTAAGAGTCACCTAATCAAAAGACTAAACACTATTTGGTGAATTTCTACAAAGGGGTTGAAAAGAGGATGTACCATGATTTGGGTAGTCTCTATAAAACACTAGTGTTGACAGTTGATCTACTTTATAGGTTAATTTATTATACTACATAATATGTTATTATTGTGTTTTAATTTGTGGCGTGTATTGTGATTGATTGTGTTGAAGATTTTAAATCTCAATTCATTTCCCACTAGAGTAATTCTCAATTATCATTTCACACTATCAATTAGTATAAGATATAAGTTAATTAAAAATGGTTAACATCTTGATTAATTAATATCCTTATATTTAAGAATTAATTTTTAATTAAATCTTACACAATCATGAGTTCTACATAATTTAAAGATTATGCCACCACCAGAACACCAATGTTTAACCTAGATATATTTTCTTTATATAAAGTTAGAATAAAATTATATATGAATTCTCTTGATGATGATAAATTTGATTCTATGCTCATAAATCCATATTCTAATAAAGCATAACACAAATGGAGAAATAATGACTATTCCAGAGGCTAAATGTAATGAATGAGACAAAAAGGTAAGGTCTTGTGATGTCAAGGACATGAACATTCTAGTCTCTACACTAAGTGATGACATCTACCAAAGAGTTGTAGAATGCCAGCCAGCTAAAGAAATCTGACAATCTTTAGTGGGCATTATAAAAGGTAGTTTAAATGAATGAAAGAACGAAAGGCCCCTCTTTATTCTCAATATGTGAATTTCTAGAAGAATCAAGAAGAGAGTGTTGTTGATATGTACCAAAGATTCAGTCTGATTGTGAGTGAATTAAGAAGCCTTGATATGGAAATTAATCTCACTTACCAAGATAAAATGACAAGTTGCTAATGAGCTTTCCCAGCTCATGAGATCCTAGAATCTGGGATACTGGAGAGTCTTGTTTCCACAAGAAGATCACCATAGATTCACAAGGAGATCACCACAGATCAGCCTCCATTCTAAGGGAAAAGTACATAACATTGAAGGTTGCAGACAATGAAGGTTTGGCTCTTAATATGAGCTAATGAGTCTAATGAACTAAGGATTCAGAAAATGAATCAAGATTGAAAGATTATGGGTAGTCTAAATTACTTATAGTGGGGGTGAATATGTGCTTTGGTGTATTTAGGCTTTTTAAATTATATGAATAAACTACTACAAAAAATAATATATAAGCCACAACACACATGATTTTATACTTGTTCCACAGAATATGAGTACATCCACTATCCCTAACCACCTATCTAGAAGTGTGCTATACTCGACAAACTCCTCCAACTTCTTAGATCAAAGATATTACAACATAGATCAACTTTAGGATCCTACCTTAGGTCTTTAGCAAGAACTTACCTAAGAATTCAGCAAGTCCTACCTCAAGATGAACACATCCATACCTTAGAGTGCACCCACTCCTACAGCTCAGAGACCTAGATGGTCTCCTACCTCATATTCACTCTTTGAATCCTATCTTAGACTCACAATAGAGTCCCACACTCAGGACTTTTATAAAGCCCTACACTCGAGCTTATAACACAACCCTACAACTCAGATCTAAGAGAGATCTTACACAGAAAATATTTTAATAGATTTTACAGAGAATGACTAAAAAATGAATGTTAATTTGAAGCTTTGAGTCTTCTTGATTGGATTGAATGAGGAGATTGCTTGATGTTCTTCTACATCTACACCAGGAAGATGAACTTCCTATTGTTTTGCTGTGTGGGCAAACTTGTAGCACAAAGCTCACAGAGTTCTTCTTTGTTAGCTTGAAACTGCTATCTCTTTTTTGGTTATTGGCAGCTATAAGAAGTTAGGGTTTTTGATTTTGAGTTTTCACTTCTGTCTGCTTTTTGGAACCCCTCTCTTGACTTATATAATGAAAGTATTTCTAAGGATAGCTAAACACCTAGTGGAGGGTGGGGGGTGTTGGGGGGGGGGGGGGGTGGGGTGCTGTAGGAGGTGGGTGGGTGTGGTGAATATGTTTCTTTTAAATCTTTTAAGACTTTTTAGAATTGTGCTTGGTGTGTTGTTGTTATGTGAGTAGCTTTAAAGAATCACAAAAAACACACAAGCAGTTTATAGTGGTTCCCCTATTTAGGGTACATCCACTTCCCCTTCACCAATCTAGTAGAGAACAAGATTCGACCAACTCCTCCAAAACTCAGATCAATAGATCCTACTACTCAGATCCCTCCCTGGATCTTACACCTCAGAGTGTCTTCATCTCCTACAACTCAGACTTCCTAATTCCTACCTCAGAGACAGCAACAGGTCTCTTACCTCAGGCTTACAAACAAGACCTACCCCAGCCTTTATAAATTAGGCCTACCTCAGAGACAACAATAAGTTTCCTACCTTAAGCTCACAAACAAGCCCTACACTAGTCTTTATAAATTAGGCCTACCTCAAACTTCAGAAGAAGACCTACCCACAGATCTCACAGAGATCTTACAACTGAGATTTATAAGTGTTTGAATATAATGCCTCAAGAACAAAAGTTTTTGAGCCTTCTTATTTAGTTGTATCACAAGAGAACTTCTCTTCACCACAACAACATGAAATGATTCTACAGATTAGAGACAAGATGTACTGTGTTGAATTCTTACAGAGACCTTCTTCTTCTTCAAGCTTTTGACAGATTGTTGTGTAGTCTTACAAGCTTGAAGAGATTGGAAAATTATATTACTCCACTGGCGGTGACTTTTGCGAATTAGGATTTTAAGAAAGTTTTCCAAAAGTTCTTCAAAAGTCTTAGTCAAAGTCCCACATACTTAGCTTTTATATTTTAGCATCTATAACGGGTATAATCCATTTTTCGAAAGCAGCATGGTCGACTTTAATAGTTGAATATTCTCAAGATTGCATTACAGAAGAATGATGTGGTTTCTGTCATTTAGCTCTTAATTTAACACAATTTGAATTAAGCAAGACGTCAACATAATGTCTTGATGCCATTGGAATTAGAATAAATATCTGTGTCTTTGTAGAGGTATTGAGTGATAGAGATAGACATGACGAAATTTGGCTTAGCCTGAATCCTTGAATTTTGTAGAGGTGTCGAGTGACTGCATATTACTCGGCACATTTTACTGAGGTGTTGAGTGATCTCTTGTGTCTCAACGAATTTGTACTTTGACAGTCTCTTTTGCTTGACTGCCGAAGCGTTGAGTGAATGACCTTCACTCGATGCTTTCATACTTAGACAATTTCTTTCTTATAACTGAGGTGTTGAGTGAATGTCCTTCACTCGACACATTAGTACTTAGACCATTTCTGCTTTACTATCGAGGCGTAGAGTGAATTACCTTCTCTCCATGTGTTTGTACTTGGATAACTCTTTTGCTATTGAGGCATCGAGTAAACGACCTTCACTCGATGCATTTGTACTTGGATAGTTTCTTATTCACTACTTAGGCGTTGAGTTAATGACCTTCCCTCGACGCATTTGAACTTAAACAATATTTCTGCTTCTCTACTAAGGATGTTGGGTACATTGGTCACAATGTACTTGATTTGAAGAAGCCCTTTCAGTTCAATGATATACACATAGTTGTATTTGATGAATGTTAAGTTCATGTGTACAGACAAATAAAGCTAAGTACAAAAGTGTCGACACACTAGACAAGTGTCGACACCTTTGTCAAGGATGTGCTGAGACAAGGAGAAAGTTATGTCGACACCCAGGACTTGGGTCAACACTATGATACAACAAAACAACCGTGTTGACACTCAGGACTAGTGTCGACACACACTGCAAAGTTGTGTAGAGACAAAGAGAAGTTGTGTCGACACTAAGGAAAGTGTCCACACCCTCTATACAAGCAGTGTTGAGACTGAAGACAACTGTGTCGACACTCAAGAGAAGTGTCGACACACTTCACAGGCTGAGTCAAGACTGGAAGCAAGTAATGTCGACACTCAGAACTAGTGTCGACACATTCTACATCAGCTTTGTCGAGACAAGGTGAAGGTTGTGTCGACACATTCAATAGTTTGTCGACAACACTACAAGAGTAGTGTCAACACCCAGGACTGGTGTCGACACATCCGATAGTCAAGTTTCAACAGTTCAAGCAGATTTGTTTCCTAAGTATAGAAATCAAGTCAGAGGGTCTGACAACTGTCAGAACTATCAGAACTGTCAGATGTCAGTTATTAACCAGATCAGCTAGTTACCTTTGACAGAGCCTATATAAAGGGATCAACTCTTCAGAAAAATGTGGGAGAAAAATTTGGCAAGTCCTGATCTAAGAAGCTATCTGCAAGAATACAGAAGGTGGAGATAAGCCAGATCAAGAATCGTCTTCAACATTCTCCAGCCTAGATCTACCCTAATTTCAACTTCAAGAAGCTTTGAAAAGCTAAGAAGGGCAGGATCAAATCTATCATTTCAAGATCAAAGGGAACAAACAGATCAGGATCGTATCAAGAAGCAATCAACCAATCCTCTCTTGTTGGGTGACTTGTTCTGAATCAATCTCTTTTACTTTTATTTATTTTGTAAGATCTACCTGTAGATCTGAGTGTAGGGGAAATATTTTCTCTGATATTGTCAGCCTATGTTATAAAGGCTGAGGTAGGGCAGAGATTGTTTGAGGTAGGAGAAGTGGAATTTCTCTGACGTGTAGGGCAGGGATCAGATGATGTAGAAGGAGTGGGAATTTCTCTGAGTTGTAGGGCAGGATTTTCCTGAGAAGTAGGAGTGTGAATAAATTCTGAGGTAGTGTTCTTGGGAAGAACTTGAGGTGTAGGATCTTAGTGATCTGAGTGGTAAGACTTGTAAAGTCTGAGTTGTAGGAGCTAACTGGGCTTCGAGCTATAAGATCTGAGGATCTGAGTAAAATAAGAAGAAGGAGTTTGGCCGAATCTAGTTCATCGCTAGATAGGTAAATGGGGATAGTGGATGTACCCATAAATTAGGGAACCACTATAAAACTATGTTTACTGTACTGTGTATGCTGTAATACTTCTAGATTACTAGAAAGATTATCTTGTTTATCTGCTATAATATATATAACTCAAAGAAAGTATATCTCTGAATTAAAAAAGGTAGTCAAGATTCAAGTTGGACCTATTCACCCTCCTCTAGGTCACTCGCAATCCTAAAACAAACATTTACAATTGGTATCAGAGGGAGGTTCACTGAAAAAGGCATAACAGCCTAGTGAGAATCCTGAGGATTGGAAAGAAAGATTTATCATGGCTCAGAGGGAAAATAATTCCATCAAGCTCCATGTCCGCTCCAAAGAAAATTTTGGAATATGGAAGAAGAGAGTCAGATTATTTATGCAAGCAGCAGATCCAAGAATTTATATCACAGTGATTGAAGGACCTTTCATTCCCATAATAGTGTTAGTTCTTGATGCAAACATCAAGACACCTAAGACTTACATGGAGATAGATAAGGATGAAATCATTCTGGCCTCTATGGAGAAGAGGACTCAGAATATTATAGTGAGTGCAATAGATGATTCCACTTTTTAAAATCTATTTCATTGTAAAACATCAAAAGAAATGTGGGAGTCACTAATAGTCTATATGGAAGGAACTGAACAGGTCAGAGATGATAGAAAATCTCTGCTAAGCCAACAATATGAAGCCTTCAGACAGGATAAGAAAGATTCAGTGGCTCACTGTTTTGAAAAATTCTTCAGAATTGTGAACAACCCGAGGACTTATAGAACGAGCTTTACTAACTATGAACTTAATAACAAGTTCTTGAGATCACTGAATAAGGAATGAGACATCAAGATCTGTGTTATAAGAGAAATGGGCAATTTAGCCAATATAGACCCCCAAGCTCTATTTGGCAAGCTGCTGTCCCATGAGTTACAGCTCAACCTCAGAAAGTCTGAAGAAGATTCAGCTAAAGCACACAATAGAGAAAAGTCCTTGGCCCTAAAGGCTGAGACTTCTAGGAAGGCCAGAGAAAAGTCAACACTCTCAAAGAAACAAGAAACAGCCTCTGAGTATACAGAATCATCCTCATTAGGAGGAAACCTAACTGAGGAGGAACTGTCTCTCTTCTCTAGACCGTTCAAGAAGATGTAGAGGAGAAGAAGGCAAGGTAGCTGGAAGAGTCCAGCTGGATACTCTTCTCCCAAAAAGATTAATCATCCAAAGAAACCCAGGAAGAAGAATTCTAGGGACAGGTATGGTTCTTCACAGAACAAATATATTAAGACTAATATTGTGTGTTATTGTTGCAACAGACAAGGGCATGTCATAGCTGTTTGCCCAACAAAAAGAAAGGAGAAAAGTCAGAAAAGTTGAAGATTGGACAACACAAGAAGGTTGACAAAAGTCTCTTGGCAAAGAAATATTCTACACTGTCTGATAATGAGTCTGATTAATCAAAATCAGAAGAGGAGGAGGCTCTCATAGGCATCATGGATGTTGAAGAAACTCAATCAGGAGAAGAAGGACAGGATTGTTCAAGTCCTGCTAAGGTAAAACCAACCTCTCCTATTTTTACATCAGTTTCTTTTTCTGCATCAGAAAATGAATCATGTTCTCACTTCTCTAATAATAGAGAACATGATTCAGGCACTGAAGTTGATTTTAACATCTTTATCAATAGATATGAGAAGTTACTAAAGGCCTTGATTGCAAGCAAAGATCTTGCTAAGAATCAAGCCAGTGAATTAAAATCCTTGAAATGAGTATCTTTTCAGTTGGAAAGGGCCAACATAAAGTTGGTCCTACGAAAATTGAAACTTGTAGAACTAACTAACAAGATAGATAGGCAGGCAGAAGTAATAGTAGAACAGGTCAAGACTGTCAAGGAAATGGAAGCAAAACTCACCGAGGAAAGACAGCTCTTGACACAATACTCTAAATCCAAGTCTATTCTAGCTATCATAGATACATTTTCTGCACCATTTAGAAAAAAGGCTATTAAGAAGTATCATCCTAAGGGAAAAGCCCCAATGGATCCAGTTAAGCAAACTTATAAGCATCTGACTTCTAACAGATGCAATAAATCATGTGTTACTGGACACATGAATCCTGAGTGCACTACAAACAATGTCAATAAAGAGCCTTGCTGGGAGGGACAGACATCTACAGGTCAAAAACCACCACAAAAGATGATCAATCAAAGAAGGCAAGGAATTGTTGGAGCTGGTCCCAGTGCACCACTACCTTGGAATTTGTATATCAAATCCAAGTTGCACAAAAGAATAACTACACTTGTGTAAACAAAGAAAAGATATAATCGATCTGAGTGTTGGTGTTCTGGGAAGATTGAGCATTTTGCCCTAGATTGTTGGTATAACCAACATCACCTTCATACAAGACTCAAACAAGTTTGTTCAGAAAGCATGCTGTGTTTCACACAGCAAAGCCTAACAGGAATCAAGGCCCCAAAACTATTTGGGTGGTTAAGTTAAATTAATTCTGTGTTTGCAGGAGGAACCAAGTACCACAGGAAGGCAAATATGGTACTTGGATAGTGGTTATTTCAGGCACATGACTGGAACAAGGAGCTTGCTAAGGGATTATACTCCAGTAAGGAATGGACCTAAAGTCATCTTTGGAGGGTCAGGGAAAGGAATCACCAAGGAATATGGTAACATTTCTAATGGCCTAGTCACCATCACAAAAGTGGCTTATGTTGAAGGATTGAACCACAACCTGTTAAGCATATGTCAGCTTTATGATATATGTTGGGTACATTGGAAAATGTGTACCAGATTTGGAGAAGCCTCACCTAACTCAATGATATGAATCAAGTTGTATTTTATGTTGTGTTGAGTTATCATGTGCAGGTTAAGTAAATGGAAGAAAAATTTTCTAAGTACAAGTGTCGACACTTGGGAATGGCTGTGTCGACACCAAGGGCTAGATTGTGTCGACACCCAGAATTTGTGTCGACACATAGAAAATCTGTCGACAACGCTATGTCGACACCAAGGGCCAGATTATGTCGACACCTAGAATTTGTGTCGACACACATTGAAGCTGTCGACACATTCCATAATTTTGTCGACAATGACTGTGTCGACACACACCATAATTCTGTCGACACCAACTTTGTCAAGATAAGGAGTGATTGTGTCGACACATAGGACTTGTGTCGACACATTCCATAGAAGCTGTGTCGAGAAGTAAAAATGAAGCTGTGTCGACATCATCAAGACTTGTGTCGACACATGGACTATGCGTGTCGACACATGTGAAGTATTCACTCGACACTCTCTGCTATTGAGTCAAAGTCCAATGAAAGTTGAAGTAATACAACTGGAGACTTGACAGATGTCATTACTGACATTGCTGTCACATCTGTCAGAGGTGTCAGAAGACCGTTTGGAACCGAAACAGCCGGTAACCATGGATGAAGCCTATATATAGATATGCTCTCTCAACAATTGGCATCGATTGTGAAGAAGTGATCTTGAACATGATCAGTGAATGAAGAATAATCTCTGAATGATTGAGGATCCAGAAGAAGAGAAATAAGAAACAGTCAACAGATTGTAGAGAGAGAAAAATAAGAAGGAGAGAAGTCCTCATCCAGTGAAGGCAGATCCTGAACAGACTGGCAGAAGAATTCAGATCAATTCTGAAGAAGAATTCAGATTAATTTCTGAATAAGAAGGAAGCTGATTGAAGATCAACTCCAACACCAAGAAGATCAACTTTAGTTTGTTCAGATTCAAGAAGCTTTGAAGATGCTAAGACAGGTTGATCCTTAAGTAATCAGTTCTATCAAGAAATGATCAAGAAGCCTTCAACCAATTCTCTCTCCATTTGGTTGAAGATATTATTATCTTTTCATCAATAAATTTTGTAGGATCTGTAATAGATCTGAGTGTAGGAGTTTTATTTCTTTGAGTTGTAAGGCTAAATTATAAAGGTTGAGGTAGAGCTGAGTGCCTGAGGTATGGGAATCTTTTCCCTGAGTTGTAGGCTTGTAAAAGAGGCTGAGGTAGGGCTTTTGCCTGAGTTGTAGGAGTGGGGTTTCACTCTGAGTTGTAGGCCTGTGAAAGAGGCTGAGGTAGGGCTTGTGACCGAGTTGTAGGAGTGTGGATTCACTCTGAGTTGTAGGAACCATTCTTGGTTCTGAGCTGTAAGATCTGCGGATCTGAGAAGAAAGAAGGAAGTTAGGCCGAATCTAGTATACTGCTAGATAGGCAAAGGGGGAAAGTAGATGTACCCATCATTTGGGAACCACTATAAATCTGGTGTGCAATTTGTGGAATGTTGTGTGTATGTGAATGCTGTGCTGTGATATCTGCTGAATAAATTGCTAAACTAGATAGATTTGTTTGCCTAAGTTAGAAAAAGAATTGAACCTATTCACCCCCCTCTAGGTGTTTAGGACATCTTGAAACCAATTCTTTCAAGTGGTATCATAGGGAGGTTCCTCAAAGAATAGACTTAACAGTCTGAGTAGATCTCCAAGGCAGAAATCTATTAGGCAAAATGGGTTCCATTGAGAATCATAAGGAGTTTGGTTCCATGAAGTTACCTATATGAAGGAAAAAGATTTTTGGCATATGGAAAGAAAGAGTTAGACTGTTTATGGAAGCTTCAGATCCAATAATCTATATGACAGTCAAAGATGAGCCATTCATCCCAATAAAAGTCTCAGTTCTTGATATACATCTCAGGACACCAAAGAAGTATTCTGAAATGACAAAGGATGAGATCATCTTTGCTACTATAGATAATAGAGCATAGAATATAATAGTCAGTGCTATAGATGACTCAACATTCCAAAATTTGATTCACTGCAAGACCTCCAAAGAAATCTGGGACACCCTGATTGTCTACATGGAGGGATCAGAAGAAGTGAGATAAGACAGAAAGTCTATGCTGAATCAGGAGTATGAACGTTTTAGACAATCTAAAACAAACAACATAACTGAATGTTACAAGAAGTTCTTCAGAATAGTTAATGAATTGATGTCATATGGAAGAGTATTTAGCATATATGAGTTAAATGATAAGTTTCTGAGATCATTAACTAAGGACTGGGACACCAAGATATGTGCCATTAAGGAAGTGGCCAGACTAGCAAAAATCTCACCTCCTACATTATTTGGCAAACTGCTTTCATATGAGATACAACTGATGGCCAGAAAGGAGGTGGAGAAAAGTAATAAAGTTGATTACAGAGATAAGTCAGTGACTTTCAAGACTGACGCCATAAGAAAGGACAGGAGGATGTCTCCATCTCCTCCTAGGAAAGCTGCAGAAGTATTTTCAGAAAGTTCTGACAGTCATACATCAGATAGTCCAAATTCTGATGAAGACTTAGCTGCTTTCTCAAAACAATTTCAAAGGTTCTTGAAGAAGAAACAGTGGAGATCCAAGCCATCCTCCTCACAATCCAAGGATGATTACTATCAGAAAAAGAAATCCTCTAGGAAGGACAGACATGGCTCTAAACCTAGTAAATTATCTTCAACTAAGATTGTTTACTATTGTTGCAACAGGCCTGAACATGTGGTAGCTGATTGTCTTGACAAAAGGAAAGAATCTAATGACAAGAAGAAACTAGAAAACAAGGGCAAGAAGGAGAAATCCTTTGTTGCAAAGAAGCAAAAAAGCTGGTCAGATTCTTCATCATCAGATTCTGAGGCTGAAGCTGAAGTTGAAGCATATATAGGACTGTTTGCAACTGAAGAGGATACAGAAGAGGCTGAGTTCTTGAAATTGCTGGACTCAGTAAATGGAATTGAAGAACATTATTATAAAGGGCTGATGGGCTTGACAGAAGAAGATCAGTGCCAGGATCAGCCTAGTCCTAGTAAGGTAAACAATTCTTCAATAGTTTCTGATTACTATACTGGATCAGAATCTGAAGCATCTACATCAAGAGATGTGGATGAATCTGAATCTGAATGGGATGTTCATCAACTTATTGATGAATATGGTGATTTGCTGCAAGCAGCTAAGAAAAGCAGAATCCTTAACAAAGCACAGGCCAAGGAAATTGCTGCTCTTAAGCTGGCTGCATCTGATTCAGAAAATTGCTGGATGAGAATATGAATGAAATTGCCAAACTGAAAAACGTAACTGTTATTTAGCTGGGAACAATAACATTCAAAAATAATCAGATCAAGGGTCTGGAAGACATACTGCTAAGAGAGAAGGAATTGGTGGCAAAATTCTCAAAGCCAAAATCAGTCTTACCTCTAATGGATGATTTCATTCCTCAAAAGGGTAAGAAAGGATTAAGCTTTAAGGGAAATACTAGGGCAGCTAATTCCAAAGGAAAAAGCAATGCCCCAGTTCAGCCACTTGCCTTCAAACCACCCATTGCCTTCAGGAAAGTGCAACAGCCTACCAATAGATATGATCATGATATCATACATGGTCATGGTAAGCCTGATATTCTGAATGTCAAGGGTGTAGCTACAGCGCTCAAGCAAAGAACCACTGTACCAACAGTGTTAAGAACAACTAAAAGCAATGCTATTAAAACTGTACCTAAAAAGAGGTATAATAGATATGAATGCTGGTGTTGTGGTAAGATAGGGAATTATGCCAAAGGTTACTGGCACAACACCAGTGTTAGGAAGAATACCAGCTTACATGTGAGGAAGGCTGCTGGTAAGAATATCAAGTTTCAATATTACTTGAACCTAGAACCCAATAAACATTGGGGTTCTAAGGTAAAATAATTTTATTTGCTGCAGGTGGGTCAAAGTTGTCATACCCCTATATGGTACTTGGACAGTGGATGTTCCAGGCACATGACTGGAACAAGAAGAATGTTAAAGGACTATAATCCCATAGAGAGTGGACCCAAAGTGATCTTTGGTGGATCAGAAAAAGGGGTCATCAAAGGGTTTGATAATATTTCTACTAGTTCTATAACAATCACTCAAGTGGCTTATGTAAAAGGTTTGAAACATAACTTGATAAGCATAAGTCAGCTGAGTGATCTTGGGTATGACACTTCATTTATTAAGAATGAGTGTCAGATTAAAAGGACAAGTGATCAGAAGGTAATCTTGTCTGGTTATAGAAAAGGGAATGTTTATTGTTTAAATTTTGATTATGAAAACATGAACTCTCCTGTATGTTTAGTTGCAAATGAGAAAGCATCTCAGTTTGTCAAATGGCACAAGAGACTAGCTCATCTGAACTATAAGACTATAGACCAACTCTATAGTTTAGAGTTAGTGAGGAATGGTCCTTAGTTTAAGTGCATAAAAGAGGGTATATGTTCAGCTTGTCAAAAAGGCAAGCAAACCAAATCCTCTTTTCATAGTCTTGATACCAAAGACTCTGTGAGGTGTTTGTACCTCTTGCATATGAATCTATTTGGTCCTATGCCAATTCATAGTCTAGGTAGGAAAGTCTATACTTTTGTGGTAGTAGATGACTATTCTAGATTTACATGAGTTTTCTTTTTCAGCCAGAAATCTGAAACCCCAACTGTCTTTCATAACTTTGTTAAACAAATTCAGAATAAACTTAACAATTTAGTGGTCAAAATCAGAAGTGACCATGGAACTGAATTTCAGTCTGAATGTATGACAAGGTTTTGTGAAGAACTAGGGATTCATCAAGAATTCTCCTCACCTAGAACACCTCAGCAAAATGGAATTGCTGAAAGAAAGAATAGGACTCTTATTGAGGCTAGTAGAACTCAACTAAGTGACACTTCTCTCCCAGAATATTTCTGGGCTGAGGCAGTAAATACTGCTTGTCATGTTCTCAAAAGAGCATCCATAACTAAGAGCCACAAAAAGACACCCTATGAGATTATGAAGGGCAGAAAACCAAATATATCCTACTTTAGGATCTTTGGTAGCAGGTGTTATGTGCTTAACACTGGCAAGTCTCACCTAACTAAGTTTGCTGCCAAATCTCAAGATGGGATATTTGTTGGGTACAACAATAACAGTAAGGCATATAGGGTCTACAACTTGACTACACAAGTTGTAGAAGAATCTGTTCATGTAGTGTTTGATGAATCTGAGCTAATTAACTGTGAGTTGTCTAGAAATTCTTGTGGCTCAACAGGTTTAAATGAAAAGTTGGACATGCTGACCATTAATGAAGACCAAACTTCAAGGCAGGATGAGGAAAATGATGGTTGCTATCCAGGGGGAGTACAAGGTCCACAAGCTGACATTGAAGTCAATAAAGTACAACATGGTGGAGAAATTGAAGAAGTTTGAATTGCTGATAGAATGCCTCCAGCAATAAGGAATCTAAAGGATCATCCATCACACCAAATTATTGGTGATCCAAGACATGGTGTGCAAACCAGAAGCAAACACATGAACACAGTGCTTTGCTCAAGTTTCTTGTTATAGGTGGAACCAAAGAGATTTGAAGAAGCCATATAAGACTCCAAATGGATTGATGCAATGCAGGAGGAGCTGAATCAATTCAGAAGGTGTAAAGTATAAGAGCTGGTTCTAAAACCAAAGGATCATAATAATATTGAGACTAAGTGGATCTACAGGAACAAACTAGATGAAAATGACATCATAGTGAGGAACAAAGCAAGACTGGTTGTCAAAGGTTATATACAGGAAGAGGGCATAGACTTTGATCAGACATTTGCCGCAGTGGCAAGGTTGGAAGCAATAAGGCTATTCCTTGCCTTTGCTGCTTTTCAATGGTTCAAAGTATACCAAATGGATGTCAAGTCAGCATTCCTAAATGGTAATTTGAAAGAAGAAGTCTATGTTGAACAACCCTCAGGTTTTGTTGATCCACTTTATCCTGATTATGTTTATATGCTTAAGAAGGCCTTATATAGTTTGAAACATGCCCTTAGGGCTTGGTATGAAACATTTTCTATCTTCCTCATTGAGAATAAATTTTCAAGGGGGAAAATAGACAAGACTCTATTCCTTAGGAAGTCAAAGGGCAAGATGATCCTAGTCCAGATTTATGTTGATGACATAATCTTTAGATCAATAGAAAAAAATCTTTGTAGAAAGTTTGCAAAACTTATGCAAGGGAAGTTTGAGATGAGCAGTATGGGTGAGCTGAAATTCTTCTTGGGACTCCAAGTAAGACAGACTGATGATTGCTTGTTCATATCATAGTCTAAGTTCACCAAGGAGTTAATTAAGAAATATGGTATGAAGTCATCCACCACCATGAGGACTCCAATGGGGATAAGTATACCTTTAGGCAAAGATGATGCAGGAAAACCTGTAAATGAGTCTTTTTATAGAGGGATAATTGGCTCCCTTCTATACTTAACTACCAGTAGACCAGACATTATGTATGCTACATGTGTCTGTGCTAGGTACCATGCAAGCCATAAAGAATCTCATTATACTGCAGTTAAAAGAATTTTGAGATATCTTAAGGACACACCTAATCTTGGTCTTTGGTACCCTAAGAATAGAGACTTTCTACTAACAGGTTTTTCAGATGCAGACTTTGCAGGTTGCAAAGAAGATAGAAAGAGCACCACTGGCACATGTCAGTTTCTAGGTGGTAGATTGGTGTCATGGAGCAATAAGAAGCAGACAAGTATGGCAATTTCCACTGCTGAGTCTGAATATGTTGCTGCAGACAGCTACTGTGCTCAGCTTTTATGGATTCAACATCAACTTCAAGACTATGATTTCAAGGTAAGTACAACTCCACTATTTTGTGATTCTACAAGTGCTATTTCTATTGCTAGAAATCATGTATCATATAGCAGAACAAAGCATATAGAAATTAGATTTCACTTCATTAGAGAGCATGTTGAAAAAGAAGATATTTGTTTAGAATTTCTCACCACAAATAATCAAATTGCTGACATGTTTACTAAACCACTAGATGAAACTAAATTCAATTATTTTAAAATTAAATTAGGCATGTTAAACCTAGAGTAACTTAGTAAATCTGACTAAGTAATTCTATGTCGACACAAAAGGAAATCTGTGTTGACATATAGTAGTTGATGTCGACACAAAAGGAAATCTGTGTTGACATATAGTAGTTAGTGTCGACACATAAGAAAAGTTGTGTCGACACAACAAAATAGTGGTGAGATAGTGGTGTCGACACTCAGAGTTTGGTGTCGACACATAGAAGTTCTATCATTTAGATAGTAGTGTCGACACATACAGTCGTCTGTGTCGACACGCAGATATTAGAGTCGACTGTTAAGAAGTCTATGTTGACACATCGCAAACTATGTCGACACATAGTGTTGTCTGACTCTGTCGAGACATTAGACGTCTGTGTCGACACAATATCTACAGTGTCGACACATTAAGTATTTATTACACCGCCTTTTGACCTTCTGTGTTGTCAAACATGTACAACCACGTGTCTGGCGAGTGAGGTCACCAAGAACCGCACCGGGCGGTCCAGATCGTCCAAGCAACAGGCAAGCCCCGCAAAGGACTGAAAATTGTGGGCGAGCTCGACAAGGAGATGGCGAACACGAGCTCGTCATTCGTCGACCGCGAGCTCGGTATCCGCCGAGCTAGAACAGAATCGTCAAGCTTAGGTCGACTTATGACGACCAATGGATGGGCGAGCTCGCCGTCCCAGCTCGCGCCATCGCAGAGGAGCTCGATAACAGCAGGCGAGCAGGATCTGCCGAGGTGGCCAGGCTTCCCAGCTCGCCCAGATATACGAGGCACTTTTTACTGTTTTGCACCCGTTGGTCTGCCCATAGCCCTTCAAAACAACGGAGTTTGGCTGTTGGCAGACCCGACCAAGGGTTTTTTGGTAATTTCAGGTCGGTTCAGTTTGGTTATTGGTAGTTCAGATTCTAAAAATTATAAATAGTACCCAAGGGGTACCCCAGAAGGCATGCTTCGTGTGCTCTGCTGCTCCAGTTTTCAAGTGCTTTCTGAGGGTACCTTAGCTCGGCCTCTGGCTAAGGAGGGGAAGCACTCTCAGATCTTCCGGGTGTGTGGTGGGTCCTCCCCGCCGAGCCCTTAGGTTGGTTCCTCTTGTTTCTTCTGTTGTTTTTCTTGTAGGAGCGAAGTAGGTGCGCGACCACCCCTTCCCCGAGGGCGAACTCCACAGGATACCGAGGTTTCGGTTTCAACATTTTGGTGCGGTGAGCGTGGAGCGTGGTCAGTGCAGAAAAGATTCAGCGAGCCCGATGACAGGAGGACAGGGATCTGACAGTCCGGAGTCGCCGCCCCCCCCCCCCCCCCCCCCCCCCCCCCCGCCTCTCGCCACAATGAGGATGTTCGAGGATTTCAGGAGTGAGGTGCTGAACCTCATCAAGTTCGCACTCGACACGTGGGCCGAGTGCTCGACCCCAGCAGCCCAGATCGCGGCCGCACCCTCTTTGGGCGAAGACGCCCCCGGCAGGCGAGCTGGGAAGGAGGTGGCCGAGGAGGGCCGGGGTTGCGAGCTCCCCGAGCACGATCTCTTCCCTGGATCGGCAGGACGAGGCCGGTTCGGCGAGCTGGGCTCACGAGACTCGCCAGCTCGCCCATTGGGGGGAGGAAGCCCCTTCAGTGACTTGGTTTCCTCTGCCCCAGTTCTAGATGGGTTCAGGGAACCCAAAATGTCCTACTACACCGGGAAGGGAGATCCGGTCCAGCACGTTCAATGGTTCGAGGATGTGGTTTCAATCCGGCAGATGTCGGACGGGTTCAAGTGACAAATTTTCGCTATCACCCTCAAGGAGAAGGCAAGGGAGTGATTCGACCAGCTACCGGCCAACTCCATCTACTGCTTCGAGGACCTGCACCGGGGATTCATGCTGAGGTTCACCACCTCGAAGAGGAGGAAGAAGGAGTCAGAATCCCTGTTCCACATCAAGCAGGGGGTGAATGAGATGCTGGGAAGCTACGTGGATCGTTTCCAGGAGGAGGTTACCCAGGTCCAGGAGATGCCAGGCCATAGTTTGATGATGGCCTTTAGCCTGGGCCTGCAGCAGGGATTCTTAAGGATGGAGCTGAAGAGAGTTCCCCCCTCTCCTACGAGGAGCTGATGGAGAGGGCGGCGAGAGAAGTCGACGGGGAGGCGTCAAACCCAGAGTTTGAGCGGAAACTTGCCAGGTGGGCCACGGAGGAGGAGAAGGAATCGAGTGGAGGAAGGGGACAGGAAGAGAGGAGAGGAGCGCCCCGACAGAGGGAGTAGAGGCAGCTCCAGGGGCCGCAGCAACCTAGGTGGGGGGTATCATGAGCCCGACTGTCGGCTAGGCTGGAGGCCTAAGTGGAAAGGGTAGGGTTCATAGAGAGGATACCCAGGAAGGGATCGCCATCAAGGGGGGCAAGATCAATTCTACCCCCTGGGCTGGAGGCAGACCCAGAGGTCCCGACTCCCCGATCAAGAAGAGGCTATGGACATAGCCATGGGGGAGAGGAGGAGAGTAGCAAGGCGGAGGAGGAGAGAAGTTAGGACGGAGTTGCCTTATTGCGACTTCCATCAGGAGGAGGGGCACGCCACGACCACGTGCCTGGAGTTCCTTGAAATGAGAGGGAATAGGGAACAACAACAGCAATAGAAGTTGCAGGGGCGCCAGGAAGTGAGGATCGAGGTGGTCCTGCCTCGGAGGACCGTTGCGAAGACCGGGTGGACGTTGGTACCCGAGGAGGGATCAGAGTGATCCATGGGGGGGGGGGGGGGTCGAGGATTCCCGAAAGGCGAGCCTCCACACCATGTATCGTCGGAGCGTTGCCTCCACATCCCAAGCCCCACCCCCAGAAGAGAGGATCACCTTCTCCAGAAGCGACATGCCGAATCACGAGGATCCATTCTGTGATGCGCTGGTCATCAAGGTAGCCATCAAAAAATTTACCGTCTCTCGGATCCTTGTTGACAACGGAAGCTCCGTCAACGTCGTCTTCAAGAAGGCGTTTGACGCGATGAAGGTGGAGGAGAAGAGAGTGCTAGCCTCGGACGGACCCTTGTTCGGGTTTTTAGGGGAAAGGAAGGAAGTGGAGGGAGGAGTCGGCCTCCATGTCACCCTTGGGGGGGGGGGGGGGGTGGCAGTCCAGGAACTGTAGGTTCGTCATTGTAGATGCCCCCAGCATCTACAACGCCATCTTCGGGAGGCCCCTTATCAGCGCCTTCCACTGCATCCCCTCATCATTCCATCAGTTCTTGAAGTTCAATGCTGAGGGGATTCAGGTCAGGGTCAGGGGGGGCCCCAAGGTGGTGCGGGAATGCTATGTCACCGCTGTGAACTCCATCTCTTGGCAGGAGGGAGCCAAGGAGATGGGGCGAAGAATGGAGGAGGCTGAGCAGGAAGCTGGCAGGGAGGAGCTGGAGGTGGAGATCTGCGCTGAGAAGGAGGCGGCAGGAAGAGATTAGGAGGAGACGGCCGAAGTGATGGCCATGGAGGAAGAGGTGGAGGTGGAGGTCCCCGTTCCGGAAGAAAGGGATGCTGAAGTATGGGGGGAGCAGTCTAGATTGGAGGATGCATAGGAAGTGGTGGAGTTGGAGGTCCTCACCCGTGGATGCAGGGTGGAGAAGGTCCGCGTCAGCGGAGGGCTGACCCCGGAAGACCAAGGCAGGATGCTGGAGTGCATCCAGAAGAATGTGGACATCTTTGCATGGAACGCCGCGAAGATGCCAGGGGTTGATGCGGATGTGGCCTGCCACTGCCTCAACCTGGACCCGGGAACACGCCCCGTCCAACAAAAGTAGAGGTCCACTGCAGACAAGCTGGCAGAGCCCATCAGAGAGGAGGTGGCAAAGCTCCTCAAGGTCGGCTTCGTGTCCGAGATCCAATACCCCGGCTAGGTCTCCAATGTGGTCATGGTCAAAAAGGGAGACGGCCGGTGGCGAATGTGTATCGATTTCTCTTTACTTAATAAAGCTTGTCCTAAGGACTGTTATCCTTTGCCTCGGATCGACGCGCTGGTTGACTCAGCCGTTGGTTTTTCTGTAATGAGTTTTCTAGATGCTTTTTCAGGTTATCATCAAATCAGGATGCACCCCCCGTCATCAAGGATGTCTCGTTCATCACGGGGGATGGATGCTACTATTACAAGATGATGCCCTTCGGACTAAAGAACGCAGGGGCGACCTGAAGATGATGGATAGGGTCTTCAAAGAGCAAAAGGGAAGGAAACTGGAGGTGTATGTGGATGACCTCATGATCAAGAGTCGGGATGTGGATTCCCACCTCTAGGACCTAGAGGAGACCTTTGCTACCTTGCGCAAGTACAAGATGCGATTGAACCCCCTGAAGTGTGTTTTCGGGGTTAGCCGGGGGAAGTTCTTGGGGCATCTCCTTACCCCTGCGGGGGTCGAGCCTAATCTTGACAAGGTCAAGGCTATCATGGAGCTAGGGTCTCCACGGAATACTAAGGAGGTGCAGCGCCTGACAGGGAAACTAGCAGGGCTAAGTAGGCTCCTCTCCCGGGCTGGGGAAAAGTGCTCCCACTTATTCAAAACGCTAAGGGGCGGTCAAAGGTTCGAATGGACCAAGGAGTGCGGGGAGGAATTCCAAGCCCTCAAGATGCAGCTGACCCAGGCTCCGCTGCTCCAAGGGCCCAAGGAGGGGGAAGACCTATTTTTGTATCTCGGGGTCAGGGTAGAGGCCCTGAGCTCCGTCCTAGTTTGGGAAGAGGGGAAGAAGCAGCTCCCTATTTACTACGTGAGTCGGGTCCTGAGGAAGGCCGAGCTCCGGTATCCAATTTTTGAGAAGCTGGCTTTTGCCTTGATCATCTCAGCCCGAAGGTTGCGACCTTATTTCCAAGCACACTCAATCCGAGTGATGACCGACCATCCTCTCCGCAACATCTTTGAGGGGGTGGAGCATTCTGGTAGGCTGGCCAAGTGGTCGGTAGAGTTGAGTGAGTTTGATGTCTCCTTCATTCCGCGCCTCTCGATCAAAGCTCAAGCGATGACCGACTTCTTGGCTGATTATGTGATTGAGGTGGCAGAGGAAGAGCTCACTAGTCCGACTCCTTGGAAGGTAAAGGTGGATGGCGCCTCAGGGAGGCATTCCCTAGGAGTGGGGGTGATCTTGGAGAGCCCACAGGGGACTAGGATTGAGCAGACGGTGGTGGTTCACTTTCCCATCACCAACAATCAAGCCGAGTATGAGGCCGTGATAGTAGGGCTGCGCTTAGCCAGGGAGCTAGGGGTGTTGGATGTGGAGGTCCTTGCCGACTCCATGGTGGTAGCTTCCCAGATTAACGGGGAGTTTCAAGCAAGAGAGCCTACCCTGCGATTGTACTTAGCCAAGGTAAAGGGGGTTATCGACACTTTCCAAACTTTTGCCATCCAACACGTGCCCCGGGAGGAAAATGAGCAAGTCAATCAGCTAGCAAAGCACGGTCCTCGGGTGGGGGGTACCATCACCGACCTATTCTGCCCCTCCATCGAAGAGGGGGAGCTCATGGAGATAGATCAGGGGCCTTCATGGATGGACCCAGTTGTAACTTTCCTTTCCACGGGAGAGTATCCGGAGGGGGCAGATAAGAAGAAGCTCATGCATAAGTCATCGTATTACCTCCTCCAGGACATGCAGCTGTATAGGAAGACACTATCGGGGATGTTGGATCGTTGCGTGGCCGAGGGGGAGGTACAAAGAATATTGGAGGAAGTCCACTTCGGAGAGTGTGGGAGCCACTCCGGGTGTCAGATCCTGGAAGGGGGGATTGTAAGGCAGGGGTACTTCTGGCCCACCCTAGGCCACGATGCAATGGAGTTCACAAGAAGGTGCCACAAATGCCAGCTGTTTGCCCCCCTCCAGCTACAGCCGGCCCAACGGCTCAAAAGTATCACGGCCCCCTGGCCCTTCACCATTTGGGGAATGGATTTTGTTGGGCCGTTCCCCCATGCCAGTGGGCAGAGGAGGTTCCTCCTAGTAATGATCGATTACTTCTCCAAGTGGTTGGAAGTGAAGGCGCTGGCCAAAATGACCTCCCAGGTTATCAGGAACTTTGTTTGGGGGGAGATCATCTGCCGCCATAGGCTGCCCTAGGCCATTGTCACGGACAACGGGCCCCAGTTCTCCAGCGCAGAGATCACCAGTTTTTGCGAGCAGCTTGGAATCGACCTCAGGTTCTCCTCGGTCCATCACACCAGGAGAAATGTGCAGGTGGAGGCCGCGAACAGGATCATTGTCAACCTCCTGAAAAAGAAAGTGGAAAATCTGAAGGGAAGCTGGGTGGATCAGCTCCCCACGGTTCTCTGGGCCCTGAGGACCACCCCCAACACAGCTACCGGAGAGAGCCCTTTCAAACTCTCTCATGGGTGCGAGGCAATGCTCTCCGTGGAATTTGAAGTTCAGACACCTCGAGTTGTTGCGGACAAGGAAGGTAGGGAAGAATGGCAGGCTGAGAACGAGGAGGAGCTGCAGCTCTCCCTTGACATGGTGGAAGAACTGCGGGATCTTTCCACCCTCCGATAGGAAGAGGTGAAGAGAAGGATGGACAAGTACTTCGACAAGCACGTCTGAGTCAAACAATTTGTGGAGGGTGTTGGGTATTACATCCACATTAACCCAGATTTGATGAAGTCACCCTGGAACTAAGATGAATTAAGTTGTATTTGATGCTTGGTTTGAGTTATATGTTTGCAGGAATTTCACTGGGAAGTGTAGACCAATGTTAGTCCACAGTGGGTCACCAAACACAGGAACTGTGCAATGTAATCCCTCATTACATATTCCAAGGTGTTGACTCATGAGTGGTCGCTCTTTTGGGATACACTTCATATTCAAGCTATTGGACTTTGGGAAAGGAATTGGAAGTTGACTACTCTAGAAAAACAGTTTTCCAACATCAAAAACTCTCCAAGTCTTTTACTCGAGTAGGTCTATAACTACTCGAGTAGTTTGGGCATAATTTACTCGAGTAAAGAAACCTTGTACTCGAGTACTTAAGAGTATCTCTCGTGTAGCTAAGTCATGTACTCGAGTAGACATAGTCATATACTCGAGTAGTATGCTTATATACTCGAGTAGATTACTCATTATACCCGAGTATTAAAAGCTTCTCTCATCAAAACTTTTCTAAGTCATGGACTCGAGTAAGTATACTCACATACTCGAGTAGACAGAATCATACTCGAGTAGTTCATTATACCTACTCGAGTAGATCATGTTTCACTCGTGTACCTTGAACTTTTCCTCTCCAGAATGTTCTAAGTCTTTTACTCGAGTAGAACTTTCACCTACTCGAGTAGATTATTTCCTCTCGAGTAGTTTAGTTCAACTACTCGAGTAGTTGCTTGCTGACATCTTCAGAATTTTTCTAAGTATCCCACTCGAGTAGTACTTCATGTACTCGAGTAGTTTATATAATATACTCGAGTAGTTTTTCCTGTACTCGAGTAGATCCTTTATGAACTTGAGTAAGTCACTCTACATACTCGAGTAGCTCTTCCTGCTTACTCGAGTAATTGATTTCTACCCACTCAAGTAGCCTATCTTTATATACACGAGTATGTTCTCCTTCATGTGTTCGAGTAGTTATTCAACTACTCGAGTAGCTATTCACTTACTCATGTAGTTGTCTGAACCTTTTCTGAAATTTGTCTAAGTCCTTTTTTTGATGGGATTTTAAAATCACGCGACATGATTGGTCCACGTGTACACCATTATGACCGATTATGACCGTTAGTCTCTCCTATATAAGGTCTTATCAGAAAATGACAAACCCTAAGTATTCTCCAAGCTTTCTTGTCATTTTATTTCGAGAAAAATTCTTCAGCCGACTCCTCCCTGTTTTCCCGAAACGGAAGCCGCCGCCGCCACCATCTTCTCCGGCCACTGCTTCTAAGGTCAGAGGATTCATTCTGAAGAAAGTTACAGATCGAGATCGACATCACCGTTCATCTTCTCTCTCTGATTCTGCAAAATCTAGAAGATCCAGATCTGGGCCGAGACTTTCTTCAACGATTTCTGATAGTGCTGCAAAGTCCATAAGAAGAAGTTTTCTGGCCATTTCATCAGATCTGATTGGATTTACTGTTTGTATAATTTTCCAAAACTTTATTAATCTTGTAGGAGAAAGTATCTCCGAGTGTAGGAGCTTTTCACTCCGAGTTTGTAGGAAGTGTTATCTTCCGAGGTGTAGATCCCCTTGTTTGGATCGAATTTGTAGGAACTTTGTTCCGAGGATAGGATCGATATTTGATCCGAGATAGTGGAGTAGTCGAGTCTAGTTGATTGCTAGATCGGTGAGGGAAAGTGGATGTACCCAAGGTTGGGGAACCACTATAAATCTTGTTTCGTCTGTGATATAGGTAGATAGTTCGATGTTGTGCTCTAATTATCTTTTATTCCGCAAAAGACGCACAACTCACCTATTCACCCCCCTCTAGGTGATTTAGGTTGACAACCGTTTTCTTTCAGAGGGGGACTTGGTGCTGAGGAAGGTGGATGCAGCAGGGAGATCGCCAACCATGGGGAAGCTTAACCCCAGCTAGGAAGGCCCATTTATTGTAACAGAGGCGTTGAGATCAGGGGGTATCGGCTCCAAAATGTGGAGGGCGAGACCCTAAGTCTCACCTAGAGTGGTGATGACTTAAAACAATTTTTCCCTTGAAGCTTGTAAGTTGTGCCTTGATTTTTAATGAAAACTCTTTAATATGCCAATATTGTCACTATGAGTTCGCATGAAGAAGTAAAGTAAATTTGGACCCCGAGCAGATCCTGCTGTCAGGCTCTCACCTACCTGGCAGGGCTGGAAGTCACTCGGTGTTGTCCTTGGGCCTCGAGAAGATCCCGCTGTCATGCTCTCACCTAGCTGGCAGGGCTGGAAGTCACTCGATGGTATTAGTAGTGGACCCCGAGCAGATCCCCCTGTCAGGCTCTCACCTAGCTGGCATGGCTGGAAGTCACTCGGTGTCATCCTTGGGCCTCGAGCAGATCCCGCTATCAGGCTCTCACCTAGCTGGCAGGGCTGGAAGTCACTCGATGGTATTAGTAGTGGACCCCGAGCAGATCCTGCTGTCAGGCTCTCACCTAGCTGGCAGGGCTGGAAGTCACTCGGTGTCATCCTTGGGGCTCGAGCAGATCCCGCTATCAGGATCTTACCTAGCTGGCAGGGCTGGAAGTCACTCGATGGTATTAGTAGTAGACCCCGAGCAGATCCCGATGTCAGGCTCTCACCTAGCTGACAGGGCTAGAAGTCACTCTGTGTCATCATTGGGCCTCGAGCAGATCCCGCTGTCAGGCTCTCACCTAGCTGGTAGGGATGGAAGTCACTCGATGGTATTAGTAGTGGAACCCGAGCAGATCCCGCTGTCAGGCTCTCACTTAGCTGGCAGGGCTGGAAGTCACTCGGTGTCATCCTTGGGCCTCGAGCAGATCTCGCTGCCAGGCTCTCACCTAGCTGGCAGGGCTGGAAGTCACTCGATGGTATTAGTAGTGGACCCCAAGCAGATCCCGCAGTCATGCTCTCACCTAGCTGGCAGGGCTGGAAGTCACTCGGTGTCATCCTTGGGCCTCGAGTAGATCCTGATGTCAGGCTCTCACCTAGCTGGCAGGGCTGGAAGTCACTCGATGGTATTAGTAGTGACCCCAAGCAGATCCCTCTATCAGGCTCTCATCTAGCTGGCAGGGCTGGAAGTCACTCGGTGTCATCCTTGGGCCACGAGCAGATACCGCTCAGGCTCTCACCAAGCTGACGGGCTGAAGGTCACCTAAATAAGTCCTTCCCCCGCAGGTAGTGCCTAACAAACCTGGCCTTTCCAAGAGAGGAGAGCTCGAAATGGGGGAGTTTGAGCTCGCTGTGCCAGCTCGGGCTCGATAGAAGATCGACAAGTTAGAGCCTTGGGCCTCTCCAAGAGGAGGCGAGTCCCGCCGGGCCACCTCGTCCCCCCGCTATGTTTTACTTGGGACGATTTAGAAAGGTTGGTCTCACATTGATGAGATGACGGATAGCTCGCGAGCAAGCTGGAGCGAATCGTAAGAATTGGCAAGACAGGCCCTGGGACCTCGCTAGGGGGAGGCTAATCCCGCCGAGAGGCCCCGCCCCCTCCTTATTTTACTTGGAAAAATTCAGTAAGTTTGATTTTTTGATTAAGAAGGGCAAGGACAGCTCGCGAGCGAGCAGCGGCGAAGCCCCTGGGAATTGCCGAGCACTCAAGGTACTCACTCGCGGGCGCGTACCGATGATTATCCTACTCTCAGTACCTGTCTATGTAGAGTCGCCTGGGGAAATACTCGCGGACATGCAGAACACAGCAAAAAGAAAACAAAGAAAATGGCACGGGCCTCCCCCCCGCCGGACCGGTCCTCCCCCTCGCCCGATTGATCCTGGAAGCCCTTCCCGAACATTGCATACAGGCTATCCTCCTTCTCGCTGGGCGGCGTCACCGGGAACAAGCTCGACATCAGGTCCTTGGAGGAGATCTCCTCGCACCCCTGCACCAGCACCCCCATCTCCTTCATCATTTGGAGGGTGCACTCGGCCGCTTGGATGGAGTTGATCCGCAGCCTCTCAGCGAGGTCGGCCTCGCCAAAGACCCGCTACCTCTTATAGGGGAGGGTAGGGTCGATGTCGCTGGCCGGGAAGAAGATCTCTGCCTGGCGGCGGGCCTCGCGGCTGAGGTTCTGATTCTCCTCCTTCAGCCTCGCATTTGCCCCCTCCAGCTCGGCAAGTCGGGCGCGCAGCTGGCCGATCTCCTCCTCCTGCTCGGCATTGCGAGCCCGCAGCTCCCCGACAGCCTTGTCATCCTGATGAAAGAGAGAAATTCGTTAACAGTGCAAAATATTTCAAGTAAAAAGAAGGAAGGAGCCTGATACTCACCAACCCGCCGGCGGCCTGGGCGAGGAGACCCTCGGCGATGCCGAGCTACCTCGCCTGGTCGGCGGCCTTGTCCTTGGCGACATTGCTGGCTTGCTCAGCTTTTAGGAGTTGATTGCTGAGGGCAAAGCTACGACGGGTCAGCATGTGGTGGAGCTCCATGGTCCTTAGGTGGGCCTGTAGACCCTCATGGACGAGCTGCCGTAGGGTCATGTTCTTGTATGCCTTGGCATCCTCGCAGCCATAGAGGCCGAAGCCGAGGGCATATGCATGGCTAGTGGAGGGCTCGCAGTCATGCCAGGACGGATGCAGAGTGCAGATGAATACCCGATGGACCAGCTCATCCCACTGTACCATGGGATCCCCCGCCGAGTCCTTCCACCGCCCCCTGAAGTTGAAGAGGGGATGTTGTTTCGGCGCCCCGCACTTGTGAGCCGCCCTCTTCACCGAAGGAGGTGGGGAGATCGCCGCCGCAGAAGAAGGAGCCTCGCTGCCCTTCCGGCCTTTGTTAGTGATCTCCTTCAGTGGACTCTCCGGTGACGCGTCGGGGGGGGGGGGGGGTCTCAGTCGAGCTTATGTATTTGGGGCTAGATTGATGTTGTTGATGTTGTTTTCCCCGTGGAGCGAGCACGACCTTCTTCATCTTTTTTGCTAATTTCTGGCGGTGTGGCGGGTTCGACCCCGCATCCTCATGCCGCCTCTTGCTAGAAGAGGGTTGGGAGAAGGCCGCCTCATCTCGTCAGGCCGCCGCCGCCGCCTTTTTGCGAGCAAGGGTCTCCGGGTGCGACCCCGGGTCCGCAAATGGCTGGTTCGCGGGAATCAACCGCTCCCCTGCAAGGAGAAACTTGGAAAAAAGTTAGAAGATTTTCTACAAGCAATATGGTGAGCTCGGCAGTCTGGCGAGTTCGGCAATGTGGAGAGAACAATACCTTCGTCGGGTAGAACGGGGAGGAGCGCGTCGAGGCCCCTTCGCAGGAAGGCGACCTCGAAATCCTTGTGGAGGAAGTATTTGTGGAGCTCGGCATCATTGCCGGATACGGCCGGCGGGCGGTAGACCTCCTCGCCTTTTTGCTGCGGCGAGTACGGGATGTTGCCGAGATCGCCCTTGATAAAGGCGATCCCGGTCATCCAGTTGTGGTGCTTGTTCGCGATCTCATGAACTTTGATCAGCGAGCCGCAGACGTAAGCGACCCCATCCGGCATGGCCTTGTAAGAGAAGAGCTTCCTGAACACTGTCAGGTTGAACTCTATCCTCTCTCGCCGGAGGTAGCTCGCAAATGCCACCATCATGGCGATGGCGTTGGAGTTCAGCTGCGCGGGTACCACGCCGTAGTACTTCAGAATTTGCCGGACCTCTGGCCACAGGGGGAGGCGCAACCCCACCTTAAAATGAGAAATGGGGAAGGTGATCTCTTCGTCGTAGAAGGTGTTGATGGCCTCCCCTGCCTCGGCCGGCGGGCCTTGAAGTACGGTGGTACGTATTCCGTCTCGAACTTCGCGAACTCCTCCTTGCTGGTATGCCCCTCGAAGAAGCAATAGTCAGTGAAGTGCTGGGCGCACTTGCTGCGTCCATCAGCGTCGGGATTGGTCTTGCCCATGCTCGCGAAAGAAGACGAGGCACGAGTAAGAAGAAGAAAGAAGCGCAGAGAGAGAGAAAGAAATAAAAGCATAGTATGGGGGTTGGTGGGGGGGGGGGGGGCTATTTATTGAAAAAGAAATATGTGGTCAGGCCATCCAATCGGCTCAGCTCGCCGCCCCAGCTCGCCTCCCCAACTCACCACCCCAGATCGCCGACTTCCGGCGCGTCCCAACCAAGGCTAAGTCAAACATCGCAATATATTATTTGAATAACGCATGTCCAAGAATATTCTAAAATTATTTATTACAGAGACCAAGTTCAGGAATAAAAAAGCGGGGCGCGTGAGCAAGGGGAGCATCAGGAGGCGAGTACCGGTCGGTTCGGCAAAGGAGCCGCCCTCTTATCTACCCCGGTCTCGCGGCTCCCGCCCGCCAGACTGCCGCACGCAGAGAAGCTCACGGATCCTCCCCGAATTCCTCTACGCCTCTGAGAGGCCATCGTCTATCTTGTCCAGAAGCCAGGAAGGAGACATCAGCTCGCCAGCCTGGCCGCTTAGCACCTCGTCGGCAAAACGCGCGTAGTCGCGTTGTAGCCTCTCGTTGACCCCCTGCACCCCGCGCAGCTCACACACCAGCTTCTTGAGAAGCTTAACCTCCCTCCTCATCAGCTCGCCTTGATCCACATCGGGGCCCAGGTAAGAGTCCGTCGCGCTCGGGGAGGGGAGTGGAGAGTAGTGGGCTGCCCGCGAAGTCTCCTCGGCAGCGGATTGGCTGGGTGGAACTTTTAAGTCAAACGTCAGCAAAAAGAGGAATGCATGAAAAGATCATGGGGCAAGAATCCAAGCAAAATTGACCTGACGAGCTCGGCAACTCGAAGGAGATGCGGGGAGGAATGAACCTTAGATCCTTCCCGCGACCTGGGCCGCGAGTCCCCGGTGAGAGAAGCTCGAATCCCGGGGTAGGGATGGTTCCCATACCCGCACCCGCGGCCACATCAGTTCACCGAGGAGAGGGGGCGCGCACCGGGGAGCTCGGCCACTGCGAGCTCAACCCCAAGGTCCCAAAGGGAGGGGATGGCTCCCGGTGGCGGTTTTTCGGAGTCATGAACCGTGAGTCCCCAAGAGTGGTCTTGGCTCGCGGGGTGGCGTCTCGCGGTGCAGTGTCTTCTACACCATTAGGGCGGCGGTCTGGGTCGTCGCAGACCTCGACGATGTTCCTCCCTCTTTCAGAGTTAGGCAGAGTGGAGGAGCCGGTCTCGTGCTCCAAGGTGGCCCTCAGGTCGTTATAGATGGGCTCGACCGTGTGGGGGAACAATTTCATCTTCTTGGAGCTGGGCTCAATAGAGCCACCCTGTGACACAGCGGCAGGGACCGCCGTCAGGGCGGCTACACGAGCTGCAGAAGTCTGGCGAGCTCGGTCTAGACGCTCTTGAATCTCCTTGGGGAGAGGTATCTTGGCAGGGTTAGAGCAAAGGGAATGGCAAGTGTCAGGCATGTAAGCAGGTGCATATATATAGTCGTAGGTGGGCCCCACCCGAAGATTCCCTCCATCCCACCACGCACTCTCCAAACACTTGGAGTTGGATGTCTCTTTCCGAGCTTTGCCAAGCTCAAAAAGAGCGGGGATTATGTACAACCCTGTGTCTAGCGAGTGAGGTCGCCAAGAACCACACCGGGTGGTCCAGATCGTCCAAGCAACAGGCAAGCCCCGTAAAGGACTGAAGATTGTGGGCGAGCTCGGCAAGGAAATGCCGAACCCGAGCTCGGCATTCGTCGACCGCGAGCTCGGTATTCGCCGAGCTAGACCAGAATCGTCAAGCTCAGGCCGACTGATGGCAACCAATGGATGGGCGAGCTCACCGTCCCAGCTCGCTCCCTCGCAGAGGAGCTCAGCAACAGCAGGCGAGCAGGATCTGCCGTGGTGGCCAGGCTCCCCAGCTCGCCCAGATATACGAGGTACTTTTTACTATTTTGCCACCGTTGGTCTGCCCATAGCCCTTCAAAACAGCGGAGTTTGGCTGTTGGTAGACCCGATCAAGGGTTTTTTTTGGTAATTTCAGGTCGGTTCAGTTTGGTTATAGGCAGTTCAGATTCTAAAAACTATAAATAGGACCCAAGGGGTACCCTAAAAGGCATGCTTCCTGTGCTCTCCTGCTCCAGTTTTCAAGTGCTTTCTGAGGGTACCTTAGCCCGGCCTCTAGCTAAGGAGGGGAAGCACTCTCAGATCTTTCGGGTGTGTGGTGGGTCCTCCTCGCCGAGCCCTTGAGTCTGTTCCTCTTGTTTCTTCTATTGTTTTGCTTGTAGGAGCGAAGTAGGTGCGCGACCACCCCTTCCCCGAGGGCGAACTCCACAGGAGACCGATGTTTCGGTTTCAACAAAACATATAAATAGGTCACAGAACAACTTTGTCGACTACACTTTCAACATTTTCAAAACCAAATCTTTGAGTCGACAAACCTTCATCTCTCTTCTCCTCAAATTTCTCGTCACCAATGACGCCAAAATTGGAGAACAACATCAACGAAGGCTATGAATTAGTTCGCGATGCTTTTGAGAGTGCTGCAACTGAGATCAGAGATGTGATAACCCTAATCAAATAAAGTGGCTTGGAATATCTAGTTTTAGAACCTACCAAGATCTGGAAGAAGGAGGTTCTTGAATTCTATACAGCAGTAACCATGGATTCAACTGGATTGAATATTAAGTCATCAATTCAAGGAAGCAAGGTGAAACTTACACAGAAGCATCTGAGGAAGACACTATAGTTTCCCAGGACTCAGGAAGGTGATGAAGTCTCATCTTCAATGACAAAAGAAGCACTTCAATGGTGTGGACTGGATCCCACCACTAAGATTGAATCATCAATATAGAGGAAGGGGATGAACTCCCAAGGAAAGTTTCTTTCAGAGATTATGGGAAAAGTAATTCTCTACAAACCAGGAGGACACGATAGGATCTCAGCCTATATTTTTAGCTTAATGATCAGAGTTATTTTCAGAGTAAAAACTAACTGGTCTGCTGTGATCTTTGAAAAGATCAAGGAAAGTTTAAAGAAACCTAATCTAGGAAGAATACTGAGTCTGTATCTGGCAATGAATATTCCTGAAGCGATGAAGCACACAACAGAATCTAGGATAAACCACATGAGAAGGATGGATATGAAAATACTATCCAGGTGGGAAAGAGTTCTGACAAAGGATGGTTCTACACCACAGAAACAACCACAACTAAAAAAGAAAAACACAACCCCCGGGGTAGCTGAATCTTCTAGTGATTCAGATGAAGAAGCGGTCTTCAGATCAGAAGATGAAAGACCAGAAATTGTTAGAAAATCACCTACTCTTGAGACTGCTGATGATAGTCAGATGCAGAGGGTGCAGATGGATCACTTTCAGGGGGAGCTGATGGAGCAATTCCAGGGTGAGCCTCTACAAGTTCCAGTTTCCCAAGCTCCATCACCTTCAAAGGATGCTCATGAGACCGAGCAAGCTTAACTAGTGACTGACACAGTCACTGAGACAATAGTTGAGGTAATAAATGATATAAATCACGTTGGTAAAAATACTGAGTCTGATACACTATTTGTGCTACCTGATGTTGAACATACTACTCAAGTCTATGTCCAAGCACAGGATGTTGCAATGGATGACATCTCTACATGTGATGTCCCTCCATCTACTGCACAGTAGCAAGATATTCCTCCAGTTCAACTGCAACAAGAATTCACTCTTGAGGAATTGTTTCCTGACTTACAAGAAGTAAGGACTGAGGAGGAGGAGCCAAGGACTGAGGGGGAGTAGCCAAGGACTGACAATTCACTGCCCTCTAGTCCAAAGGACATAGTGAACATTGAAAGTTCTTCTAAATCTGATGATGGAGAAGCACTCAAAGAAAAGAAGAGAAAACTGATGGTTTACAGGAAGAAAAGCTCAAGCTATAAGAAAGCTTTACAGACTGCCTCACAACAACCAACCCCAGTAGTTGACTACATTTCAATGTTGGTGGATCTGCAAGTTAAACTAGATGAACGAAGAGCAGCCATGGAAAATATATGGATGAAAGTCACAAATACCTCCAGTTTACCTTGGCTCAAGACGTTAAATCAATAAGATTTGAAGTCAATCAGAATAAGAAGGAGATGACAGATTGCTTCTATAAGGGAGGTAATGCTGTAGTTTATCTGGCCAAGCAGCAACAAGAGGCCATGACTCAAAATGATGACATAGTAGTTAAGCAAGGATATGTTCTGAAAAATCAGCTCAGGATGAATGATAATCTTACTGAATCACATAATGTGATTGTTACTGAGTTAAAGAATACTGCAACTGCATTAACTGAGGAAAGGGCTAAAGAGAAGTTAGAGTTTGATAAGAAACTTCAAGATAATTTAACCACTTTCCAATCTTCCATTCAAGCCTCTCAAAAGATCATATATGCTCAGCTACATAAGTTTAGAGCTTATTATACAGAAGGAACCAACTACTTAGCTGATCAAATCAAATTTCAGAAAGATGATCTCAGGAATCATGTTAAGAGAGAAGCCATAAAGAGGGAGAGGTTGTTAGTCACTGCAGGCTCTGATCATGCCAAATGGATAACTAATTCTATCAGAGCCACTCTTGTATATCCTCCCTTGTGTGATGATGATAATATAGCTGAGTCAGGCATTCAAGCTACATGAATTGAAGGGGGTTAGCAGGAGATAGCTCAAATCATATACCCTCTTTCTAACTTTGAGGGAATTCAACAACTGGTTCACTAGATGTACAGCCATCCAGCGGCTACTAAGAATGTTATAATTGAGAAAGTGGAAATGTTAGAGGTAGCATTGAATAAAGAGCAAGAAGCTCAACTCTCAAAGAAAAGGTTTAGAGAGCAGGCTGAACTGAAGCCTGATTTTGAAAGATGGAGTCCCACCTCCAGAAATATAATACTCACTACCTGGTAAGCTGTCAAAGACAAAATGCATGATAGAGGCAAGTGGTATTCTGAACTTGAGTGGAGCAAATATCTGCAGAGACAAGATGCTATACATCAATTCAGAAGGGATCACAAGGCTGGGAAAATACCTGTTACAGCTGTGGACCCCAGTAAATACTTTCCCAAGCCTTATCACTATTTTGAAAGACAAAAGTTAAGGCTGAAGAACTTAAAAAGAAGGATCTCAAAGGCAAGAAGCCAGTTGAAGATACTGAAGCTCCAGTACAAGCAAGGGTCCAGTCTAGCAAAGGCATGGTGATCAAGGAGCATGATCAGCCTTAGGATAGATTGACTAGATTTTAGAATATTGTAATCTTCAGTTTTAAAATCTATGTAATCTATTGTTAACAAACTTTTTTTTGAAGTTTAAACAAAACATTGATTCATGCTTATTATGTTTGTATCATATTCTGTGGTGATATAATATACTTGTTTTGTTTATATGTTACCCTGTCATTGAATGCTTTTATACATCATATTGTTTATTTTATTATAAGTGATGTATATCATTGACTAAGGGTTATGACTTCTCCAAATAGGGGGAGATTGTTGGGTACATTAGAAAATGTGTACCAGATTTGGAGAAGCCTCACCTAACTAAATGATATGCATCAAGTTGTATTTGATGTTGTGTTGAGTTATCATGTGCAGGTTAAGTAAATGGAAGAAAAATTTTCTAAGTATAAATGTCGACACTTGGGAATGGCTGTGTCGACACCAAGGGCCAGATTGTGTCGACACCCAGAATTTGTGTCGACACACAGAAAATATGTCGACAACGCTGCGTCGACACCAACGGACAGATTGTGTCGACACCCAGAATTTGTGTCGACACACAGAGAAGCTGTTGACACATTCCAGAATTCTGTCGATAACGACTGTGTCGACACACAGAACTTGTGTCGACACACACCAGAATTCTGTCGACACCAACTTTGTCAAGACAAGAAGTGATTGTGTCGACACACAGGAATTGTGTCGACACATTCTATAGAAGCTGTGTCGAGAAGTAAAAGTGAAGCTGTGTCGACATCATCAAGACTTATGTCGACACATGGACTATGTGTGTCGACACATGTGAAGTATTCACTCGACACTCTCTGCTGCTGAGTCAAAGTCCAATGAAGGTTGAAGTAATACAACTGGAGACTTGACAGCTATCATTACTGACATTGCTGTCACATCTGTCAGAGGTGTCAGAAGACCGTTTGGAACCGGAATAGCCGGTAACCATCGATGAAGCCTATATATAGATATGCTTTCTCAACAATTGGCATCGATTGTGAAGAAGTGATCGTGAACACGATCAGTGAATGAAGAATAATCTTTGAAGGATTGAGGATCCAGAAGAAGAGAAGGAAGAAACAGTCAACAGATTGTAGAGAGAGAAAAATAAGAAGGAGAGAAGTCCTCATCCAGGAAGGCAGATCCTGAACAGTCTGCCAGAAGAATTCAGATCAATTTTGAAAAAAAATTCAGATTAATTTCTGAATAAGAAGGAAGCTGATTGTAGATCAACTCCAATACCAAGAAGATCAACCTTACTTTGTTCAGATTCAAGAAGCTTTGAAGAAGCTAAGACAGGTTGATCCTTAAGTAATCAGTTATATCAAGAACTGATTAAGAAGCCTTCAACTAATTCTCTCTCCATCTGGTTGAAGATATTATTATCTTTTCATCAATAAATTTTGTAGGATCTGTAATAGATCTGAGTGTAGGAGATTTATTTCTCTGAGTTGTAAGCCTAAATTATAAAGGCTGAGGTAGGGCTGAGTGCCTGAGGTAGGGGAATCTTTTCCCTGAGTTGTAGGCCTGTGAAAGAGGCTGAGGTAGGGCTTTTGCTTGAGTTGTAGGAGTGGGGTTTCACTCTGATTTGTAGGCCTATGAAAGAGGCTGAGTTATGGCAAGTGCCCGAGTTGTAGGAGTGTGGATTCACTCTGAGTTGTAGGAACCATTCTTGGTTCTGAGCTGTAAGATCTGCGGATTTGAGAATAAAGAAGGAAGTTAGGCCGAATCTAGTACACTGCTAGATTGGCGAAGGGGGAAAGTGGATGTACCCATCATTTGGGGAACCACTATAAATCTGGTGTGTAATCTGTGGAATGCTGTGTGTATGTGAATGCTGTGCTGTGATATCTGCTAAATAAATTGCTAAACTAGATAGATTTGTCTGCCTAAGTTAGAAAAAAATTGAACCTATTCACCCCCCTCTAGGTGTTTAGGACATCTTGAAACCAATCCTTTCAATATATGTTTTGAAATTGTTTTCCATAATGACAAATGTCTGATAAGGAATCCAAGTGATCAAAAGATCTTCTTGTCAGGCACTAGGAGATGGAACATTTATTTTCTAAATTTTTTAAGTGTAAATGAGAAATCACCCGTATGTCTTGTAGCTAGTGAGAAAGAGTCTCCGTGTGTGCAATGACATAAGAGGCTGGGTCATTTAAACTATAAAGCAATAAGCAAACTATTCTCTATGGACTTAGTTAGAAACAGTCCACAACACAAATGCTCCAAAGAAGGCTTATGTCCTGCATGTCAAAAATGCAAACAGACAAAAGAGTCCTTTAAGAGCATACAATCCAAAGACACTAAGAGGTGTCTATACATACTATATATGGATCTAATTGGTCCTATGCATGTTATTAGTTAGGGTAGGAAATCTTATACCTATGTGATTGTGGATGATCACTATAGGTTTGCTTGGGTATTCTTCTTAAGGAGAAAGACTGAAACACTAGACATCCTTGCTTATTTTGTCAAACAAATACAGAGTGAGATGAGATGTTCTGTGATCAAACTTAGAAGTGATAATGGTACAGAATTTCAATTTGAAAAAATGACAAATTTCTATAAGGAACTAGGGATCTTTCAGGAGTTCTCTCCAAGAACATCACAGCAAAATGGAGTTGCTGAGAGGAAAAATAGAAATCTCATTGAGGCAGATAAAACAATGCTGAGTGATACATATCTTCCAGAATATTTCTGGGTTGAGGCCGTAAACACAACATTCTATGTTCAGAATAGAGCATTGATCAACAAGAATCACAACAAGACTCCCTATGAACTAATGAAAGACAAAAAAACCAAATTTGTCCTACTTGAAGATTTTTGGTAGTAAGTGCTATGTATTGAACAATGAGAAAATTTATCTAACTAAGTTCTCAGAAAAGTCATATGAAGAAATCTTTATAAAGTATAGTGAACATATCAAAGCATACAAAATCTACAACTTGAAACATCTAGTTGTCGAAGAATCAATTAATATAGTTTTTGATGAAACTTCTGTTTTATATAATGAGAACTCTAACAACTCTAGTCTAGGTGATATAAACTCTAGGATGGAAAAGTTAAATATAGGTGTTTCACCAGATCTAGAGTTACACACTAGAGATAATGCAGAAATTCCTATAGAAGATACAGTAACTGCCTAGGGGGAGTAAGAGAATCATCCTAATCCTCTTGCAGAACTAGGTAATGGTAGGCACCTGCCAGTAACAGTTAGATAACTTAAAGATCATCTTATTGACCAAATAATAGGTGATGCCAGGCTATAAGTAACAACTAGAAGTAGACATCATAATGAGGTTCTTTACTCTTGTTTTCTCTCTCAGGTAGAACCTAAAAGGTTTGAATAAGACAATTCAGACCCCAACTGGATTATGTCTATGCAAGAAGAGCTCAATCAATTTCAGAGATGCAAAGTATGGAGTCCAGTTCCTAGACTTAGTGATCACAATGTCACAGGCACTAAGTGTATTTATAGGAATAAAAAAGATGAGCGTGGGGTTATTATTAAGAACAAAGCTAGATTAGTTGCTAAATGATATAAACAAGAGGAAGGGATCGAATTTGACCAAACCTTTCATCTGTAGCTACGCTAGAAGTCATAAGGTTATTTTTAGCTCATGCAACATACAAAGGATACAAGGTTTACCAGATGGATCTAAAGTCAGCATTCCTCAATGGTACACTGAAGGAGGAAGTCTATATAGAGCAGCCACCAGGTTTTATTAACCCTAAACACAACACCCATGTCTTCAGATTGAACAGAGCTTTGTATGGGCACCTAAAGCCTGGTATGAGACCATGTCTACCTTTCTTATAGAGAATAAGTTCTCTAGAGGAAAGATAGATAAGACACTATTCCTTAGGGACATCAAAGGTTCAAGCATCCTAGTCTAGATTAATGTAGATGACATAATTTTTGGGTCTACTAATGAGAAGATGTGTAGAAAATTTGCCAGGCTTATGCAAGACAAGTTTGAAATGAGCAGCATGAGTGAGCTAAAGTTCTTCTTGGGATTCCAAGTTAGACAATCTGAGGATGGTATATCCATCTCACAATATAAGTTCACTAAGGAGTTGATTAAGAGATATGGTATGGATAATTCGTCTACTATGAGAACTCCAATGGGTTCAACAGTGTCACTACACAAGGATGAATCTGGGAAACTAGTTAATGAAACCTTGTATAGAGACATCATTAGATCACTCCTATATTTGACTGCTAGTAGGCCAGATATTATGTTCTCAACTTGTGTATGTGCAAGGTACCAATCATGCCCCCAAAGAGTCTCATTACACTACTATGATGAGAATATTGAGATATCTTAAGGGCACACCAAATCTTGGGCTTTGGTATCCAAGGCATAGTGATTTTGAACTCACAGGATACACAGATGCAGATTTTGCAGGGTGTAAAGAGGATAGAAAAAGTACTTCTGGAACTTGCCAGTTTCTAGGAAAAAGAATAATAAGTTGGAGTAGAAAGAAGCAAACAAGTGTTGCAATTTATACAGCAGAATCTGATTACATATCTGCTGGAAGCTGTTGTACACAATTACTGTGGATTCAACATCAACTACTGGACTACAGTTTATAGTAAAGTAAATCTGTTATGTTTTGTGATTCTACTAGTGCAATTTCTGTTTCTAATAATCTCATTTCACACAGTAGAACTAAACATATAGAGTTTAGATATCACTTTCTTAGAGAGAATATTAAAAAAGAAAATATTTGCCTACAGTATACTCCAACAGATAGACAAGTTGCTGACATCTTTACAAAACCCGTAGATGAAAGCAAATACAATTACTTTAAATTTGAACGAGGCATGTTGAACATTAAATAAATCCTTTCAATTAGTAGCAACAAAATCAAAAAATTATATTCAGAACACAAAATTTGGCTAAGTCAAAGAATTCTGTCGAGACACCACAGTGTGTCTCGACACTATAAGTTGTATCGTGTCGAGACACCAGAATGTGTGTCGACACAATAAGTAGTCGTGTGTCGAGACACCTGACAGTATGTCGACACTGATTAACGTCAGAGTGTCGAGACATTATACTTTAGTATCAATACATATGGTTGCCGAGACCTCGAGGTCTGTGTCGAGAGACATAATTCTTGTGTCGACTTATGTCGACACATCTCGACAAAGTACATTTTCCATGTCTACACAAGAAATTTCCCAATATGGAGAAAATTACTAAATGCAGTGCACCTTTTCATCTTCAATAGACAGTTACTTTAAATAGGCGGAGAAAGGAATTGTCGCCTATGCTTTTAGGAAATCTTGAGAGAGTGATCACTATGTGTTGAGACCTAGAAATCCTTAGTCGACAACTTTCAATTTAAAACTCTTTCAACTATAATGACACCTAAGATGGACGACAACATAAACGAGGGTTACAAAATGGTGCGAAATGCCTTCGTCTCTGCACCAGAAGAAATAAGGAAAGTGATTGACCTTGCCAATGAAGAAGGTCTTGAATATCTGCTTTCAGAACCGACTAAGATTTGGATGAGAGAAGTATCAAAATTCTAATCCAATGCCTCACTAAACCCTAAGTCAGGCAAGATCAAATCCACTATTAATGGAGCACGAGTAAAGGTCACAACCAAAAGACTGGCTAAAGTCTTTCAGATTCCAAGTACTGCTCAGGAATATAACCTGGATTCAAGCAAGACTGCAGAGGCTTTATAGTGGTGTGGACTGGATTCAACAACTAGGTTTAGAAGTTCCTTAAACAGGAAGGGAATGAATTCAGAGGGAAATTTTCTATTTGAAGTAATTGGAAAGGTGCTCCTCTGCAAGACTGGAGCACATGATAGGATTTCTACCTATATGTTTAGCTTGATGACTAGGATCATTTTCAGAATCAAAACTGATTGGAATAGGGTAGTCTTTGATAAAATTGCAGAAGGGATTCAGAAGCCCAATATGGGTAGAATTGTTAGTCTATGTCTGGTAAAAGCAATTCTAGATAGTATCAATCAGAAGATTGGATCCAAGATAAATCATATGAGGAGAATGGTCAAGAGAATTCTGTCCAGATGGGAAAGGGTCTTGTCTAAGGACACTCCAGAACCCAAAATGACAAAGGAGGTAAAAGGAAAGAAAGCAGTGGTAGAATAAGAAGAATCCTCAAGTTTAGCTCAGATAAGGATGTTGAGGAAGAACCAAGAGGATCTCCAAGACTCTCACCTAGAACTAGTGAGCACGTGTAGGGGGAGAACATTCATGAAAAAGAACAAATTGAGGGGGAGAACCTCAATGAATTGCCAATGGATACTGCTACAACTATAATAATGGATGTTGTACAGGAACTGGAACACTCAAAGATATCTAAATAAGAAATATTTGAGAAAGAATGAAGGAAGAAATTCCAAAAGAGACTGAAGAAGAAGTACTTCTTTCTAAACAAACAAACTTGCAGGGGGAGATAGATGAAATTCCCCTGATTGCAATTCCTGATGCTAATATTCAACATGCAGATGATAACTTAGATAATATTAATATTAATGAGAAAGATACAAGAACTGAGGGGGAGTTTGCCCCAGATACTGGAAAAACCATAAAGTCACCTCAAGTTGAAGCTGTAAGTTCTTCTGAATTAGAAGATGCAGAAGAATCTCAACTAAATAAAAGGAAGTTTTTTGTAATGAATAAGAGGAGAAAAGCTACAAATAATATTTACAATCTGGGACACTAGATGCTCATACAGAAGATACTAGCTCTCTGCTAGTACAAATTCAAATAATGCTGGATAAGCAATGACAGGATCTAGAAAAGTATGTACATGACAACAATAAAGAGCTGTAGTTTCAACTAGCTCAGGATATTAAGCCAATAAAATTTGTAGTCAATCTTTTGAAATCTGAAATGACTACTTTCTTTGAGAAAAGAGTTAATGCTGTAGTCTATCTTGCTAAACAACAGCAAGAGGCCACTTCAACTGTAGATGAGATGGTTGTCAAACAAGGATATGTCCTTGAAAATGAGAGAATTTTGGATGAAAATATGACAGCACTGCATACAGAGATAATGATTAAACTGACTGAGCAGTCTACTGAATTAGACAACAAATTAGCTACTACTATAAAGGCCATAGAAACTCAGCTGGCAAACCATTCAGCATCCTTGCTTAAAGATATTAAAGAATCTGCCAGAGATTTGTACACAAAATTACTAAAAGTAAAGAATACTGTCACTTCAGGTATCAATTACTTAGATGGATAGGTCAGATTTCACAAGAATTGTCACAACCCGCATTTTCTCCGAAATTAAGGAGTATCAGAGTAGGAGAAAATACGCGTTGTGATGCCACGTCGAGCAGGGGATAACTGCCGACGCTCAGGCAACCACCAACTACTAAGACTATGAAAAATCACAAGCTATAATGATTTGAAAATTAATTATATTTTAGAGGCTGTATCTCTCGGCTCAGTGGATCAGCTAGTTCACAATTAAAAACTATACTTATACACATCAGAAAAATACTTTAGTTACATTACTTTGACATCCTAAGAGAGTGCATAAGTGTCCCCAGGGGGCAACTTATACTATGCAAGACCCTAGATTTACTTTATATTATATATAAGAAAACGATCTTTTTACGTTATTTGGAAAGTAGTGTATGAGTTATATAAAACATGCTGATCATGAGATATAAATATAATAGTGTTTCTAGGTTTAAAAGTAACTAACAACCTAGCATAAATCTACCTAGAGAAAGTTGAATAAACTCCAAAATAGGAAATCTAGCAGTATAAGCAAAGTACAAAGCATCTAAAAGAGAAACCACTAGTGGGCGTCAACAACTGACACTAACCCACTAGTGAGTAGGCATATCTGTACTACAAGTCCATAAAAACTACCTCCGAAGAGTGATGAAGTAAAATCACAGCAGCAACTATAACACTAGAAATCTCCAGAAGAAACCTAGCCGCACAGTAGGCTATAAACCTGAACCTGAGGTATTCAAAAAAAGGAAAAAAAAAATAACACCTCAGCAAAGTAATTATCAAAAAGGAAATGGGACAATTAGGTTTAAAAGAGAATTTACATAAGGTTTACCAGGCCCAAAATTTAATGCTACCAACATAAGCTAAAAGAAGTAAAGTAAACAGGTAAAGGGAAAATACTCATCAGAAGTGAGAAAAGAGGGGGGGGGGGGGGTGCACCAAGTGCACGGGTGAAGCCAAGCTTCAAGAATCTCTGCCTATACCAATGCCGTCTTTGTTCACCGAAATGCAGAAATCTTTTTTGGGTCAATCGAAATGCCGTCTTTGTTCACCGAAATGCTCGGCCTATGCCAATCCATCACTGCAGAAATCTTTTTCGGGTCAACCGAAATGCCATCTTTGTTCACCACATGACCCAGGAAGGAAACCTGGGGCAACCAGAATTCACATTTACTCAGCTTGGCGAATAACTGATGGTCTCTCAAAGGAGATAAAACCAATCGCAAGTGCCGATCACGCTCCGCAGCATTCCGAGAATAAATCAGAACATCATCTATAAATACGACCACAAACTTATCCAGAAAATCCTTGAACACCCGGTTCATCATGTCCATGAATGCTGATGGCACGTTGGTTAAACCTAACGACATAAACATGAATTCGAAATGCCCATGCCTCGATCTGAAAGCAGTCCGTGGAATGTCCGACTTACGGATCCTGAGCTTATGATAGCCTGATCGAAGGTCAATCTTAGAAAATACCGAGCTACCACGCAACTGATCGAACAAGTCATCGATCCTAGGTAGAGGATACCTGTTCTTAATGGTGACCTTGTTCAGCTCCCTGTAGTCGATGCAAAGGCGCATCGATCCATCTTTCTTCTTTACAAAGAGAACAGGAGCACACCAAGGCGACGAACTCAGCCTTATGAAACCCTTCTCCAACAACTCATCCAGCTGGGTACGCAACTCCTCCAGCTATCATGGGGCCATCCGGTACGGCGCCTTTGCAATAGGACGCGTACCCGGCTCCAAATCAATCACAAACTCGACATCTATGTTAGGAGGAAGACCGGGAAGGTCGCTAGGAAACACATCAGAAAACTCACGCGCAACAGGAATCTCATCCAACTGTGGAAAACTGCTAACAGTCCACAGCACTGAGACTAAGCAAGCAAAACAATCAGAACTAAATAGCCTCTGAACACATACCGCAGAAATCGCCGGAGAGACCTGACGTGGATCACAATAAATACTCCAAGGCTGACCGTTGTCCTTCTTGAAATCCAAGCACTTACCCTTGCACTGGATCACCGCATTATATCGGGACAACCAATCTATGCCTAGGATAACATCGAAATCCTCCAAGTCAATCACCTTCAGATTTGCCTTAGACAGAAAATCCCCAACATAATAGGACAATCCTGAATGCCCTGATCCGATATCACGGAATCACCCGAGGGGAACTTTACGCAAAAGGCATCACTGATATGATCTAGATCCAACTGTAACCGCTCTACAAATGCCCTAGCCACAAATGAGTGGGTAGCACCTGAGTCGAAGAGAATGCGCGCCCATCGGTTCTTTACCTTAAAACTCCCTATATAAAATTGCACAGACTTTTAATGAAAATAATAGCAAAACTAAAACTGCAAATAAAACATAAAGACTAGAGAGAATGTCTAACCTGAAATGACTTGCGTCGAAGTTTGAGCCTTCGCTGATGATATAACATTCAACTTCCCTTTGCCTTTATCCATAGGCTGAGGCGGTGGCAAAGCCTGCAGAGGAACTGGTCGGAGCACAGACTGAAGCTGCGGGCACCTTGCCTTGGTATGACCCTTCTATCCACACTGATAGAAGACCTTATCTTTCAACCAGCAGCGGGCAACCTCATGCCCCTCTTTCTTACACAAGGTACACACCACATTCTGCCTGGGAGTACCCTGAATATCATGAACCTGCTCCTTCTGCGCTGCCGACCTCTTGAAATATTTCTCCACGGGATGGCCCGGCCGGCCACAGAAGCTACAGATCTCTTTGCTCCTCTTTCTTGAAGGAGCACCAGATACATGGGGGCTCTTTACTTCAACCGCTTTCCTCTTTTCATTCCTCGCCTGCTACCCTCTTTGCTTAGCATTTTCGATGGCCTCCACTTTCAAAGCGGCTTTTACCGCACCAGCATAACTCACCGCTCCATGAGCAACCGCTAACTGCTGGACATCATTTCTCAGGCCACCAAGGAAATGCTTCGCTCTATCTTCCTCAGAACTCACCAAACTGGGGGCAAACCGACTGCGTTTGCTGAACTCAACCTCATACTCGCTGAATGCGAGCTGCCTCTGCTTCAGATGCAAGAAATCATTCATCAATCTGTCCCGCTCAACTATAGGTAGAAACTTCCTCGTCAATATCTCCTTGAAGGAAACCTAGGAGCATCCTCCTACCATGCCCTCCTTCTCTCTCATCCACCAACTCTTTGCCAACCCCTTCAGCTGGTAGGCAGCAAGCATCACCTTCTGATCATCAGAAACTCCAGAATAGTGAAACATCTCCTCTATGGAAATCAGCCAATCATCCAGGATCACGAAATCCGCCTTCCCATCATAGGTAGGGGGTCGAAATCGCTGGAACTGAGAGATGAAGGTCATATCTGGGGGCACCACAACTGGAGGGAAGGCGGGAAGTGACTCGGGAAAACCCTTGCTGGTGGTTCCATGAACCACCAAGAAGTCACACTGAACCCTGTACCATCTAGAGCAACCCACCTAAAACCTTATATACATACCAACGGACTAAACATCGAGTTTGTCCAATCAAGTGGTTTGACACAAATAAATTGAAGGTGACACGATACTAATTTTATGTAAGTAGCTTGATACTAAACGCTTACCAATAACGTGATATTAAACATAACTAGTTGCTTGATCTCAACTAAATATATTCAACTAGCTTGGAACAAAACTTATACGGTTAACTTGATACGAACCATAAACATTTAAATTGATACAACCCATAAACAATTAAATTTATACAACCCATAAAAAATTAAATTGATACAACCCATAAATAAATAAATTGATACAACCCATAAAAAATTTAATTGGGTGGTTGATACCAAACATTAACAAAGGGGCTTGACACTAATTGCAAACAGGAGGATGGACACACAAAAAAAATAAATGACAAGAGGTTTGGGTGGTTTTGATACAAATCCTATTTCGGAGCAACTACGGAGCAAGTTATATTATGATCTTGAAATTAATTATAACGAAACCATAGCAATGGTTACACCCAAGGAAAAACACAACCCATAAAATATCTCAAGAAATGAACAAACCTATTACAGAGGGCTCTCGGGTTATACCCGATCGGGGCAATACCCATAGCAAAAAAGGAACATTTGCCTAATAAACTTATTTGGGCAAATAAATAAACACAATCAAATAACAATAGTATATATGCAGGAATAAACAAGGGGGATAACAAAATAATGGCAATACAAAAGGGAAGATGAAAGGCTTTGTACCGATTTTATTATCATATTCAAGTCCAAGAACAACCAAGCCAATCTCCAGGAATCAAGCAACAAAGATTATTCATGGAAAAATTACTTTGGAAAGTGGATACTTGCCTTGGCTTTTGAAGGAATTCGGCTAACAGTGCTCTTCCCAACAGGAAAAGATCACCGCAATAACCTATGAAAACCTGGGAAGAAATGCTCGATCAAAGCACGAAAAGAACAAGAACCCTCAACACCCGATCGAAAAAGAAGATGGTGAAATCTCAAAATGGTTACCTCAGAACGAAGGTCTTGCCTAGAGGAGTTCGGATCCGACCTCAAACAGAAGTTTCGACCTCTGCTGGGCAGGGAAACCGGCATCGGATTGCCCCCAGGTTCCGCCCTTTCTCTTCTTTCGCTCGATCTGCAGGTCAACCGCCGTGTTGGGAGGGAAGGAATGAAAATAAACCTAGACTTAATACCTAATCGTATATATATATGCCCTATTAACTATATACTACTCTAATTAATAACTAAGGCAGCCACTAATTAAGCATTTTTTATATATATACTTGACATACACTAACACACATACACGATAATTATGAACAGCACCTCACTAGGCATCCTTATATTAATACATATATACACAATTATATATGCTTATACATAAACCACACTTACCCATATAAACACGCACGTATAAATTCTTATAAAGCTCCGCACGCCCGTACATGTGCATTTATACACTGGCACGCCTAAATCACTCATCATGCTAAAATGCGTAAATATATATATATATATACGCTTATATAAAATGACGACCCGCTAACTAGGAACCGTCGAAACGATGCGAAAACAAACGATCTCGGATTTCGACAAAACTTGCACCGTAGCTAGACACTCATGCTACAAAAACAACGACGAAGTCGAAAACAACCTACGACGATCAAACACTCGGGCTAACACCTCCCGAAGCCAAAGCACAAGCATTCCCTGAGAGGCTCAGCCGAGTCTCCAAAACAGACTCCGACTAGCTGGGAAACCCTACAACAGGATACGACCACTAAGAACACCTAACGAGGTACTCAAACAACGACACAAGCCGGAAACGCGTCAACGTAATGCCAAAGGGATATTAAATAAATACGAAATACCGGGGGCGTTACAGACACTCCCCCTAAAAGAAAGTTTTGCCCCGAAACTTTACGCATAAGCTTCTAATAGGGAAGAAACAGAAATAGTCTAACAAGAGCTATAAAGGAGAAGGCAAAACATACCAGGCACAAATCAAGGAAAGAGATGAGGGTGAGCCTCCCTCATCGCCGACTCCAACTCCCAAGTCGCACTTTCCACCTCCTTGTTTCTCCATAAGACTTTGACCATGTGAATGGTCTTCCGCCGCAACACTCTATCCTGGGAATCCAGAATGCCGACCGACCTTTCCACAAAAGTCAGATTTGGCTCCAACTGAGGCACATCATCCAACACTTGCCTACTATTCCGCATGCACTTCCGCAGCTGGCTCACATGGAAAACATTATGCACAACTGGAAAGGTTGCGGGAAAATCCAACCTATAAGCTGCCACGCCAATATGATCCACTATCTTGAATGGGCCCACATACCTTCGGTCCAACTTATTATTCTTGCCGAACCTCTTTACTCCAACTATTGGGGACACCTTCAAGAATACCATATCCTCCACTGAAAAATCTAAATCGGATCTACGCCGGTTGGCGTTCTTCTCATATCTCTCCTGAGCTAAACAAATCTTCTCCCGAATAAGCTTCACAGCAACTTCCATTTCCTCGAGCGCATCAGGACCCAAAAAAGGCCTCTCACCAGCCTCAGTCCAAAACAACGGTGTTCTACAGAGCCTCCCATACAATGCTTCAAAAGGAGCCATTTGCAGGCACTCCTGATGACTGTTATTATATGCAAATTCCATCAGCCTCAAGCGCTCATCCCACGCTCCTCCATGGTCCAGAATATAACAACGGATCATATCTTCGACAATCTGGTTGACTCGCTCTGTCTGCCCATTAGTCTGCGGGTGGTATGCGGTAGAATATCTCAAGTCTGTACCCAAACCCTCCTGCAAACTCTTCCAGAAACGGGAAGTAAATATGGAGCCTCGGTCTGAAATGATACTAACGGGAACTCCATGCAATCGGATGACTTCGCTCAAATACAGCTCCGCTATCTTTTTCATCGGATAATCAATCTTATATGGCACAAAGTGAGCACACTTCGTCAGTATGTCCACTATCACCCAAACAGAGTCAAAACCTCTAGGAGACCTCAGTAAGCCCGTAATGAAGTCTATAGAAATGCTCTCCCATTTCCAAGTCGGGATCCCCAATGGAGTCAACTTGCCACCAGGCCTTCCACATACACATCATAGTCAACACCCTCCGTAGCCAATGTCAAAACAGGAGTAGTGCACAACCTCCTCTTTAGCTCCAGAAAGGCCTCCTCGCATTTCTCGCTCCAAATGAAGGCCGCATTCTTCTGTGTCAGCTTAGACAAGGCCACTGCCATTGTAGAAAAGCCCTCCACGAATCTTCTATAGTAGTCGGCCAACCCTAAGAAGCTCCTAATCTCCTTGGGTGTGCTCGGCCTATGCCAATCCTTCACTGCATAAATCTTTTCCGGGTCAACCGAAATGCCATCTTTGTTCACCACATGACCCAGGAAGGAAACCTGGGGCAACCAGAATTCACATTTACTCAGCTTGGCGAATAACTGATGGTATCTCAAAGGAGATAAAACCAATCGCAAGTGCTGATCATGCTCCGTAGCATTTCGAGAATAAATCAGAACGTCGTCTATAAATACGACCACAAACTTATCCAGAAAATCCTTGAACACCCGGTTCATCATGTCCATAAATGCTGATGGCGCGTTGGTCAAACCAAACGACATAACCAGGAATTCTAAATGCCCATGCCTCGATCTGAAAGCAGTCCGTGGAATGTCCGACTCACGGATCCTGAGCTGATGATAGCCTGATTGAAGGTCAATCTTAGAAAATACCGAGCTACCATGCAACTGATCGAACAAGTCATCGATCCTAGGCAGAGGATACATGTTCTTAATGGTGACCTTGTTCAGCTCCCTGTAGTCGATGCAAAGGCGCATCAGTCAATCTTTCTTCTTTACAAAGAGAACAAGAGCACCCCAAGGCGATGAACTCGGCCTTATGAAACCCTTCTCCAACAACTCATCCAGCTGGGTACGCAACTCCTCTAGCTATCGCGGTGCCATCCAGTACGGCGCCTTTGCAATAGGACGCATACCCGGCTCCAAATCAATCACAAACTCGACATCTCTGTCAGGAGAATACCGGGAAGGTCGCTAGGAAACACATCAGAAAACTCACGTGCAACAGGAATCTCATCCAACTGCAGATAACTGCTAACAGTTCCCAGCAATGAGACTAAGCAAGCAAAACAATCAGAACTAAATAGCCTCTGAACACATACCGCAGAAATCGCTGGAGAGACCTGGCGCGGATCACCATAAATACTCCAAGGCTGACCGTTGTCCTTCTTGAAATCCAAGCGGTTACCCCTGCACTGGATCACTGCATTATATCGGGACAACCAATCCTTGTTTAGGATAACATCGAAATCCTCCAAGTCAATCACCTTCAGATTTGCCTTGGACAGAAAATCCCCAACATTATAGGACAATCCTGAATGCCCTGATCCGATATCACGGAATCACCCGAGGGGAACTTGACGCAAAAGGCATCACCGACACGATCTAGATCCAACTGGAACCGCTCTACAAAGGCCCTAGACACAAATGAGTGGGTAGCACCTGAGTCGAAGAGAACGCGCGCCCAGCGGTTCTTTACCTTAAAACTCCCTATATAAAATTGCGCACGCATTTAAGGAAAATAATAACAAAACTAAAACTGCAACTAAAACATAAAGACTAGAGAGAACGTATAACCTGAAATGACTTGCATCGAAGTTTGAGCCTCCGCTGATGATATCACATTCAGCTTCCCTTTGCCTTTATCCATAGGCTGAGGCGGTGGCAAAGCCTGAAGTGGAACTAGTCGGAGCACAGACTGGAGCTGCGGGTACCTTGCCTTAGTATGACCCTTCTGTACACACTGATAGCAGACCTTATCTTTCAACCAGCAACATGTAAGACCCCCCCTCCCGGATCCCAAAACACGGCACGAAGGGGGAGTCCTATACTCGGAACAGCCTCCTTGCGGTAGAATTAACACACGGGCTAACCTGTACCACAGGACGCCTATTCCGCCGGCTACAACAATATCAATAGAACATGCCAACCCAACCAAATATAATAAGCAAGAGAAGTCAAATCCACACTAAGTAATATAGTCCAAATACATCAATAAGGAGAAGCTAAAACATGCTTCTAAAATATATCAGAGTACAGCTAAACATTGCCCAAACGGGCTACATCAGAGTATCAAATACTAACATTAGTAACCGACGGTATCGACGGCACCATCACTTCAGGCCCTATCGTCCTGGCCTGGCTGTCCTGCTGCATAGTCTGCGGCTGCTCTACCGACGGCGTGACCTCCTAAAAAGGAAGTCATAGAAACCGTTAGTCGAAATTACTAAGTGGTTTCACATCCGCTCCCCCGGCGACTCCTCGGCACCAGGCAGAGAGAAGGAACAAGGGTAATATATATGTATGCAAGTAAAGGAAGTACAAGCAGGTGGCAGTAGTGTAAGAGTAACAATAACATGATCTAGCAAATATTTAAGAGCTACACTAAACTAGCAAGTATAAGTAACAGCAGGAAAGTAACTTAACTTATAAGAATGCCCATACAAACTTATAAGTTATGGATCGAGTTACATAAAGGTAACTCATCGTATAAGAGTGCCCATACAAACTTATACGATGAGGATCTTGTTGTACAATGTTATGAAATGCTATGAATGCTATACAATGACTCACCCATGCAATTGCTATGTCGACACATACTATAGTTCCCACTTTTTAAGTAGGTAGCTAACCTCTCAGGAATCAGTTGCCGTGGCCAGGCGGTGACAGTAGAACGGGCACTTCTACTACTAGGCGGGTATCCACACTACTTCACCTAGGCCTCCGTACGCCTCAACGCTAAGAACACCACAGCGGAGCCCATGCGTACTATGGCCTAGCGGGAGCCTCGGGTAGATGTGCACCGAGGACCAAGCCCAGAACTGACCTTGTGTGACCCGAAAGGAGCCTCGGAGTGAGCACGAGGTCCAAGCCCAACCGTTCACCTGACACGGAAGGAGCCCCGAGACGTGAACACTGAGGACCAAGACCAGCCGCCCAAAGTCTAAATGTCGACTCCCGTCAGTGTGACGACTGGCGAGCCCGTAGACCTGCCACACTATCCTTAACCCAGGATTATGACACCGCGTGTCGACTCACACCACATGCAAATACCACATAAACATAACATGGAAGGGGACTCGGAAGTAAGCATGAGGACACGGCCCAACCATCCATCCACACCTTATCTCAACACAACCAAAACAAGTGACGGTCAACACCGCACTTACATCCCTTCACAATACTACCCGTAGGGAGACGACGCTCTAGGTATTGGACTACTAGACTCATTTCATTAATCAAACATACTCATGACCATAATCTATTCATCTATATGACTTTCCAAATGATGACAACATAATATAAACATAATGCGCATATAAAGATCTATCACACTTTCCATTTGATAATGTCATAATATAAACATGAAGTGCACAATTATCAATCTTTCAATTCCTACCAATTCAATTCGTTTAAATAAGATTGCTTCACAATTTGATAATATGAAATTTGATTAATAAGCTACATCAATCATGCAACAAATGATTAATCATAAAGGTTCATCCAAGCCAAGTATCTTGCAATATTAATTCCACCGAATCCAAATCCATCTTCCATTAAAGCCCAGAATTTAGGTGTAGGTTGAATCTGGACAGCAACTTCGACCGGAGATTCCCGAAGCTACAGGAATCCGGTGAAGATGTGTAACCCCACAATGGAAAGTTCTTTCCATGGTATACAACTCTTGTATTCAGAGCTCAACCCAGATTTGACATTATCCTATTTGGAATCGGACTTGAAGTCCGGTGCGTACAGAACACAATTTCTGCATGCAGGATTTATTGAACACCATTTTCATTTAGACTTTCCCGTGGCCACATACTTCGCCAGAAGTCTTGAGACTAGTCGTTGGAAAGGTATTTTCAAGGGCTTCAACTTTCGTGCTTAGCCAAAGGCCCAGATCTGGCCATACCACACCTAAAAATGGCCACGAATTTTGCTGCGCGCAGAATACAGATTCTGCACGCATCTTAAGGCAGAATGAACGACATCGGTTCATCTTCCTCCTCAAGGCGATCTTCCCAAATCATTCCAGAAAACCTCCTCCATTATTCACCCTCAAGAGGCCAATACCCTTCACGAAACCATCCCTTATCATCACATTGAAGAAGGCCGTGGTTGAAGAGATCTAAAACCTAAGACACAAGTCTTAGCATGACCTTTCCTAAAAAACTCCTCGTCACCAACAAGACTCTCTTGAGTCGATGTCTCGCCTAGAAAAATAACTATAGATCTAGCACCAAGGGAGAGGGTAGGAAACTCACATCGGTTCCAGCGGTACCACCATTTCCGGCCATGGATCGCGTAGTTCTCCTCGGCGACATCTTCTCTTTCACGGCGGCGGTGGATCTCCTCCGGTAGAACTTGCTCCAGCAGTTTTCCCACTCACCAGGAGTTCTCACAGGAAATAGGGAATTAAATAAGCATGAAAACGGCTAAGATTTTCTCTTCCCCTTATATATAAAAAGTGACACGGGTAGGGACACGCCCGTGTCCATACCCGTGTCTTGCTTGAGCAAAATGGCAACGACGGTTTCCGTGTCGGTTCAATACTTGACACGGGTAGGGACACGCCCGTGTCCCGACCCGTGTCCACATGACACGGCCGTGTTCCTGGCCGTGTACTTGGTCGTGTCCTTCTCGGGTTGCATCTCGACGAACTCAACTCGACACACACGGAACATGAGTAGAGACACGCCCGTGTCTCTACCCGTGTCACATAATTCGTCGATCTCGACACGGAGTTTGTCGATCTCGACACGCCTCGTCGAGTCCAACTCGACACACACGGGTAGGGACACGCCCGTGTCACTACCCGTGTCATACGATGTCGACACACCTCGACACATTGCCACACGGGTAGGGACATGCCCGTGTCGCTACCCGTGTCATAGTCACACGGGTAGTGACACACCCGTGTCCTTCTCTGCACTGATTTCTCCACTTCTCCACAAGTGCAGTCCAATTCCCTCCACTTCTCAGGACTCGAGTCAACCCTCCTGACTCAAAAACATACACGAGGGGCCTAGTGCGATTCGGGACGTTACCAATCCTATAAACAAAATAAAAGATTTCGTCCCCGAAATCAGGCTTAGGTTGTGGGGAGAAAAGCATAACAGGAAATTTAACATATGCTTTTAAATAAAATTACTATGTGCAAACAACTCCGGGTAGCGTTGTTGAATCAAATCCAATGGCTCCCATGTGTACTCCTCCTTCCCATGATTAGACCAAAGCACCTTCACCAAGGGAACACTTTTGCGGCATAATATTCTCGTATCGTTATCTATGATCCGCACCGGCTCTAGTCGCACGGACCTATCTGACGCCACTGCACCATCAGTAGTGGGAATATATTGGTCGGGCCGTAACAGTGATTTTGGAAGCGACGACACATGGAACACGTCGTGAAGATTCTCTAGTTCTGGTGGTAACTCCAACCAATAGGCCAACGGGCCAATCCTTTCTAGTATAGTATAAGGCCCAACATACCTTGGGCTGAGTTTTTTCACCCCACGCACCCGCGACACTCCATGCATCGGCCGAATCTTGAGGAACACTTTATCACCCACTTGGAACTCCACCATTCGGTGCCTTGCATTATAATACTTCGCCTGCCGACTTTGAGCCTCCAACATGCGATCCCATATCAATCTGACCGCCGCATCAGTATCATCTATATATTCATTTCCCAATACCTTCGGATCTTCATCCTGCACCCAAGACAAGGGAGTCCTGCACCTTCTTCCGTAAAGGGCTTCATGGGGCGCTATACCGATGCTCGCCTGATGGCTATTATTGTAGGAAAATTCCACCAGGGGCAAGAGCCTTTCCCACGGCTCTCCTCTGTCCAACACACATAATCTCAGCAGATCCTCCAATGTCCTAATGGACCTTTCAGACTGCCCGTCCGTCTGAGGATGAAATGCGGTGCTGAAGGTAAGGCGTGAGCCCAAATACGCCTATACCGCCTTCCACTTCTTGGATGTAAACCGATCATCCCGATCCGAAATAATTGTCTTGGGCACGCCATAATACCGTATAAATTGCTCCACAAAAAGGCGTACCAAAACATCCACGTGTGCCTCCTTCTTCATTGGAATGAACCGGGCCACCTTTGTCAGTCGATCAACAATAACCCGCACTGAATCATTCCCAGAGCGGGAACGAGGTAGCCCATGGACAAAGTCCATGGAGATATCCTCGAACTTCCATTCGGGGATGGGCAACGACTGCAACAAACCACCGGGACTCCTGCATTCAGCCTTCACTCTTTGAAATGCTTCACAATGAGTAACATAATACCAGGCATCCTTCTTCATTCTCGGCCAACACATGGTCTTCCGCATACCGGCGTACATCTTAGCAATACTCGGGTGCACTGAATATTGAGAGGAATGTGCCTCTCTCAAGATATCTATTGGATCCCTAGTTGATTTGGGCTAGGTTCCCTGACCTAGGATGTGACCCATCATGTATAGCCAGGGTCAATTTGTGTCCTAGAGTCTAGGCCAAGTCCTTAGGCTCAACTCCAGATGGACCAGCTTTCAACAAGATCATCAGAGACTCTAGTCTAACAAGTTTTCAAGACTAAGTAAAGTGAGTTCGACGTTCGTCGAACTCAGCTCGACGAAAGGAGTTCTGCGCTCGACGATCGTGAGGCAATTCTTAGTGCTGAGCTCGACGATCTGTGTTCTCTGTTCGACGAAGACTCAGGTTCTACATCAAGCCAAAGTCAGGAGAACTTCAAATTTTTCTATGTCCAGCTTCAAGCTTCGGTCGACGAATTATATTCTAAGCTCGACGAACTTGGACCTCAAGTTCACAGCTTCTCAGGTCGACGAAGTCAGCTTCTCAGGTCGACGAATGGTATACCCTACTCGACAATTTCTGGACTCAGAGAATTTGTGTCGATACTTATGGTTTGTGTCGACACCAGACAATTTGTGTCGACACCAGCTTAGGTCGACACCAGAGGATTTGTGTCGACACCAGGATTTCAGTCGACACCAGCTTATGTCGACACTTAGGGTTTGTGTCGACACCAAGATCAATCTGTCGACACCAACTTCTGTCGACACAGCATTTCAGCAGATGCAGTATAGTTTGCCTAAGTCCAGAACTTCTCTCAGCTCGACGAATTTGATTGTCAGCTCGACGAATTTGATTCTCAGCTCGACGAATGAAGATTGTCTGTTTGACGAATGAAAATTGTCTGGTCGACGAACTCTCTCAAGATCAGCTCGACGAACTCAAGCTCAGCTCGACGAACTCAAGCTCAGCTCGATGATCTCAAGCACAGCTTGACGAACACAAGTGCAGCTCGACGAATTGTGTTCTTCGTTCGACAAATCCAGACTAGGTTTTCTTCTAGTTTCCCATCCCGTTTCTTGGCGATGATTCCTGAATATTTAATGCCAGATATTCTCGGAATGTTACCGTTGGAACGCGCATTGACTATGGACGATTACATGCTATTTTTCCATGGGACAGTTAGGAAAGTTATTGAGTGCTGACTCTTTCCAAGGCCAACTGCAATTACTGCTCGACATTCAAAAGTTTGAATGTTCCTCAGTCAGACAGAGATTACACACAGTAAGAGAAAAGAATCAAGCAGTGATAGAGTAACAGAATTACAGTACAACAAGCAATATACACAGTCAGACAGTCACTCTGAAGTTGCAGAAAAGAACAAACATTCTCAAATCAAAAGTTCTTGACTGCAATCAACCTTGACCAGAGAACTTTTTCAAGAGGAAGAAGAAGAACAATCAAATTCAATCAAGAGTCTTCTTCTCTGTATTCTCAGGACAACTTCAAAGGACAACAAAGTTCTATCTGTCAAAAGATGTTCCTGAAGCATTTCTGGTCCAAGCATTCTAGGTTATTGAAGACCTATCACCCTGAAGCAGTGATCCAGCATTCCTGACCAATTCAAGATCTCAGGGGGAGCAAGATCTGCTACAATCAATCCACAAGCCTTCTCTCTGATTGTTGACAGAGAAGACACTATCACCCTCTTTCCAATTCCTGTACAGGGTTTTAAATCCCTTCAAAATTATTCTGGTTGCAAGTCTCATTCCAAAAGACTTGAGGGTTGGTTCTTGAGCACCTTATCAAAAGCTCATTGGTGCCCAGGACACCTGATCAACTCATCCTGCAGGTGGATTCCTACCTAGGGTGGTAGAAGAGTGGATGTACCCAAATTGATTGGGGAACCACTATAGCTCCTTGTGTCTTTTGGTTGCTCTTTTCTTTTGTTTTCTAGCTGTGCTCTGTGATTGCACTATGTTTAGTTAGTTGCTGTGTTTACTTTATTTTATTTGCTTCCCTGTTCACTTAGGAATACAACAAAGGTTGTAAAAAGGTTTTAGTGAGCACCATACTTTATTCACCCCCCTCTAGAGTATATCAGATCTAACCTACACTTTCAATTGGTATCAGATGGAGGTTGGTTAAAATACCACACCTTAGTGGTTGCACGGGCTAACACCTGAACCCTAAGATCCCTCTAGTTAGATCTGTTTTAAGTTTGTTATTAGATTTATTTCTTCACAGAACATGGCCCAAAACAAAGATTATGCTAGCACCAGATCTCCAGTGTGCAATCTAAGTTTGCACTTTGGAAGGCAAGGATAAGATTGTACATGAACTCTATTGATGAAGATATCTTTAATTCTATTTTGACTGTGTGTCCAAGACCCCCAGAAAAGACAAGTACAAGTGTTGTTCCACCTCCTTCAGGAACAGATGCAGAAATCAAAAAATGGAAAGTGGCAGATGCTAAGGCAATGAATATTTTAGCCCAGACTATGTCTGATGAAATATTTCAAAAAGTAGCTGAATGCAACTCAGCAAAGGAGATATGGGACAAACTATCTGAAATAGTATCCGGATCTGCAGATGAAAGGAAAGATAGAAGATCCCATCTCTTAACTCAGTATGAGAACTTTAAGAAAGGAGAAAGTGAGTCAGTTGCTGATATGTATAACAGACTCAGTCTTATAGTCAATGAACTGAAAACCTTGGACAAGGAGATCTCATTGACTGAACTCAATGACAAAATCCTAATGTGCTTCCACAGCACTTGGGACTCAAGGATCTGGCCAATCAAGGATGCTAGAAGCCTAAATGAGATCACCACTGAGGCTCTTTTGGGCAAGCTTAAGTCTTATGAGCTGCTCATCAAGAACAGAGAAGAAGAGCAGAAGGCTGCTTCACCAGCAATCAGAAAAGAGAAATCAATAGCATTCAAAGCTATTGAAGATCTGCCTGAAGACAAGGTCACAAGCAATGAAGAGCTGCTAAGCTTACTGGTCAAAAGGTTTTATAAAATGGCCAGGAAGGACTTCAGGAAAAAGTCATCCAGAGGGCATGAAAAGCCAAGGTATGATAAGTCCAATAACAAAGAAATCATCTGCTTTGGATGCAGAAAACCAGGCCACATTGTGTCTGACTGTTCAGAAAATCAGTATAAGGACAAGAAGGACATGAAAGAAAGAAAAAGAGACAAAGACTTCAGGAAGAACAGCAATGACAAACCCTCCTCCAGCAAGAACAAACACACCAGGAAGGGGTTTGTAGCTGAAACCTGGAGTGAAACAGAAGAAGAATCTGAAGCCTCATCCAGCTCAAGTGATGATGAAGATGATGTCGAAGAAAAAGAGTTCTGCATGATGGCTATCAATGCCTCTCAACACAACACTGATGCAGAATGAGAGTCAGAGTCTGAATCAGAAACTCAATCTGAAGAGGATCAGGTAATAGACTCATTTGATTTTAATTCAAAGGACTTTAAATGTGAATTTAAGGCACTGTGTTTAGATCTATTGAAATCTGAAAAAGAAATTATTTATCTCAGAAATCAACTATCTGAACAAAGCACCTTAAAATCAGATAACCTCAAACTCTCTGAGGAGTTGGAATGCTGTAGGGAGCAGATAGCCTCACTGAAAAGTGAACTATCAGAGGCCAAGAAGTTTGAAGAATCCCTCAATGGGAGAAGTATAAAACTAATGGACATCACAAGCATAGTGAACTCAAGATTCAATAGTACACTGGGCTTAGGTGCTTCATCCAGCCAACCTATAGTATTAACAACTCCAATCAAGTTTATCTCAGATAAATGTAAGGGAGTTATAGAGGTGGCTAGGAAGAATTCTGATTTACCTAAGAAAACAAAAGTTCAACAGAAAACATCGAACGGAGCTCGACGATCGCCGAATGGAGCTCAACGATCTCAGGCTAAATCATCGAACTCAGGTCGACGATCTCTGAACCCTGAACTCTGGTATAGTCGATCTTCGAACGGAGCTCGATGATCTGACCCAAGATCGTCGAACTCAGCTCAGAGATCGTCAAACAGAGATCAGAGTTTTCAAAAATCTTTCAAAGGCAAATCAATCTTCAACCCTAGAGGTCCTACATCTCAATGGTTTAACCCTTATATTGAATGGATAATACCTCATATGAGATATCATCCTGAAGGATACAAGAGTCAACAAGAGATGTCTTTTATTTCAAATTTTAAAGGTTAACAACCTAGGCCCAAGGTAAACTGGGTCAAAAACAAATAAACTGTTTTATGTGTAGGTGAAGACCTATCCAACATCAAACCAGCAATGATATCTGGATAGTGGGTGCTCAAAGCACATGATAGGAAACAAGGAGAATTTCACATCTTTCAAAGCCAAACTTTGACCCAAAGTAATATTTGGTGATTCAAACTTTGGACTAACAAAAGTATTTGGTGCAGTCCAGATTGGCTCAGTCACATTCAAGAAAGTAGTTTATGTGGAAGGACTGAAGCACAACTTAATCAGCATCAGTCAACTGTATGATGAAGGCTACCAAGTGACTTTCAATAAATCCTTATGCAAAATCAAATCAGAGGACAACACAACTGTGTTGACAGGTAAAAGGAAAGGTAACATTTATCTTGTAGATTTTCTTTCAACTAAGGTAGATATATGCTTTTTCAATTCTATTTGTAGACCTAATGAACTATGTCATAAAAGATTAGGACATATAAACCTTAGAACAATTGCTAGGCTATCCAAGGACAACCTTGTTAGAGGACTACCTTTGTAACACCTCCCCTGTAATGACCGTATAATATGAGTCCGGCCGGGGACCCACAACATACGGACGCCACAGCTTTAGTATTATAAGATGATATAACTACCTACACTCAAAACTCTTTGCACAACACAGCGGAAACACAAACAAGACTAGAAGTTATCCACCACTATAAGAGTAATAAAAAGATGGCCTTTTGGCCTTACAACATAAGAGAGTTCAAACTCAATTAATACAACAGTCATGAAAGTGCACAAGCACTCCTAGTCTACCTCGGCATGCAAGCCGGACAACATGAGCATCAAAACATACACTGCCATAAATGTAAAGCTACAGCAAAAGGGGAAACACTTCATGAGGCTTAGGACTTTCTGGCCGGTGAGCTAGCTCCTGCTTGCGATCCTTGCCCTGTAAAAATTATTAGTAACGTGGGTCAGCAAAGGCTGACCTCAAACTGTGTAACAAACACATCTCCTCCCGGCCGCCCCTAACGGACCCCGGGGAACCCTCCAACCTGCAAGTCAGCACTTCATATGTAATATATAAATATAAAAAGAAGTGCATTAAGAACAAGCTTGGGTGTCTCAAACATCATACACGTTCTCTACGGGTTGAACATATAATATAAAAAGGGCCTACTTATGCAACATGTATGCAACACCCGGGTTTCTCCCATGCACCCTATAGCGTATGCATCTAGCACATCACCACATTATTTGGGTACTCATCGTTTCCCCATTGGCATAAAGCCGCAAACAAAAAGGGAGACACAATTCCCCCCAACGGCACACAAGCTGCCACATGTAACTCTTGCCTAGGCCCCACCCGCTCAAGGTCTTAGACCCGGGCTTGCCTGCAAGCTCTGACGTCTCTTGTCAGGATTCCAACAAACACAAACTGACCGATTCTAAGAAGCCTTGCCGGACCCCACCTGCTCATGGCCTCATTGCCCGGGCTTGCCCCCATGCTTGGCATTCTCGTCAGTCTCACAGAAGGGGACTAGTCTCGCCGGGACACTCTCCACACATGACATGTATGTCACGGGATAGCCAGCCGACCACGGAGATACAGCCACGCCTTGGAACATCACAAACCAAGACAATTCCACCCTAGTCCCTCATTTGTACTGCAGCATTCCCGCGCACCAAGGAAACAATCTACCACCAATGCAGAGCTAACCTTGTCCACCAAGGAAACCATCTACCGCTATTAAGGAGCTAACCTTGTCCGGTTCCGACTACACGTACTCACTTGAGAAAAAAGGGGAAAACATCACCACATCACAAACGACATCTTGCCGCAACGGAATCTCTACGAATCCTTAAAGTTCGTATGCAACATCACCGTGTCGGACTAACGGTCGCGACTACGGCTTCACCCACCATGCCTAATCCACTAACGGAGCGGATCTCTAATGCAAAACATGCCGAGGCCGGACTCAATCGACCCGGAGGTTCTTCTTGAACCTTGGCGACCCAAACCCCTCTCATTTGAGTGTTTTGTGCCCAAAACTAGAAAAGAAAAATGATGCTAAGGCATGCATCCTAAAACCGAGAGGAGAAGTGTCGTTACCTTCCGACTCCTCTTCCTAGCCATGGAAAAATAGCCGGATGAAAACCTTCACAATGCTTTAGCCTCCACGGATCTGGACTCGGCTTGCGATTTGTAGCACCGAAGCCTCTCCAACAGCCCAAACCCTCCTTCACCTTCTTCCTTGCTCTCCGTTCTCTCTAGAATTTAGTAAGAGAAAGCTTGGAGAAGAATGAGGGTTTCTAACCCTATTCTCGGACTTAACTCCCCAAGAGCAGTCCTGGACCATCAGATCCCAAAATAAGGGAAAGAATGGCCACGATCCGTCTGAAAAAAATAAAACACCTGGGCCGAACACGGCCTGGCACATGCCCGTGTACAGGGCCGTGTCCCCCATTCGCCGTCACAAATCGACGCGCCTGGAACAACACACGGGCATCCGACATGCCCGTGTTCGACCTGACACGCCCGTGTCCCGACTGACACGGCCGTGTGGTCGGCTGTGTGCCTCCATCGACACAGCCCCGACAACAACCCGAGAAGGACACGGCCTGCGACACGCCGTATCCCAAGCCGTGTGCGAAGTCTCGACACTCGTCCACAGCCTTTGTTTCGACACTGTAGAAGAACGTCGAGCGAAGATCGTCGACCATGCGGGACACGCCCTATGACACGCCCGTGTCACAGGTCGTGTGCCCCTGTCTCGATAGTCGACACTCGTCGAGTGGACTTCGTCGAGAGAAGTCTCGACACTCGACTGACACGGCCTTGGACACGCCCGTGTCCTAGGCCGTGTGCCTTGTCTCGACACATCGTCGAGCGAAAATATCGACACCCTAGGCCAGTTGTCGACATGGGCTCGACACGCCCTGAGACACACCCGTGTCACAGGTCGTGTGCCCAGTCTCGACACTTTGTCGAGCGAAAAATGTCGACTATGCGGCCAAGTAGTCGACTCCAGCCTGATACGCCCTGGGACACGCCCGTGTCCCAGGCCGTGTGCCCCCTGCCAGAAACCAAAATTGGCCAGAAAGCGCTGGTCGATCCCCTCTCAAATCTTGGGGTGTTACAACTCTCCCCCCTTAACAGAATTTCGTTCCGAAATTACAAAGCAAAAGGGAACACAATTTAAATGGTACCTGATTTGAAGAGCTCTGGATACTCCTCTAGCATGGCTTGTTCTCGCTCCCAAGAGAACTCCTCACGACCGCAGTTGTCCCATCGGACTTTCACGAGTTTAACCTCTTTACTCCGCAACTGCAAAGTCTCCTAATCCTCTAAAGCAATTGGAAGGACCCGCGTACTCAAGTCTTCCTCAATCGTCACTGATGCCGGCTCGATCACCACACTAGCCTCCACCAAGGCTTTCCTCAAGACGGAGACATGGAAGACGTCATGCAATCCACTCAGCTCCGCGGACAACGCCAACCGATAGGCTGCTTCTCCCACCCGTTCAACAACTTCAAAAGGCCCCAAAAACCTTGTACTTAACTTCTTGAGTCGGCGAATCCGTGAGACGCCTTTGAACGGCTTGATCTTCTAATACACCCAATCACCTACCGCAAACTCCAACTTCCTGTGAAGAGCATTAAAATATTTTGCTTGCCGGTCTTGCGCCACCTTCATACGCTCTTGAATGGTCCGCACCAACTCACAAGCGTCAACTACCACCTCTTTTCCCAAAATTTTGGTGTCTCCCGCCTCTGTCCAAGACATCGGTGTTCGACACCGTCTCCCATATAAAGCTTCGTATGGCGCCATTTTAATACCTGCTTGATAACTGTTATTGTACACGAATTCCCCCATGAAGAGGTGATCCTCCCACTTCTTGCCGAAGTCAAGAATGCACATTCTCAGCATATCCTCCATAGTACGGTTCGTTCTTTCGGTTTGCCTATCCGTTTGAGGATGGAACGCCGTACTGAACTTTAGCTTCGTGCCCAAGCTCTTCTGAACCAATCTCCAGTCCTTGGACGTAAACCATCCATCTCGATCGCTAACTATGATCTTAGGAATCCCATGCAGTCGCACAATGTTGCGAACATACAACTCCACCAGCTTCTCCACGTTGTCCTCCTTCCGATTTGGGATGAAGTGGGCCACCTTGGTTAAGCGATCCACGATCACCCAAATAGCATCACTACCCTGCTGCGATCTGGGCAACCCATGAACAAAATCCATGGAGATGTCATCAAATTTCCACTCAGGGATTGGAAGGGGCTTCAGGAACCCGCCCGGTTTCTGACATTCGGCCTTCACCAAGGCACAAGTTTGACAATGATTCACATACAAAGCTACGTCCTGATTCAGCCCCGGCCACCAAAAGGATTTCTTTATATCCAAGTACATCTTTGTACTGCCCGGGTGAATGGAGTACTTTGTGAAGTGAGCCTCAAACATCAACTCCTCACGGAGTTTGCCGAACTGCGGTATACAAACCCTTCCGTCCTTCCTCAGAATCCCATCAATCATTTCCCAGGCACTTCTCTCGCCCTTTTGAGCCTCCATCACAAAAGTTTGAAACTCCACATCCAACCGAGTCGCTTCCCGAATGCGATCGGACAAGTCATTCTGTATTTCAATCCAGTTCAACTGAGCCACTCTGGACTCGCCTCTCGCAACACATTCCAAACCAAGGGACTCCCATTCCCGTACCAACTGCTCATCATGAGCTTCAATCCAATTCCCTTGCCCCGAGTACTTTCTACTCAAGGCATCCGCCACCACATTGGCTTTACCTGGAGTATACTGAATCGCCACCTCGTAGTCTCCAAGAAACTCAACCCACCTGCGTTGCCGCATGGTCAAGTCCTTTTGATCCAAGAGATACTTCAGGCTTTTATGATCAGTGAAGATCTCCACCTTTGCACCCTACACATAATGTCGCCATATTTTCAGCGCAAAAATTACCGCCGCCAACTCCAAGTCATGGACGGGATAATTCCTCTCTTGAGGCTTCCACTGTCTAGACCCAAAAGCTATCACCTTGCCATGTTGCACCAAAACACAACCCAAACCGCATCCCGATGCGTCACTGAAGATCTGAAATCCCTCGGTCCCTTACGGTAGACTTAGGATTGGAGCCATCATCAGTCTCTCAGTCAGTGCTTCAAATGCTTGACTGCACTCTTGAGTCCACACAAACTTATGATCTTTACGACTGAGTGAGGTGAGAGGTAGAGATATCTGCGAAAAATTCTCCACGAATCTCCTATAATACCCGGCTAGTCCAAGAAAACTTCGGACTTCCGCCACGGTCCTCAAGATTGGCCAATCTCTGATGGCTTCCACTTTTGTTGGATCCACTGCCACCCCATCCCCACTAATCACGTGGCCCAAAAATGCCACCTTCTCTAACCAGAACTCGCACTTGGAGAACTTTGCATACAACTGATTCTCCCCCAACACTTGCAAGACCACTCTCAAGTGGGTCTCATGCTCCACTTCCGATTTGGAATACACCAAGATGTCATCAATGAAGACAACCACAAAATAATCCAAGTATTCCTGAAATACTCGATTCATAAGATCCATGAACACAGATGGTGCGTTCGTCAGCCCGAACGGTGTCACCGTAAACTCAAAGTGTCCATACCTTGTACCAAAGGCAGTCTTGGGGATGTCCTCATCCCGAATTCGCAACTGATAATAGCCTGAATTTAAGTCCAATTTTGAGTACACCACCGACCCTACCAACTGGTCGAACAAGTCGTCTATCCGAAGAATCAGATAGTTATTCTTGACGGTCAATTTATTCAGCTCTCGGTAGTCTATGCACAACCACATACTACCGTCTTTCTTCTTTACAAACAACACCGGCGCGCTCTACGGCGAAGAATTGGGTCTGATATACCCTTGCTCCAATATTTCCTGTAGTTGTACTTTGAGTTCAGCCAACTCCTTTGGTGCCATCCTAAATGGAGGATGCGACACCGGCCTAGCCTCCGGCACTAACTCAATCGAGAAATCGATCTCCCGCCGAGGAGGCGCTCCAGGAAGTTCATCCGGAAACACATCCTTGAACTCTGCCACTACGCGCACTTCCTCTATGGATAGGTGAGAGAGACGAACCTCCAATAACACTACAAGCGCTACACCACCCTGGTTAACCGCCTGCATCAATTGCATGGACGAAATCAGGGAATAGGCCACTCCACAAAGGCCCTCAAATTTGACCTCTGCTTGCCCTTTGCTCTTTAGGGTTACTACCTTAGATAGGCAATCAATACTGGCGCGCTGCTCAGCAAGCCAGTCCATGCCCAAAATGACATCGAACTCAACCAAAGACAAAATCGCTGCTACCAAAATGAAGTCAACTCCGTCAAGCTCCCAACAGATGCGCCCTTTGGCCCCGGTAGTCATGGATGACCCATTAGGCATGCGCACTTTCAGCTCCGCGTCCGCCGAGAAAGACTCAACTCCTATTCTCCGAATGAAGCTCTCCGCGAGAAAGGAGTGTGATGCTCCCGTATCGAACAATACCCTAGCAGGATATCCGGAAACTAAAACGAAGCCTACAACATAGACATCACACAAAAAGTCTTAAAGTATGAAGCATAAAATTTAAACTTAAATTTTCTTCATACCTGTCACCACATCGGTTTGGCGGATCGCTTCTTGCTGTCCAAGGTTATAGGCCCTTGGTTGCACCGATTGGAACCGAGAAGCGCTTGACTCCACCATCTTCCCTTTCTCCGCAACACTGGGGCCGGAGCGTACAGTCTGCTCTTGCCTTGCCTCTTGCTCCGCTCCTCCTTGAGGACAAACATGAGCTATGTGCCCCACCTTACCGCAGTTGTAGCACGTCGGCGGTCCCCTAGAGTGAGAACCTCCAGGCGTCCACTTGCTCTTCTCACCGGATCTGGAAGCGTGAGGCTTTTTCCTCCACCTACTCCCTTCAGACTTTCCCTGAGATTGGGGAGGCTTCCCTTCCCCTTGCTTGGGAGTGAACCCCTTACGACGTTGGGTTAGCTCCAGATCACTTTCCAAAAATCCTGGCAGCCTCAACTAATTCATTGAAACCAGCTCTCTTCATGGAAATGAGGGGCTGCCTCAGATTCTCCCTCAGCCCCTGATAGAAGAGATTATCCCTCTCTACATCATCTGCCATCGTCGTTCCCGCGTAACGACCGAAACGGGTGAACTCCTGCACATACTCGTCCACCGTCTTGTCTCGCTGCATTAAGTGTAGAAACTGCCTCTGAAGGGCCAACCGTGTAGAAACTGAAATGTACCTCTTTAGAAACGCATCCCCAAATTCCTCCATTGACGGGGTGCTTCCAGAGAACTGGCGGCCGCTATGGCTCACCCACCACAACTTGGCGTCTCCTTCCAACATGAACACCGCATACTCAGATTTCTTTTCTTCTGGTGTCTCTGCCGCCCTCAAAAGCTCTTGAATGCGAACCCACCAATCCTCCGCATCCGTTGGCGTACCCACTCCCTTGAACGACGGGGGTTGGAAGCTCAGGAAATACTTCGTGTGCCGGTCTCCATGTTCGACAACCACCCTTTCAGCCAAAGGCTCAACTCGCCTGGCTTCTCAGCCTGGCACGGCCGTCGCCGTGTCCGGTGTAGCAGGGGTTTCTACCTGAGCTGTCGCTGCAGCTTGGGCTGCCACCATCGCTTCTGTAAGCATGCGGCAGAAATCAGCAGGATTACACCCGTGCCCAAAAGACCTGGAGAAGTGGCACTGCTCGCCGCGAGTTCTTCTCTTGTTCTCGACGTTCCCGCCTCGTTGCTTGCACTCTTCAAGAAAACAAGAAATAAGGAATCATCCTCTAAACTCAAGACTTAAACATAAGGACACTCATGGTCCCGCGTTACTCTTATGTGGATAACTTCTTTATGCATTGACCTCGAATCTAAACTCGCTATGATACCAAACTGTAGCAGCTCCCCTGTAATGACCGTATAATATGAGTCCGGCCGGAGCCCCACAACATACGGACGCCACAGCTTTAGTATTATAAGATGATATAACTACCTACACTCAAAACTCTTTGCACAACACAGCGGAAACACAAACAATACTAGAAGTTATCTATACTATAAGAGTAATAAAAAGATGGCCTTATGGCCTTACAACATAAGAGAGTTCAAACTCAATTAATACAACAGTCATGAAAGTGCACAAGCACTCCTAGTCTACCTCGGCATGCAAGCCAGAAAACATGAGCATCAAAATATACACTACAATAAATGTAAAGCTACAGCAAAAGGGGAAACACTTCATGAGGCTTAGGCCTTTCTGGCCGGCGAGCTAGCTCCTGCTTGCGATCCTTGCCCTGTAAAAATTATTAGTAACGTGGGTCAGCAAAGGCTGACCTCAAACTGTGTAACAAACACATCTCCTCCCAGCCGCCCCTAACGGACCCCGGGGAACCCTCCAACCTGCAAGTCAGCACTTCGTATGCAATATATAAATATAAAAAGAAGTGCATTAAGAACAAGCTTAGGTGTCTCAAACATCATACACGTTCTCTACGGGTTGAACATATAATATAAAAAGGCCTACTTATGCAACATGTATGCAACACCCAGGTTTCACCAAAGGCACCCTATAGCATATGCATCTAGCACATCACCACATCATTTGGGTACTCATCGTTTCCCCATTGGCATAAAGCCGCAAACCAAAAGGGAGACACAATTCCCCCCAACGGCTCACAAGCCGCCACATGGAACTCTTGCATAGGCCCCACCCGCTCAAGGTCTTAGACCCGGGCTTGCCTGCAAGCTCTGACGTCTCTTATCAGGATTCCAACAAACACAAACTGACCGATTCTAAGAAGCCTTGCCGGACCCCACCCGCTCATGGCCTCATTGCCCGTGCTTGCCCCCATGCTTGGCATTCTCATCAGTCTCACAGAAGGGGACTAGTCTCACCGGGACACTCTACACACATGACGTGTACGTCACTGGATAGCCAGCCGACCACGGAGACACAGCCATGCCTTGGCACATCACAGACCAAGATAATTACACCCTAGTCCCTCATTTGTACTGCAGAGTTCCCGCGCACCAAGTAAACCATCTACTACAAATGCAGAGCTAACCTTGTCCACCAAGGAAACCATCTACCGCTATTGAGGAGCTAACCTTGTCCGGTTACGACTACACGTACTCACTTGAGAAAAAGGGGAAAACATCACCACATCACAAATGGCATCTTGCCGCAACGGAATCTCTACGAATCCTTAAAGTTCGTATGCAACATCACCGTGTCGGACTAACGGTCGCGACTACGGCTTCACCCACCATGCCTAATCCACTAACGGAGCGGATCTCTAATGCAAAACATGTCGGGGACGGACTCAATTGACCCGGAGGTTCTTCTTGAACCTTGGCGACCCAAACCCCTCTCATTTGAGTGTTTGGTGCCCAAAACTAGAAAAGAAAAATGATGCTAAGGCATGCATCATAAAATCGAGAGGAGAAGTGTCGTTACCTTCCGACTCCTCTTCCTAGCCATGGCAAAATAGCCGGATGAAAACCTTCGCAAAGCCTTAGCATCCACGGATCTGGACTCGTCTCGCAATTTGGTGCACCGAAGCCTCTCCTACAACCCAAACCCTCCTTCACCTTCTTCCTTGCTCTCCCTTCTCTCTAGAATTTAGTAAGAGAAATATTGGAGAAGAATGAGAGTTTCGAACCCTATTCTCGGACATAACTCCCCAAGAGCAGTCCTGGACCATCAGATCCCAAAATAAGGGAAAGAATGGCCACGATCCGTCTGAAAAAAATAAAACACCTGGGCCGAACACGGCCTGGCACACGCCCGTGTCCAGGGCCGTGTCCCCCATTCGCCGTCACAAATCTACGTGCCTGGAACAACACACGGGCATCCAACACGCCCGTGTTTGACCTGACATACCCGTGTCCCGACTGACACGGCCGTGTGGTCGGCCGTGTGCCTCCATCGATACAGCCCCGAAAACAACCCGAGAAGGACACGGCCTGGGACACGCCCGTGTCCCAAGCCGTGTGCGAAGTCTCGACACTCGTCCACAGCCTTTATGTCGACACCGTGGAAGAACGTCGAGCGAAGATCGTCGACCATGCGGGACACGCCCTGTGACATACCCGTGTCACAGGCCGTGTGCCCCTGTCTCGACACTCGACACTCGTCAAGTGGACTTCGTCGAGAGAAGTCTCGACACTCGACTTACACGGCCTTAGACACGCCCGTGTCCTAGGCCGTGTGCCTTGTCTCGACACATCATCAAGCGAAAATGTCGACACCCCGGGCCGGTTGTCGACACGGGCTCGACACGCCCGTGTCTCAGGCCTTGTGCCCAGTCTCGACACTTTGTCGAGCGAAAAATGTCGACTACGCGGCCAAGTCGTCGACTCCAGCCTGACACACCCTGGGACACGCCCGTGTCCCAGGCCGTGTGCCCCCTGCCAGAAACCAAAATTGGCCAGAAAACGCTGGTCGATCCCCTCTCAAATCTTGGGGTGTTACAACCTTCTGGCCCTACAAGAAGGAAGGACTTTACAGGGCTTGTCAATTAGGCAAGCAAACCAAAAATAGCTTTAAGTCACTTAATAAGAGTGATTCACCTAGGATTTTGTATCTGTTACACATGGATCTCTTTGGACCCATTACAGTACAAAGCTTAGGAGGGAAATCTTATAACTTAGTAGTTGTAGATGACTTCTCTAGATTCACATGAGTGTTCTTTCTGAGGAAGAAGTTTGATAACTTTAAGTGTTTGACAGAGTTTCTCAAATGCATACAGAGTGAGTTCAACACTCATATTGCCCTGATCATAAGTGATCATGGGACAGAGTTTGATTCTCTTCTTATACAAGAGTTCTGTTAGAGTGAAGGGATCAGGCATACTTTCCCAGCTCCTAGAACTCCTCAACAAAATGGGGTAACTGAAAGGAAAAATAGAACCCTTATTGAATCTGCTACTACATTGTTGTCAGATGCTCACCTTCCTCTATCCTTTTGGGCAGAGGCAGTGAACACCTCCAACTATGTGTTGAATGGAAGTTTGATACATAAGCTGAAGGGCAAGACTCCCTATGAATTACTCAAAGGGAAGAAAGCTAAAGTAGATTATTTTAAAATTTTTGGTTGTATTTGTTACATTCACAATAATGACAAGAAATACATAGCAAAATTTCAAGCTAAAGCTGATGAAGGAGTGTTACTGGGATACTCCATGATCAGTAAGGCTTATAGGGTGTATAACAAATCATCTCTTAAAATTGAAGAATCTGTGCATGTATCTTTTGATGAAGCTAACATGTCATATAAGGAGAAAAAGATTTCTACCAATAGCTTATTGCAGGTACCACCACTGTGTGAGTCTATGGATGGACTGAACCTTACCCAAGAGATATCAAACCATCCTACTCCACAGGCTGCTGAAGATAGTGATGAGGAAAGTCAAGAGGAAGTGGCTGAACTTCCCTCAACAGCTAGTACCATTCCCCAAGAGGAATTAAATACAGAAGCTGTTGCCCAACCAACTCCACCAACTGATCTTGTCACACTTAGAGATCACCCTAGATCTCAAGTGATTGGAGACATTTCAGGAGGTGTACAGACAAGGCATCAACTCAACCAAGACTTGATGCATGCCTGTTTTCTCTCTCAAATTGAACCTCTCACCATTCATGAGGCAGAGCAAGATCCCCACTGGATCATTGCAATGCAAGAGGAACTAAATCAGTTTGAGAGATGTAGAGTTTGGGATTTGGTTCCAAGACCCCATAACTACCCAGTTATTGGAACCAAATGGGTCTACAGGAACAAGTTGGATGCTCAAGGCAACATAGTGAGGAACAAGGCTAGGCGTGTTGCTCAAGGCTACAGACAAGAGGAAGGAATAGACTATGACCAAACCTTTGCCCCTGTTGCAAGGTTAGAGGCCATTAGGATATTCCTTGCCTATACAGCTCACAAGAGATTCAAGTTCTACCAAATGGATGTCAAAAGTGCATTTCTGAATGGAGTACTTCAAGAAGAGGTTTATGTAGAACAACCTCCAGGTTTTATCTCTCCAACTCAACCCTCTTTTGTTTTTAAATTGCATAAAGCTCTCTATGGTTTAAAGCAAGCTCTAAGAGTTTGGTATGAGACCTTAGCAAGCTTTCTTTTAGAGCATGAATTTACAAGAGGAACCATAGATAAAATACTTTTCACTAGACATCATAAGGAACAAATATTGTTAGTACACATATATGTGGATGACATTATTTTTGGGTCTACTGATCCCAAATTGTGTAAGAGGTTTGCTGACCTCATGCATTCTAAAATTGAGATGAGTAGCATGGGTGAGCTTTCCTACTTCCTTGGTCTGCAAGTGAAGTAGCTCCCAGATGGTATCTTCCTCTCCCAAGCTAAGTATGCTAAAGAGCTTATCAAAAAGTTTGGGATGGGTGATGCTTCAGGGATGAAAACCCCTATGACTACAAATGCTGTTGTGGATTGTGATGCAGCAGGGAAACCTGTGGATCAGAAAAATTATAGGGCAATTGTTGGATCCCTATTATACCTCACAGCTAGCAGACCTGATATAATGTTTGCCACATGCCTTTGTGCTAGGTTCCAAGTGAACCCTAAATAATCTCATCTTATTTTCCTAAAAAGAATTTTGAGATATATAAAGAGTTGCCCTAGTCTAGGACTCTGGTATCCTGTAGAGTCAGAGTTTGAGTTAACTGGATACTCAGATGCTGACTATGCTGGATGTAGAGTGGACAGGAAAAGTACCTCTGGAACTTGCCAGTTCCTAGGTATGAGACTTGTCTCCTGGTTTTGTAAAAAGCAGACATCTGTGTCTATATAAACTACAGAAGCAGAATACATGGCTGTTGGTAGTTGTTGTTCACAAATGTTATGGATACAAAATCAACTCTTAGACTATGGTGTCAACTTAAATAATTCAACATTATTTTATGATAATACTAGTGCTATTGCTATAGCACAGAATCCAGTTCATCATTCTAGGACTAAACATATTGAAATAAGAAATCATTTCATTAGAGATCATGTGGACAAAAAGAAAATTAACTTGATCCATATTTCTACTGATCTATAGAGAGAAGACATTTTCACTAAGACTTTGGATGAGAAAACTTATCTGTTCTTTATAAATCAACTGGGAATGCTTAATGGAGAAGAGTTAACCTAGTTTTTGTCTGCATTCGACGAATTTTCCAGAGTTCATCGAACGGAGTTCGACGAATTAGGGAAAGTTTGAGAGATTCTCGTCGAATGGCGATCGACGAATTCTCTGTGTGAGGAAACAATTTTCGTCGACCGGAGATCGATGAACTTTGCTTCTGAAGACATTTCGTCGAACGGAGTTCGACGAACTGTGTTCGATTCTTCTGGATGAGATCGACAAATTATCTGTCTATAACTTATTTCGTCGAGCTCAGTTCGAAGAAGTTTTCTTTTTCGTGGAACGGAGTTTGTCGATTCATATTCTGAAAATCTTATATCTAGGTTTTCTTCGACCTCCATCCCGCGCTTTCAATTTCTTTGCTCTTGATCGCCGTTTCTCTCTGTGTTTTTCTTGCAGGTCATCAATGGCGATTCCCACAGGAGCTTTGATTGCGATGAAGTTTGATACTGGATTTGACATGGACTTCGACTCTTTTCAACATTCTGACCCCATCTTTCTGTACATCTTGGAATTACTGGAAGAATTGAGTCTAAAGGATTTCATGACTAGGCGCATCAAACTACATGGAACAGAAATAAGAGAATGGGTATATACATCTGCTGTTTCTGAAGATGATGTTTTGACTGACAATATAGGGAGTACTGCTGTTTGATTGTCTCCCGCGGTTCTTTCTGAGATATTTGGTTTAGTAAACGGAGAAGATAACATGGAAATGGATTCTGAGGAATTCAATGAAATGCTGAAATTGATGGGTTATTCTGGTAACAACCCTAATAAGTTGTTGAAAAAGCAACTGTCCACCGCCTACCTGTTTCTGGCGTACATTGCGGGAAAAATACTGATGGCCAAGAACTCTGCTCATGACTATATTACCCGTCACCAATTTCTAATAATGTGTGCAGTAGTGAATAAGAGACATGTTGATTGGAGTAAGGTATTCTTTGAATTGATCAAGAAGAAGAACAACAAGATGGAAGTCTGCTTTGGCAGAATATTGGGAATATTTCTCAAGGAGAAGGCTGCTGAATGTATGGTCTCCCTTACCATCTACATAAACGCCAGCAAGCGCATCACTTGCGCTCTGTTTGGCAGGTGGGAGAGGACTATCTCCAAGCCCTCAAAGGCTTCTTCCTCCTCCCTCCAAACTTCAAAGAGCACAAGGGCTGTAAAGGCCGCTCCCCACCTTGCTGAAGAGGTTCCTCCATCTCAACCATCTCTTCCAGCACCCCTTCCTCCAAAGAAGCCTCCTCATGTACCTACTCCTCGTTCATCTCCACCACTTGACCTTACAAACATTCCATCTCCACCTCCATCTTCCCCTCTGCAAGTTAATCAACTACCCACTCCTCCAGCTTCCCCTCATGAGACAATAATTCCTACACCTCCACAGTCTCCTCTTCCCCCACACTTATCCACCATTCCATCTTACATCATACCCTCAGACACAATCATGTAAGATGCCCCCAATCCATCTATTTTTCCTCCTCCCATTCCATCCCCTTCCCCTTCCCCATTTGAAAAAGAGATTGTTGGCAAAGAAGAGAAAGGCTGCTCCTCCTCCAGCTCCCAAGCCAAATCTCACTACAGACACTCCCTATTATATTCTGCACAATGTTTCTCCTTATAAGGGTATGCCAACATGGATGTGGCTCTCCAAAAACCAGCAGAAAGATAGAAAGAGAAGCAGGAGATATTCCCCTCCTCTAGTGCACAGGTACAGGAAGGAACCTCCTCCTCCTCCTCCTCCAGCAGCTGGTGCTAGTGGCTCTAGCTCCTAAAGATTGGCCCCAATGCAAACTTATCAGAGACAGTTAGGGAGATCTTCTGGAAGCAGCCATCAGAGGACATCCTCCTCAGGCAGTCAAAGTAAGCAGCAGCAACAACAAAGTTCCGAAGTTCAAAAAGCTGATAGTCCAAAGAGACCTCTCTCTCCTCCAATTCCTTTTGAAGATCCAGAAACTGCTAATACTGCAAGAATGGCTAGGTACCAAGAGCTGATTGGTCTATCTTTGATAAATAAAGCCAAGGCTGAAGGTAAAGATATATCAGGATTATCAACTAAGTCAAAGTATAGAAAAGAAGAGCTGAAAAGGTTTGACAAAGGAAATAAATTGTTTAATGTTGATGATTATATGAAACTTCATCCAGAAGTAGTTGTCCCCAGAGCAACTTCATTGAATATTATTGGGGCAGCTGACATGACTATGACAATAGCTCAAACTCGAGATCCAAAGAGAGAAAACATTTTCAAGAAGACAGGAGAGCAAACATCAGAAGACAAACCTCAGCAGAAGAAGCCAAAGAAGTAATCTTTTTGTGTTATTTCATTTTCTGTCTGTTGTTGTTTTTCAAACCATGCTATCTATTTAAACAAAGCTGTGTATATATATATCTGTTGCATGTGTTATAATTCTCTGCCAGATATATCTCTGTTCTTGCTTTGATTTTCTATTTTGAGTCTCTGTTAGTGACCTCACCCAAATAGGGGGAGATTGTTGGATCCCTAGTTGATTTGGGCTAGGTTCACTGACTTAGGATGTGACCCATCATGTATAACCCGGGTCAATTTGTGTCCTAGAGTCTAGGTCAAGTCCTTAGGCTCAACTCCAGATGGACCAGCTTTCAACAAGATCATCAGAGACTCCAGTCTAACAAGTTTTCAAGACTAAGTAAAGTGAGTTCGACGTTTGTCGAACTCAGCTCGACGAAAGGAGTTCTGCGCTTGACGATCGTGAGGCAATTCTTAGTGCTGAGCTCGACGATCTGTGTTCTCTGTTCGACGAAGACTCATGTTCTACATCAAGCCAAAGTCAGGAGAACTTCAAATTTTTCTATGTCCAGCTTCAAGCTTCGGTCGACGAATTATATTCTAAGCTCGACGAACTTGGACCTCAAGTTCACAGCTTCTCAGGTAGACGAAGTCAACTTCTCAGGTCGACGAATGGTATACTCTACTCGATGATTTCTGGACTCAGAGAATTTGTGTCGACACTTAGGGTTTATGTCGACACCAAACAATTTGTGTCGACACCAGCTTAGGTCGACACCAGAGGATTTGTGTCGACACCAGGATTTTAGTCGACACCAGCTTATGTCGACACTTAGGGTTTGTGTCGACACCAAGATCAATCTGTCATCACCAACTTCTATCGACACAACATTTCAGCAGATGCAGTATAGTTTGCCTAAGTCCAGAACTTCTCTCAGCTCGACAAATTTGATTCTCAGCTCGACGAATGAAGACTGTCTGTTTGACGAATGAAGATTGTCTGGTCGATGAACTCTTTCAAGCTCAGCTCGATGAACTCAAGCTCAGCTCAACGAACTCAAGCTCAGCTCGACGATCTCATGCACATCTTGACGAACACAAGTGCAGCTCGACGAATTGTGTTCTTCGTTCAACGAATCCAGACTAGGTTTTCTTCTAGTTTCCCGTCCCGTTTCTTGGCGATGATTCCTGAACATTTAATGCCAGATCTTCTCGGAATGTTACCGTTGGAACGCGCATTGACTATGGACGATTACATGCCGTTTTTCCATGGGACAGTTAGGAAAGTTATTGATTGCTGATTCTTTCCAAGGACGACTGCAATTAATGCTCGACATTCAAAAGTTTGAATGTTCCTCAGTCAGACAGAGATTATACACAGTAAGAGAAAAGAATCAAGTAGTGATAGAGTAATAGAATTACAGTACAGCAAGCAATACACACAGTCAGATAGTCACTCTGAAGTTGCAGAAAAGAACAAACATTCTCAAATCAAAAGTTCTTGACTACAATCAGCCTTGACCAGAGAACTTTTTCAAGAGGAAGAAGAAGAACAATCAAATTCAATCAAGAGTCTTCTTCTCTCTATTCTCAGGACAACTTCAAAGGACAACAAAGTTCTATCTGTCAAAAGAAGTTCCTGAAGCATTTCTGGTCCAGGCATTCTAGGTCATTGAAGACCTATCACCCTGAAGCAGTGCTCCAGTATTCCTGACCAATTCAAGATCTCAGGGGGAGCAAGATCTGCTACAATCAATCCACAAGCCTTCTCTCTGATTGTTGACAGAGAAGATACTATCACCCTCTTTCCAATTCCTGTAAAGGGTTTTAAATCCCTTCAAAATTATTCTGGTTGCAAGTCTCCTTCCAAAAGAATTGAGGGTTGGTTTTTGAGCACCTTATCAAAAGCTCATTGGTGCCCAGGACACCTGATCAACTCATCCTGCAGTGGATTCCTACCTAGGGTGGTAGAAGAGTGGATGTACCCAGATTGATTGGGGAACCACTATAGCTCCTTATGCCTTCTGCTTGCTCTTTTCTTTTGTTTTCTGGCTTTGCTCTGTGATTGCACTGTGTTTAGTTAGTTGCTGTGTTTACTTTATTTTATTTGCTTCCCTGTTCACTTAGGAATACAACAAAGGTTGTAAAAAGTTTTTAGTGAGCACCATACTCTATTCACCCCCTCTAGAGTATATCAGATCTAACCTGCACTTTCAATATCCTCCCGGATTTTGCCGCCCTTGGGAATATAGAGCTGGCCACGAAAATAAACGAGGCCGTCTTTTAGTGTGTACTCATCGGTGGTCCCATGTTCAATTGCCTTGATTGCCGGGGCCAAGGCCGCATCCATGCCTTGCTCCACCCGAATCCGGTCCCGGATATCACAAACTACGGTCATTCTTGCCAAAAACTCTGCATACTCTGCCGAAGGAGCATTGAATACCAAAGTAATATCCATATTCTCAATCATCCGAGCCAACTCCATACTCATCAACCGAGACTCTGGGCTAGAGCCTGACACTTTTCTACTCAGTGCATCGTCTACCAAGTTCGCTTTCCCGGGGTGGTAGTTCATGGTGAACTCATAGTCTCATAGAAATTCCAACCACCGCCGTTGTCTCAGGTTCAACTGCTTCTGTGTGTGGACATACTTCAAGTTTTTGTGATCGGAAAAGATCTCGCAGTGGACGCCATATAGATAATGCCTCCAGAGCTTCAAAGCAAACACCATTTCTCCCAACTCCAAATCATGAACCGGGTAGTTGATTTCATGTTTGTTTAACTGCCTTGAAGCATAAGAGATCATGTGCCCGTGCTGCATCAATACCGCTCCCATCCCTTGATATGACGCGTCCGTGTAAACCTGAAATCCTTCCTTCCCAAACGGAAGTGCAAGGATGGGGGAGGAGGTAAGCCTATCCTCTTGCTCTTGGAATGACGCTACACATTATGGTGTCCACTCAAATGGCACACCCTTCTTCATCAAGGAGGTAAGAGGAAGGGTAATCTTGGAAAATCCCTTCACGAACTTGCGGTAGTACCCAGCAAGTCCAAGAAAGCTTCGTACATCAGCCGCCGAATTCAAGGGAGACCACTCTTTTACGGCTCGCACCTTTGCTGGATCCACTGCTAATCCTGCTCCACTGATCACATGCCCCAAGAAGGAAACCTCCTAAAGCCAAAATTCACACTTGCTAAACTTGGCGTACAAGGCGTGCTCCTTCAATTTCTTCAACACCAAGGTTAGATGCTCGACATGCTCCTCCTCCGTCTTTGAGTAGACCAAGATGTCGTCAATAAAAACAATGACGAAGATGTCCAAATACGGTTCAAACACCTTGTTCATCAGGCTCATGAAGGCCGAAGGGGCATTTGTGAGCCCAAACGACATTATCGTGAACTCATACAAACCCTATCTTGAACTGAAGGCTGTTTTTTGAATGTCCCCTTCTTGTATCATCAACTGATAGTATCCAGAGTGCAAATCCAGTTTAGAGAACCAATGTGCTCCCACTAGCTGATCGAACAACTCGTCGATCCGAGGTAGCAGATAAGTGTTCCGCACCATCAACTGATTGAGTTCGCGATAATCTATGCACAAACGCAGGGTTCCATCCTTCTTCTTCACGAACAGCACAGGGGCTCCCCAGGGTGATGAACTGGGGCGAACGAACCCTGACTCCACTAGTTCTTGCAATTGAACTGTAAACTCCGCGAGTTCTTTCGGGGCCATTCTATACAGAGCCTTGAATACAGGCTTGGCACCTGGTACTAGATTAATCTGGAAGTCAACCTCTCTATGAGGGGGCAATCCTGGCAGCTTTTCAGGAAATACCTCGGGAAAATCCTGCACTACCCGTACATCCTTTAATTCCAATGCTTCTTCCTTCAACTCGAACCAGATCATGAAGACCTCATCCCCCTTCATATGAGCTTTTACAGCCTGAACAGAAGATAATATCATACGCGGCACAAAGCCAATACCTTGGAAGACGACGTTAGAGTCTCCATGTCTAAAATAGATCCGCTTCTCCGCGTAGTCGATCCTCACGAAGTGCCAGTCCAGCCATGCCATGCCCAAAATGATGTCAAACTCCGGCATTCTCAGAACCGTGGCCGGCGTATCAAAGGCCTTCCCATCAATAAATAACTCCAACTCGCACTTGGCGGTTGCGATCATCTCCGAGCCGTCCGAAAGGCGTACTCGTCGGGCTATGCCAGTTAAGTACTATACACCCTCCACGTCTTTTATGAAATCCTCGGACACAAAGGAATGTGAGGCACCAGTATCTAACAGCACATAGGCCGTCTTCCTGCCAATAATCACGGTGCCTAAGTACCAACAACCAAAACTTATTGCTAGGTGTCTATTAAGTCTTAATTAATTCAAGTTAGACCACGAAAACATGTTAATTAATTAAATCATACCTGCAATCACATCTTAGGGGTTCCGCTCCTGTGCCTTGTCAAGCGCGTACACCTGATCCCGGACCGGGCCGGGGTTTCCTCTTGGTGGTCCTCGTCCTCGACCACGCATATATTCCCGTCCTCGTGGGGCTGCTGGATGGAGAGCAGGAGGGAGAGCAGGAGGGAGGGAACGCAGGCCGCTGCGGAACCGGATACTCCACCCTATAGTTTCGGTGGACACGCCCTCCACCTCTTTGATAAACTCTTCCTCCTCTGAAGTCCCGCCTCCTTCTATTGCTTGGGCCGGCTTCAATCACGTCCTCTGCAGGCCTCTTACTACATCACAGGTGGTCCGCCTATAATCTTTTCGCCATATCAATGATCTCCGCCAAGCAACCATCCACTATAAACAAAAGGGACTGCCTTAGGGGATCTCACATCCCTTTGTAGAAGCACTTGGCATAACTTCTGTCATCCAACTCGTAAGAATCTGCAAACCTTGCAAGATGCTGGAATTCCCACTAGTATTCCGTAACCAACTTTGATCCCTGCTTTAGTAGAAGGAACCTCTGCTCATGCTCATCTCGGGCCGATGTAGGGATAATGTGCTCCAAGAAAACACCCGAGAATTCACTACAACTTATCTCTGTGTAGATCTGGCCTTGGAAGGTAGAGCCCATGAGGGACTTCCACCACCTCTTAGCATGTAAGTCCAAGACGGACACTGCTAATGTCACTGCCATATTGGCCGGGCAACGGATACCAGCCAACAACTCCTGTACCGGGTCTAGCCATTGCTCTGTATGTACGGCTGACTCTGTCCCAAGGTAGGCGGGAGGGGAGAGAGCCTGGAAGGTGCTCATCCAGTTGGAGCTCGGGTCGTGTTGTTGCATCGGAGGCTGCTGCGCCCTAAAAGCATCAAGAATGGCGGTGAGCGTCTGCCCCAACTCAGACTGTTGGAACTGAGTGGGTATGGTAGGGGTAGGAGTACCCCCCATCGGCTCAACATGCAGTGGAACCTACACGTACATGACAAATTTGTGGTCAGGTTGGCTAAACTTAAGGTCAAAGTTGGACAAACTTAATGTCAATTACATATGGGCACACCACTGCTTCCGCTAAGTCAGTTTATCCCCAAACTGACTAACCAAACGGGGGTGGCACCATTGTTGAATGACTTCTTAGTTGAGGATCGTGGCAAACTGATACCATTTGTACGACCCCCCCTCCCGGATCCCAAAACACGACACGAAGGGGGAGTCTTATGCCTGGAACAATCGCCTTGAGATAGCATTAGCACACGGGCTAACCTATACCACAAGACGGCTATTCTGCCGGCTACAACAATATCAATAGAACATGCCAACCCAACCAAATATAATAAGCAAGAGAAGTCAAATCCACACTAAGTAATATAGTCTAAATACATCAATAAGGAGAAGCTAAAATATGCTTCTACAATATATCAGAGTACAACTAAACATTGCCCAAACGGGCTACATCAGAGTATCAAATACTAACATCAGTAACCGACGGTATCGATGGCACCGTCACTTCAGGCCCTATCATCCTGGCCTGGCTGTCCTGTTGCGTAGTCTGCGGCTGCTCTACCTGCGACGTGACGTCCTAAAAAGGAAGACGTAGCAACCGTTAGTCGAAACGACTAAGTGGTTTCACATCCGCTCCCCCGGCGACTCCTCGACACCGGGCGAAGAGAAGGAACAAGGGTAATATATATGTATGCAAGTAAAGGAAGTACAAGCAGGTGATAGTAGTGTAAGAGTAAAAATAACATGATCTAGCAAATATTTAGGAGCTACACTAAACTAGCAAGTATAAGTAACAGCAGGAAAGTAACTTAACTTATAAGAATGCACATACAAACTTATAAGTTAAGGATCGAGTTACATAAAAGTAACTCATCGTATAAGAGTGCCCATACAAACTTATACGATGAGGATCTTGTTGTGCAATGTTATGAAATGCTATGAATGCTATACAATGACTCACCCATGCACACCCATGCAATTGCTATGTCGACACAGACTATAGTTCCCACTTTTCGAGCAGGTAGCTAACCTCTCAGGCATCAGCCGCCGTGGCCAGGCGGTGACAGTAGAACAAACACTTATACTACAAGGCTGGTATCCACACTACTTCACCTAGGCCTCCGTGCACCTCAACGGTAAGAACACAACAGCGGAGCCCATGCGTACTATGACCCAGCGGGAGCCTCGGGTAGATGTGCACCGAGGACCAAGCCCCGAACTGACCTTGTGTGACCCGGAAGGAGCCTCGGAGTGAGCATGAGGACCAAACCCAACCGTTCACCTGGCACGGAAGGAGCCCCGGGACGTGAACACCGAGGACCAAGCCCAACCGCCCAAAGTCTAACTGTCGACTCCCGTCGGTGTGACGACTGGCGAGCCCGTAGACCTGCCACACTATCCTTAACCCAGGATTATGACACCGCCTGTCGACTCACACCACATGCAAATACCACATAAACATAACATGGAAGGGGCCTCAGAAGTAAGCACGAGGACACGACCCAACCATCCATCCACACCTTATCTCAACACAACCAAAACAAGTGACGGTCAACACCGCACTTACATCCCTTTACAATACTGACCCGTAGGGAGATGACGCTCTAGGTATTGGACTACTAGACTCATTTCATTAATCAAACATACTCATGGCCATAATCTATTCATTTATATGACTTTCCAAATGATGACAACGTAATATAAACATGATGCGCATATAAAGATCTATCACACTTTCCATTTGATAATGTCATAATATAAACATGAAGTGCACAATTATCAATCTTTCAATTCCTACCAATTCAATTCGTTTAAATAAGATTGCTTCACAATTTGATAATATGAAATCTGATTAATAAGTTACATCAATCATGCAATAAATGATTAATCATAAGGGTTCATCCAAGCCAAGTATCTTACAATATTAATTCCACCGAATCCAAATCCATCTTCCATTAAAGCACAAAATTTAGGTGCAGGTTGAATCTGGACAGCAAATTCGACTGGAGATTCCCGAAGCTACAGGAATCCTGTGAAGACGTGTAACCCCACTATGGAAAGGTCTTTCCGTGGTCTACAACTCTCGTATTCAGACTCAACCCAGATTTGAAATTATCATATTTGGAATCGGACTTGAAGTCCGCTGCGTACAGAACACAATTTCTGCATGCAGGATTAATTGAACACCATTTTCATTTATACTTTCCCATGGCTATAGACTTCACCAGAAGTCATGCAACCATTCGTTGGAAAGGTATTTTCAAGAGATTCAATTTTCGTGTTTAGGCAAAGGCCCAGATCTAGCCATACCACACCTAAAAATGACCACAAAGTTCGTTGCGTGCAGAATACAGATTCTGCACACATCTTAAGGCGGAATGAACGACATCGGTTCATCTTCCTCCTCAAGGCGATCTTCCCAAATCATTCCAGAAAACCTCCTCCCTTATTCACCCTCAAGAGGCCAGTACCCTTCACGAAACCATCCCTTATCATCACATTGAAGAAGGGCGTGGTTGAAGAGATCTAAAACCTAAGACACAAGTCTTAGCATGGCCTTTCTTAGAAAACTCCTCCTCACCATCAACACTCTCTTGAGTCGATGTCTCGCCTAGGAAAATAACTATAGATCTAGCACCAAGGGAGAGGGTAGGAAACTCACATCGGTTCCAGTGGTACCACCATTTCCGGCCATGGATCGCGTAGTTCTCCTCGGCGGCATTTTCTCTTTCACGGCGGCGGCGGATCTCCTCCGGTAGAACTTGCTCCAGCAGTTTTCCCTCTCACCAGGAGTTCTCACAGGAAATAGGGAATGAAATAAGCATGAAAACGACTAAGATTTTCTCTTCCCATTATATATAAAAAATGACACGGGTAGGGACACGCCCGTGTCCATACCAGTGTCTTGCTTGAGCGAAACGACAACGACGGTTTCTGTGTCGGTTCAATACTTGACACGGGTAGGGACACGCCCGTGTCCCGACCCGTGTCCACATGACATGGCCGTGTTCCTGGTCATGTCCTTCTCGGGTTGCATCTCGACGAACTCAACTCTACACACACGGAATACGGGTAGAGACACGCCCGTGTCTCTACCCGTGTCATATAATTCGTCGATCTCGACACGGAGTTCGTCGATCTCGACATGCCTCGTAGATTCCAACTCGACACACACGGGTAGGGACACGCCCGTGTCACTACCCGTTTCATACGATGTCGACGCACCTCGTCGATCTCGACACGCCTCGTCGAGCTCAACTCGACACACACGGGTAGGGACACGCCCGTGTCACTACCCGTGTCATATGATGTCGACATACCTCGTCGATCTCGACATGTCTCGTCGAGCTCAACTCGACACATTGCCACACGGGTAGGGACACTCCTGTGTCAGTACCCGTGTCACAGTCACACGGGTAGTGACACGCCCGTGTCACTACCTGTGTCCTTCTCTGCACTAATTTCTCCACTTCTCCACAAGTACAGTCCAATTCCCTGCACTTCTCAGGACTCAAGTCAACCCTCCTGACTCAAAAACGCACACGAGGGGCCTAGAGCGATTCGGGATGTTACATAACATGCAACATCATGCCCATCTTTCTTACACAAGGTACACACCACGTTCTGCCTGGGAGCACCCTGAATAGAATGAACCTGCTCCTTCTGCGCTGCCAAACTCCTGAAACATTTCTCCACGGGATGGCCCGGCTGGCCACAGAAGCTATAGACCTCTTTGCTCCTCTTTCTTGAAGGAGCACCAGATACCTGGGGGCTCTTTCCTTCAACCGCTTTCCTCTTTTCATTCCTCGCCTGTGATGAGTCCACTTTATATACCTATTTTCGGACTCATCTGGGCTAGTTTTCATGCGGTTGCACTTCACGTTTAGTTCTTTATCGTTCCTATTTCATCTGATCTTTATTTCCATAGGAAGTGCACATTTATGCCCGTGGTTGTGTATTTTGTTATTTTTATAGTTTGTACTCCTTTGTGTGATTGCCTGGAATGTCTGAACATATCAGTGATTGGTTTTTCCTTTCGGTACAGGGGTCATGTGCGTGTTCCGAGATGGTTGTGAAACAGGAATACTGCGCATGATCATGGGATATAATGCGCACGACCACTAATCGTGCGCCCCTGATCGTGCGCACTACTCTTCATTTTCCAGAATCAGCCTGGGGTAAGCGCACGACCACTGGACATAATGCGCACGACCACCGGTCGTGCGCCACTGATCGTGTGCACTGATTCCTCTTTTCTGGAGTCCTGTCTGGGTAATCGCCCGATCATTGGACTTAGTGCGTACGACCACTAGTCGTGCACCACTACTCGTGCGCATTACCCCAGTTCTTCTCCCTGATATGCCATGCCAGTGTGCACGAGTACAGGACATAGTGCGCACGCCCACTGGTCATGCGCCTGTGATCGTGCGCATTGCTCATTTCTGCTATTGTATAAATAGTGCAGGTCTCGCCCTAATTCAAAAGAGGATCCGGAGCTCGACATTTCTCCGCCGTTTTCCATCTTCTCCGCCGTTCCCCTTCATCTTCCACCCTAGGGAGGTGCTCCGGGCAAGCTTTCACCGCCAAATCCAAGCCGGAGCTTCCTCTTGGCCTCCTCCATCATCTCTTGGGTTCATTTCAAGCTTTAACGCCATAGCCATCAAGCAAAGGGAAGCTTGCAACTTTCGTCCGCTATCATGAGATGAAGAAGACGGGCCATTGGAAGGTGGTGACAGCCCTTCTCTATCCCGAACGCAGTTGAGGACCGAGCTTGGACGCGGAATGACAACCCGACGATTCCAACCGTGAATCCTCAGCAAGACTTCGGATTCGGTCGATCTCTTGACTTGTTCTTCCTTTATTGTTGTTTATGTGTTGTTGTAAACCTTATTTATAGATGATGTATGCTTATTTGTAAAACGTTCTTATATAATTATGTCTATATGATTATATGTGTTCGTTATTTACTTGAGGTGCGCCTAATATTCCATCCACCACCATCCACCCTTGCCGCACTAGCAATTGCTAGTGGCGTGCGTAGCGAAGAGCTGTTCACGACCCTCATTTCGCCGTTCTAACCACCTCATCCGCTAGCCTACTCGTCCATCCGCCTAGCGATTCGGTGCATCGTGGCCCGACTAGTCTTCCATCCCTCCTGGCGAAGCATCGCATAGCAGCGTTGCATAAGAGTAGTTGTTAGCCTTTTGTTTTCTGTTTCCACAACATCAAAACCTCCCCTTTGATAGCTCCGACATAAGGACTTCAATCTCAAGTCCTCCTCAAAATTAACTCCAACTTACTGTGTTCCTTGTGGGATCGATACTTGGAAAAAACCCCCATTTTCTATTACTTGTGCGATCGGTTTACTGCCGTGATCTTTAGCATCAAGTTTTTGGCGCCGTTGCTGGGGAACACAGTCGTGTGAGTTTCTGGAGAGGGAGACGTGAGATTGCTTTCCTTTTCCTTTGTAAATAGCTTTTGTTTCGTTCTATTTCTCTTTTGCCTGCCTTTTTCTTGTTTGTTTAGGCAATTGTAGTAATATATTGTTGGATTTAGTAATTTGCATAATTTATTTTGAATCTGCTGTTTCTACACCATGTGGGGATATTCGTATGCCCAATGTTGTTGGTATGGGAAGCCTTCCCACGCTAGTCATGAATGCCCTACGAGAGATATTGAGCATAAGCATCAGCGCACAATGCTTGAGATGCTGTATTCATACAGCCTTTCGAACATTGTGACCCGAGCTTATGGTCAATCGTCCTCGCCACATACACCATTCTCCTATTCCTCTCCGGCCCCACAAGGACAGCAACGTAATGGGAGAAAGTGTTTGTATTATCGTAGAACAGATCATGTCCTGAAGGATTGTGCCGAGTACCTCCGTGTTATGGAAGAGGATGATGAGCCGGACATCCGGATCATCCCGACTCCTACCCTTGGTGGCACGCCTTCATCATCTGGTTATGTATCCCTGTCACCTTCATTTGTTGAAGAGAATGATGTGGACACAATTGCCAGATGTGTTGTTGATCTAGGCTTCGACATGGTTGAGCCCATCTCTCCTGTGCATACATCTCCAAGCGTGGAGTCGATTCTTTGTGAGGAACCTGCGCTTGACTTTTATCCAAGCAAAGTTCTTCCGCCTTTTGTGCATTCTACTTCAATCGTCTCTGGCGACATTTTCGACGATGCAACACAAGTTGAGGCTGGTGATACATGGGTTGTTTCCACTCTCATGGAGGAGGACAACCTTCCTGGTGTTGAGGATTCTCCATTGATACCAGAGGAAGTCCAAGTCTTGGTGGACGCCTCTATGGATCCGGCCGAGTCTTGGAGCATTGTCGACATTGCTGACAATATTTTTCTACCTCAGCCGTTGGGGAGTGACACCGGGATCACTCCCTCGATTATTTCTTTATGTTCTTAATCTCTTTTATTTCTTGACCCCCCTTCCTTATCTGAGCCTGTGCAGGACGAATCTCCACGGGTAAGTTGGGTGGACGTTGAGCGTTGCGCTCAGGCTGTCGATGAGTGCATCCTCTTGTATGAGGAGGTTCCTACCTCCTTCACAGTGGAAGCCCCTGCCGTCACCTTCGCCCCCAGTGAACTTGTGGTGGACGATACCTTGCTGGGCAAGGACTCTTTTTGTGGTGAGAAGAGTGAGGACCAGTGCTCCTTCTCTTCTTACTTCATATTTCCTCTACCTGTGTTGAGCAGGTATTACTATTTAGGTAGAGGGGTAACTGTTTTATCACCGTATCGGTACCCGTTACCGCAACGGATATTAGGCTAGTTACCTGTGCACTTTTTATTTCATAGGCCTATAAGCTAGAACTGTTTAGAATTTAATAAGTCATGCTGGGATGACAATAACCCCAGTACTTATCTTTTATTTTCTGCAATTTTTATTTTTCATGTCTATTTAGTTTTAGTATTTATTTGTAGTTTGTATATTTTTGTTTTATTTTTGCGGAGCTCACCCTTACAGGTATTCTTGACAACATCGCATTGGCGGGGTTGTGATTCTTCGTATGGCGGGGCTGCTTCAGGTTTCCACGCGTCTTCTGGTATGCTCACTGGCTGAGCATTGGGTAACCTCTTCCCTTAGCTCCTTATGATTTTAATTTCTATATCATATGCTGTTTTGCTTAGTTTAAGTGTGGGGGAGAGATTTGTTACCTATTGCACGCACACATTTCTTGTGCATACTAGAAGCCTTTATTGTTTTATTTTGCTTAGTTCATTGTATCACACACCACTGCACCCACATGAGCGCATGCTTAGCTTTTTGCGTGCTGCGAGTTAAACTCATTTATTCGTTAGATTTGGGAAAATTATGGTGCTGACATAGGATTGTGAGACGGAGTAAAATGTTGACCTTGCTGTGCTCCTAGTCAACTGCTCTCGTCTCGTATAGAAATTGGAGTAGATTTAATTTTTCTGTATGTTTTTAGTTTTATATTTTCCTAATTGCGTAAATACTTTTTATTCACTCAAAAGTTGGTGAATCCAGTGTGAATCCGACGGTAGCTTAGGGATGTGTGTAGACGGCCGTTAGGTTCGTATTGCTCGAGTCGGGAGGATGGATAGTCTTTCTCGTTGGCTAAGAACTTGCCTCAAGCTATTCTTGAAGCATGGGTATAGGTTAGTCATGCATGAGCGTGATGTAGGCCATCATTTTGGCCCGGTTAAGCTTTATACCATTCCTAACGTCTTATCCTCGCTATCCCTGTTGTGCCTACCCCTCCTTTTGATTCAGCTCCACCATGATTTCACCAAAGCCTCATAGCCAATCCTAGTCGCACACCCAAGTCGAGTTTAGTGTTTTATATTTTCATGTTGGGATGTGACATGGTGTTATTATTTGTGAAAATGTGGAAGGGCTCCCAAGTTTATTTCTGCTGAATTGTGAAAATAAAATGAAGAAAAAGAAAAAAAAAAGAAAAAGAAAAATTTTTGTAAAGAAAAAGAAAAGAAAAAAAAAGTGAAAAGAAAAAGTTTAAATTGGAAATCTTTTTGGGAAATGTGATTACATTTGGAGTAGGCGGTGCGCACACCCATATGTTAAAAGTTACGTCTGGGGGTGTGGTGTACCCGCATATATTTTGGTTAGCTGATGGATTCCCTTTATACTAGCTCATTTGGGTTAGGTGCATAGCCTTCCTGTTTATCTTTGTTTACCTCACTGAAACCCAAGCCCCATCTCTTCACCTATAGTCCTACTGATTCGTGTGTGAACCAAACCAGTGCCGTTGAGAGAATGCGAAAGGGCAAGCATATGGTCACCGACATTGGTGGATTCCTTTGGAGGTTATCCTGAGCCCTGATCTTTGGCAATGCTCGCCTAGCGATTAGTCTACTTTCTCCCTACGCATGACCGGATGATTCACCGTGATTCCATTTTTGAGTAATAATAAAATTTTGATACACATTGTGAAAATTATAAACTATTTTGTATACTTAGAAATTTCTTCTATTATATTTTTACGCGCGGGAGCATGCGAGTTCGCATGGTACTTCGTATCGCAATTTCTTTGTTAACTAATATTTTTCCCTATCTGCTTAGATTTTGTTTGCTCGGGACGCGCAAACAGTTAAGTCTGGGGGTGTGATGAGTCCACTTTATATACCTATTTTCGCACTCATCTGGGCTAGTTTTCATGCGGTTGCACTTCACTTTTAGTTCTTTATCGTTCCTATTTCATCTGATCTTTATTTCCATAGGAAGTGCACATTTATGCCCGTGGTTGTGTATTTTGTTATTTTTATAGTTTGTACTCCTTTGTGTGATTGCCTGGAATGTCTGCACATATCAGTGATTGGATTTTCCTTTCGGTACAGGGGTTGTGTGCGTGTTCCGGGATGGTTGTGAAACAGGAATACTGCGCACGATCATGGGATATAATGCACACGACCACTGGTCGTGCGCCCCTGATCGTGCGCACTACACTTCATTTTCCAGAATCATCCTGGGGTAAGCGCACGACCACTGGACATAATGCGCACGACCACCGGTCGTGCGCCACTGATCGTGTGCATTGATTCCTCTTTTCTGGAGTCCTTGCCGGGTAATCGCACGATCATTGGACTTAGTGCGCACGACCACTGGTCGTGCGCCACTACTCGTGCGCGTTACCCCAGTTTTCCTTCCTGATATTCCATGCCAGTGCGCACGAGCACAGGAAATAGTGTGCACGCACACTGGTCATGCGCCTGTGATCGTGCGCATTGTTCATTTCTGCTTTTGTATAAATAGTGCAGGTCTCGCCCTAATTCAAAAGAGGATCCGGAGCTCGACATTTCTCCGTCATTTTCCGCCTTCTCCGCCGTTCCCCTTTATCTTCCACCCTAGGGAGGTGCTCCGGGCAAGCTTTCACCGCCAAATCCAAGCCGGAGCTTCCTCTTGGCCTCCTCCATCATCTCTTGGGTTCATTTCAAGCTTCAACGCCATAGCCATCAAGCAAAGGGAAGCTTGCAACTTTCGTCTGCTATCGTGAGACGAAGAAGACGGGCCATTGGAAGGTGGTGACAGTCCTTCTCTATCCCGGACATAGTTGAGGACCGAGCTTGGACACGGAATGACAACCCGACGATTCCAACCGTGAATCCTCAGCAAGACTTCGGATTTGGTCGATCTCTTGACTTGTTCTTCCTTTATTGTTGTTTATGTGTTGTTTTAAACCTTATTTATGGATGATGTATGCTTATTTGTAAAACGTTCTTATACAATTATGTCTATGTGATTGTATGTGTTCGTTATTTACTTGAGGTGCGCCTAATATTCCATCCACCACCATCCACCCTTGCCGCACTAGCAATTACTAGTGGCTTGCATAGCGAAGAGGTGCTCACGACCCTCATTCTGCCGTTCTAAGCACCTCATCCGCTAGCCTAATCGTCCATCCGCCTAGCGATTCGGTGCATAGCGGCCCGACTAGTCTTCCATCCCGCCTGACGAAGCATCGCATAGCGGCGTTGCATAGGAGTAGTTGTTAGCCTTTTGTTTTCTGTTTCCGGAACATCAAAACCTCCCCTTATATAGCTCCGACCTAAGGACTTCAATCTCAAGTCCTCCTCAAAATTAACTGCACCTTACTGTGTTCCTTGTGAGATCGAAACTTGGGAAAACCCTTATTTTCTATTACTTGTGCGGCCGGTTCACTGCCGTGATCTTTAGCATCAAGTTTTTGTTGCCCTCTTTGCTTAGTATTTTCGATGGCCTCCACTTTCAAAGCGGCTTTTACCGCACCAGCATAACTCACCGCTCCATGAGCAGCCACTAACTGCTGGACATTATTTCTCAGGCCACCAAGGAAATGCTTCGCTCTATCTTCCTCAGAACTCACCAAACTGGGGGCAAACCGACTGAGTTTGCTGAACTCAACCTCATACTCACTGACCGCTAGCTACCTCTACTTCAGATGCAAGAAATCGTTCATCAATATGTCCCGCTCAACTATAGGTAGAAACTTCCTCATCAATATCTCCTGGAAGGAAACCCAAGAGCATCCTCCTACCATGCCCTCCTTCTCTTTCATCCACCAACTCTTTGCCAACCCCTTCAGCTGGTAGGCGGCAAGCATCACCTTCTGATCATCAGAAACTCCAGAATAGTGAAACATCTCCTCTACGGAAATCAGCCAATCATCCAGGATCATGAAATATGCCTTCCCATCATAGGTAGGGGGTCGAAGTCACTGGAACTGAGAGATGAAGGTCACCTCTGGGGGCACCACAACTGGAGGCACCAAAGGGGCAGGAGGTGCATGAGGTACAGGAGGTGTTGGAACAACTATACCCGTAGCAGGATCCTGCGCTCTCGGGGCTAGTCCTGCCACTACAGATATCAAGGCCTGGATCTGAGACTGAACATCCACCATCTGCCTCGATAAAGCCTCATTGCTCTGCCTCAGACTTGCCACAACTGCATCGCTTTGCGCTCCAGAAGACTCGCCCTCAGATTGGGGAGTCAACCTCGTCAATATACGCTTAGGCGCCCTACTAAAAAGAATAAACAAAATAATAGTCAGAACCTAGTTTAACTACTAGGACTAAACAAATAAGTACAGTCAAACCTATATAAGTACTTGCTTCAACTGCCAACTTGCTATGGGGTTTTCAATTATAATGTTATGCTTAACTTAAGATGGTTCACCACCATCATACTAAATCAGGTGCCTAGACCATGAATGCATGTATTTATATTCTTTTGTTTTTGACTCAAAAACATGTGTGTACGTATGTCATCCTGCAAATATTTAGCTTGGCACGTTGTGTTTGTGCAATGTTATGCTATGCATGATTGTGCTATGCATTCTAAAAATTCCTTAATGCATGTTATGCGCTGCGTACACTTGAAAATGTTATGCATCCCATACTACATAACATTTCCATGCAACGAAAATGAAAATGTGCTAGCTGCATTCATGTGGTGAGGTTATGCATCCCATACTATATAACCCTCACATGTTGCCTCCTATGGTGGATCCATATACAAACACATATTATGCATCACATACTACATAATATGCCCAGTATACTTCATGTTATGCTATGAGTGTAGTGTTCGTGCTTCAGCCAAGATGTGCTGATGACATATCAGTGTGTGTATGATATGATGCTAAACATCTAATACCTACAAGGAAAGGATGCATGACAAATTGTCTAGCAAACTCCTTCTGACACTAACTGTCACAACCCGCATTTTCTCCGAAATTAAGAAGTATCAGAGTAGGAGAAAACACTCGCTGTGATGCCACGTCGAGCAGGGGATAACTGCCGACACTCGGGCAACCACCAACTACTAAGACTATGAAAAATCATAAGCTATAATGATTTGAAAATCAATTATATTTTAGAGGCCGTATCACTCGGCTCAATGGATTAGCTAGTCCACAATTAAAAACTATACTTATACGCAGCGAAAAAATACTTTAGTTATATTACTTTGACATCCTAAGAGAGTGCATAAGTGTCCCCAGGGGGCAACTTATAATATGCAAGACCCTAGATTTATTTTATATCATATATAAGAAAACGATCTTTTTACGTTATTTGGAAAGTAGTTTATGCGTTTTATAAAACATGCTGATCATGAGATATAAATATAATAGTGTTTCTAGGTTTAAAAGTAAGTAACAACCTACCATAAATCTCCCAAGAGCAAGTTGAATAAACTTCAAAACAGGAAATCTAGCAGTATAAGCAAAGTACAAAGCATCTAAAAGAGAAACCACCAGTGGGCGTCAACAACTAACACAAACCCACTAGTGAGTAGGCATATCTGTACTATATGTCTATATAAACTACCTCCTAAGAGTGATGAAGAAAAATCACAGTAGCAGCTATAACACTAGAAATCTCCAGAAGAAACCTAGCTGCATAATCGGCAATAAACCTGAACCTGAGGTATTCAAAAAAAGGAAAAAAAGAAGAACACCTCAGCAAAGTAATTATCAAAAAGTAAATGAGACAATTAGGTTTAAAAGAGAATTTACATAAGGTTTACCAGGCACAAAATTTAATGCTAGCAACATAAGCTAAAAGAAGTAAAGTAAACAGGTAAAGGGAAAATACTCATCAGAAGTGAGAAGGGGGGGGGGGGTGCACCAAGTGCACGGGTGAAGCTAAGCTTCAAGAATCTCTGTAAGTAGGATAAAAAATAATAATAACATCCTAACATAGAGCTAGAGCAGAAAGAATCACCTAGTACTGGAGATGGACAAATTCAGTAACAAGGGCCTAGGCTGGTGGCAACATGTCCAACCAAGTCTATCAGGCCTAAATATCTCCAAGGTGCTGTGGTGGTGACATCATTCCAACTCAACCAAGTCACCCAGAAAGTCTTAGCAAGACAAGAAGTAAAACAAGGGTAGCGGTACCGGTCCGACCCACCTTAAAACTACATCCTACTCCAGCACTAAGTGACTCAGGAAAACCCTTGCTGGTGGTTCCATAAACCACCAAGAAGTCACACTGAACCCTGAACCATCTAGAGCAACCCACCTAAAACCTTATATACATACCAACGGACTAAACATCGAGTTTGTCCAATCAAGTGGTTTGACACAAATAAATTGAAGGTAACACGATACTAAGTTTATGTAAGTAACTTGATACTAAACGCTTACCAATAACATGATATTAAACATAACTAGTAGCTTGATCTCAACTAAATATATTCAACTAGCTTGGTACAAAACCTATACGGTTAACTTGATACGAACCATAAACATTTAAATTGATAGAACCCATAAACAATTAAATTGATACAACCCATAAACAATTAAATTGATACAACCCATAAACAATTAAATTGATACAACCCATAAACAATTAAATTTGGTGGTTGATACCAAACATTAATAAAGGGGCTTGACACTAATTGCAAACAGGAGGATGGACACAAAAAAAATAAATGACAAGAGGTTTGGGTGGTTTTGATACAAATCCTATTTCGGAGCAACTACGGAGCAAGTTATATTATGATCTTGAAATTAATTATAACGAAACCATAGCAATGGTTACACCCAAGGAAAAACACAACCCATAAAATATCTCATGAAATGAACAAACTTATTACAGATGGCTCTCGGGTTATACCCGATCGGGGCAATACCCATAGCAAAAAAAGGAACATTTGCCTAATAAACTGATTTGGGCAAAAAAATAAACACAATCCAATAACAATAGTAGATATGCAGGAATAAACAAGGGGGATAACAAAATAATGGCAATACAAAATGGAAGATGGAAGGCTTTGTACCGATTTTAATATCATATTCAAGTCCAAGAACAACCAACCCAATCTCCAGGAATCAAGCAACAAAGATTATTCATGGAAAAATTACTTTGGCAAGTGGATACTTGCCTTGGCTTTTGAAGGAATTCGGCCAACAGTGCTCTTCCCAACAGGAAAAGATCACAACAACAACATATGAAAACCTGGGAAGAAATGCTCGATCAAAGCACGAAAAGAACAAGAACCCTCAACACCCGATCAAAAAAGAAGATGGTGAAATCCCAAAATGGTTACCTCGGAACGAAGGTCTTACCTAGAGGAGTTCGGATCCGACCTCAAACAGAAGTTTCGACCGCTGCTGGGCAGGGAAACCGGCGTCAGAGTGCCCCGAGGTTCCTCCCTTTCTCTTCTTTCGCTCGATCTGCAGATGCATCCGCCGGGTTGGGAGGGAAGGAATGAAAATAAACCTAGACTTAATACCTAATCGTATATATATGCCCTATTAACTATATAGTACTCTAATTAATAACTTAGGCAGCAACTAATTAAGCATTTTTTTATATATATACTTTACATACACTAACACACATACATGATAATTATGAACAGCACCTCACTAGGCATCCTTATATTAATACATATATACACAATTATATATGCTTATACATAAACCGCAATTACCCATATAAACACGCACGTATAAATTCTTATAAAGCTCTGCACGCACGTACGTGTGCATTTATACACCGGCACGGCTAAATCACTCATCATGCTAAAATGTGTATATATATATATATACATATATATATATATATATATACATATATATATATATATATATATATATATATATATATATATATATATATATATATATATATATATATATATATATATATATATATATATATATATATATATATTTATACGCTTATATAAAATGACGACCCACTAACTAGCAATTGTCGAAACGACGCGAAAACAAACGATCTCGGATTTCGACAAAACTCGCACTGTAGCTAGACACTCATGCTACGAAAACAACGACGAAATCAAAAATAACCCCCGATGATCAAACACTCGGGCTAACACCTCCCGAAGCCAAAGCACAAGCATTCCCTGAGAGGCTCAGCCGAGTCTCTAAAACAGACTCCGGCTAGCCGGGGAACCCTGCAAACAGGCTACGACCACTAAGAACACCTAACGAGGTACTCAAACAACGGCACAAGCCGAAAATGAGTCAACATAATGCCAAAGGGATATTAAATAAGTACCGAAAAATCGGGGCGTTACAAGAATGATCTGAAAGATCATGTTAAAAGAGAAGTCATAAAGGTAGAGAGGGTAATGATAAAAGCCAGTTCTTAACATGCTACCTAGATATCAAATAATATCAGAGACACCTTAGGCTTTCCTCCCCTATGGTATGATGAAGATCAGACTGCTGAGTCTGGTTGTCAACTAGCTCATCTTGAAGCACCTTATACTACCGAAACTCATGCTGATGAGCAAACCATATACAATTCTGCATCACAAGCTATCTTTGAGACTATCCAAGAAGCTGTCTCTCACATGTACAGTTCTCCACCATTAGTTAAAAATGTTATCTGTGAAAAGGTGGAGATGCCTGAATCTGTTATGCTCAAAGAAAAAGAGGCACAACTTTCAAAGAAATGGTTCAGAGAACAAGCCGAGGCTAGACCAGGTTTTGAGGAGTGGAGCCCAACCTCCAGATCAATATTTCTCAATGCATGGAAGACAGTAAATGAAAATGTGACAGATAGAGGTAAATGGCATTCTGAACAGGAATGGGCCAAACATTTAAAGCAACAAGAAGTTATCCAGAAGTTCAAACATGATCTGAAGAAAGGAAAGCTACCTACTAAGTCAATTGAGCCCAATAAATACTTTCCAAAGCCATATCATTATTTTGAAAGACAGAGACTGAAATAAGAAGCCATTGCAAAAGCTAAAGCTAAGGATGTTAAAGGGAAGAAGGTTGCTGATGACAAGGTGCCAGAGGTGATGACAAAGATTCAATTTGGAAAAGGCGTAGTCATCAAAGAGCCAAAGCAGCCATAGAATGTTCTTAGTTTTGGATTTCATAAAAAACTTGTTATGTAACTATTGTATAACCACAACTTGTAGCAGTAAACCTTTTGGTGAAATTCAATGAAAATTTGGGTTTACTGAACATTTCATGTGTTATTAATTAGGATTACAATTGTTTGTCTTACTTTCTGTTCAGCATTATTGATTTTAAATGTGTTTTTATCTGTGGTATTTGACATATTGTACTGCATTGAATTTTTAAATGTTTTTATCATAATATATTTTTGGTATCATGTTATATATCATTGAATTGGGGCTATGACTTCTCCAAATAGGGGGAGATTGTTGGGTACATTAGACACAATGTACTTGATTTGAAGAAGCCCTTTCAGTTCAATGATATACACATAGTTGTATTTGATGAATGTTAAGTTCATGTGTGTAGGAAAATAAAGCTAAGTACAAAAGTGTCGACACACTAGACAAGTGTTGACACCTTTTTCAAGGATGTGCTGAGACAAGGATAAAGTTATGTCGACACCCAGGACTTGGGTCGACACTATGAAACAAGAAAAAAACTATGTCGACACTTAGGACTAGTGTCGATCCACACTGCACAAGTTGTGCCGAGACAAAGAGAAGCTAAGTCGACACTAAGGACAAGTGTCGACACACTCTATACAAGCAGTATCGAGACTAAAGACAACTTTGTCGACACTCAAGAGAAGTGTTAACACACTTCACAGGCTGAGTCAAGACTGGAAGCAAGCAGTGTCAACACTTAGGACTAGTGTTGACACATTCTACATCAGCTACGTCGAGAAAAGGTGAAGGTTGTGTCGACATATTCAAAAGTTTGTCGACACCAATATAAGAGTAGTGTCGACACCTAGGACTGGTGTCGACACATCCAACAGTCAAGTTTCAATAGTTCAAGCAGATTTGTATCTTAAGTACAAAAATCAAGTCAGAGGGTCTAACAAATGTCAGAACTATCAAAATTGTCAGATGTTAGTTATTAACCAGATCACCCGGATACCTTTGACAGAGCCTATATAAAGGGATAACCTCTTCAGAAAAGAGTGGGAGAAAAATTTGGCAAGTCCAGATCTAAGAAGCTATCTGCTAGAATACAGAAGGTGGAGAGAAGCCGGATCAAGAATCGTATTCAACATTCTCCAGCCTAGATCTACCCTAATTTCAACTTCAAGAAGCTCTGAAAAGTTAAGAAGGGCAGGATCAAATCTATCACTTCAAGATCAAAGGGAGCAAACAGATCAGGATCAGTTCAAGAAGAAATCACCCATTCCTCTCTTGCTGGGTGACTTATTCTAAATCAATCTCTTTTACTTTTATTTATTTTGTATGATCTACATGTCGATCTGAGTGTAGGGGAAACATTTTCTCTAACATTATAAGCCTATGTTATAAAGGCTGAGGTAGGGAAGGGATTACCTGAGGTAGGAGAAGTGGGAATTTCTTTGAGTTATATGGCAGGGATTGCCTGAGGTAGGAGAAGTGGGAATTTCTCTGAGTTGTAGGGCAGGATTTGTTGGTATTACAATTATGATCTGGAAGTGATCAAGCATATAGCCTCACTACCAACTCAGTATGAGCCTATCAGGGTCTCACGTAATATTATGGAGAAATTAGGAAATTGGATCTGTACAGTTTAGCTCGTAAGATGAGTTGAAGGAAATTGAAAAAGGGCTTAAAATATTCTAAGGCATTTGGCGTTGAGTGTCTTAAGCTCACTCAACGCCATGAGGCTGAATGCAATGAGTGCATTGAGACCAGTCAACGCTTTTGTCGAGTTAAGTGTTAACTCATCGAATGATGGCGTTGAGTGTGTTGAGTTGACTCACCAATTCGTTGAGTATCAAGTGTTGATTCTTCAACTGTCGCACTTAAGCGTTGAGTGCGTTGAGTCCACTCAATGCCTTCATCAAGTAAAGGGTTTACTTGGCGAATCTGACACTTAGGCATTGAGTGTTTTGTTGATGAAGATTTTATAGTTTTAAAAATAATTTCAAACTAAAATCCCAAAATAGACAAGTGTACCTATCAAAATATAGTATAGAAATTATCGTATTAGACTCGGGGCCTGTTGAGTACTTCTACTCACGCAAATTAATTTTCTTGTATCTAATAATAATTTAGAGGTAAATTAAAACTAAAAGAAGAAAAATGATAATAAATCAAACACTTGATTAAGACTCCCTTTGAACTCAAATAAACTTCGATAAAATGCAAACTTTTAATTATCTACTTCGAATGTGGAGGTTCCCAAAGTATGAAAGTGTCTCTCTCGAGCTCATGCTTTTGACTAACCATAGGTTTATCGATTAAGACCTCTCGGCAACTAGAAACCCCTAAGCTTGCTTTAGGCGGTGAACTCCTCTATTGGATTTGACTCCAATCCGGAAGAGTTATGTCATCCTGAAAGATGGTATGAAAGATACCACCTAAGGGGTTAGACTGTTTAACTCTAGAGGGGGGATGGATAGAGTATTTTAAAATCTTATTAGATTTTTATTGCAGAATTAAAATAGCAATACTTATATGTGTAATCAGATAGTGTAGAAATAAAACTAAACTATTCAGTAAGCAGCACACAATAAAAAGTAAAAGATCATCACAGATGACACAAGAATTTTATAGTGGTTCCCCTAAAACTTGGGGTACATCCACTCTTCTACCACCCTGTTAGGAATCCACTCAGGTTTTTGATCAGGTGCCCTGCCACCAATCAGGTTTTTTCTCAGGTGCCTGTCACCACAAGATCTGCTTCAGGTAGATCAGGAAACCCTTCAGGCTTTTGATCAGGTGCCCAAAAACCAAATCAAGTCTTTTGATTAGGAGACTTGCAACCAAGTGTTTAACTTTTGAAGGGAGCTAGAACCTGTGTATAGTGGGGTGAAACAAATAAAATTATATGTTGTCTTCTCTTTTCTCAAAACAACTGAGAAGATTTGTGGATCCTTGATGGTGTCAAAGCTACCCCTGAGATGAAGATCTGTTCAGGAAGATTGAGAGCTTTGTAGGGTGAGTAGGTCTTCTTAAAGAAGTTCTCCAAAAAGTTTTAGACAGATTGAAGTTGATTGTCTCTTGGAAGCTTGCTGGAAGAAGAACACTTAATGAAGACAGAGCAGAATGCTTTCTCTTGAATGATTTCTTTTGTTCTGTGTATTATCAGTTCTGTCTTGTTCTCTATGTGTTCTACCGTCGACTGAAAGAGAAAATCCCTTTTATATGTTCAGTCAAATTCTCCTTTGAATTCCTTTTCATTAAATTCTGATTGCCTGGAGAATGAAATGCGGCTGGAGAGAATATTTGCATTAAAAAATTTCCCCAACTGTCCCATTAAAAAAAACAAATAATTAACCTGATGAAGACCATAATCAATGCTGCCACTAACAGCTATATTTTGAGAATATAAGTATTAATTACTCAGGAATTACTGCTATAGAATAAGGACAAAATAAGGGAAATCTCCAAGTCTGGAACAACACAGGAATCATCGACCAGAGAACAGATTTCGTCGACCTGAGATCAATGTTCATCAACCAGAGAAATCATGTTCGTCGACCTGAGAATTCTTGTTCGTCAACTTGAGTTCAGAGAACTGCTTTCTGTGGAGAATCTGCCAATTTTGTGGTCCAAGTTCGTCGAGCTGATAACTTGTCTTCGTCGACCTGAGTTCAGCGAAAGTACTCTGAAAGAATGTGTTGAAGTTGAACTTCCAGAATTTGTCGACCTGAGCTCGAATATCGTTGAGCTCAACTCAGAGAATTAAATCTGAGTTTGTCGAGCGGAGCACGATTTTCATCAAGCTAAGTTCGACGAACGTCGAACTCACTTCCTAAACTTGATTTTCTTCTAAGTCTGAGTCTTCTGCAGTCTTTAGTTGGCTGGTCCATGCAAGGGTGAATCTAAGGACTTAGCCTAAACTCTAGGACACAATGACATGACCCTGGATATACGTGGTGGGTCAAACATCCTAGTTAGTGAACCAAGCCCAAATCAAACTAAGGATCCAACAATCTCCTCCTATTTGGGTGAGGTCACTAATACAAATGAAACAAAGATAATCACAAAGTGGAAAAAAATATCTGGCAGAAAAATTGAAATATGCAGCAGATATTTACACAGTAGCTTTGTGATAGTAAATAAATATAAAGTTCAGACAAATAGAAACAAAAAAAATACTCTCATTTCTTCTTCTTTTGCTTTTCTTTTTGCTTGTCATCTTTCTCTTGGTCAACAGGCTGTGTAAACTTGATTTCCCTATTTGGATTAGCTGCTTGCCTCTTGGACATTGTCATATCAGCAGCTCCAATTATATTAAGGAAGGTAGCTCTAAGCACAACAACCTCGGGATGTAGGTTCATGTAAGCATCTACATTAAAGAATTTATTAGCTTTCTCACACCTTTTTAATTCTTCTTTTCTGTATTTAGACATTGTAGAATATTGGGATGGTTCTTTTCCTTCAGCTTTAGCTTTATTTATCATTGATAATCCAACAAGTCCTGGAACCTAGCCATTCTAGAAGTTGTCTCTGTCTCTGGATCCACAAAAGGGAATGGGCGGAGACTCTAACCTTTTAGGACTGTCAGCTTTTTGTGGTTCAGGAGCTTACTATTGTTGTTGCTGATGATGTTGCTGTTGTTGACTGCTTGAAGAGTACCTCTGCTGGCTGCTTCCTTGATATGATGAGGATCTACCGTGATGTCTGTGGTAGGTTTGAGCATATAAGGTAGAACTTTGAGGAGTATTGCCTGAAGTACCAACAGCAGGTGGAGGAGGAGGAAGAGGACCTCACCTATTTCTTTGAGGAGGAGGAGAGTATCTCCTACTTTTCTTTCTTGCCTTTCGCTTATTCTTTGACATCCACATCCAGGATGGCATCCCAGGGTATGGAGTAATTTTCTGAAGGATATAATAAGGTGTATCATGTGTGGGATTTGGTTTGGGAGCAGCAACTGGAGGAGCCTTTCTTTTCTTTGAAACTTTCTTCTTGGTAGAGGGACTATCATTAGAATCATCATCCTCATCTTCATCATCAGAAGATCCTTGAGGATCATCATATAAGGCATTAATGGCCTTCAGAAGTTCTTTGTCAATTAGCTTTTCAGCCTGAGGCTGTGCTTGAGGTTCTAGAGCTAGAGCAACTATTTCAGGAATATGTTCAGCAACTGATAAATTTTCCACTTCTATATCTGCCATGATGATTTCATCCAAATATGGCAGTTGACTGTCATCCATATTATAAGTTGGAGCTAAGATGGTTTCTGGAGAAGAAGTTTCCTTAGAAGGGGTTACTGTTTGAGTCTCTGTAACTGCAAAACTATCCGTCAGTTGCTTGACAACTGTGAGACTTATTGGTGTTGTATATGGTATAATAGCCAAGGAGAGCTTTAGGCAGACAACTGGAAGAGAATTTAAATAGATTATATTAAAATAATTTAACAAGCTGAAGAGATCAACTGTGGGATTGACAATGCAATCACCAACAGTTATTATTTATGTAGTATTTATAGTTGTATCTATGCAGAGCATATTAATATCTTTAACTGCTGTATCTGTAACCATATAGATATTTGTATCTATTATATCAATATCTGTAACTACTGCTACTGAAACTGGAGGTGCTTCTTCACTCAGCATCTCCCCCTGCCTCATTTCAGTGTAAGCTGGAATCAGGCCCCTAGTAGAAGAAGAAGAGACAGAGGAAGTAACAATGATGGAAACAAGAGAAGAAATGGAATTAGCAAGAAGTATAATAGCCTCTGCTATAAGTGTCCTAATCACTGGAGTGATGTGCTCTAGGATGGTGGACAGGGAGGGAGAAACTGTTTCCATAAATTCAGGTGGAGTTTGAGTGGATACAAATGGAGGAGTAGAAGGAGTGACATCTGGTATGATGTCATCCTGTGGAGATGATGTATCAGGGGATGGTGTTGGACTGGGAATGTCATGGATAGGTGAGGTGGGTGTAGATGGTAAGGAGGTGAGAAGATTAAAGGTGGGGGATGATAAGAATGTTTCAGTGTTGATGTCCTGTAGGTGGGATAGTAGTGGAGATTGAGTAGGTGTTGGCAGATGTGTTGATGAAGAGATTGAGAGGGCTGGTGGTTGCAGAGGAGGAGCTGATGATGGCTGGGGAGATGGAGGAGTTATTGTTGGAAGAGATTTTGTTGAAGAGGGAGGAACTTATTTAGCACTAGGGTGGGGAGTGGCTGTTACAACCCTGGTGCCCTCAGAAGGCCTGGAGGAGGAGGAAGCCTTGGATGTCTTTGTAGTTCTCCTCTCCCATCTGCCAAACAGGGCAGAGGTTAGCCTTTTGGAGGCATTTATGAATACTGTTGTGGAAACCAGATGTTCAGATGCCTTGTCTTGCAGAAATATCCCCAAAACCCGTCCAAAATAGACCTCTTTCTTATTATTCTTCTTTTTAATCAGGTCAAACAATAACTTGCCCCAGCTTACACCTTTCTTTTCAACCAAGGAACCCATCACCAAGAACTGGTGCCTGGTGATGTAGTCATGTGCTATATGTTTGCCTAGCAGCACCTTCCTGACTACATCTGCTAAGAACTTGTACTCAGCAAACAAGTTCTTCTTCAGCAGCTTGTTTGGGTTATCTCCAGAATGACCCATTTTGATCAGCATGTTATTATATTCCTCATTGTCCATTTCTATTTCTTCATAACCATTTAGTAGACTGAAAATTTTGGTTAATATAGTAGGGGAAAGGGAAACTAGATTACCAGAAATTGTTCCCGTCATATTATCTTCAGATTTTGAGGATGTAAAGACCCATTCCTTTTTTTGCAGTCATTTCAATCTTGATGCAACGGGTCATGAACTACTTCAGATTTTGATCTTCACATAACTTCATAATTTCCATATAGATTGGGTCAGTATGCTGAAATGAGTCGAAATCAATAGCAAAACCCATATCAAATTTCATTGCGGAAAGAGCGCTCACCGGAATCGCCATGAGTGCACCTGCGAGGGAAAAACAAAGATCAAGTGCAAGGGAACTGAAAGCGTGGAATAGAGCTTGAAGAAAACCTAGATATAAGGTTTTCAGAATATAAACTGGCAGACTCCGTTCAACGAAAAAGAAAAGAACTTCGATCTGAGTTCGACGAAGTATTTTAATATAAAATGAGTTCGTTGATCTCAGTCTAAAGAAGACGAATAAATCGTCGATCTCAGTTCGACGATAAATTCACTGAAGTAGGGATCGTCGATCTCCGTTCGACGAAAACTGTTTCACTAAGAAGTGATCGTCGAACTCCATTCGACGAACTCTTCATGAGGAGTTCACAGATCGTCGATCTCCGTTTGACGAACTGTCAACAAATCGTCGACCACAGACAAAATTTAAATTAACTCATCTCCATTGATCATTTCTTACTGATTTAAGAAAAACAGATGCTTCTTCTCATCCATTGGCATGGTGAAGATGTCTGCCCTTTGTAAATCAGTGGAAATAAAGACAAGATTAATTTTTTTTGTCTACACAATCTCTAATGAAATGATGTCTTATTTCTATATTCTTGGTCCTACTATGATGCATTAGATTTTGTGCTATGGATATGACACTGGTACTATCACAATATATAGTTGAATTATTTAAGTTGTATCCATAATCCAGTAGTTGGTTTTGTATCCAAAAACCTGTGAGCAATAACTACCAGCAGCTATATATTCTGCTTCTGCAGTTGATGTGGACACAAAGGTTTGCTTTTTATAGAACCAGGACACTAGCCTATAACCAAGGAACTGGAATGTTCCTATTGTGCTTTTTCTGCCCACTCTACATCTATCATAGTCAGCATCTGAAAATCCAGTTAAGTCAAATTCTGACTCTTATGGATATAGAAGTCATAGATTTTGACAACCCTTTATATATCTCAAAATCCTTTTTAGTAAAATATAGTGAGATTCTTTATGGTTCACTTGGAACCTAGCACAAATGCATGTAGCAAACATGATGTCTAGCCTACTTGCTGTGAGATATAATAAGGACCCAACAATGGCCCTATACAACTTCTGATCTGCAGATTTTCCATGCTCATCAGAATTTATCACAATATTTACAGCCGTGGGTGTCTTCATTGCTGAGGCATCACACATCCCAAATCTTTTAAAAAGCTCCTTAGCATATTTAGATTGGGAGATGAAGATACCATCAGATGATTGTTTCACTTGGAGACCAAGAAAATATGAAAGTTCACCCATGCTACTCATCTCAAACTTTGAATGCATAAGGTTAGGGAACCTTTTGCATAATTTGGGATCAGTTGAGCCAAAGATAATATCATCTACATAAATTTGAACCAATAAGATTTTATCTTTATGATGCTTAATAAAAAGAGTCCTATCTATAATGCCTCTAGAAAATTTATGTTCTAACAAGAAGCTAGCTAAGGTCTCATACCAAGCTTTTGAAGTTTGCTTTAAACCATAGAGAGCTTTATGCAATCTAAAGACATAAGAGGGATGGGTTGGAGAGATAAAACCCGGAGGTTGTTCCACATATACTTCTTCTTTGAGTTCTCCATTTAGAAAAACACTTTTAACATCCATTTGATAGACTTTGAACTTTTTGAATGTAGCATATGCAAGAAAGATTCTTATAGCCTCAAGTCTTACAATAGGAGCAAATGTCTGATCATAGTCAATGTCACAACCCGCATTTTCTCAACGGTAAAATCGTATCAGAGCAAGAGAAAACACGAGCCGTGATGCCACGTAGTGCAGGGGATAACTGCACACGCTCAGGCAAAACTCCAGACCTTAGATTTTAAGGAAAATTGTTGATTTAATATGAAAGAAAATCAGTTATGTTGAATGGCCGTATCCCTCGGCACGGTGGATCTGCTAGTCCACAGTTAAAGTTATTTTTATATGCAGCAGAAAATACTTTGGTTCAATTAAGTTGACACCCTAAATGAGCATAAGTGTCCCCGGGGGGCGACTCATGCTATGCACGACTCTAAGGTGAATGTAGTAGGTATGAAAAATAGTGTTTTACGTTGAGGAAAAATAGTGTCTTTGATTTAGAAACATGTTATACATGGGGTACATATAATAATACTTTTAGGTTTTAAAATATCTAACATGCAACCTAGCATAAATCCTCCCCAGAAGCAAGTAACCAACCACAAGTAGGCAAAAATCAGCAGTTTAAATTCATACCCAGCATCACAAGGAGCCACTAGTGGGCGTCAACAACCTGACACGAACCCACTGACGAGTATGTATGTCTATACAGAAAAGTAAAGAACTACCTCACAACAAACGGGGATCAGCTATCTCAGCTACCCTAGAGGCCACCAACAAGCCCCTCCAAAAGAACTAGCCGCTGAACTGGCTACGACCTAGACCTGAGGCATTCAAGAAAAGAACACCTCAGCAAGGAAATAATCAAAAGATAAATAGAGCAATAGATTAATGAGCAAATAAGAAGAAGGGTTTACCAACCCGGCAACAAACTGCTGTAAGCAAAATAAAAGGGGTGACAGTAAGAGGAGAGTACTGTCTAAAGCACAGCAGAGCACACCAAGTGCGAGCAATAAAACCATTATGCCCTACTAAAAGAGTCTGCAACAACAACAAGACATATACATATATGCCAAGAGAAAGGAAAGCATAAACAAGAAAGGGACTAACAATCCTAACACGTGGGTAAGTGGCAGTGTTCAAACATGAATCTAAATACATAACCAAAATCAGACCCAAAAAGGGCTAAGGGGTCAAACAGTGATAGCTTTAGGGTACCACACACACCAACCCAAACCGGGGCAAAAGGCGGTGGCCACAGCTCTCCACATAAAACCACCCCTCCAGAGGCCACCAAAACTCCACCACCTGCCACAACCCAAGAGTCGGCATGCAGAAATTAGCCGAACACCCAATGCCCCCCCCCCCCCCCCCCCGCTAGGGAAAAGTCACACTATCAATCCTAAGAACACACGAACCCAAGGCAAAAACGTCGGGTCCAACCGACGCGGCCTTGCACGCGTAAAAAGAACCAACCCCGAGTCTACCTGACCCCAAAACGAGTGCAGCACCCAGTGTCGACACGATGTGTCGACACCACGACAAGCCGGTGTCGACACAACCACTGCCGTTGTCGACACCAGGTGTCGACACCACTGCGGCCGGTGTCAAGGTGTCGACACTGCCGCTGCGGGTGTCGACACCAAGTGTCGACACCACTGCGGCCGGTGTCGACACAAGGTGTCGACACTGCCGCTGCGGGTGTCGACAGTAAGTGTCGACAACACTGCCACTGCGGGTGTCGACACCAAGTGTCGACACCCCGACTGGCCGGTGTCGACACCAAGTGTCGACACCACGACTGGCCGGTGACGACACCAAGTGTCGACACCACGACTGGCCGGTGTCGACACCAAGTGTCGACACCATGACTGGCCGGTGTCGACACCAAGTGTCGACACCACGACTGGCCGGTGTCGACACAACGGTGTCGACACCACGACTGGCCGGTGTCGACACAACGGTGTGGACACCCCGACTTGCCGGTGTCGACACAACGGTGTCGACACCCCGACTGGCTACATGCGCCAGATCCAGCAAACAACCAGAAACGAGAACGAGGTCTCTTTAGGGTACAACATCCATCGACACTAGCAACTACTCGGCCTGAACCGAACCAAATCTGTCCCTAATAGACACAATCCCTCAAAAAAACTGAAATTTAACTGGAACTTTCTACACTAACCACGGCATGATCAGGAACAAACCATAGCGTACACCTAGGATCTAAGCAGGAAAGAGATAAAATTAAATCAAAAGAAAGACAAAGATCAACTTTGACAAGGATGAGGGGACATCACTTGCCTGAATACCCGAAAAAAACATGGTCGGCGGCCTCCCCCGCTCCCGGATCTGGCCGCAGAGCAGCAAGCTGAGGAGCAGAGAGAATGCAGATCCAGGCGAGGGTAGTCCAGATCCACTCTTGAAATCGAATTCCGACAGCTAAATCTCCAGGAATCAGCGTCCGAAGGCTAGGGTAGTCCGGCGGATCTCTTCCTCTCGCACAGGCGGCGACTTCTTCCAAGCAGAGAAAAAGAAAAGACAAAAGAACCCAGCCCCAATTCTAACCTAAGACTATATATATATACACAATAATTTAATAATAAACAATCAACATATTAATGACTTACACGCAATAATCAAAACAACACGAGGCCCGAAACATCTCTGAAAATGACGAAATTTGCATCGCAGCTAAAAACCCACGCTACGAACACAACCGCGAAGTCGAAATTGGCATTCGACGAACAAAACCCGGGATAACACCTCCCGAAGCCAAAACACAAGCATTCCCTAAGAGGCCCAGCCGAGTCATCAAACGAACTCCGGCTAGCTGGGGAATCTTGCTAACAGGCTACAAACTGGCTACACAGGGAACCCTAAGAGCTAAGACCATGCTCTACAACGGCAAAAAGCCGGAAATACGCCATCGCAATGCCAGCCAAAGATCAAACAAAACACAGAAAAACCGGGGGCGTTACAGCCACTCCCCCTAAAAGAAAGTTTCGCCTCGAAACTTTACTCACAACACTCCTGTAAAGAAGGAGAGAGAAAGAGCTAGGAAAGGGCTACATAAATAAATAAAATAGAACATACCAGGCACAAGATCAGGGAAACAGATGAGGGTGAGCCTCCCTCATAGCCGACTCCAACTCCCAAGTCGCGCTTTCCACATCCTGATTCCTCCATAAAAATTTAAACATAGGAATAGTATTCTTCCGCAACGCCCGAACTTGAGAATCCAAAATGCGAACCGGCACCTCCACATAAGAAAGATTAGGCTCCAACTGAGGCACAGAATCCAAAACCTGCCTTCCATTTATCACACATTTTCGCAGCTGACTGACGTGAAAGACATCATGCACGCCAGGGAAATTTGCGGGCAAAGCCAGCCTGTAGGCTGATACCCAAATCCGCTCGACAATCGGAAACGGCCCCACATACCTCGGGTCCAACTTCCTATTCTTGCCAAACCGCTTGACTCCAATCAACGGGGAGACCTTTAAGAACACCGAGTCCCCCACAGCAAATTCCAAGTCCGATCTATGCCGATTGGCGTTCTTCTCATATCTATCCTGGGCTATCCGAAGCTTTTCCCGAATAAGCTTCACAGCGGTTTCCATCTCCTCAAGCGCTTCTGGACCCAACAAAGGTCCCTCGCCAAGCTCAGCCCAAAACAAGGGAGTCCTGTAGCGCCTCCCATACAAAGCTTCAAAAGGAGCCATTTGCAAGCTTTCTTGATAACTGTTGTTATATACGAATTCCATAAGCCACAAGCGCTCGTCCCACGCTCCTCCGTGGTCCAGAATATAGCATCGGATCATATCTTCCACAATCTGATTTACTCGCTCCGTCTGACCATTGGTCTGCAGATGATAAGCCGTGGAATATCTCAAATCTGTACCCAACCCTTCTTGAAGGCTCTTCCAAAAACGAGACGTGAACCTGGAGTCTTGATCTGATATAATACTTACGGGTACACCATGCAATCTGACAACCTCTTCCAGATACAGCTCGGCTATCTTCCTCATCGGATAATCGATCTTAAATGGTACGAAATGAGCGCTCTTCGTCAATCTGTCTACGATTACCCAGACTGAATCATGCCCCTTAGGCGATCTCGGTAAGCCGATAATGAAATCCATCGAGATACTCTCCCACTTCCACATCGGAATCTCCAAGGGAGTCAGCTTGCCACTATGCCTCCCATGGTCGGCTTTCACACACCTGCAAGTGAAACACTCTGAAACAAATCTGGCTATGTCCTTCTTCATCCCATACCACCAGGCAATCTGCTTTAAATCATGATACATCTTGGTAGACCCTGGATGGTAGGCAACACTAGACCCGTGGGTGTCTCTGCACACCATATCCCGGATATCTCCAACTGTGGGGATGCAAAAACTGCCACGATACTTCAGGGTTCCCGCATCATCTATAGAGAAGTCTGGTAATTCACCCTTCTCAGCTCGAAGATACAAATGCAGAAGGTCAGGATCGTCCTTTTGATGCAGTCTCGTAAGCACAATCCATGAAGGTTCTGCCACTGCTAAGCTACTCTGCGAATCACAGCTTCCCACAGAAATGTCCATCAAAAGGAACTCTTCCAATAGACGCTCTGCGGAAAGATTACAAATCTTACCTGACTTCCGACTCAGGGCATCAGCCACCACATTTGCCTTGCCCGGATGATACAGAATTTCGACATCATAGTTGGCCACGTACTCCAACCACCGCCGCTGGCGCAGATTCAATTCTTTCTGAGTGAAGACATACTTCAAACTCTTATGATCCGTGAAAATCTTGCACTGCGCGCCATATAGCAAATGCCTCCACAATTTCAGCGCATAGATCACAGCTGCAAACTCCAGGTCATGCGTAGGGTAATTCCTCTCGTGAGTCTTTAGCTGCCTCGACCCGTACGCAATCACCTTCCTGCCCTGCATCAAAACGCAGCCCAGACCGACATGCGACGCATCCACATAGATATCATACTCACTACCCTCCATAGGCAAAGAAAAAATTGGAGCCGAACATAGCCTTCTTTTTAGTTCCTCAAAAGCCTTCTCACACTTGCCATCCCATATAAAGGCTACATTCTTCTGCGTCAACTTCGTCAACGGCGCAGACAAGGTAGAGAAACCTTCTACAAATCTTCTATAATAACCAGCCAAACCCAAGAAGCTTCTGATCTCTTTGGGGGTAACAGGTCTCGCCCATTCCATAACAGCAGCGATCTTTTCTGGGTCCACCGATATTCCCTCCTTAATAATCATGTGGCCTAGAAAAGAAACTTGAGGCAACCAAAATTCACATTTGCTCAGCTTGGCGTATAGCTTATGGTCTCTCAGAGTCGCCAAGACCAGTCGCAAATGTCGCTCATGCTCCTCCGCATCCTTAGAATACACCAAAACATCGTCTATAAAGACAATTACAAACTTATCTAAAAAGTCCTTGAAAACTCTATTCATCAAATCCATAAAAGCTGAGGGCGCATTAGTCCAACCGAATGACATAACCAAAAACTCAAAATGCCCATGTCGAGAGCGGAACGACATCCGCGGAACATCTGACTCCCAAATCCTTAACTGGTGATAGCCCGAACGAAGATCTATCTTGGAAAACACGACACTACCACGCAGTTGGTCGAACAAATCGTCGATTCGCGGCAAAGGGTACCTGTTCTTAATAGTAACATTGTTCAGCTCTCTATAGTCAATGCATAACCTCATTGACCCATCCTTCTTATTAACAAACAGCACTGGCGCACCCCAAGGCGAAGAACTCGGCCTTATGAAGCCTTTTGCCAACAACTCATCCAGCTGAATTCGCAACTCTTCCAGCTCTCACGGGGCAATCCGGTACGGCTCCTTTATGATAGGACGTGTGCCTGGCTCCAAATCTATCACAAACTCGACATCTCGATCGGGTGGAAGACCGGGAAGATCGTCAGGAAACACATCAGAGAAATCACACACCACAGGAATCTCTTCCAAACAGGGCACACTAACAATCGTCCCTACCAGGGAAACCACACAGGCAAAACAACCAGAAACAAGCAACTTCCGAGCACGCACCGCAGAAATGATTGGAGACTCCTGGAGAGAATACCCATAAACGCTCCCTGGCTGACCGTTGTCTTTGACGAAGTCCAAGCGCTTACCCTTGCACTGGATCACAGCATCATACCTTGACAACCAGTCCATGCCCAAAATAACGTCGAAGTCCTCCAGGTCAATCACCTTCAAATCTGCCTTGGCTAGAAAATCACCCAACAAAATCGGACAATCTAGGACACCCAGGTCCGTAACCACAGAGTCACCGGAGGGGAACTTAACGCAGAAGGCACCACCAACACGATCTAGGCCCAAACTGAACCGCTCCACGAAGGCTCGAGCCACAAACGAGTAGGTAGCGCCGGAATCGAAGAGAACGCGTGCCCAGCGGTTCTTTACCTTAAATCGTCCTACGAATTGCACACGCATCTAAGGCAACAAGCGCTAAAACGAAAACTGCAACCAAAAAGGGAACGTAACGAAACGACTGGGGAGGAGTCGAACCTGAGATAACCTGGGTCGAGGTCTGTGCTTCGTCTGCCGAAAGCACATTCAGCTTCCCCTTTACTTTATCCATTTGCTGAGGCGGCTGCAAAGCCTGGAGGGGAACTGGCTGTAGAATAGGCTGGGCCTGAGGGCACCTTGTCTTGAGATGACCTTTCTGGCTGCACTGAAAACAGAACTCATCTTTTAACCAACAATGGGCAGCCTCATGCCCCTTCCTTCCACACAAGGCACACACCAAGTCTCCCCTAGAAACACCCTGAATCGCGTGCACCTGTTCCTTCTTCTGCGCTCCCAATCTTTTGAAACACTTCTCAAAGGGGTGGCCTGGACGGCCACAAAAGCTACAAATCTCTTTGACCTTCTTTCTCGAGACAGCATCAGATTCCTAAGGGCTCTTCCCTCCACCGGGCTTCCGCTTATCCTTCCTTAACTGCTGGCCTCTATTCTTGGCATTCTCAATGGCCTCAACTCTCAAGGCAGCTTCAATCACGCTGGCATAACTGACTGCTCCATAGGCATTCTCTAACTGCTGAATGTCGCTTCTTAGTCCACCCAGAAATCGCTTAACTCGGTCTGCCTCAACACTCACCAGACCCGGAGCAAACCGACTCAACTTACTAAACTCAATCTCATACTCACGAACCGTGAGTTTCCTCTGCTTTAAATGAAGAAAGTCATTCATTAGCCGGTCCCGCTCGACTGAAGGCAGAAACTTACTTAACAACATCACCTTAAATGACTCCCAAGTGCAACCTGCCACTAAGCTCTCTTTCTCCCTCAGCCACCAATTCTTTGCTAAGCCCATGAGCTGGTAAGGAGCGAGCATCACTCTCTGATCGTTCGTAATCCCTGAGTAAGAGAACATCTCCTCAATGGTAATCAGCCAGTCATCCAAAATCATGAAATCTGCATGCCCATCATAGGTAGGGGGTTTCAGCCGCTGAAACTGGGATATGAACGCCATCTCCGGGGGCACCACAACCAAGGGCACGGGAGGAGCAGGAGGGGCAGGAACAGCTACCCCCTCAGCGGAGTTCTGAGCTCTCGGGGCCTGTCCCGCCACCACTGCTGCAAGTGACTGAACCTGAGCCTGCATAGCCACTACCTGCCTCGATAACTCCTCATTACTCTGCCGCAGGCTTTCTACCAACGCATCGTTCTGCGCTCCTGACGTCTCACCCTCAGATTGGGGGGTCGATCTCGTCGCAGGATGTCTCGCCATCCTAAAATCGCACAAGCTTTAGACAAAACCTAGCCCATCAGCTAGAGCAAGACTACTCGGTACAGACAACACACTTAAATATGAACTTCAACTGCAAAAACTTGCTCTGGGAGTTGTTTTTACCATGATAATGTTATGCTTAAACTAAGATGGTTCACCACCATCATACTAACTCAGGTGCCTAAACCATGAATGCATGTATTTGTATTCTTTTTGACTCAAAACCATGTGTGTACATATGTCATCTTGCAAATCTTTAGCTTGGCACGTTGTGCTCATGAAATGTTATGCTATGCATGATGTGCTATGCATTCTAAAAAAGGCCTTAGTGCATGCCATGGGCGGCGTACACATGAAAATGTTATGCATCCCATACTACATAACATTCCCATGTAACGAAAAAAGAAAACGTGCTAGCTGCATTCATGTGGTGAGGTTATGCATCCCATACTACATAACCCTCATATGTTGCCTCCTATGGTGGATCCATATACAAACACATATTATGCATCCCATACTACATAATATGCCCTGTATACTTCTTTATGCTCATGAGTGTAGTGTTCGTGCTTCGGCAAAGACGTGTTGATGACATATCGGTGTGTGAATGGTATGATGCTAACCACTAATGCAGACAAGGGAAAGGTTGCCCAACCATTTGTTAAGCAACCTCCCTCTGATACCAACTGTCACAACCCGCATTTTCTCAACGGTAAAATCGTATCAGAGCAAGAGAAAACACGAGCCGTGATGCCACGTCGTGCAGGGGATAACTGCACACGCTCAGGCAAAACTCCAGACCTTAGATTTTAAGGAAAATTGTTGATTTAATATGAAAGAAAATCAGTTATGTTGAATGGCCGTATCCCTCGGCACGGTGGATCTGCTAGTCCACAGTTAAAGTTATATTTATACACAACAGAAAATACTTTGGTTCAATTAAGTTGACACCCTAAATGAGCATAAGTGTCCCCGGGGGGCGACTCATGGTATGCACGACTCTAAGGTGAATGTAGTAGGTATGAAAAATAGTGTTTTACGTTGAGGAAAAATAGTGTCTTTGATTTAGAAACATGTTATGCATGGGGTACATATAATAATACTTTTAGGTTTTAAAATATCTAACATGCAACCTAGCATAAATCCTCCCCAGAAGCAAGTAACCAACCACAAGTAGGCAAAAATCAGCAGTTTAAATTCATACACAGCATCACAAGGAGCCACCAGTGGGCGTCAACAACCTGACACAAACCCACTGGCGAGTATGTATGTCTATACAGAAAAGTAAAGAACTACCTCACAACAAACGGGGATCACCTATCTCAGCTACCCTAGAGGCCACCAACAAGCCCCTCCAAAAGAACTAGCCGCTGAACTGGCTACAACCTGGACCTGAGGCATTCAAGAAAAGAACACCTCAGCAAGGAAATAATCAAAAGATAAATAGAGCAATAGATAAATGAGCAAATAAGAAGAAGGGTTTACAAACCCGACAATAAACTGCTATAAGCAAAAGAAAAGGGGTAACAGTAAGAGGAGAGTACTGTCTAAAGCACAGTAGAGCACACCAAGTGCGAGCAATAAAACCATTATGCCCTACTAAAAGAGTCTGCAACAACAACAAGACATATACATATATGCCAAGAGAAAGGAAAGCATAAACAAGAAAGGGACTAACAGTCCTAACATGTGGGTAAGTGCCAGTGGTCAAACATGGATCTGAATACATAACCAAAATCAGACCCAAAAAGGGCTAAGGGGTCAAACAGTGGCAGCTTTAGGGACCCACACACACCAACCCAAACCGGGGCAAAAGGCGGTGGCCACAGCTCTCCACATAAAACCACCCCTCTAGAGGCCACCAAAACTCCACCACCTGCCAAAACCCAAGAGTCGGCATGCAGAAATTAGGCGAACACCCAATTCCCCCCTAGGGAAAAGTCACACTAACAATCCTAAGAACACACAAACCCAAGGCAAAAACATCGGGTCCAACCAACGCGGCCTTGCACGCCTAAAAAGAACCAACCCCGAGTCTACCTAACCCCAAAACGAGCGCATCACCCAGTTTCGACACGATGTGTCGACACCAAGACAAGTCAGTGTCGACACAAGGTGTCGACACAACCACTGCCGGTGTCGACACCAGGTGTCGACACCACTGCGGCCGGTGTCGACACAAGGTGTCGACACTGCCGCTGCGGGTGTCGACACCAAGTGTCGACACCACTGCGGCCGGTGTCGACACAAGGTGTCGACACTGCTGCTGCGGGTGTCGATACCAAGTGTCGACACCACTGCCGCTGCGGGTGTCGACACTAAGTGTCGACACCCCGACTAGCCGGTGTCGACAACAAGTGTCGACACCACGACTGGCCGGTGTCGACACCAAGTGTCGACACCACGACTGGCCGGTGTCGACACCAAGTGTCGACACCACGACTGGCCGGTGTCGACACAACGGTGTCGACACCACGACTGCCCGGTGTCGACACAACGGTGTCGACACCCCGACTGGCCGGTGTCGACACAACGGTGTCGACACCCCGACTGGCTACAGGCGCCAGATCTAGCAAACAACCAGAAACGAGAACGAGGTCTCTCTAGGGTACAACATCCATCGACACTAGCAACTACTCGACCTGAACCGAGCCAAATCTGTCCCTAATAGACACAATCGCTCAGAAAAACTGAAATTTAACTGGAACTTTCTACACTAACCACGGCATGATCGGGAACGAACCCTAGCGTACACCTAGGATCTAAGCAGGAAAGAGATAAAATTAAATCAAAAGAAAGACAAAGATCAACTTTGGCAAGGATGAGGGGACATCACTTGCCTGAATACCCGAAAAAAACTTGGTCGGCGGCCTCCCCCGCTCCCGGATCTGGCCGCAGAGCAGCAAGCTGAGGAACAAAGTGAATGCAGATCCAGGCGAGGGCAGTCCAGATCCACTCTTGAAATCGAATTCCGAATGCTAAATCTCCAGGAATCGGCGTCTGAAGGCTAGGGTAGTCCGACGGATCTCTTCCTCTCACACAGGCGGCGACTTCTTCCAAGCAGAGAAAAAGAAAAGACAAAAGAACCCAGCCCCAATTCTAACCTAAGACTATATATATATACACCGCAATTTAATAATAAACAATCAACATATTAATGACTTACATGCAAAAATCAAAATAGCACGAGGCCCGAAACATCTCGAAAAATGACGAAATTCGCATCGCAGCTAAAAACCCACGCTACGAACACAACCGCGAAGTCAAAATTGGCATTCGACGAACAAAACCCGGGATAACACCTCCCGAAGCCAAAACACAAGCATTCCCTAAGAGGCCCAGCCGAGTCATCAAACGAACTCCGGCTAGCTGGGGAATCTTGCTAACAGGCTACAAACAGGCTACACAGGGAACCCTAAGAGCTAAGACCACGCTCTATAACGGCAAAAAGCTGGAAATACGCCATCGAAACGCCAGCCAAAGATCAATCAAAACACAGAAAAACCGGGGGCGTTACAGTCAATGCCTTCCTCTTGCCTATAGCCTTGAGCCACTAGACTTGCCTTGTTCCTCATAATGTTGCCTTCTACATCCAACTTGTTTCTGAACACCCATTTGGTTCTAATGACTGTGTAGTCTTTTGGTCTAGGAACCAATTCCCAAACTCTTCATCTTTCAAATTGATTGAGCTCCTCTTGCATTGCAATGATCCAGTGGGGTTCTTGCTCAACATCTGTAATGGATTGGGGCTCAAGTTGAGAGAGGAAACAAGCAAATATCAAGTCAGGGTTGAGTTGATGCCTTGTTTGCACACCAGCTGAAATGTCTCCAATCACTTGAGATCTAGGATGATATCTATTTATGACAAAATATAACACCCCCTATCCGTCGCATAGCATATAGCAGTAGATCCGGCCGGGGCCCGACGCCATATAACATAGATAGACCAGGTGGTTACTCAATGGAAACCATCCAACCAATCCAACGTCCTACACAGAGCATTCTAGCGGAAGCAATAATTTTAGCTGCAATAAGAAAGAACCCAACATTAGCATGAATGTCCACTAATACGCCAAAAGGAATGAAGTACAAATACACAAGTATTGGCCTTAAGACCTTACAATTGTTCTCCTCATATTACATATTTTCCAAACCTCAGCACGCAGGCCGGACATACATGAATAAAAGAAAACACTCAAAAATTAGGCCATCGAGGGCCGGCTCAGCAACTTGGGCTTTAGCCCGCTATTTACCGCTCGGCTCTGCAGCACCGGCAAGCACAATCCACCGCAATAGTGGCAAACCAAAGCAACTGTCAGCCATGCGGAACAAATTATAACGATCCCGCCCCCAATTTGGGGCGGCGATGCTCTTTCCCTGCACTCTATTAGCATAACCAAGTAGTATATAAGTATATTGCATCACAGGCGTTGGCATGCACAACCAAGCGCCCTGTGCTCACAGGGCACATTCTCGGTGATCGTTGTCTAAGCCTGCCGACTCACCACTGTCCTCGGGACGACAATCTCTCGTGAGCATTTGGTCTTTCTGGCCACTTCCTATGACCCTCCATCTATTCCAACGGTAAGTGCCAAGTCACTTTAGGTCTCTTTAACCGAATGACATAGAGTAGGTACGGTTCCTCCTGACCCGTTGCTGACACCGCAACGTTAATTTAAAAACATATGCGCGGGTCAAACTTTCCCAAGTCCCAAATCGTTTACATTCATCACATAACCCAGTTATGTTCAAGTTGGCTCCCAGGCCCACATGATGGCAGAACCACGCGTCCGCCCAGTTTTTCGGGTGCACCTTGAAGTTAATCCACAAGGCTCCCTGTTGCAATCTACCTTGTATAAAACCCGAAAAACAAACATTCGCACGGAGTCTTCTCCGACCACTTATGCAATGCAACATCACCAATCCAGACCAACTTGTCCGGGTAGTCTTCATACATCATGCCTATATCCGTTCTCGATTACGGACTCTACATTTACACAATGGGGACTATTCATTTCTACCCGAAGGAACACCTCAAACTCACCGCAATCTCGCGAGAGCAGGCTTCCCTATGCAAAAGAAGTAGAGCTTCACATGCTCAAGTAGAGAATCATTACCCTAGCATTCTTCCTTGGCGCCATGGAAATGTAAGCGGATGAAAATCACCGCACTCTCCTTGCCTCCGTAGATCCGAAGTCGGTTCGCGATTTGGAGCTCCGAAGCTCCGCCGGTGACCGGATATAGGCTTCTTCTTCCTCCTTTGCTCTCCACTCTCTCTAGACTTAGAAAGAGAACCACTCAAGTGAAATTAGGGTTTCAAAGGCCCAATCCCGGGTATATCCCAGTAGGAACAACCCCCAACCATCGGATCCAAAAATAAGGAAACGAATGGCTACGATTCATAGCTGAAAAGTAAAACCTTGGCCGAACACGGCCTGCAACAAGCCCGTGTCCAGGGCCGTGGCCCTCATTCACCGTCAAAATCAACGTGTTACAAAAATTACACGGGTCCTGACATGCCCGTGTTTAACCTGACACGCCCGTGTTCAAACTGACACGGCCGTGTGGTTGGTCGTATGCCCCCATCGACACAGCCCCGAAAACAACCCGAGACTCACACAGGTCTTAGACACGCCCGTGTCCTATTTGACACGCCCATGTTAAATCCGAACACACCTGGGCTCCAGGCCATGTTCACTGTCTCGACACTTCGTCAAGTACAGTTCGTCGACCACTCGACACGGCCTTGGACACGCCCATGTCCTAGGCCGTGTTCCGTGTATCGACACAACATCGAGCTAAAATCATCAACTCCCTGGCAGATCGTCGACACGAGCTCAACACGCCCTGAGACATGCCAGTGTCTCAGGCCGTGTTCGCTGCTCGACGATCGTCGACTCCAAAAATTCGTCGACCTCATGGCCAAATCGTCGACTCGAGCCTGACATGCCCTGGGACACGCCCGTGTCCCAGACCGCGTGCCGCCTACCAAATTCCAGATTTGGCCCAAAACGCCTCCCGTCGCTCTTTTTAGTTTCGAGGCGTTACAACTCTCCCCCTCTTAAAATAATTTCGTCGTCAAAATTACATAAAGGAAAGAAACATTAAACTTAAATGGTACCTGAGTGAAACAACTCCGGGTACTCCTCAAGCATAGTCTGGTCTCGCTCCCAAGAGAGCTCCTCTCGATCGTAATTGTCCCAACGGACCTTTACCATCCTTATCACTTTATTGGGTAGCCGCTTGACTTCCGAGTCTTCAATACGTACGGGCTTGACCTTCATCGCCAACCCACTATCAACCGGCACTTGATCGACCGTGATCACTTGCGTATGCTCTCGCACCGCCTTCCATAGCACCGATATATGGAATACATCATGTAGACCACGAAGCTCCACAGACAGCTTCAACTGGTACGCTGCTTCACCAATCCGCTCCAGAAACTCAAATGGTCCAACGTACCTCGGGCTTAGCTTCTTCAAGCGCCGCACCCACGAGATACCCTTGAACGGCTTGATCTTCAAGTACACCCAATCTCCAACAGCGAACTCCACGTTCCTGTGCTTGGCATTATAGTACTTAGCCTAGTGGACCTGAGCGATTAGCAATCTATCATGAATGGTTCTTACCAAAGAAGTAGCATCCTCCACCTCTAATCGCTTATACAACTTTGATTCACCCGTTTCCAACCAGGACAACGACGTGCGACATTTTCTACCATAAAGGGCCTCGAAGGGCGCCATTTGAATGCTCGCCTGGTAGCTATTGTTGTAAGCGAATTCCACCAAGTATAAGTGATATTCCCATTGCTTTCCAAAGTCAAGGACACACATGCGAAGCATGTCTTCCATTGTCCTATTGACCCTCTCAGTCTGCCCATCCATTTGCGGATGAAAGGCTGTGCTAAAACTCAGCTTTGATCCAAACATCTACTGCACCAGCCTCCAATCATTGGACGTGAACCGCCCCTCTCGGTCACTCACGATGCTGCGGGACACACCATGAAGCCGTACAATATTATCCACATATAACTTTGCCAATTTCTCAACCGGATCATCCTTCCTATGCAGAATGAAATGTGACACCTTCGTTAGACGATCTACGACCACCCAAATGGCGCCGTTGCCCTTTTGCGATCTTGGAAACTCGTGCACAAAGTCCATAGTAATGTCGTCGAACTTCCACTCCGGAATAGGCAAGGATTTCAAGAATCCTCCCGGATTTTGGCATTCCGCCTACACTAAGACGCAAGTTTGACACTTCACCACGTAGAGCGCCACATCCTTTTTCAGTCCTAACCACCATAACAATTTCTTAACATCGCGGTACATCTTCGTGCTCCCCGGGTGAATTGAGTACTTGGTATGATGCGCCGCATACAACAATTCCAACCGCAAATTGCCCACGCTTGGGACGCACAGACGACCGTCTTTCCAAAGTAATCCATCCTCCACAGTAAATTGGGAATTTGACACATCCAGAGCCTCTATCATGAGTTACTTCATGTGGACATCCATATCTAATGCCTGCCGAATCCGATCAGCCAGGTCATATTGGACTTCAGTCCAATTCAATACTGCTTCAGCACTTGATTGCTTATCAACGCAAAAGATCTCCAACGCCTCTAACTCCCGAACCAATCGCTCGTTATGGACCGATAGACAATTGGCTTGAGATGGGGCCCGGTGGCTCAACGCGTCTGCAACCGCATTACCTTTACTAGGCACGTAGTGGATCTTGAATGTATAGTCCCCCAGGAACTACATCCACCTACGCTGCTGCATGTTTAGATCTTTCTAATCAATCAAATACTTCAGGCCCTTGTGATCGGTGTAGATATCAATCTTCACGCCGTACAAATAATGTCTCCACCGCTTCAAGGTAAAAATCACGGCCGCTAACTCCAAGTCATGGACCGGATAGTTCCTCTTGTGCACCTTCAGCTGTCTCGAGCCATATGCTATAACGCTTCCAAGCTGAAACAATGCACAACCCAAACCACTGCCTGAAGCATCGCTATAAATCTCATAACCTTCGGTCCCACTCGACAAACTCAACACAGGCGCCATGGTCAACTGACGTTTCAACTCCTCAAAAGCTCGCGCGCACTCCGGCGTCCAAACAAACTTCTGCTCCTTCCTCGTCAAAGTAGTGAGAGGTAACGCTATCCACGAGAAGTTCTCTACGAAGCGCCTATAATAGCCGGCAAGCCCCAAAAAGCTCCGGACTTCCTCTACCGTAGAAAGTTCAGGCCACTCTCGTATCGTAACAATCTTCGCTGGATCCACTGCAATACCTTACCCACTCACTATATGACCGAGGAACGCCACTGCGGATAACCAAAACTCGCACTTCGAGAACTTGGCGCACAATTGATTCTTCCTTAGCGTCTCCAAAACCAAATGAAGATGCCTGAAGTGATCTTCCTCACTCTGTGAGTACACCAAAATATCGTCGATAAAGATCTTTCCCTCCAAACATTTCTACACTTGGTCGTTTTGTTTGTTGATTCTATGCAGGTAACCATGGTCGTTTCTGTTGCTGTTCTTGCAGCAATGAAATTTGATGCCGGCTTTGACATGGACATGGAATCCTTCAGCACTACTGATCAAGTGTTTCAAGATATTTTGGAACTCTTCAAGGATCAGAAACTTGCTACTATTATGACCACCAGGATCAAACTTGCTGCTGATGAGATTAAAGAGTGGGTTTACACTGCCCACAACCAGGATCAAAATACTATAGTTGGATCAATTTCTAGCACCCAGGTACCCTTGACCCCAGCAATTCTGACAGAAGTTTTTGAGTTAAGTTCTGGTGGAGATTCTGCTGATTTGTCTGGAGAAGAATTTGCTGATCTACTTGCAAGAATGGGTCACTCTGAGGCTAACCCTAGCAAGTTGCTGAAGAAGAACCTGTCTGTGGAATATAGATTCTTGGCTGATGTAGTTGGGAAGGTTCTGTTGGCTAAGCACTCAGCCCATGATACCATTTCTAGGTATCAGCTATTCTTAATGGGAGCCATAGTGGACAAGAAGAATTTGAACTGGAGAGAGGTCTTCTTTGACCTGATTAAAAAGAAAATTAATAAAAATTTTATGAATTTTTGGAGGATTTTAGGCCTCTTTCTGTAGAACAGATGCCCTACTCTGCTTGTATCATCTGGGATACACATTAATGCATCTAAGAGATTGTCCTGTGCCCTATTTGGTAAATGGGACAGGCAGATCATCAAGCCCAGCAGACCTTCCGCAAGCACACCTTCAGGCACCAGGACTGTAATAGTCACTTCCCCTCAAGTCTCTGCTCCTGTAGATGACTTGCCTGCTGCTGCCTCTCCTCCTACTCTAATTCCACCTTCTCCAATTCCATCCACCATTATAACTCCATCCACTATCATCATCTCCAGCCCTTCTCCAACATCAATACCATCTCCAATTCCAACTGTCACAGAAGAACCATTCCATCCATTATATTCCTACCCTCAACCAGATATTGAAACATCCTCAATTCCATCCTTCAATCTTATTGATGATTCCTTCATGGATGACTCACCCTCCTCTCCTCCTGAGCTACCCTCCTCATCAACATCTTACCAAGAACTTCTACAAGAGATCATTGATTAACCCACCTTCACACCATCTATCTCAATCCCATTGTCTTCCATCACCACTTTACCCACACATCAACCATCTCTTCCCCAATACACCAGCTCTCCACTATCATAACGTGTTGCTCCACCTCCATCCTCTACCTCTGCTCCAGTCCCTGTTGAGCAGGTAGATCTTCCAGCCCTAGCTGACAGGATATATGTATTGCTAGCCCCCAGGCTATCTCTTCTATTGGAGACCTCCTTGGCTCCATTACTCCAGTCAGTGGCAGCTCTTTCTGCCAGGCTCTCCTCCTTATTCCCTCAGGCAACCCCTTCATCAATGTGCCTTGATCCAGCCTTATCTGAATCTAGGCAGGGGGAGATGACCTATGAAGTTAGCTTGCCTGTTGTTTCTTCAGTTTTTGTTGTTGTTGCTGCTGTTGTTCTTCCTCAAGCTCCAGTGCCACCTCCAGTTGCAGTCTTCCGAGTGGACATCAGGTCCTTACTTTCAGTGTTTGATTCAATGCATTTCAGTTGTCTTCTAGAGAAAGCTTGTTTTCTACAGAGAGTTGCTGTCCAGCCCCTAGAGGATCTCTCCAAGGCCCTTGTGCCCTTCTTATGTTGTGATACCAGCATTATAACTTCTTTTGTCAATTCAGTATATGCTGCTGCTACTCCTGATGAGAATATGGTTGCTATTCCTGCTACTGCTGTCAATAATGATGCTACTGTTGTTCCAATTTCTGATGATATCCATATGACAGAGGCACATGATTTTGAGCCTTCTGTGTTTGCTGATGATATTCCTGATGTTGCTGATATTGTTGTTTCTGAAAGTGAAACTATTGCTGCCCCAACTGCTATTGTTATTACTGCTGCTAGTATTACTGCTGTTACATCTTTTAAGAGTGTTGCTGCTACAACTTCTGTATCTGCTGTTACTACTGCTACTACTTCAACTTCTATTGCTACTAGTGTTGTATCTACTGCTGCTCCAATCACTGCTACTACATCTGCTTCAACTCAACTACAGAAAGACTTGATGAAAAAGATTGATGCTCTTTATGATGAGTAAAGTTCTGAAAGTGATGAATTCAAGACTGATTCTGATGACTCCTCTGCCACTATTGCCAGAAAGAGAAAGGCAAGGAGCAAAGCCATGAAAAGAGTACCTCCAGCCAAAGTAAAGGACAATAATGACATTCCATATTATATTCTTCATGACTGCCCCATAACTGAGCACTGTATGCAGTATTCAAAGAACCAACTTAAAGCCATGAAGAAAAAGAGGAAGTATGAAAAAGGATCTTCCTAGTTTCATCATTCTCATCCTCCTCCACCACCTCCTCCTGATGCAGGTGCAGGTGAAAGCTCAGCTACTCAACCCTCTGCCAAAAGCCAAACCCCCTATCAGCCACATGAAAGATCTTATCATAGGGGAAGCCAGTCCAGCGGTTCTCAATCTAGAAGTGGAAACTATAGAGGAAATCAAAGGGAAGTCCAGGTTTATTCAAAAGGTTATTCAAGACAACATCCCTACTCCAGGGAAGGACAAACCTCATCAGACACAACCTCAGGTCCTTTTCCCTATAAACTGAAGGAAGTAGTTTCATCCAGGCCTCCTCAAGATAATCCATCCAATAGATATGAGCCACCAGTGCCCTTTGAAGATCCTGAAAATAATCCAACTGCTTGGACTTCCAGGATGAAAGAGCTTGCTGCACTGGACCAAATTAAGAAAGCTAAAGAGCAAGGCAGAGACTCTTCCAACATCACTACATTGTTTGAAAAGAGAAAGAAAGAATTGGAAAGATATGCTTCAAGCAAATTCTTTGATTCTGATAGGTATATGGAGCTGCATCCTGAAGCTATAGTTCCAAGGCCCAAATAGCAAACCTCTTTAGGTGCAGCAGATGACACAAGATCAAAAAAGGAAGCTCTTAACCCTAATAGAGAAATCAAACTTATAAAGAGCAAGGAGAAGAAATAACTATGTAAGGTGACAATCATTTTGACTTCTGATTTCTGTCTGGGTTGATATATATCTGTGGTTCTGCTATGTCCTACTTATTGCTTTTCTGTTTTATTGCTTTGTATGTTGATATTTAATTTTTCCAAGTTCTGTAAATAGTAATCCTAACCCAAATAGGGGGAGATTGTTGGAACACCCTATTACTAATTTGGGTCAGGATCACTATGTCTTTAGGAAACCTATCTTTGACCTCCTGTATAGATCTAAAGGTCAATTAGAATTGAGTCTAAGGGTTAGTACTTAGGTTTGGAAGCTGCCCTCAAGACTAAGGTTTTTCTGTTTGAAGACTAAGTCATATCGTCGAGCTCAGTACGACGAATCGTCGAACTCCAATCGACGATCGTCTAGCTCATCTTCGACAGATCGTCGAACTCCATTCGACGATCGCTGAGCTCAACTTCAACAAATCGTCGAACTCCATTCGACGATCTCTGAGCTCTGTTCGATGATCTTGACTCAGTATTGGATCTCTATCTCTGAGCTCAGTTCGACGATCTTTGAGCTCAGATCGATGATTTTTGTTGCTGTATAAGTCCAAATCGCTGAACTCAGTTCGACGATAGCAGAGTTCAGTTCGACGATTTTCTGATGACTTCAAGGATCTTTCAAGATTCAAATTCAGAACAGTTAAGGAGTTATTCAGCAATTAATTCAGAAGATTTTCTAGCCGTTTTCGTTTATTCTGGACCAAGTTTCAAGGGATTATAAAGGAATGTTTCTTTGGACTTTCCCCCAGAAGACATTTGCAATTAAGGATGCAATTAATGACAGGCTAACGGCTATTCTTGACAGAGGATGATTTTCTATTCAGTACCAGAGAATAAAATACAAGATTTTTTGAATCTCTCCAACACTCAGAACACAGATCAGAAGAGAGAAAACATAGAACAAGAAGAACAAGAACATTCTCTGCTACACCTCTCTGGACAACATCTTTCTCAACATCATTTGTTCACAAGAGAAAGTGCCAAAAAGGAATTCATACAAAAACACACATCCAAGGAGATCAAACCTTCTGAAATCTTCTGATCTCTTGTGATTCAAGTGTTCAAAGCCAACATCTTTCAAAGACTCCCGACACCTAACATTTCAGCTGTTGCTGAAATCATCATTTGCTGGAGATCAACTTCTGAAGGCCTATCACCCTGCAGCAAAGCTTCATTTCCTGAACATCTCAAGGACTCAGGGGGAGCTTTGACAACATAAAATCCACATAGTCTTCTCAGCTGTTTTGAGAAAGAGAAGACTTCCATAACTCTCTCATCCCCATCTCTGTAAAGGGTTTTTCAAACTCCCTTCAAAAGTTTGTGCTTGGTTTTTGAGCACCTTGTCAAAAGCTCATTGGTGGCAAGACATCTTATTAAAAAATCTGATTTGGTTTTTGAGCACCTTATCAAAAGCTCATTGGTGCCCAGGACACCTGATCAACTCATCCTGTAGTGGATTCCTACCTAAGGTGGTAGAAGAGTGGATGTACCCAAGTTTAGGGGAACCACTATAGCTCCTTGTGTCTTCTGGCTTGCTTGTCTTTATCTTTTGTTTCTGGCTGTGATTGTTTTGTGATTAGGTTAGATCTGTGATTAATCTCTGTTGTAGGTTATTTTGTGATTAGATTTAATAGTTGCTTCCCTATTCACTCAGATCACAACAATTGTTGTAAAAAGTTTTCAAGCACCATATACTCTATTCACCCCCCCTCTACCAAAAAACAGCATCACCACCTGGGACCAACTAACTGAAAAATTTCTTGCGAAGTATTTTCGGCCTGCTAAAATCGCAAAACTTAGGAACGATATTTCTTCCTTTGGACAAATAGATTCTAAAACTTTGTATGAAACCTGTGAAAGATTTAAAGAACTCTTAAGACGATGCCCCCATCATACGCTGCCTGTATGGTTACAAGTGCAGACGTTTTATAACGGGCTAAATCAAAGCACTAAGCAAATGATATACGCAGCTTCCGGTGTTAGCTTAAACCACAAAACCCCGGAAGCAGCTTTTGAGCTTTTTGAGGACATGGTCATGAACACATATCAGTGGAATGTGGCTAGGTCCCGCCACAACAAACCTGTAGGTATCTTTGAAGTATATAATGTCTCCCAGCTAGCTCTGCAAGTGGAAGTATTAAGTAAAAAGATAACGGAGATGACTGCTGCCTCCGCCCCTCAGGTATAGGAATCTGCAACTCCTGCTCCTGAACAATTGGATTATGTTAATAATATGCCTAGAAACAGTTTTCATAATTTTTCTGCTGCTAATTTTCCTGCTCCGGGTTTCATTTTTCCGAATAGCTATAATCCCGCTTTACGAAATCACCCGAACCTTTCATGGTGTAATCCCTCGAACGCAATGCGCCCGCCACAACAAAATGATTTTTCTGCACCACCACCACCTCCTCAAAATTTTCCAAAACCTCCAAGTTTGGAGGAAATGTTTTCAAAATATATGAATGTTCATGACGCTACTATAAGAACCCTAGCCGGGACCGTTAAAAGTTTAGAGAATCAAGTAGGACAACTCGCAAAAATTATTTCTAAGCGACCTGCCGGGTCTCTTCCTGCCAACACCGAGCCCAACCCGAGAGTCCAAGTGAAAGATATAACTCTTCGGAGTGGGAAGCAAGTTTCTGGTATGGTTAGCGAAGAACCTGAGGCAAGCACTACCCCAATTTTAAAAAATCAACCCTTTGCCGAGGAAAATTTTATCATTTCACCCTCTACCGAAGAAGTTATCACCCCTCTCTCTATTATAGAAAACTATCTCATTCCACCACCCATATTTAAAAATGATCCAGCTCCACCATACCCTTCCGAACATAACAAGCAATGTCAGGACGATCAATACTCCCGCTTCCTAGAAATATTTAAGCAAATCCACGTAAATCTACCCTTCGATGAAGCAATCTCCCAAATGCCAAAGTACGCTAAGTACCTTAAGGACATCCTGACTAATAAAAAGAAGTTAGAAAACTTATCGCATGTCACACTAAATGTCGAGTGTTTTGCGGTCTTGAAAAACAGTTTACCAAAGAATATCAGTGATCCGGGTAGTTTTTTTATACCGTGTGTCTTTGGTGACCTTTTTGTCAAGCACACATTGGCCGACTTAGGTGCGAGTATCAACCTGATGCCCCTCTCGTTATTCAAGAAGTTAGGAATTGGTAGCCTCAACCCCACATGCATGAATATCCAGCTCGCTGATAGATAAGTTAAATACCCATTAGGAATCATGGAGGATGTCTTAGTTAAAGTCGAAAAATTCATCTTCCCGGTGGATTACATCATATTGGACATCAAAGAAGACGTCGAGGTTACCTTGATCCTTGACCAACCCTTCCTTGCCACCTCTCGAGCTATCATTGACGTAAGCAATGGTAAGCTCTTCCTATGAGTAGGTGATGATGAAGTGACCTTCTCTATAACACCCTCAATGAAGAATACCCTAGAGAATGACGACTCCTGTTTTTTCTTAGATGCCTTAGGTGAAGAGTCTTCCTACTGCCTTTCTAAAAGTGAAAATAAATTTTCTGATTTTTATTCTTCCTCTACTCTTCCAAGTGAATCTCTGCAAGAAGCCTCCATGTCCATTAGCTCCACCCCTTTCAATTTTTTGTATATAGAAAAATTAGATGAAAAATCTTTTAATGATTTCTTCCCTGATGAGAAGCTAGTTTTAATTAACACATCCCCTTCTCCTTGGTTTGCACACATGGCCAACTATTTAGTGGATCGTGTACTCCTGAAAGAGTTCTCCTCTCAGCAAAAGAAGAAATTCTTTTCTGAGTTGAAGAACTATTTTTGGGAGGACCCACATTTTTTCCGAGTCTGTGCGGACCAAGTGATAAGGAGATGTGTCTCTTTTGAAAATGGAATTAATATTTTAAAACATTTGCATGAAGGACAGACTGGTGGTCACTATCAAGCTACTCGCAGCGCCCACAAAGTGCCTTGCGCGAGTTTTTACTGGCCTAGCCTGTTTAAAGACACACAAGTCTTTGTGAGTAGGTGTGATAGTTGCCAACGGTCGGGCAATATTTCCAATAAAATTGAAATGCCGCAAAATTATTTCCTTGAGTACAAAGTTTCCAACCTCTGGGGAATTGATTTGGTTGGCCCTCTTCCTTCTAGCTTCAGGAACAAGTTTAATTTAGTTACTGTAGATTATGTTTCACAATGGGTTGAAACCCAAGCTCTTCCTACTAATGATGCTCGAGTCGTAATTATGTTTTTGAAAAAAATATTTTCTCAATTCAGTATGCTACGAGCCGTCATTGGTGATATGGGTTCACATTTTTGTAATGAGCAGTTTTCAAAAATTCTTATTAAATACGGCGTTACGCATAAGCGTTCAACTGCCTACCACCCCCAAACTAACAGACAAGTCAAAGTAGTGAATAGAGAGCTTAAAAGAATTTTAGAAAAGACTATTTTCACCTCTAGAAAACACTAGTCAACCAAATTAGACAATGCTCTATGGGCCTACCGTACAATGTACAAAACTGTCATCGGTTGTACGCCATATCGGTTGGTCTATGTAAAATCATGCCATTTACCCATAGAATTAGAACACCGTGCTTTTTGAGCCTTACTGTTTTTACATTTCGATCCCCACACTGTCAGTGATCTTAGAAAATTTCAACTTAACGAATTCGACGAGTGACGCTCTTATGCATACTAAAATAACAAATTTTATAAAGAGTGGATGAAGTGTTTTCATGACAAGCACCTAAGGCACCCAAAAACCTTCAAGCCGGGCCACGAAGTTCTTTTATATAATTCATGATTACCTTTATTTCCGGGAAATTTAAAGTCAGGATGGTCTGGGCCGTTTACTGTTAAAGAAGTTTTTCCATATGGAACGATTTTAATTTCACAACCTGATAAGGGTGAGTTCAAAGTGAATGGTCAATGTCTTAAACTTTATTTCTGTGGTGATGTCAGTCCAAACTGTATTAATTTTATTCTGCATGATCTGAATTATGGATAACTTAAGACTTTTTATTTTTGTTAAAAACTTTAAATATTATTTTGGTTATTATTATTATTGGATACTTTATGTTGGACAATATTTTTTTGTTGCATCGAGCTCAAATGATAGTTTAATCAAAGGGAGTTCTTGGGATGCAACCCAAGTTATTTTTCTGTTTTTTTTATTTTACACTTTTTGCCCCGGATGGCTCCGACAAGCTGAAGCCTCTGCGATCGCCTGCTCCAATGCTGCTGAATCCATCACGAAGTCCAAAGAAGAGATTTTATGAATATCCAAAGCGCAAGCATGGGGGAGCAGCATCACACAACCTTTTACAACTCGCAAATCTGGGAAATGGCAGTTTTCAATTTTGTACTTTTATTTTTTTAAAAATTTTTCTCTCTCCTTCCCCTCTTTTCTCCAATGAGGACAATGCCGATTTTTAAGCTTGGGGAAGGATTTCCTCCTTGTCTTTTCTTTATTTTATTTCCCTGAAAAAAATCAATCAAAATCAAAAACATTTTTAGTGCTTTCTCCGTTTTCTTCTTAAAGAAAAATCTTTTAAAAAATATAATATCTTAAAAATCCAAAAAAATAGAATATCAAAAAATAATTAAAATGAGAATATTTCAAAATCAAAAATTTATGTTATTTGTTTAGTTTAAACTAACTTTGGTATTTCAATAGTACCCCTTCCTTTTGTTTTATTTTTTTCTCAAAATTCCCTATAATGACTTATCTAATTATAAGTTTTCTAATCGATCTTTCTAATTATATTTCACAAGTAAAATGTTGGCCATGTTGTGTTCCTAATTCACGGTGGTATGTTAACTGAAACATTTTTCTAAAACTCGCATTTCTATTATGGTTTCTCATTTTTTATTTTCTTTACTTCCTAAAAATCTTTCATCCACCATTTTACTTTTTATTTTTGGATAATTTTTGTAATGTCAACTTTAAGTAGTGTAGCAGATGTGAATGATTCTAGACTCGTATTATTCTTATTTTTAAAATAAGTTCATTAGTCTCTATTTAATATCTAGGACCTACTTTTTAAAAATTTTCAAAACTAATGCTTTAGGAAAATTTTAGGTGCATGAAAATGATGTAGGCCATTTTTGTTTTTGTTTGAGCCTTCTCACCAACCCAAAAGTTATTCCCCTAGTTAGCCGCTTTTGAGCCTTTTCCCTATTCCATTTGATATCTCCACTTATCATTTCATTTTTCACTAAAGCTAAATTTTCCAACCTATCATATCACACTAACTTTTTTAGTTTCAGAAAATTTCATGTTGTGATAGGGTTTTTTTGTGATTTTTGGAGAAATTTAAGAAAACGTATGCTAAAAAGAAATGTTTAATTTTGTGGCCAATTTCAACATGAAAAGATAAAATATTTATGGAATTTGTTTTTAAAAGAAGAAAGAAAATGGAAAAGGAAAAGAAAAAGAAAAAAATATATGTTTTTTATGAAAATTTTGAAACTCTTTATTTTGGTTTAGTGTGATTATAAGCCTTCATGTTTATCTTTGAATTTTATTCCTAATTATATGCATAAGCCAAACAGTTCAGTCCTAATAAGTCCTGTTGATTCATGCTCCTATGTTTTCTTTTAGCTAAGTGAAGAAGAAAAGTAGATTAGTTAAGTCTTGGATTTGAATTTAGATTTTTATTCTTTGATTGATTTGGGTATAAAATGCCTCTTAGAATCTAGTAACAACTCAATGCTCTATTTCATTTGTTGCCTTACTTTAACTTATTTAAGGAATTTTGTTAAAATCTTGGATGAATTGTCTTTATTAGTAAAGTTTATAAAAGTTGAAACCATGTTTAAACAAATGTTTTAGGTTTAGGTTTCACCTGCTCACTACTTAGTATTTTGCATAGTACTTGTGTTAGCATAGTTAGAATTTTCCTGATTAGTCACTTTTATGTTAGCTAGTTTTTATATTTTTGCTTGAGGGCAAGCAAAGCTTAAGCTTGGGGGAGTTTGATAATACGTTTTGTATTTTAAACTACTAGAGTAATTACAGGTTTTTACCATGTAAATCATGTTTTTAAAGCTTTATTTTGACCTCCTTTTGTATATATATTAATGCCACTAAAGTTTTCTCTTTTCTTCGCGGGTTTGCAATTTTTCAGCCAGGATTCGTCGAGCTCTGCCTTCTCGTCGAACTCAGCCAATTTAGTCGAGCTCAGCCAATTTCGTCGAGCCCCGCCTTCATCATGTGTTCGACGAACGTCTCCAATTTAATCGAGCCTCACCTTCAATACAAGGTTCGTCGATCCCACCTTCCACTTTCTGCATTCGATGTTTTCCTCCGTTCGTCGAACTTCCATCAACATTCTGCGTTCGATGTTTTCCTCCGTTCGTCGACCTCAGCTTTAGTTCAAAGTTCGTCGACCTCGGCTTCAGTTCAAAGTTCATCGATCCCACTTTCCACTTTCTGCATTCGACATTTTCCTCCGTTCGTCGAACTCCCGTCCACTTTATGCATTCGGCGTTTTCCTCCATTCGTCAACCTCGCCTTCAGTTCAAAGTTCATCGACCTGTCCCCACTTCTCCTCTGATTGCATCGAGCCCGCTCTCCTTCTTTCATCGAGCTTTCCCCGCTGTCAGAGACAAGTCCCATTTTTCACAAAAGCCTGCTGCCGCCATAAATGCACGTCACCCGTACAGAGGCAATCATCATTATCCACCAGATTTTGTACAAAGGTCAACCCTCATGCATGATAGGAGGCGTGGGCATGTCCTGGCCTTTAAAGAATCTATAAATAGAGCCCCACCCCTTGTGTTTGAAAGAGAGAACTCTGGAGAGGGGAAGTGCTTCCATTTTCAGTTCTTCCTCTCTCCTTTTCTCATTTTCAGTTTTTCTTATTTTAGTTTCAGTATTATTACTTCTGTAATAGTTCTTATAATTTCTTTAGTAGTTTACTTTTAGTGCTAGCTTAGTTTTTCATTTCCTGCAAGTGTAATAGTTTTTATATTTCAAGTTGTAAGCTCTCTGTTTGAATTAATATAAAGTCTGTTTACTTTTACTTGTCTCTATTTTGTTTCCACGCACTCCTACTCATCTCTTTTCCTCCACTTCACCAAGAGTAACTAATCCTCCTTGTAGTCGATCTTGATGATCCGAGGTTCGAGTTGATTAAGTTATGATGCTTTAGTTTATTTTTCCTTTGTAAGATTTAGACCTTGATTTACACGTGATTAATTATGATTGGAGATATATCATCGATATATATTTTCCATTTTTCTTTCCACTCTTAGCTAGCCAAGAGGCTCGTAGTTTGGAGTGAACACTTAAGAGTAAAGAGAGTTCCACTCACCCCTCGAGAGTGGCAGACGTTAAATCTCCCTGATTGGAGTGAATTCCAATAGCGGGGTTCACAACGTAAAGCGAGCTTTAGGCCTCCGATTTGGACGAGAGTTCGGTCGGACCTTCCTAAACTCAGGTGGGCACGTCTTCGAGAGAAGCGTGTTCATGCTTTAGGAACCTCCATGGTCAAGGTCCTTTGTCTTATTAAGTTAAAGTTTATTATCGCATTTTTGATCAACTTAGGCGAGGGTGATTCTCGATCGAGTGCTTTTATTTATCATTGTTTAACCCCTCGTTTTAATCGCTAGTTGTGGTCTCTCTGATAAAGTGCAAGTACTCTTCTTTTTTGCAAGTAGTCACTTCTTTTAATTTAGTTAACAACCCAAAAAGTTTCTTCGATAAGATAATAGTGTTCGTGTGAGTAAGATTACTCAACGGTTCCCGAATTAAAATACGACACCTGTGTCCCCTAGCTACAGTTCGATAGGTATACTTGCCTTATCTGGATTGCTAGTTTGGCTCTTTTTCTCTTCATGATTAGCAGCCACCAGCCACGGCCAAGGCCGCACCTTGTAGGGAGGCTGAGCGGTTGCGGACCCTAGTAGGACTGATAGTGGACGAGGGACGTACGACCTCACTAGTGTCAGCCACAGCTGAGGCCACCCGCGTTTGGCTGGCCGAAGGGGAGGTTGGCCCTGCCACGACGGAGGCTGGATGCGTTCTGTCGGTCGAAGGGGCAGCCTGCCATGACCGAGGATGCTGGCGCTCGGGTGGCCTAAGGTGCGGCCGGCCTTGGCGGGGACGGCCGCGACTGAGGGCGCCCGTGAGTGGACGACTACAAGTGGGCGGCTGGCCCTTACGTGGCCGCCTGCGACCGGGTGTCCATAATGAGGGGGTGGTCGGCTCTTTCTGGGACGTGCAAGGCCGAGGCTGCCTGCGACCGGACGACTACAGCGGGAGGCCGCCCCTTGCAAGGCTGGTCGCTGCCGAGGTCGCCCGTGCTTGGGCAGCCAAAGGGGGTGGCCAGACTTGCGGGGCCAACCGACACCACCAGGCATGGCGGAATGATCGGCTCAAAAGATCCTGTGCGGCGGTTGGGATCCTGTGCGCAGTAGTTATTGTAAAGATCGGGTGCACGGATCGTGTGCCTGGTAGTTTCGTTTGTAACTTCCCATGACGTGAGCCGGGGAGAGGGAAACCCAGCTATTTGCAGTCTGATTTTTCTAAAAATTGGGGCCAACCACATTAGGATTAGAAAGGAGAGAGAGATACTCGAATGAAAGTGTTGTTAAAAATGTTGTACCAATAATAGTTTAAACACTGCAACAACAAAAAAAAGAATAGAAAGAAATGGAAATTGACTATTTTTACTCATCAAGAATGAATAGAAAATGATGATGCCTAGTGCTGACCCCCCAAAAGTTAAAAGTTTTTGGATTTCAGTATAATATCTTTAAGTAAAACATAAAATTTATATTTGGCAATCATGAAACATCATCCTAATTTTTGTATGATAATGGGTCTATATTGAATGGTGGTAGCGGCAATCACAAGGGTGTTGTTTATGAAACCACATTCGTGAACGCCCGACTTCATATAAGGAACTCCATTCACTTCTATGTCCAAAATTACTTTTTTTATCTAGTTGGCAAACATAAACATTGGCATATCAAACACATACTTTATGACGGTAGTGTTTTTTTTAAAAATGGTGGGAGAAAAAATAGCATGCCAAACATACCCAATATCTACTGATGAACTCTTGCCGCCTACAGACTTGAAGAGAAGAAGTGGATTCCCAAAGCGACATACGATCGATTCCATTTTCGTTAACATATCTAAATATTCGCTTGCGCTTCCCAATTTTGCTTTGATCTTAATTTTTCATATTCCCTAGGGAGATTATTTTCATTCAAAGGTGACAAGTCACCATGACTCCTTATCTTGAGTGGAGTGTGTCCTCTTTTAAAGTGTTACTTATGACATTTTCACATTGTTTTAGTAAAAGGTCAACCTATCTCTTTAATAAACTATCAAGCTATCCTTTTGGTAGTAACTTATGATCTGTTTGGCATTGTGTTTTTGCTCCAATGAGTTTGAACAAAAATGCCAATCACAAAATATGTGCTTGCCATGACAACCGTTATGATTGCCGCAAAAAAACTAATTTTAAACATAAGAATAGGTGAAACTCTTTGGTGTGGCCAGACGTTCACAAATGATGATTCATAACTACCACGTTCACATGCCCCATTGTCGTTCCAAACAAACCCAAAATCAGTTGTTAGGGTGTAACAATAATGTATTTATATGATTCCTCGGAGAAGGCCTTAATTAAGAAAGTTGAATTTTGTTCTTCAAATGTTCATAACTTTTAAATGCAATATTGAGGTTTGGTGGTTTTATTGTGGTTTGACTTTTTGGTTGTATGGGAATTTTTTTTGGTGTGTTTGTCGCGCACAGCTCTGTGTGTGCCAATAAATAGCCTCCACATTAAACCACATATTTGATATCGAAATAAATGTTTTTACAAAAAAAATTACAAAATATTAATATTCGTATTTTTACAGTCATTTTAAGTACAATTTTAACTATATTATGGTCATTTCTGAAAATCATGCATTCTGATCAGATTATCATGCATTGTAAAATCATGAACTTTTTCTCGCAAGATTTTCTGATTGGATTATTTTAAAAATGACCCGAATATAGTTAAAACTGTTGAAGTTGGTAAATGTTGAAGCCAAAAATGACCTCAACGGGAGTTCAAAAATAGGGGTGCATCCAACACCTACTTCTCTCAAGCCTCAACCCTCGACAAGCTGCGAAGGACCTAAGACTGACCCAAATCCTCAGCAGGGAGGTCCCACCTCACACCCGGAAGATCTCTGAGAGCTTCCCCTCCAAAGCCAAAGCTGGGCTAGGAGCTCCTCAGAAAGCACTGGAAGTTGAGAGAGAATGACAACTTGCCTTCTAAGGAGCCCTTATGGGTCTATTTATAGCATCTTGCTGACTTGAAATTACTGAAAAGCCCCTAGTTGGTCTGCCAATATCCGAATCCCGCTGTTTTCCTGAGGGCACAGGGGTAAATTTACCTGAGGGCAATCTGGTCATTTAACCCCAGGCCTTGGGCCCCACTCGGCGAGAGCTCTGAACCGAGAGCCTTTTACACAGAGACGATGCGAACGATCTTGCCTGCTTACAGGAGAGAGCCCCTTCAAGATTGGAGCTTGGCGCTAGCGGAAGCATTCCCGCGTTGGCTGCGCTCGACGATCTTGGCCCATTCATCTCCGTTCGACGACCTGACGCGAACGTTCCCGCCATCTTGGGCGAGATCTCCTTTCGGGCGGGAACTCCTATGGCTAGCTCAACTGTGACCATTGCGCCTCCTAGTCTGACTCAGCGAATATGAGGTTGTACACTATCCCCGCTCTTTTTGAGCTAGCTCTGCGCTCGAAAAGACATGTCCAACCCAAAAATATTCGCTGAGCACGTGTCAACATCAGGGAATCTTTTGGAGGGCCATACCGTGTCTTTAAATACGTGTACTGAAAGACGGCCATAACACCTCCCTCGAGTCGTCATTCTTCGCCTGAGCTCTCGCCTCCTCTCGCGATGACTTCCAAGCGCTCCGACAAACCGCTTCCGCAGGATCTGCAAGACCGCATCAAAGGGCATAGGCGCGAGCCAAGGCTAACAACGCCCTGGTTGCCCCATGGCTAGCGAGATAGTCGTCGGTCGCTGAGCCTTCTTTGCCCAAGAAGAAAAAGAAGAGGGCGAAGGTGGTTCAGCGGGACCTGCCCCATGAGAACAGGAGCCCGCCCACCCAACCCCAGCCGCGCGGACGATCCCTCGCCGCAGAAGGTATGTTTGATTTGCCAATTATTGAAAACACCAACCGCTGAGTAGTTGACGCGATATTTCTAACAGGAAATGGTTCCCTACGTTGCCACGTCCCCGCGCGAATCCTTGGATACATCCTCTCGCCACCTCGAGGATCAACCACAGGTTTCGAAGGTGGCTCCTCCACCTGACCCGAGCACCGCAGGTAACTGTTCCAGTCTCGCTCTTAACTCAAATCTTTGAATGCTGAACTGTCTTCTCGCAGCGCCAGTTTTCGCACCGCCGGGTCTCGCCACCCGGGAGAGCGGAGCGAGGGCTGCGAATCAGCCTGCCCTTGCGGTTGATTCCTCCCTACTGGCGGGAGGAAAGACTGCTGAATCTTCCGCGCCTCCATTAGATGCCAGCCATCTTGCGGGAGAGGAGACCTCCTCCCCCGCTTTCGGCCAAGCTGGGATTACCATTCGCAAAATTTACCCCCCAGGAAAAGAAAAGCCGATCCACCTACTCTTTGGAGCTGAGGGGGGGGGGGGGGGGGGGGGTTGGACTTCTCGCCTGCCGTCGACCAGGGGGTCTCGTCATGCTGCAGTTATGTGGAATATTTATCACAACAATCCTTTAGCTCTCGCTATAACTGGAACACTTTTGCCAGGGGACATGGGCTCGCGGCCTGGAGCCGAGGTAGAGGAAGAAGAAGAAGAAGAAGAAGAAGAAGAAAGAGAGGGGGAAGACGGCGAGAGTTCCCCTTCCCCTTCATCTTATGAGATGGAAGATATCGTGACCAGTGCCGGGAGCGCTAAAAGACGGGGGAATAAGGTTGTCGCCGTCCTATCGAAGCTGATCCGGCGAGAAAGGGTCCGCGACCTCGAGGTGAAAGCATTTCACCAATCAGTGGAGAAGAGGCTGGAGACTCTGGAGCGGGACTATCTCATCGGCGAGATGGACCGGCCAGGAGGGTCTACCGCCGGATCTTAACTCGAAAGGTGCATCGCGCGGATTCGGGACCTGTCTCGCCGGGTCAACCTAGGATGCACTGTTCTGTCATCCTACTTCAACCCGCAGGCGCCACCCAGGACTAGGCTGCGGGAGCAAGGGAAATGGCGGTGGGAGCCTTATTGAAACGCGAGACCTCCCCTTCTCTTCACCAGGCTTTCCCCTTCTCAGATGTACCCTTATTTATTTACACTAGTCTGTAGCTAATAACTCTGCTGTTATTTGCTTACTCTTTATCCAGCTTTCGCTAATAACTTTGCTCTTATCACTAATATTATTATTGTATGCGTATATATGTTATTACTCTGGGCTCTCGGTTGGCGAGAGCAACCTTGCTTCCGCTTATCTCGCATGCCGCATGTCATTTCACAATGCTTGCGCTAATCATTCAGTCAATCAGTCACTATCAAACTTGGGCAGGAAAACGAAGCGCCGCTGACCAGGGTCGTGCCGGCTATACCTCCGCCACCTTTTTTAAAAACAGTCATCATAATCACGGTTTTCTATAAATAGGGAAGCTCACCCACCACATTAATTTCTTCGATCCCAATCTCTCTCCTCTCCTGTTGTTTTCGCGGTCTCTCAAAAGTTCTTGCCCGTCTTCACCTTCTCCTTCCGTTCCCGTACGGTTCTTGCTCTTGCACTCCTCTTGAAGCTCTCGCCTTCAAACTCTTCATCACGATGCCGGGCAGAGGCGAGGGACGATCCAACTCTGCGGAAGCTTTTCAGAAGCACCTCTTTCCTTCCTGTACCCTCACCATAGATGAGTTCAACCTAACCCAGACTCGCTACATTCCCGCCGGCTTCATCGCGCGGAACACAAGCAACCATGATAAGGTAAACACCGCGGGGGATGGGTAGCTCGCCATCCCTCTTGAGCACTTCGAGGTGGGCTTCCGCCTCCCGCTGTGGCCCGAGATGTGCCAGGCCCTCCGGTATTACGGAGTGGTTCCCGCACAGCTGAACCCGAACTCGGTCGCGATCCTGGTGGCCTTCATATGCTACATGTGATCCGAGAAGATCGAGTTCAGCCTGCCAATCTTCCACAAGCTGTTCACCTTCCGCGCCAAAGGAGGGGTGGCCTTCTTCTCAGGACAACTGCTCAAGACGATCGGTCTCGCCAACAAGCATCATCACTGGGGCAAGTGGTTCATCTTTGTTTCCGGCGACTTCGGGAACGTGCCTCTCGTGCCAATCCAATAGGAGGATGCCGCCTACAGGCCCCCTCCTTGGGCTCGCGCGAGAGCTCCCTCCTTGAGGTCTTTGGAACCAATGACTTCGACGTCCTCTTCCTTCGGCGAGACGTTGATTCACTCGTCCCCGTGTTCCAAGGAGAAGGTAAGGTCTCGCCTTTATCTTTCTATTCCTTGTCCTTTTCAAGTTTTGAACTTAGTATTGTCGCTTTCGCAGGAGAGCGCGAGATCCCCCTACGCCAACCCTTTGACGAGGCTCGCGCTGGCGAGAGCCAACCACCCAAAGACCCGCTGGCTCTCGCAAAGGCCGTTGCACAAGCTTGCCGGAAAGAGCCGGCCCTGCCTCCTTCAACTGGTGCGGGGAAGCGAAAGCCTGGCGCCCCTCTGCCTCAACCGATCAAGAGGCCCAAGACAATTGATACCTAGAAGGGCAAAGCCGCTATGGTGCCGCCCTCCGAACCTCTCACTGCAGGCCGCTCATTTGAGGAGATCCTGCAGGTAGTCAGCGAGATCGCAGCAACCAGGGGTGGCGTTGAGGCCCGTGCTGAGAACCCTCCGGCCCCCGGTGTAGTAGAGGGCGAGGGAGCCGCCGCCGAGACCTTCGGCCAGCCTCTGTCTGGAGAGGTGCCGCGGGGCCACCGCAAATTTGTTCTCGGCATGAGGTGCCTGGACGCGGAGAACAAGCCGCTGCTACAGTGGGTCCCCGATGCCAACAGGGTCTCGATCTCGTCCCTCCTGCCTAGCTGGGCAGATCGAGACGAGGTTACCAGCGAGGATTTCGCCTTAGGCTACTCCCTCTACATCCAGGAGGACGCTAGCGTCTACGACAGGATGACCACCCAGCTGCTGGCCTATGATTCTACTCGCGCCCTGATGCACGGGCTGGAGCTTGCGCACATGTGCGCTCGACGGAGCATCACCATAGACCGTAATTTCCAGGATATGTTCAAGGCCAGGGATGACGTAGTGGCTCAGGCGGCCACTTTGGCACAGGAGCTGGCAGAGGCCCAGCAACTGCTATCTTCACGCCAGGCAGAAGGGGTAAGCGAGATCTTTCACAGCGCTTGATCTCACTACTTTAACTCTTTTCTCTTTCATGCTAACCTCTCGCTGCTCAGGATTCCGTCCAAGCCATGCTTCGCGAGGAGCTATCCCAAGCGCGATACGACAACGTCCTGCTGAGGGAGCAGATTGCTCGTCTGGAGGCGAATGCGGCCCCCCTGCTGGATAAGAGACTGAAGAGCCGCTACTACTCGGTCTTTGACATCGACAAGCTTCTCCAGGCCAATGCGCAGGCTACAGTCAGGATGACGCTGGAGACGCTGCGAGATGTCGACTGCTGGTCTAGGAGGGGCAAAAACATCACCGCTCAACAGCTCGTTCCCGGGCTCTTCGAGCCTGTTCCAAAGCCCCCAGGCACCCCTGATACCCCACCCTTGGATGTCCCGAAATCCCCTGCCGCGGGTGGCGAGACCTCCTGGTAGAGCTCCGGCGAAAGCTCCATCGGGAGCTCAAGCGGGAGCTCTGAGGGGTATAGCTTGTCTCCATGAGGGGCCCCTTTTTCTTTTCTTTTCGCCTCAGTGTAAAGATCGAGACGCTCTAAACTTGTACTAGTGTAATATATATTGCAAATGTTCCATTGTAAATGTCTCGTCCTGTTATTGTGAATGTGCTTGATGTAATTGCTGTGGCCGAGTGTTTCCTACGTATGCTTCCGCCGAGGCCCCTGGCCTCTCTAGGATAGCCTCCCTTAGCGATGGATCGGCGGGAACCTGCTGAAAACTATCATTCGACACCCCGAGCTTGGCTGTGGCGCAGGCTCTCATCTAGCTGGCAGGTCCGAAGGCTCGCCTGTGGGGGATAGGTTTGGTTTAAGATCTTCATCGGTACTCCGAGCTCGGCTCAGCCCCAGGTAGATCCGCTGCACAGGCTCTCATCTAGCTGGCAGGTCCGAAGGCTCGCATGTGGGGGATAGGTTTGGTTTGAGATCTTCATCGGCAACCCGAGCTCGGCTCGGCCCCAGGTAGACCCACTGCGCAGGCTCTCATCTAGATGGCAGGTCTGAAGGATCTCCTGGGGGGGATAGGTTTGGTTTGGGATCTTCATCGGCACCCCGAGCTCAGCTCGGCCCCAGGTAGACCCGCTGCACAGGCTCTCATCTAGCTGGCAGGTCCGTAGGCTCGCCTGTGGGGGATAGGTTTGGTTTGTAGGAGATAGGTTAGGATAGGTTAGGTCTGGTTTGCGGAAACTTCATCGACACCCCGAGCTCGGCTCGACCCCAAGTATACCCGCTGCGCAGGCTCTCATCTAGCTGGCAGGTCCGTAGGCTCGCCTATGGGGGATAGGTTTGGTTTATGGGAGATAGGTTAGGATAGGTTAGGTTTGGTTTGTGGAAACTTCATCGACACCCCGAGCTCGGCTCGGCCCCAGGTAGACCCGCTGCGCAGGCTCTCATCTAGTTGGCAGGTCCGAAGGCTCGCCTGTGGGGGATAGGTTTGGTTTGAGCAAGGCAGGAAGCGCACCCGGAACACGAAATGGAAAGATATAAAGGTAGGATAGGTCTCGGCCAGAGGAGATCTCGACGGTGAGATCCCCGCCATAGAGGTCTCGCCGAGGGAGGCCTTCGCTGAGAAGGCTCCTAATATTATTCTTAAGCAGACAGGCGGAAATGTTGTGCGACAGGCTTGAACGGTTCGCGCATGACATAGGGGGATGGCTCCGTCTTCGGGGTTCGCGAGCCTAGTTTTCAGCAGGTTCCCGCCATTCCATCGCTAAGGGAGGCTATCCTGGACAGGCCAGGGGTCTCGGCGGAAGCATACGTAGGAAACACTCGGCCACAACAATTACATCAAGCACATTAACAATAACAAGATGAGACATTTACAATGGAACGTTTTCAATATATATTACACAAGTACAAGTTTAGAACATCTCGCTCTTTACACTAAGGCAAAAAAAAAGAAAAAAGGGGCCCCTCAAGGAGACAAGCTATACCACTCAGAGCTCTCGCTTGAGCTCCCGCTGGAGCTTTCGCCGGAGCTCTCCCCGGAGGTCTCGCCACCCGCGGCAGGGGATTTCGGGACATCCAAGGGTGGGGTATCAGGGGCGCCTGTGGGCTTTGGAACATGCTCGAAGAGCCAGGGAACGAGCTGTTGGGCGGTGATGTTTTTGCCCCTCCCATCCCAGCAGTCGACATCTCGCAGCGTCTCCAGCGTCATCCTGACTGTAGCCTGCACGTTGGCCTGGAGAAGCTTGTCTATGTCATAGACCGAGTAGTAGCGACTCTTCAGTCTCTCATCCAGCGGGGGGGGGGGGCACATTTGCCTCCATACGCACAATCTGCTCCCTCAGAAGGACGTTGTCGTATCGCGCTTGGGATAGCTCCTCGCGAAGCGTGGCTTGGGCGAAATCCTGAGCAGCGAGAGGTTAGCATGAAAGAGAGAAGAGTTAAAGTAGTGAGATCAAGCACTGTGAAAGATCTCTCTTACCCATTCCGCCTGGCGCGAAGATAGCAGCTGCTGGCCCTTTGCCAGCTCCTTTGCCAAAGTGGCCGCCTGAGCCACCGCATCATCCCTGGCCTTGAACATATCCTGGAAATTGCGGTCTATGGTGATGCTCCGGCGAGCACACATGTGCGCAAGATCCAGCCCGCGCATCAGGGCGCGAGTAGAATCATAAGCCAACAGCCGGGTCGACATCCTGTCGTAGACGTTGGTATCCTCCAGGCTGTAGAGGCAGTAACCTAAGGTGAAAGCCTCGCTGGTAACCTCATCTCGCTCTGCCAAGCTAGGCAGGAGGGATGATATCGAGACCCTATTGGCGTCGGGGTCCCACTGTAGAAGCGGCTTGATTCTCCACGTCCAGGCACCTCCTTCCGAGACCAAAATTACGGTGGCCCCGCGGTACCTCTCTAGACAGAGGCTGGCCGGAGGTCTCGGCGGCGGCTCCCTTGCCCTCTGCAACACCGGGGGCCTGAGGGTTCTCGGCAGGGGCCTCAGCGCCGCCCCTAGTAGCTGCGATCTTCCTGACAGCCTGCAAGATCTCCTCAAAAGAGCGGCCTGCTGCGAGAGGTTGGGAGGGCGGCACCATAACGGCTTTGCCCTTCTCGGTATCAGTTGTCTTGGGTCTCTTGATCAGTTGAGGCGGAGGGGCGCCAGGCTTTCGCTTCCCGGCACCAATTGAAGGAGGCGGGGCCGGCTCTTTCCGACAAGCTTGTGCAGCGGCCTTTGCGAGAGCCAGCGGGTCTTTTGGAGGTTGGCTCCCTCCAGCGCGAGCCTCGTCAAAGGGTTGGCGTAGGGGGATCTCGCGCTCTCCTGCAAAAGTGACAATACTAAGTTCAAACCTTGAAAAGTGCAAGGAATAGCCAGATAAAGGCGAGACCTTACCTTCACATGGGAGCACGGGGAGGAGTGAATCAATGTCTCGCCGGAGGAAGAGGACCTCGAAGTCCTTGGTTCCAAAGAACTCAAGGAGGGCGCTCTCGCGCGAGCCCAAGGAGGGGGGCTTGTAGGCGGCATCCTCGTACTGGATGGGCGCGAGAGGCACGTTCCCGAAGTCGCCGGAAACAAAGATGAACCTCTCGCCCCAGTGATGGTGCTTGTTGGCGAGGCCAATCGTCTTGAGCAGTTGTCCTGAGAAGAAGACCACCCCTCCTTTGGCGCGGAAAGTGAACAGCTTGCGGGAGATTGGTAGGCTGAACTCGATCCTCTCGGATAGCATGTAGCATATGAAAGCCACGGGAATCGCAACCGAATTTGGATTTAGTTGCGCGGGAACCACACCGTAATACCGGAGGGCCTGGCGCATCTCGGGCCACAGCAGGAGGCAGAAGCCCACATCAAATTGCTCAAGGGGGATGGCGAGCTCCCCCTCCCCCGCGGTGTTTACCTTATCATGGTTGCCTGGGTTCCACGCGGTGAAGCCGTCGGGAATGTAGCGAGTCTGGATTAGGTTGAACTCGTCTACGGTGAGGGTGCAGGAAGGAAAAAGGTGCTTCTGAAAAGCTTCCGCATAGTTGGATCATCCCTCACCTCTGCCCGACATCGTGATGAAGAGTTTGAAGGCGAGAGCTTCAAGAGGGAGGCAAGAGCAAGAACCGTACGAGAACGGAAGGAGAAGGCGAAGACAAGCGAGTGCTTTTGAGAGACCGCGAAAGCAACATGAGAGGAGAGAGATTGGGATCGGAGAAATGAATGTGGTAGGTGAGCTTCCCTATTTATATAAAACCGCGATCATGATGACTATTTTCAAAAAGGCGGCGGGGGTATAACCGGCACACCCCTGATCAACGGCGCTTCGTTTTCCCGCCCAAGTTTGATAGTGATTGATTGACCGAATGATTAGCGCAAGCGTTGTGTAATGACATGCGACAAGCAAGATAAGCGGAAGCAAGGTTGCTCTAGCCAACCGAGAGCCCAGAGTAATAACATATATATGCATACAATAACAATATTAGTGATAAGAGCAAAGTTATTAGCAAAAGCTGGATAAAGAGTAAGCAAATAACAACAGAGTTATTAGCTACAGACTAGTGAAAATAAATAAATAAGGGTACATCTGAGAAGGGGAAGGCCTGGGGGAAGAGAAGGGAAGGTCTCGCGTTTCAATAAGGCTCCCACCGCCATTTCCCTTGCTCCCGCAGCTTGGTTCTGAGTGGCGCCTGCGGGTTGAAGTAGGACGACATAACAGTGTATCTTAGGTTGACCCGGCGAGACAGGTCCCGAATCCGCGCGATGCACCTTTCGGATGAAGATCCGGCAGTAGACCCTCCTGGCAGGTTCATCTCGCCGATAAGATAGTCCCGCTCTAGAGTCTCCAGCCTCTTCTCCACTGATTGGCGAAACTCTTTCGCCGCGAGGTCGCGGACCCGTTCTCGCCGGATGAGCTTCGATAGGACGACGACAACCTTCTTCCCCCGTCTTTTAGCGCTCCTGGCACTGGTCAAGATCTCCTCCATCTCGTCAGATGAAGGGAAAGGGGAACTCTCGCCGTCTTCCCCCTCTCTTTCTTCTTCTTCTTCTTCCTCTTCTTCTTCTTCTTCCTCTACCTCGGCTCCAAGCCGCGAGCCCATGTCCCCTGACAAAAGAATTTCAGTTATAGCGAGAGCTAGAGGATTGTTGTCATAAATATTCCACATACCTGCAGCATGACGAGGCCCCCCGGTCGACGACAGGCAAGAAGGCTCACCCCCACCCCCCCCCCCCCCTCAGGTCCAAAGAGTAGGTGGATCGGCTTTCCTTTTCCTAGGGGGTAAATTTTGCGAATGGTAATCCCGGCTTGGCCGGAAGCGGGGGAGGAGGTCTCCTCTCCCGCAGGATGGCTGACATCTAATGGAGGCGCGGAAGATTCGACAGTCTTTCCTCCCACCGGTAGGGAGGAATCAACCGCAAGGGCAGGCTGATTCGCAGCCCTCGCTCCGCTCTCCCGGGTGGCGAGACCCGGCGGTGCGAAAACTGGCACTGCGAGAAGACAGTTCAGCATTCAAAGATTTGAGTTAAGAGCGAGAGGGGAACATTTACCTGTGGTGCTCGGGTCAGGTGGAGGAGCCACCTTTGAAACCCGTGGTTGATCCTCGAGGTGGCGAGAGGATGGATCCAAGGATTCGCGCGGGGACGTGGCAACGTCGGGAACCGTTTCCTGCGAGAAATATCGCGTCAACTACTGAGTGGCTGGTGTTTTCAATAATTGGCAAATCAAACATACCTTCCGCGGTGAGGGATCATCCGCGCGGCTTGGGGTTGGGGTGGGCGGGCTCCTGTTCTCGTAGGGCAGGTCCCGCTGAGCCACATTCGCCCTCTTCTTTTTCTTCTTGGGCAGAGAAGGCTCAGCGGCCAACGACTGTCTCGCTAGCCATGGGGCAACCAGGGCACTGTTAGCCTTGGCTCACGCCTGTGCCGCATTGTCTTGCAGATCCTGCGGAAGCGATTTGTCGGCGCGCTTGGAAGGCATCGCGAGAGGGGGCGAGAGCTCAGGCGAAGAATGACGACTCGAGGGAGGTGTTATGGCCGTCTATCAGCACACGTATTTATAGACACGGTACGGCCCTCCAAAGGATTCCCTGATGTTGACACGTGCTCAGCGAATATTTTTGGGTTGGACGTGTCTTTTCGAGCGCGGAGCTTGCACAAAAAGAGCGGGGATAGTGTACAACCCCATATTCGCTGAGTCAGACCAGGAGGCGCAATGGTCACAATTGAGCTAGCCAAAGGAGTTCCCGCCCGAAAGGAGATCTCGCCCAAGGTGGCGGGAACGTTCGCGACAAGTCGTCGAATGGAGATCAACGGGCCATTATCGTCGAGCGCAACCAACGCGGGAACGATTGCGCTAGCTCCAAGCTCCAATCTTGAAGGGGCTCTCACCTGTAAGCAGGCGAGATCATTTGTGCCATCTCTGGGTAAAAGGCTCTCGATTCAGAGATCTCGCCGAGTGGGGCCCAAGGCCTAGGGTTAAATGACCAGATTGCCCTCAGGTAAATTTACCCCTGTGCCCTCAGGAAAACAGCGGGATTCGGCTATTGGCAGACCAACTAGGGGCTTTTCAGTAATTTCAGGTCAGCAAGATGCTATAAATAGACCCATAAGGGCTCCTTAGAAGGCAAGTTGTCATTATCTCTCAACTTCTAGTGCTTTCTGAGGAGCTCCTATCCCAGCTTTGGCTTTGGAGGGGAAGCTCTCAGAGATCTTCCGGGTGTGAGGTGTGACCTCCCTGCTGAGGCTTTGGGTCAGTCTTAGGTCCTTCGCGGCTAGTCGAGGGTTGAGGCTTGAGAGAAGTAGGTGTTGGCTGCACCCCTGTTTTTGAACTCCCGTTGAGGTCATTTTTTGCTTCAACAGGTTCCTTCTCAACTATCTCAGAGGTTTCTTCTTCACAGCCGAGACTATCTCCTGTCTCAGCAATTTCTTCTCAACTGTCTCAATGCTTTCTTCTTCATAGCTGAGACTATCTCCTATCTCAGCGGTTTCTTCTCAAATGTCTCAATGCTTCCTTCTTCATTAGAAGTGTTGAGTGAACCTGTTTCACTCAACACTTCTGGAATTAGAGAATCCTTGCTTGCTTTATCTCAGCAGTTATTCTGAGACATTCTTCTCAGCTGTCTCAGCTATCTTAACAGTCTCAATGCTTATGCTAAGACATTCTTCGCAGCTGTCTCAGCGGTCTCAACGCTTTTGCCTTATTCAAATTATCGGACTTTCAGCATACTCTTTTTGTTCACCTATGTAATCAAGGATAACCTGCATGCATGAACTTAAGCACGCATCAAATACAATATGCCCCTTAACATGATTGGTGATGCCTCTTTAAATCCTGAGAAAGATTGTAGTGTACAATTCCCAACAATCTCCCCCTATTTGAAGAATGCAAAAAACCCATCCATGTTAAGGTGCATCAACACAAAAGGTATCATGATAGGCCTGATGAGATGGCTTTACACTATGATTGAATAACCAATAGTACATGTGAATTATCAATCATTGACAATTTAATAATATGACTAACAACAAAAACTTTATGAATCATTGACAAGGTAAACATTATGATTAAGATATACCTAATCATTAACTAATTTAGCGAGCCTTAGTCAAACAACAATAGGCAAAACTTGTGATTATAGGATTTTTATGGAAGAACAACATATTCATTAAACACAGATATATAAATGAGAATTGCATGCACATTTGTCACATCAATATAGTTAGGGCCAACTCATATTGATTTTATTGATACAGATTTGAAATTGCTACATTGTTGATATACATTACAAGACATTAATTAATTATTTAAATAACCTTAAGTCTTGCAGCCTCATATCAGCTCTTCTTTGATGAACTTGCATCAGCATCCTTGGTAGCAACAGTCTTCTTCAAGTTTTCAGCTTTGTTTTTCTGCTGTTTGAAGTAAAGGAATGACTTTGGAATATATCTGGAAGGTATTTTCTTAGGGTTGCTCTTCCTTACCAGATTTTCTTTAAATACTCTTTCCCATAGGAAATTTCTTTCCAAATGCTTTATCCATTCCTTAGAAGGATATACAGTATCAATATTCTTTAAGACTTGTCTATGGCATACCCAAGCATTTATAATGATGGATTCAAAGGCATCACTTAGCTGTTCATGATCTGGATCATCTTTGTTCTCAGCTCTCCACTTTGCTATGAACTCTTCAGCCATCTGAGTTCTTTACCTTTCTCTTCTGGCAGCAAGTTGTGCATCTTGTGCAACTCTAGCTTGTGCTGGGAAGTCGGGGTCCTCTGGCCTCTTTTTATCCAGTAGGGGCAGGTGCAGTGCCACCCTGGTGCCTTGAATTATATTGAATGCTTGATCTTTAATGAATGCTGCTGTCTTAGCATTGCAGCTCTCCCCCTTTCTGCCTTCTTCAAGGATGGTATTTTGCAGTAAGGTGGTGTTGGCTTCATTTTTGCTTGATATAGATTGGAATATTCTCTCATTGTCAGCAATCAGCTCATCTTTCAGAAGTATTTCCTGCTCTAGAGACTAGACAACAATATTCGTGAAATGCTGATTTACATGATCTGCTATACCCCTTATCACCTCATCAGTTGCACTCAGATAATTCTTGACATATCCTATGTCAGCTTTAGAGAGTTTTTGGCTTATTTCCAAGGATTTCATGAGGATGGTCAGCTTTATGCCAGCAGTTCCATCCATATTAAACCAGGTGGTGACCTGCTTGTTTAAGTGAGAGATTTCTTCTTTATTTTCCTTAACTTCAGTTAATAGTTCATCCTTTAGCTTGACAACTGATTGGTCAACATACTCCTTGAGGGTTGTGGTCTGAGCATCCGGGAGTGCTTTGATATGGTTTAGGAGTAACTCATTAGAGATTTGGGTAGTTGGTGGTTGGCTTAATGGAGGAGGGACTTCATTCTGAGCAGGGACCTATGAAGACTCCCCCTCAACTATAGTACATATAGAAAGAGCCATTTCCTTAGCTAAAGCTGTATTAGCATTGTTAATTAAGAGGATATTAGTATTGACTGTAGTGCCTGCAGACTCAACCAATTTGTTGACAACTTGGTCTAAGGATGTCAAATCCATCTGATTATGCTCCCCGTCAAACTAAGCATCCTGCTCTGGGCTTGACGAATCAAGATAAGTATCTAATGCCTCAGGAGGCTCACTGTTACCTTCTGCAGCAGGGATAACTTCAACTACAGCAGCATCATCAGTATCAGCCATATCTACCTCATCTTCTACAACAACCTCTTCTTCAGTAGAATTCTTAGGAACTTGTCCTGACCTAGGGCTGGCATGGATTTTATTAACATGCACAAAAGTATCCTAGAGTTGAATGTTTGTTGAGGAGAGACTCATGATTATGTTTGTCTACATACTAACATCAGCAGGGGTGAAATTCCTAGCTCAGGTTCAGAGCAGGAGGAACTGTCTACTTCAGCAACTTATTGTCTCTTATCCCTTGAGGAGTCCTTTGTTGTTGAAGGTTGGCTCTTGGGTAAGATCCTAGTGAATCTATCCAATGTCTTTATATACATTCTTTTCAAGTAGTGAATCTTCATTCCATGTTCCTGCTTGAATGTATCAGGGTAGGTGTTCACTAGGTACAAAAAAAGAATTCTGCCCATTTTTGGAGGGGTAGATAGTCTACTATTCTCTAGTAGATGAGAGAAGACCAAGTGGTCTTCCTATTGAAGATTATCCTAGTCATAACATCAAACATTGACCTGGAGATTGTGTCATGTGAACCAGGTTTGCAGATAAGGGCTTTCCCTATAATATCTGCTAGCATTTTACCTCTCTGATTGAAGAATTTCCTCTTAAGAGACCCAGGTTTGGCATCACTGTATCCACACCACCTGAGAGCTCAGTCTCTGTCCGTGACAGTGGGTTCTTCTTCCTCGTTAGGGTTTATGGTGGGTATATGAAGGGTTTTGCCTAGTCTCTTAGGGGTTATCTTAATCTAGATGTCCTCAATCTTAGACTTGAGAGAGTTTTGAGAAGAAGACACTTTAATGTTAGAGAAGGATTCTACGACCTCTTTCCTAAGAATGGTGGAGGGTTCAGAAAGGTTGTACTTCAAACCTGTGGTCTCAATCATCCTTAACACTGCTTTAATCTCTGGCGAGGAACGACTGAATCCATCCCTCACAATTTCATAGCCCTCCTGGAGCTCCTTGGTGACATTTGGCACCATTGAACCAGTACGGCAAGACGCTGAGAGGGTTTTGGTCTCGACGACTAGGGTTAAGGCTTTTAAGAGTGGTTTGGCTTTTCGTTTCTTGTCGCCTTTATATTTATAACGAAAAAGTTTAATTTCCTTATCATTAGAATAACCAATTAAACATTTTTAGCGTAAATTAATATTTTTCGGTCTTATGGTAGGCATTATGCATCCTGTTATGATATAGGGAATTTAGCACTTCTATTATACCTCTCTGCTTTTCTTTCATTTACTCAATGCCTGATTAATTTGTAGCTTCCCTTACAGTCTGGATATACATTCTATTTGACACACCATTATTCAAATATTTTATCAATTTTAAATATAATTGAGACCTAACATGCTAATAAGCCAGTTTTATTAGCAACCTAATTATGCACTGATTTACAAGTTAATTGAGCTTGAGAGTAAAGACTGTATAAGTTAACAGTACAGATAATTATGAAGAATAATTAAATCATTGTTATCTAACTGGTGTGCTTGATTAGGTTCATCCTAAGCACATCTAACTTAATTTATCAATTTGCAAATTTAGTCTCTATACAAGAGAGAGGTACTTACCTTGAGGCTTGATGCCTCTAGCTTTTGAGGATTACTCACTTGATAGCCTCAACCTTAATTTATTGCTTTACATGGAGCATATTCCTTGAGCAATCATCCTATCCCAGACATTTGCCTGGAACATCCATTGTCCAAATACCAAGTCTTATCTAGACAGGTATTTGGACTATCCTGCAAAAAAGATTCACTTACCCTTAAACACCCAATGTTTATTGGGTCATAGGTTCTTGTTAGTATTATAAAACTTTTGGCCAATTCTCTCATGGGATGAGCACCTTTCTATCCACTAGCCACATTCAGGTTGTGCCAACAATCGATGGCAACGTGTCCGACTTTCTCACAGCACCAACATTTATGAATGTTGTACCTTCTCTTCAGGACAACACAGAATTGATGTCCATGAGAGATGTGAGCAGCTCCAGACTTTGCTGGATGAGCATTACATGATGCTTCTTCCTTATTACTGAGTGAAGGTGCTGAAGAACTAAATATAGCTTATCCAGGATTGGCCAATTTTATTTTTGGAGCCTGCCATCTAGTGGTCTCTCTCATCTCTTTAGATAAAGGATATTTGGATCCAAATCTAAAAAACTTATCCTGTACATTATGGCTAAAGTGGACAACATCACTCCTTCTAAGCTCATGTGTATTCACCCCACTGGTAGAGTACACATTTGATTGATCCCTATGGAGTGGTGCAAACATGATAGTTTTAGAAGGAAAATTCACTTTTTGAAATATTGTCAACTTATCAGGGATATTTGATTTGAATTGATAATTTGTGTGATTAATACCCAGCTTCTCAGAGGTCTGACAAGTTGCAACTTCTGGCAACATACCAAGAGATTGAGAAGGGTTAATCACAATCCCTAATCTCTCAGTAAATTTCTGTTCTAGATATCTAATATGTTTACATTTTTCTTCTAGAACCTTGGACTGACACTCAAGGCTTTTCTTGAGTTCAAACACCTCATGACATTTCTTATAAAGCTCAATAGATTTATTGTTATAAAGATTTTTATAAGGCTTGAGGACTTCAATCTCCTTTGCTTGCCTTTTGGCAAGATTTCTGCTCTTCTTTAGTGCATCTAGGAGCAGTTCATACTTGTCAATCAATTGATTGACATTAGTCTCAAATTCTAAGCAATATTTATCACAGGATGAAGATGCACCAGTATCTGGACTGGTTTCATAGTCAGAGGAAGATGAAGAAATAGAGAGAGGATGTACCTTGAATGATTCTGTATGTCCCTCACTTATTTCTTCTTCAGTTATTGTCATCAGCCCATGACATCCACAATCTTCTTCATCCTCCTCATTATCACTGTCAGAGTGTGACAGAGGGGCCCTTTTTCATATCTTGGAAGCAGAATATTCCTCTTCTTCTTCTGGATCTGCACCAACAGAGATCAACCCTATATAGGATTCTTCTTCTTCATCTTCTGATTCTGAGGAGGAAGAATCTGTCGAGCTTTTCTCCTTCTTAGCCACAAAGGACTTATCCTTCTTCCTGTCCTTGTGGTGATGGTGACGCTTCTTCTTCTTCTCATCCTCTTCTTTGTTCCTAATTGAGCAGTCTACAATGACATGTCTAGCCTTGCTGCAAAAATAATAGATAACATTAGATGAAATCTGTTTACTAGATTTAGTGTAATACTTGTCCTTCTTGGAGGACTTCTTGTGATGAGAGATGATGAGGGTCTGCTCTCCTAGTGCTTCTGCTTCATGAACTTTTAAAGTTTCCTAGAGAAGGTTGCAAACTCTTCATCAGACATGTGGTTGTCCGAGGAACTAGTCCTAGACAATTTTGAGTTGGACTCAGCTTCTCTCCTTGGTGGAGATGGAGTCTTTCTTCTACTCCTTCTTAGGGCTTCTGCCTTAAAGTCCACTGTCTTATCCTTGGTCTTAGATTGACTTCCCTTCTCGTCTTCTTGTTTAGCAACCAGCTCCATTTTATAGGACAACAACTTTCCAAAGAGAGTTGTTGGAGGAGTGTCTGTCATCTTAGCCATTTCTCTAATGACACAAATCTTGGTCTCCCAGTCTCTAGTGAGAGATTCAAGGAACTTGTCATTCAGCTCATAGTTGCTGAATACCCTACCATAGGTTATTAGTTCATTAACTGTCCTAAAGAACCTCTCAAAGCAGTCAACTACTTTTTCAGATTTGCTTTGTTTGAAAGCCTCATACTCTTGGTTGAGCATGGACTTTTTATCATCTCTAACTTCCTCAGAGCCTTCCATGTAGACCACAAGAGTGTCCCACATTTCCTTGGAGGTCTTGCAGTGTACAAGATTTTGGAAGGTTTAGTCACCAATGACACTAGCTATAATATTTTGTGCCCTTTTGTCCATGGTAGATAGAATTACCTCATCTCTGTCCATCTCTGTATATGCCTTAGGCACTCTCAGAGTTGGATCTATGGTGGAAGCCTATATGGGGATAAAAAGATCTTCCATTACAGTTACATAGATCCTAGGATCAGATGCTTTCATGAACAGTCTAACTCTTTGCTTCTAGAGGCCAAATCCTTCGTTCCTGCAGATTGGTTGTTTCATGGACTCTAACTCCTTATAGTTCATTCTTGACCCCGTAGTTATATCTTATAATTAACTGTGCGAACAAGAAAAAGCAGACCGAAAATTTGGAGTAATGTAAACTTTATTATGCAAAAAAGGTATCAATTACAATGGTATAGCCTCCCTCTTATAGAAAGGAGGAGATGAGAGAGATTACAATTAAGCAATGTGAGACTAAAAATTTACAAGTATATGTGGCTTTACAAATAGACAAACCAAACAGGTCATGCGGTTAGACAAGCCGGCTAACCGCCTGACAACCAACAGGAGGAGAGAACAAGCACCACAGAGAGCAAGCCATCATAGGAGACCGCTAGACCGCCCAGTGTCCAAGTCGTCTGAGACAAACCGCCAAACCTCTGGGATACCAAATAACAATAGCCCAGCAAACAGGTTGGCTAAGATAAGCCGCCAGACCGCCCGGTCTCCGAACAGCAATAGACCGCCCGACCTCCATACTACAACACTCCCCCTCAAGCTAGAACATAGATATCAAACATGCCCAGCTTGTCGCAAATGTGGAAAAAAAGGAAGCGGACACTGGCTTGTTGAAGATGTCTACCAACTCGTTGTCGGAAGTGACGAATGGAGTATAAATATATTTCTTCAAGATCTCTTCCCGAATAAAATGACAGTCGACTTCTATGTGTTTTGTTCTCTCATGAAAGACCGGATTTTTGGAGATGTATATCACGGCCTTGTTGTCACAGAACATAGGAAGAGGATAGTTGTAGAGCTCTCCTATGTCAAGCATGAGAGCCCGTAACCATTTCAACTCACACATGGTTGATGCCATACTGCGATATTCCGCTTCTACACTAGACCTGGAGACCACAGACCGTTTCTTGCTCTTCCAACTCACAAGATTTCCCTCAACAAATGTGCAGAAACTGAATGTTGACTTTTGGTCACCTTTGTCATCAGCATAGCTCAAATTTGAGTATGCTTCAACCCTTAAGTGTCCATTATTCTGAAAAAGGAGTCCTTTCCCTAGTGCTGCTTTAATATACTCCAATATCCCCAGGCAGATTATAGATGATACTCCCTAGGAGCTTGCATGAACTGGATCACCTTGCCAACAACATAAGAGATGTCGGTTCTGGTTACGGTGAGATAAATGAGTTTTCCAACCAGACACCGGTACCTCATAAGATCAGATAGAAGAGTTGAGTTATCTGTCCAAGTTTTGTCTTCTCCAGCAGCCCTGGGAGAACGGGTAGTTTTAGCACCAGTCAATCCTGCCTCCTTTAGAAGATCAAGAGCATACTTTAATTGGGAAAGGACCATGGAGTTGGGCTTCCTAGAGATTTCAATCCCCAGAAAGTATTTCGGGTAGCCCACATCCTTTGTGACCTATTGTTGATGGAGGTGTTTCTTTGTCAAAGTTACCCCATCCTAGTCATCGCCAGTAAGAAGAATGTCATCAACATAAACCGGAAGAACTACTAGACCAGAGGCGGTTTTCCGAACGAAAAAGCAGTGATCGGCTGAACTTCTTGCAAAACCAATGGCCGCAACAATGTCGCTAATCTTGTCAAACATGGCACGAGGGCTCTGCTTGAGGCCATACATAGCCTTCTTTAGCCGGCATACTCATGTCTCCCCCTGAGCAACATACCCTGGAGGTTGCTCCATGTAAACATCATCCCTCAGATTACCGTAGAGAAAAGCATTCTTAACATCTAGCTACGAAATGGGCCAATCCCTGTTGGCAGCAATAGAGAGAAGGACCCGAATGGTGCTGAGACAAGCAACGGGAGAGAAGGTGTCAAAGTAATCTACACCACAGGTCTGAGTGAAGCCTTTGGCCACCAAGCGGGCCTTGTAGCGATCCACGCTGCCATCTGGATAGAATTTGACAACAAAGACCCAGTGGTAGCCAACTACATCATTGCCCAAAGGTGGGGGATCCAGGGTCCAGGTGCCCCGTTCAGTAAGGGTAGCAGTTTTCTCATCCATGGCAGCCTTCAAATGAGGAATAGTGAGAGCTTCCTAGTAGGTGTGGGGAGTGGCAGTGACAGATATAGCCAATGCAAACTCCCTGCGAGAGGGAGTGAGACGATCATATGAAACAACAACAGCCAGCGGGTGCTGGGTACACATCCACACCCCTTTACGATGAGCAATGGGAAGATCCAGGTCGGCATGTTCCTTAGTAACCGGAGCATCCATGGTGGAGAGAGCTGACCCGGGAGAGGAGAGAGACGGCCGCGGAGAAGAGGGAGAGAGTGGTGGTGATGAGGAAGAGAGGGAAGGAGGAGATGGTGGAGGTGATGGTGGGAAAATCTCGATGGGATTAGACAGGGTGGAGGGGATGGTGGGAGAAGGAGAACGAGCTGGAGGTGGGTCAAAGGAGAAATAGGACACATTCTCGAAGAAGGCCACATCTGCAAAGACGTATTGTTTTCGAAGAACGGGATCAAAACAACAGTAGCCTTTTTGAGTAATTGAGTAACCCAAAAAGATACATTTTGTGTCACGTGAGTCAAGTTTGTCACGTGTGGAGGAAGGATTGTGCACAAAGGTCGTGCACCCAAAGATACATAGAGGAAGAGGAAACGCATCCTTGCCTGGATATAGAAGAGAGAAGGGAGTTTGGCCGTGGAGAACCGTACACTGAATGCGATTATTGAGGTAACAGGAGATGAGGACAGCGTAGCCCCAATAAGAGTGAGGAATGTGCATCTGTGTCATTAGAGTGGGGGTGACATCGAGAAGGTGACGGTTCTTGCGTTCCACCACCCCATTTTGTTGGGAGATATAAACACATGTAGTTTGATGAAGAATACCATTTTGCATACAAAAATAAGAGAAAGCATTGCTAAGATATTCCTTAGCGTTGTCAGAACGAAAAATTTTAATAGACATATCAAACTGATTCTTAACCATATTATAAAAATATGTCCGTAAAGATAAAAGTTCGGAGCGATCCTTTAAAAGATACACCCATGTACATCTAGAGAAATCATCAATAAACATTACAAAATATGAACTACCCCGACCTATGGTGAGGGTAGGAGCAGGACCCCAGATGTCGGAGTGAACAAGTTCAAACGGCCGGGAAGATCCACTACCTTGCTTTAGTGGGAAGGAGGAGCGGTGATGCTTGCCAAGCTGACATGCTTCACAGTTGAGCGGTGGGCCTTGCGGAGGAAGATGTGGAAGAAGCTAATGAAGAAGACGTGGAAGAGCATGAATAAGATGAAGGTGCCACTGGAGAAGATCAGTAGAAGATGTGGAGAAGGTGGAGAGTGCGGAAACGTTGTCGAGGAAGTAGAGGCCGCCGCTCTCTGTCCCAGTAGCAATCGTCCTCTTGGTGCCAGGATCCTGAAAAGAACAAGTAGTAGAAGTGAATGTTACAGAGCATTGTAGTTTTTTGCAAAGTGAAGTAACAAATAACAAGTTGCAAGGGAACTTGGGCAGGTAGAGGGTGTCCGCCAGGCAAAGAGACGAAGTGACTTGAACGACACCCGTTCCATTGACCGGTGAGGGAGTGCCATCCGTAACAAGGACCGTGGCAACCAGTCATGCTATTCTAGGAGATAAAAGCATTGCAGATTGCCGGTCATATGATTGGTAGCACTAGAGTCGATCAGCCATTTACCTTGAGTAACGACATGCGCACTACCTGAAGACGTGACCACAGAGGTGGACAGCTTCAAAGAGGAAGTGGAAGTGTCGCCAGATGGTCAAACATAAGGATGCGTCTTCCAACAGCAATCAACCGTGTGGCCGGTGCGGCCACAGTGAGAGCAAAGAAAGCGGGAAGAACCACGATCGCTGGAGGGGATGTGGCGGCCACCAGAGCCACTTTGCTGAGTATGGTGAGCGGAGTTGTCCGATGGAGGAGGGGAGGATAACAATGGATGTTGGAGCAAAGATGTAACAGCGGTGATGCTGGCAGCGGTGGCATCTAGGCTGGGACACTCTGCCTCACCAAGGATCTATTGATGTATCATATCATACGACTCAGGAATTCATAGAAGATAACACACAACCAGAAACTCCTGGAAGTGTTTGTGTTGCTCAACGAGATCAGCAGTGAAGGGGCGATTTTGTAGAATTTCGGCTCCGAGAGCCTTAACTTGGTGGTAAGCAGCCGCTGGAGACATGGAAAGACGGGCAAAGAGGTCCGCATATAAAGTATTGATGCGAGACATCTGAGCCCCCTTTGAATAGAGAGCGGCAAGATGTAGCCAAGCTGCCTTGACGGTTTCATCATGGCGGATGACAGGGAGGCATTCATCAGAGAGGCTGTTAGCCAGCCATGTGCAGACAAGAGCATCGCTGGCATCGTAGTCGTCAAAGAGAGGGGAATCATTCGGAGGAGGGTTATTTGTGAGATGATGATGTTTGCGTTGAGAGCGGAGAAGGAAGGTGAAGGACACACTCCAATCCAGATAGTTGGGACCAATAAGCTTGGAAGTAGTGCCAAGATTACCAGAAGGAGTGGGAGGTGTAGGGGGATGAGCGACAAAGAGAGTAGTGGTGGTGGAGATATCGGAGGTGTCCATAGAAGAAAGCAATGAGATAAATAAGCCGTGGCTAGAAGAAGAAGTCGCTAGAAGGAGAGCGGCTAAAAGGTTCGCGGTGACGTAAGAACAAGTCGCGGCGACAAAGAAGAGGAGCGGCTAGAACAGGGCGCGACGACTTAAGAACAGGTCGCGGTGACAAAGAAGAGGATCAACTAGAATAGGTCGCGACGACTCAAGAACAGGTTGCAGAGACAAAGAAGAGGAGCGGCTAGAAAAAGGGGAGCCGGTGACTAAGAAAAGTGCGCGGCAAGAAAGAGGAAGCAAGAGGCCGCAAACATAAAAGGGCAGGAGCATGGAGAAACAAGCCGCGAGGGCAGGGCAAGGGCTAGAGGAAGAAATAAGCCGTGAAGAAAGGTCACGGGAAGAAGAAACAAGTCGCAAGAACAGGTCGCGGGAAGAAACAAGTCGCGTGAACAAAGAGCGCTCACACAATCAGGAGGAAAGGACTGAGTGCTCTGATACCACTTGCGAACAAGAAATAGCAGACCGAAAATTTGGAGTAATGTAAACTTTATTATCCAAAAAGGTATCAATTACAATGATATATGAAATTTATGTGTTAGATCTGAAATAATTGAAAGACTTGATTTAGAGAGCCTAGACACCTAGAGGGGGGGGGGGTGAATAGGTTCTAAATTTTTCTTCAAAAACTTTAGGCAAATAACAAAATTTATCTCAGCACTACAGCAATTCAAATCACAGAATAATGAACACAGCACAACATACACCAGATTTATAGTGGTTCCCCAAGGTCTGGATACATCCACTTTCCCCCTTCGCCTATCCAGTAATGAACTGGATTCGACCTAACTTCCTTCTAATTCTCAGATCCGCAGATCTTATAGCTCAGAACCAAGAATGGTTCCTACAATACAGAGTGAATTCACACCCCTACAACTCGGGCACACGCCCTACCTCAGCCTCTTTCACAGGCCTACAACTCAGAGTGAAACCCCACTCCTACAACTCAAGCAATAGCCCCACCTCAGCCTCTTTGATAGGTCTACAACTCAGAGTGACACCCCACTCCTACAGCTCAGGCAAAAGCCCTACCTCAGCTTTTATAATTACAGGCTTACAACTCAGATCTAACAACAATCCTACCAGAAATAATTTGATAATGTGATACAAAAATTGCACCAGATGAATCTCGTCACTGGCGAGCTTCTTGATCAGTTCTTGAATGGACTGATCTTTAGATCCAACCTGACTTAGCCGTTTCAAAGCTTCTTGATAGAACAAAATAGGTTGATCTTCACTTGATGTAGAAGTTGATCTTCAGATAGATTCCTTCTTGAATTCAGAATGAAATCTGAATCTTCCTTGCAGACTGATCTGGATCTTCCTTCGTAAGGGTTTCCCCTTTTCTTTTTGTAGAAAACTTCTCTCTGAAGAATTCACTTCTTTAATGTAGTGTTCCTTGCTTCTCTTCTCTATTTTTACACTACTTCACTTCTACACTAAATTCATTTTATGTTGTATCGAGTCAGTCCTTTATATAGAGTTTCCTCCTGATTACTGGCTGATTCGGTTTGTAACAGTCTTCTGACAGTTCTGACAAAAGTGTCAGACTGGTTGGTTAAGGTTTTCCAACTCCGCATGAACCACTCAACAAAATGCTTCACATGTGTTGACACAAATAGACTAAGTGTCGACATAAGTCTTGATGATGTCGACACAACACTCCATGTGTTGACATAGTCATTCTTCTGGTACTCGACACAGCATCTGTTAAATGTGTCGACACAAGTCCTGTGTGTCGACACAGCTTCTGCTTCCAATGTCGACATAACTTCTGGGTGTCGACACATCTTCTGCTTTCTGTGTCGACATAACTTCTAGGTGTCAACACAGCTTCTGCTTTCACTGTCGACATAACTTCTGGGTATCGACAGAATTCTGGTGTGTGTCGACACAAGTTCTGTGTGTCGACAGAGTCATTGTCGATAGAATTATTGAATGTGTTGACAGCTTCTCTGTGTGTCGACACAAGTCCTATTGATGTCGACACAATCTGGCACTTGGTGTCGACACAGCGTTGTCGATAAATTTTCTATGTGTCGACACAATCTGGCCCTTTGTGTCGACACATCCATTCCCAAGTGTCGACACTTGTACTTAGAAAAATATTTCTTCCATTTACTTAACCTGCACATGATAACTCAATACAACATCAAATACAACTTGATGCATATCACTGAGTTAGGTGAGGCTTCTCTAAATATGGTATACATTTTCCAATGTACCCAACAATCTCCCCCTATTTGGAGAAGTCATAACCCTTAGTAGATGATATACATCACTTATAATAAAATGACAATATGATGTATAAAAGCATTCAATGGCAGGGTAACATATAAACAAAACAGGTAAACAATTTCATCACAGAATAAGATACTAACTTAATAAGCACAAATCATTGTTTTGTTTAAACTTCACAAAAGTGTGTTGTCAACAGATTACATGGAGTTAAAAACTGAAGATTACAATGTTATAAGAGTCTAGTCAATTTATCCTAACGCTGATCAGGCTTCTTGATCACTATTCCTTTTCCAGACTGGATCTTTGCTTGTACTGGAGCTTCAGTATCTTCAGCTGGCTTCTTGCCTTTGAGTTCTTTCTTTTTCTGTTCTTCATTCCTTATCCTTTGCCTTTCAAAATAATGAAATGGCTTGGGGAAGTACTTGCTATGCTCCAGAGTATTAGCAGGTAACTTCCCAGCTTTTGCTTTCCTTCTGTATTGAAGAATGGCTTCCTGCCTGGCTTCATACTTGTTCCATTCATGCTCAGTGTACCATTTACCCCTTTCATGGGTCTTGTCCTTCACAGCTTTCCAGGTAGTCAATATAATGTTCCTGGAGGTAGGACTCCATTGCTCAAAATCAGGCTTCAACTCTGCCTGTTCTCTAAACCTTTTCTTTGAGAGTTGAGCTTCTTGCTCTTTATGAAAAGCTGCCTCTAACATTTCAACTTTCTCAATTATAACATTCTTAGTAGCCTCTGGAGGGTTGTACGTCTAATGAACCAGGTGTTGAATTTCCTCAAAGTTAGAAAGGAGATATATTATTTGAGCTACTTCCTGCTGACCCCCTTCATTTCCTGCAGCTTGAATTCCTGACTCAACTTTGTTGTCATCATTACATAGGGGTGGTGTAACGCCCCCATTCGTCACATGGCATATATCGGTGGGTCTGGCCAGGCCCCCATGCCATATGTCACTGACAAGTAGTGGAATTACTTGTGGAAATCAAACTCTATTCGCATCCTTAACTCAATCCATTCTAGCGCAGCATTTTTAAGTTCAAGAATTCTGCTCAGAGAATGTCCACTCTATATAAACGCCACATTTATATAGCAACACCAGGAATGTATACAACACACACACACTGGCCTTAAGGCCTTACAAATTTCTCTTTGCACACCATTACATTTTCATACATCGGCACGCAGACCGGCCACACATGAAATCCAAACACACTTCTTCGCATGGCCTTCAAGGGCCTTTAGTAGCAAGCCATCCATTCCACTTGTTCATTCTGCCTGCAATTTACCATCAAAATCAAAATAGAAACAAAGTAACGGTCAGCATTCGCTGACCCATTTATAATGACCCTACCCCCTACCCGGGGTAGTGGTTCCTTCCCTGTATGCAGTGCCATCATCTATCATCAAGCATCATCAAGCATCATGTGTATCATTCTCTTTATCAATCTATCAAGCACATCACATCACAAATGCTGGAATCCACCAAACGCTCCGTGCACTCAGGGCACCTTCTTGGCGTACCGGGCATCCCATTCGTACACCGTTGATCAGAGGTTTTAACTTGTTGGTTGACCGGACCTAGTCCACCAATCTCGCAATCTGGCGACATACCGCCCAAACCACTCAGAGGTACAACCTCACAGCATTCATCAATAACCAGAGCAGATCGACCCACACCATGTGGTGTAGCAAGCCGGGTTTATCCTATCTCCCCAGGCATTACCACAAATCGACCCCTCACCTATTCCTGATCGACCCACCCATGTGGTGCAACAAGTCGGGTTTAACTCGGCTCCCCCAGGCATTGTTGCCAATCGATCCCTCCGTAACCAGATCAATCCACCCGAGTGGTGTAACATGCCGGGTTTAACTCGCGCTCCCCAGGCGTGCTACCAGTTGATCTCTCCACAACCAGGAGCTTAACCAAAGCCTCCCAACATCCAGAGGCATCATCACATAATATTCATTCATTCAATACACAAAGCATAAATCATCTTTGCAAATCCACGGAATCTTCTCTGGTTTACCCATGATCATCACCAATCCAGACTACCCGTCCAGATGGGCTTCACACAGCATACCTATGCCGTACTCCACAATTCCGACGCTAGATGCAGACTTAACCAAGGAATCGCTTACGAGATCCACCTCTTGGTGGAGGATTCCAAGCACATGCATAAAGAAAGGAATTCGATGTCCACGAAGGAGATCGTTACCCTCGAAGATCGCTTCGGTGCCATGAAGTAGCCAGATGAAAGTCACCGCCTCGGCTCTGCCTTGACGAATCCGCTCTCGGATCTTCGCTCCACACTCCGCATCTCCTCCAGTAGCTGGCTTTGGTTTCTCATTTTCTTCTCGTTCTCTTCCTCTCTTTCGCTCTCTTGAAATGAGATGGAGAAGAAGATGAAGATGAAGATAAGGGGCTTACATCTCAAATCTCGGCCAAACAAACACCTGGACAGAGCCTAACACTTGGATACAGGATAGGGAAATGAATGGCCAGAAAACCACTGCAAACACGCCTTTCGGCCCTGACACGCCCTGTGACACGCCCGTGTCACAGGCCGTGTCCCCCAAAGCGGTGCACAAACCGCTTTCTCCAAACTCGCCAAGAAAATCGTCGAACCTATGGGACATGCCCCCTGTCACGCCCGTGTTACAGGGCGTGACCACTCAAACATTTCGTCGACCGAAAAATCGTCGACCTTGCGCCTCACTACGCAACCCGAGCGGGACACGCCCTGGGACACACCCGTGTCCCAGGCCATGTCACACAATTTTTCCACCATTCCAGAATTTTGGATGTTACAACCCTCCCCTCCTACAAGACATTTCGTCCTCAAAATTTGTCCACAGTAGGGAAACAACAACCAAATTGTTGCAACATCAAAAAAATACATGTTATAACATGTTGCTTACAAACCGTTCCTGGTCTCATCCCGAGGCATCATGCAAGCCAACCAATACATACAACACATTTACACATCCAAATCCCATACATGTGCCCATTCATCCATCAATTCTGCTAAGCATCGATAGCTAAACAAAACACATACCAAGTTTGCATCAACATTACATTGATTCTTACACATCACATAGATGCACATGATCATATATATACCATATACACATCGTCCAAGTGATACAAATCACTATTCACTTCCGCTCAGCCTCCCTATTTCGCATTTCGCGATTAAGAGACAAATTAAACACTCGAGGCTGAATTTCGCCAATGGAACTATGCGGCTCTTGCACTTCCAAGTTATGTAATCGAGGCTGCGTCCGGGGTGCAGAGTACTCAGCCACTACTTTACCCTTTTCTTCATATGACACACCTGTCTTTTTCTCACTCCCTGGAGGGGCATTCCAACAAAATCTTGCTATGTGTCCTTGCTGCCCACATTTATAACATATACGTGTATCAACACGTCCTGCCCCATAGGTCGCCCCCGAAGAAACAGTCGACGGAGCTAATTCCGCAGGCATAAATCCTTTCTTCTCTCGTCTTCTAAACTCTGATTGCTCCAATTGAGGCACTTTCAACTCTGGCTTCTCCACTGCCAGTTTCTTATTTTCTTGTACCCGCTTCAAATCCTTTTCCATGGAACGGGTTGTATCTACAAATGCTTGGAAGCCTTGGTTTACCGAACTAGGGAGTAATAGTCTCAACTCATCCCGCAGTCCCTCATAAAAGCGATTCGTCTTTCGCGCTTCCTCCGCGAAGGTAGACACCGCATATCGACCAAGTCTGGTAAACTCATGCAGGTACGTATCAATATCCGTATCACCCTGCACCAGACGTTGAAACTCATTCTCCATCACAATCCGCTGCGACACCGGAAAATATTTGGCAACAAATAATCGGGAGAATTCCTCCATTGAAACCTCCGCTAAACCTCGACCTGCCAAATGATGCACTTCTATCTCATCCCACCACAATCTTGCATTTCCTTCCAGCAGAAAAGTGGCTAAGGTCACTTTCTGCTCTTCTGCCGTCCTGATTGCAGTCAGGATCCTCTTCACTCGAGCCAACCAATCTTCCACCTGCGTTGGGAAAATCGCCCCACCGAACGTAGGTGGATGAAATTCTATAAAGCTTTTCAATGACTCATCGATTGCTTGCGCCTCCACCGATGAATGCTGACCGTTACTTTGTTTTCTGTTTTGGTTTGGATGGCAAATTGCAGGTAGAATGAACAAGTGGAATGGATGGCTTGCTATTAAAGGCCCTTGAAGGCCATGCGAAGAAGTGTTTTTGGATTTCATGTGTGGCTGGCCTGCGTGCCGATGTATGAAAATATAATGATGTGCAAAGAGAAATTTGTAAAGCCTTAAGGCCAGTGTGTGTGCGTTGTATACATTCCTGGTGTTGCTATATAAATGTGGCATTTATATAGAGTGGACATTCTCTGAGCTGAGTTTTTGAACTTAAAAATGCTGCGCTAGAATGGATTGAGTTAAGGATGCAAATAGAGTTTGATTTCCACAAGTAATTCCACTACTTTTCGGTGACATATGACGTGGGGCCCCGGCCGGACCCACCGTTATATGCCATGTGACAAATGGGGGCATTACAAAGTGGTATCAAAGCCAGGTTTATCATAGCTCCCTAGGCATTACCACCAATCGACCCCTCACCTATTCCTGATCGACCCACCCATGTGGTGCAACAAGCCGAGTTTAACTCGGCTCCCCCAGGCATTGCTGTCAATCGATCCCTACCTAACCAGATCAACCCACCCTAGTGGTGTAACATGTCGGGTTTAACTCGTGCTCCCCAGGCGTACTACCAATTGATCTCTCCACAACCAGGAGCATAACCAAAGCCTCCCAACATCCAGAAGCATCATCACATAGCATTCATTCATTCAATACACAAAGCATAATCATCTTTTTATATCCACAGAGTCTTCTCCGGTTTACCCATGATCATCACCAATCCAGACTACCCATCCAGAAGGGCTTCACACAGCATGCTTATGTCGTACTCCACAATTCCGGCGCTAGATGCAGACTCAACCAAGGAATCACTTACGAGATCCACCTCTTGGTGGAGGATTCCAAGCACATGCATAAAGAAAGGACTTCGATGTCCAAGAAGGAGATCGTTACCCTCGAGGATCGCTTCGGTGCCATGAAGTAGCTGGATGAAAGTCATGCCTCGGCTCTGCCTACATGAATCCGATCTCGGATCTTCGCTCCGCACTCTGCAGCTCCTCCACTAGCTGGCTTTGCTTTCTCCTTTTCTTCCCTTGCTCTTCATCTCTTTCTCTCTCTTAGAATGAGATGGAGAAGAAGATGAAGATGAAGATAAGGGGCTTACATCTCAATTCTCAGCCAAATAAACACCTGGACAGAGCCTAGCCCTTGGATACAGGATAGGGAAACGAATGGCCAGATAGCCGCTGCAAACCCGCCTTTAGGCCCTGACACGCCCTGTGACACGTTCGTGTTACAGGCCGTGTCCCCCAAAGCGGTGCACAAACCGCTTTCTCCAAACTCGCCAAGAAAATCGTCGAACCTATGGGACACTCCCCCTGTCACGCCCGTGTTATAGGGCATGAGCACCCAAACATTTCATCGACCGAAAAATCATCGACCTCGTGCCTCACTACGCAACCCGAGCGGGACATGCCCTGGGACACGCCCATGTCCCAGGCCGTGTCACCTAATTTTTCCACCATTCTAGAATTTGGGATGTTATAGGTGGATATCCCAGAGTTGCTCTAACAACATTTTTTATCCATTTCGCATGCTCTGAGCTGGCATTGACTATCAACCTCTCCCCCTTTATGACTTCTCTTTCAATATGATCCCTAAGATCATTCTTTTGGAACCTTATTTGCTTAACCAGATAATTTGTTCCCTCTGTATAATAGGCTTTAAACTTTTGAAGCTGATCAGATATAATCTTTTGAGAGGCCTGAAGTGCAGATTGGAAAGTGGCTAAATCCTCTTGAAGTTTCTTATCAAACTCTGATTTCTCTTTAGCCCTTGCCTTAGTCAGTGCAGTTGCAGTATTCTTTTATTCTATAACAATCATATTATGTGATTCAGTAAGATTGTCATTCATCCTTAGTTGATTTTCTAGGACATAGCCTTGCTTGACCACTATATCATCAATTTGTGTCCTTGCCTCTTGTTGCTGTTTTGCCAGAAAAACTACAGCATTACCTCCTTTATGGAAGCAATCTGTCATCTCTTTCTTATTCTGGTTTACCTCAAATCTGATTGATTTTATATCTTGAGCCAAGGAGAATTGCAAATCTTTATGAGTTTCATCCATATATGTCTCCATGGCTGCTCTTTGCTCATCCATTTTAATTTGCAGAGCCACCAACAGTGAACTGAAATCAACTGTTCGTGCTGAGGGTTGTGAGGTTGTCTGTAAAGCTTTCTTATAAGTTGAGCTTTTCTTCTTATAAACCATCAGTTTTCTCTTCTTTGCTTTTAGGGCTTCTCCATCATCAGATTCAGAAGAACTTTTTAGATTTACTGTGTCCTTAGGACTTGTGGGCAGCTCCTTGTCAGATCTTGGTAACTCCCCCTGAGTCCCATGCTCCTCCCCCCTCAATCCTTGGCACTATTTCCTCAGTTCTTATTTCTTGTAAATCGGGAAATAATTCCTCAAGAGTGAATTCTTGTTGTTGTTGAACAGGAGGAACAATTGTATCTTGTACATTTAATTGAGTATCATCTAATACAGATGTATTTTCCATAGATACATCCTGTGCAAGGTTATTGTCTTGATTTGTCTGTTCAACATCTGGTAGAAGCACAGTTAGTGCATCTGGCTCAATATTTATTATAGTTTGATTAATATCACTTATTACCTCAAGAATTGTTTGAGTGGCTGTTTCACTCTCTAAGGAAGCTTGCTCTTTCTCTGGAGCACTTTCTGGAGGCAAGGCTTCTTGTTGAACTGGGGAAAATTCATTGGCTCCCCTTAGAGAAGGCACATCCTGACCTTGATCTAGTGGGATGGTGCTTTCAGGAACATACTCCCCCTGCATCTGACCATCTCCTACATTCTTAGTGGCAGATGACCTCCTTGTTGATTCTTGTTGTTATTCATCTGAACTGAAGACCACTTCTTCTTAAGAATCACTGAAGGATTCTGCTTGTGGAATAGCCTTTTTCTGCTATTTATCTTTCTTAACAGCTTTTTTTGGAGTAGATACCTCCTTTATCAATACTCTATCCCATCTAGATAGAATCTTCACATCCATTCTTCTCATGTGGTTGATTTTGGTTCCTGAGACTTGGTTCATAACATCTGGTATTTTGTAGTGAGACATAAACTTAGAATCCTTCCAAGATTTGGTTTCTTTACACCTTCTTGAATTTTGTCAAAACTTATGGATTCCCAGTCTGTTTTATGGTGAAAATGATCCTTGTCATGAGATTAAACATGTGGACTAAAATTCTATCATGTCCACCAGTTTTACACAGTATCACTTTGCCTACTATCTCTGATAGAAACTTTCCTTGGGAATTCATCCCTTTACGGGCAATGGATGATCCAAACTTGGTATTAGAATTCAGCCCGCACCAACTTAGTGCTTCTTTAGTCCTGGAAGGTATAATTTCATCATCATCCTTAGCCATGGGGAGTTGGAGTGATTTCCTGATATTCTTTAGAGTTATTCAAACTCGGGAATCCTGAACTGTGGCCTTAATCTTCTTCCATTCTGGGTCCACAGTAGCAGATGAATAGAATTCCATGACTTCCTTTTTCCAAATTTTTGTTGGTTCTAAGACCAAGAACTATAATCCATTATCAGAAACTAGGGTAACGATACCCTGTATTTCTTGTGAAGCTGTCGTGAATCCTCCACGAAGCAGCTCATATCCTTCATTCACCTTATCATTTTGGTGAGTCGCCATTGTCGAGAGATGGAGGAGAAAAGAAGAGAAGGTCTTTATTGACACAAGGTGCGGAGCCTAGATTTTGAAAGCGTAGTCGACCAAAATTTGGCTTGACCTATTTATAGTGTAAGCGTAAAGGGCAGGTCAAAAGACGGGCCTTAGTAGACAAAACTTTTACATGTGTCAACAAAGATGACCTAGGTCTCGACAAAACTTAGGATAAGTCGACACGACTAGGTGTCGACGTACTTGTGTTAGAGTCGACACATAAAACAAAATCCTCTAGATATAAGGTCTCGACAAGGTTGTGTCGACACTTATTCTTCTGTCGACACAGATACTGTTTCTGTGTCGACACATCCTTATTCTTTGTCGACACAATATACTGAGTGTGTCGACACAATATACTGAGTGTGTCGACACAATGTTGCTTGTGTCGACACAAACTTTGTACTTAGACAAATTTCCTGAGAAATTTTGTACTTACTAATTCTTCTTAGAGAAGTTTGTGCTAACCTATTCTAGGTTCAACATACCTAATTCAATTTTAAAATAATTGAATTTAATTTCATCCAGAGGTTTTGTAAATATATCAGCTAATTGATTATTTGTGTTTACAAACTCTAGACTAATATCTTCCTTCTCAACATGTTCTCTGATGAAATGAAATTTAATTTTTATGTGCTTGGTTCTACTATGTGATACTGGATTCTTAGCAATAGAAATTACACTGGTAGAATCACAAAACAATGGAATTCTACATACCTTGATGTCATAATCTTCTAGTTGGTGCTTTATCCACAACAGCTGTGCACAACAACTACCTGCAGCTACATACTCAGACTCAGTTATTGATATAGCCACACTTGTTTGCTTCTTGCTGCACCATGACACCAGCCTTCCTCCTAGGAATTGACAGGTTCATGTTGTACTTTTCCTGTCTTCTTTACATCCTGCAAAGTCTGCATCTGAGAAACCTGTTAGTAGGAAATCTCTATTCTTTGGGTACCAAAGGCCTAGATTAGGTGTGCCCTTAAGATATCTCAAAATTCTCTTAACTGCAGTATAATGAGATTCCTTTGGGCAAGCTTGGTACCTAGCACAGACACATGTTGCATACATGATGTCAGGTCTACTAGCAGTCAAATAAAGTAGGGAGCCAATTATCCCTCTATACAAAGACTCATCAACAGGTTTCCCTGCCTCATCCTTGCCTATAGGCATACTTGTTCCCATAGGAGTTTTCATGGTGGAGGCTGAGTCCATACCATATTTCTTAATCAACTCCTTGGTGAACTTACACTGAAATATGGATAATCCATCATCAGTCTGTCTAACTTGAAGTCCCAAAAAGAACTTCAGCTCACCAATACTGCTCATCTCAAACTTTCCTTGCATAAGTTTGGCAAACTTCCTACAAAGATTGTTCTCAGTAGAACTAAATATAATGTCATCAACATATATCAGGACTAGGATTATCTTTCCTTTAGATACTCTAAAGAATAGAGTTTTGTCTATCTTTCCTCTAGAGAACTTATTCTCAATAAGAAAAGCAGACAAGGTTTCATACCAGGCCCTTGGGGCTTGTTTTAAACCATATAGAGCTTTCCTAAGCCTATACACATAATCGGGATAATGAGAGTCTACAAAACCTGAGGGTTGTTCAACATAGACTTCCTCTTTTAAGTCACCATTCAGGGATGCTGACTTTACATTTATTTGATATACTTTAAACCCTTGATAGGCAACATAGGCCAAGAACAATCTTATAGCCTCCAACCTTGCCACTAGGGCAAAGGTTTGATCAAAGTCAATCCCTTCCTGTTGCATATAGCCTTTTGCTACCAATCTGGCCTAGTTCTTGATATACTTTAAACCCTGAGGGTTGTTGCGATCCTTTGATTTAGGAACCAGTTCCCATACATTACACCTTTTGAATTGTGTCAGCTCTTCTTGCATAGCATCAATCCAATTTGTGTCTAGCATGGTTTCTTCAAACTTTCTGGGTTCAATTTATGACAAGAAGCTAGAACATAGGACTGAGTTCATACTTTTGCTTCTTGTGATAACACCTTGACTTGCATCACCAATAATTTGGTGTGCTGGATGATCCTTCAAGTGTCTTCTTGTTGGAGGAAATCTGTCAACCTCATGGACTTCTTCATTTTCCTCAACCTGATGCTCCTCATTGTCTTCTTCATCTAGTGAGACTTATTCTCCCCCTGGACAACAAGCATCTTTATCTTCATCCAGCCTAGCAGGTACTTCTTCATTGATGGTCAGCTTATCCAGCCTGTCTGTTAGACTTATAGAACTAACTGAAGAACTAGACAATTCACTGTTAATCAACTTATACTCATCAAATACAACATGAACAGATTCCTCTATAACTTGGGTAGTTAAGTTGTAGATTCTGTATGCCCTACTATTATTGCTGTACCCAACAAATATCCCATCTAGGGACATGACAACAAACTTTGTTTGGTAGTGCTTACCATTAACTAAAACATAACACTTGCTACTAAAGATTCTAAAGTAGGAAATGTTTGGTTTTCTGCCTTTCAAAATCTGATAGGGAGTCATCTTATGTTTCTTATTGATGAAGGCTCTATTGAGAACATGACATGCAGTATTTACTACCTCAGCCCAGAAGTACTCTGGGAGAGTAGTGTCACTAAGTAGTGTTCTACTTGCCTCAATTAGAGTCCTATTCTTTCTTTCAGCAACTCCATTTTGCTGAGGAGTTCTAGGTGAGGAGAATTCCTGATGAATCCCAAATTCATCACAGAACTTTGTCATACATTCAGACTGAAATTCAGTTCCATGATCACTTCTGATTTTGACCATAGAACTGTTATATTCATTCTGAATTTGTCTAACAAAAGTGTAAAAAACAGTTTGGGTTTCAGATTTTTTCCTCAAGAAGAAAACCCATGTGTATTTAGAATAGTCATCCACAATAACTAGTGTGTATATTTTCCTACCAAGACTATGAGCTGGCATAGGACCAAACAAATCCATATGCAAGAGATATAAACATCTCATTGAATCTTTGATATCAAGTGCATGGAAAGAGGACTTACTCTGTTTGCCCTTTTGGCAAGCTGAACACACACCCTCTTTAATGCACTTGACTTGAGGACCATTCCTCACTAACCTCATGCTAAACAGCTGTCCTATAGACTTATAGTTTAGATTGGCAAGCCTCTTGTGCCATTTGACACATAGTAAAACCTTTTCTCCTGCAACTAGACAAATGGGTGAGTTGTTAAACTCACAATCTAGGTTAAGATAATAAACATTCCCTTTCCTAGTGCCAGTCAAAATAATCTCTTGATTACTTGACCTTCTTATTTGGCACTCCCCTTTGAGAAAGGAGATGTCATAAATTAGATCACTAAGTTAACTTATGCGGATCAGGTTATGTTTTAGACCCTTCACATAAGCCACTTTAGTGATAGTAATTGAATCACTAAAGATGTTACCAAATCCTTTGATGATTCCTTTTTCTGATCCACCAAAGTTTACTTTGGGTCCATTTTCTATGGGTACATAGTCCCTCAACATTCTCCTTGTTCCATTCATGTGTCTGAAACATCCACTATTCAAGTACCATATAGGGGTATGTTCACTTGGATTCACCTGCATCAAATACAGAATCACTTACCCTTAGAACCCAAATTGTTATTGGGTCCTAGGTCATTGTTAGGTTGAAGTCATATAGCTGTTCTGACAGGTAAACTACTCTTGGTTTTAACACTTGTGTTGAACCAACAATCCCTGGCAAAATGACCCACTTTGCCACAACACCAACACTCAAACCTATTATACCTTCTCTTAGGTACAGACTTTACTACTTTGTTGCCAGCAGTTCTGTTGAGTGTAGGTGCTGGAGCAGTAAACCCCAAGACTTCCTCTTGAACCTGATGGGCTTGCCTATAGTGTGATCTATGGGCATTTGCACCCTTGCCCATGAGAGCTTCATCCACACAGTGACCATTAGTACTATCATGATCATACCTGTTTGTTGGTTGCATCATTTTCCTAAAGAAAATAGGGGGCTTAGAAGCTAGTGGCTGAGCTGGGGCCTTACCTTTTCTATGAAAATTGGTGGCCCTAGTTCTACCCTTGAAACCTAAACCAGTCTTCCCTTTATGAGAAATGAAATTATCTATTAAGGGCAAGACTGATTTTGGTTTAGAGAATTTAGCCACTAACTCTCTTTCTTGCTGAAGTTTTGCCTCTAGTTTCTTGATGTGATTCTCCTTGAAAGAGATTGTTCCCATCTGAATTACAGTAATGTTTTTCAGTTTGGCAATCTCCTTCAGTTTTGAATCTATCAACAAGTCTGTATCTGATGTAGCCTGCTTCAGAGACTCAATCTCTTTGGCCTGCTCCTTGACATGAAACTTGCTCCTCTTTAGAGCTTGCAGTAACCCACCATACTCATTAATGAGTTGATGCACATCCCCCTCTGATTCAGAACCATCCACATCTCTTAATGCAGACGTTTCTGAATCTGATGCAGTGCAGTAATCTGAAGTTGAGGGAGAACTGTATACATTACTAGGACCAGGCTGATCCTGACACTGATCATTTTCTGATAGAGCCATCAGCCCTCTATTGCAATAATCTTCTACTCCATTTATGGAGTCAAGCATTTGTAGAAACTCTAGTTCCCTAGAATCCTCTTCTGTTGAGATTAGCCCAACATATGCTTCTGCATTATCTTCATCTCCTGATCCTGAAGATGAAGAGTCTATCCAACTCTTCTGCTTCTGATCAACAAGGGATTTCTCCTTCTTGCCTTTCACTTGATGCCTCTTCTTATCTTTAGATTCACTCCTCTTGTCTGGACAGTCAGCTATGACATGTCCAGGCCTGTTGCAACAATAACACACAATCTTAGTATTAATTTGTTTACTAGGTTTTGATGCATACCTGTACTCCTTGGGAGTCTTCTTTTTCTTGTAATACTCATCCTTAGAAAAAGATGTTGATGGCTTGGTTCTCCATTTCTTCTTTTTCATGAACCTTTGGAATTGCCTTGTAAAGGCAGCAAATTCCTCATCATAGGTGTGGCTATCTGATGTGCTGTTGTCAAGATTTTCTTCTTCAGCCTCAACACTCCTTCTAGGTGGAGAAGAAGACCTTTTCCAACCCTTTCTTGTGCCTTCAGCCGTGAAGGCTACAGACCTTTCTTTGTATTCAGGCCTACTGCTTTTCTCCTCCTCTTTTCTGGCAGTGAGTTGCATTTCATATGATAGCAACTTTCCAAATAGTGTGGGTGGAGGAGTATCAGCAAGCTTGGCCACTTATCTAATGGCACATATCTTTGTGTCCCAGTCCTTTGTTAGTGACCTCAGAAACTTGTCATTCAGTTCATATGTGCTGAAGACTCTACCATAGGTCATCAACTCATTGACAATCCTGAAGAACTTTTTGTAACATTCAGCAATGCTGTCAGTCTTGGCTTGTTTAAATCTCTCATACTCTTGATTCCGCATAGATTTCTTGTCCTCTCTGACTTCTTCGGATCCCTCCATATAGACAATTAGGGTGTCCCACATTTCCTTAGAGGTTTTATAGTGCACCAGATTCTGAAATGTGGCATCATCTATAGCACTTACTATAATGTTTTGTGCGCTTTTATCTAATGTTGCCAGGATGACCTCATCCTTAGTCATTTCAGAATAGCTCTTAGGTGTTTTAACATTTGCATCCTAAACTGATACCTTCATTGGAATGAAGGGACCCTCTTGTATTGTAATGTAGATTCTTGGATCAGATGCTTCCATAAACAACCTGACCCTTTCCTTTCATATGTCAAAGCATTCTTTCCTGCAGATAGGTTGTTTCATCGATCCAAATTCCTTCTGATTCTCTATTGACCCAATTCTTGAAATTTGTTATTTGTCTTGGAGATCTACTCAGACTGTTAGGTCAAACTTTGAGTAACCTCCCTCTGATACCACTTTAAAGACTTGATTTCAAGAGCCTAGACACCTAGAGCGGGGGGGGGGGGGGTGAATAGGTTCTAAATTTTTCTTCAAAAAAGTTAGGCAAATAACAAAATTTATCTCAGCACTACAGCAATTCAAATCACAGAATAATGAACACAGCACAACATACACCAGATTTATAGTAGTTCCCCAAGGTCTGGGTACATCCACTTTCCCCCTTCGTCTATCCAGTAATGAACTGGATTCGGCATAACTTCCTTCCACTTCTTAGTTTCGCAGATCTTAGAGCTCAGAACCAAGAATGGTTCCTACAACTTAGAGTGAATCCACACTCCTACAACTCGGGCACAAGCCCTACCTCAGCCTCTTTCACAGGCCTACAACTCAGAGTGAAACCCCACTCCTACAACTCAGGCAACAGCCCTACCTCAGCCTCTTTCACATGCCTACAACTCAGAGTGACACCCCACTCCTACAGCTCAGGAGAAAGCCCTACCTCAGCCTTTATAATTACAGGCTTACAAATCAGATCTAACAACAGATCCTACCAGAAATAATTTGATAATGTGATACAGAAATTGCACCAGATGAATCTCTTCACTGGCGAGCTTCTTGATCAGTTCTTCAATGGACTGATCTTCAGATCCAACCTGACTTAGCCGTTTCAAAGCTTCTTGATAGAACAAAATAAGGTTGATCTTCACTTGATGTAGAAGTTGATCTTCAAATAGCTTCCTTATTGAATTCAGAATGAAATCTGAATCTTCCTTGCAGACTGATCTGGATCTGCCTTCGTAAGGGTTTCCCCTTTTCTTGTTGTAAAAAACTTCTCTCTGAAGAATTCACTTCTCTAATGTAGTGTTCCTTGCTTCTCTTCTTTATTTTTACACTACTTCACTTCTACACTAAATTCATTTTATATTGTATCGAGCCAGTCCTTTATATAGAGTTTCCTCCTGATTACCGACTGATCCAGTTTGTAACAGTCTTCTGACAGTTCTGACAAAAGTGTCAGACCGGTTGGTTAAGGTTTTGCAACTCAGTATGAACCACTCAGCAAACTGCTTCACATGTGTCGACACAAATAGACTAAGTGTCGACACAAGTCTTGATGTTGTCGACACAACACTCTATGTGTTGACATAGTCATTCTTCTGGTACTCGACACAGCATCTGTTAAATGTTTCGACACAAGTCCTGTGTGTCGACACAGCTTCTGCTTCCAATGTCGACATAACTTCTGGGTGTCGACACAGCTTCTACTTTCAGTGTAGACATAACTTCTGGGTGTCGACATAGCTTCTGCTTTCACTGTCAACATAACTTCTGGGTGTCGACAGAATTCTGGTGTGTCTCGACACAAGTTCTGTGTGTCGACACAGTCGTTGTCGACAGAATTCTGGAATGTGTTGACAGCTTCTCTGTGTGTCGACACAAGTCCTGTTGATGTCGACACAATCTGGCCCTTGGTGTCGACACAGCGTTGTCGACAAATTTTCTGTGTGTCGACATAAATTCTGGGTGTCGACACAATCTGGCCCTTGGTGTCGACACATCCATTCCCAAGTGTCGACACTTGTACTTAGAAAAATATTTCTTCCATTTACTTAACCTGCACATGATAACTCAATACAACATCAAATACAACTTGATGCATATCACTGAGTTAGGTGAGGCTTCTCCAAATCTGATACACATTTTCCAATGTACCCAACAATACTCTAGAGGGGGGGGGGTGAATATAGTATTCTAGAATTCTTTAGCAAATTTACAACTTTTGCTGTAAATAAAAACTGCAGAGTAATAAACAAATAATCACAAACACACAACAGACCTAGTTAGCACAAACACAGCAAGAACAAGAGAAAGGGCAACCAGACAACACAAGAAATTATAGTGGTTCCCCAACCTGGGTACATCCACTCTTCTACCACACTGGTAGGAATCCACTCAGATTTTTGATCAGGTGTCTACCACCAATGAGTTTTTGATCAGGTGCTCAAAAACAAAACCTCAGAATAATTTTGAAGGGAATTAAAACCCTGTACAGAGGCGGGGATGAGAGAGTGATGAAAGTCTTCTTTTATCAATCACAATGAGAAGACTATGTGTATTCAGTGATGTTAACAAATAGCTCCCCTGAGATGTATAATGGTTCAGGGAAAAACACTGGAACTTTGCTTCAGAGTGATATGCCCTCAGTCTTTAAGCCTTGACCAGGAAAGATCTTTAGGAACTTCTTGACAGATGGAATTGATGTTGTCCTTTGAAGTGTCCTGGAGAGTTGAAGAATGAAGACTCTTGATTTTTGATTGATTGTTCTTCTTCTTCAGATAACAGATATTCTTCTGGTCTAGTGCTTCCTCTCTATGTTGAGAGTTGTGAAAGAAAGAGAGCAGAGAATTCTTTGATTCAGACTGACTGTGTTACTAACTCTGTGTGTCTGTCTCTGCTATACTTTCTGTCTGTCTTGTGTGTTGTGTATTCTGTATTGTGTACTGTATATATTCTATCTTCAGTAAAAGAGATAAAATCTCTTTTATATTTCCTGTCAGAAATTGTCTTTTGAAATTTGAAGTCCTCTGCATTAATTGCCGACGGCCTTGAAAATAAACTGCATTGAATGATTTTCCCAACTGTCCCATGGAAAAATGACAAGAAATAATCCTGATGAAGACCATAATTAATGTTCCGTCTAACGGTAATATTCAGAGAATATTTTAGCATTAATTGCTTAGGAATTATTATAGTAGGAAAGGGACAGAAGGATAGAAATGGCTAAGTCTGAATTCGTCGAACAGATAGCAGAAATCGTCGAGCTGAGTCCACAGTTCGTCGAGCTGAGAAGCTGTGTTTGTCGATTAGATGGCTTCTGTTTGTCGAGCTGAGTTCTAAGATCGTCGAGCTAAAACCGAACTGCATTGATTGGAAACTTTGACAATTCTGTGTATGGAGTTCGTCGAGCTGAAAACTTGGAATTGATTTTGTCGAGCTGAGAATTTGACTTCGTCGAGCTGATAACTTGTTGACAGAACTTCTGGGGAATGTGTCAACACAAATCCTGGGTGTCGACACAATTACTTCTTATATCGACATAGCTGTTGTGTTGACATAAATCTGGAGTGTGTCGACACAAATCCTGTGTGTCGACACAGTTGATGTTGGTGTCGACAGATATTCTGTGTGTCAAAACAAGTCTTCTGTGTGTCGACAAAATCTTACTTCTGGTGTCAACAAAATTGGTGTCGACAGATAATTTGTGTGTAGACATAATTTCTTCTGGTGTCGACACAGTCTTTCCCAAGTGTCGACACAAATGCTGTCTTCTGGTGTCGACACAAGTCTTTCCAAAGTGTCAACATAATTGCTTCTGATGTCGACACAGCCTTTCCCAGTGTCGACTCATTTGTTGTCTGGTGTCGACATTGCCTTACTAAAGTGTCGACACAATCTGGCTTGAGTCTCTGGCAGTCAGTTGAAGGCTGGTCCATGTGATGTTGATTGACTTGGCCTAGACTCTAGGACACAACTATGACCCTGGCTATACATGATGGGTCAGAAGATCCTAACTTAGCGAACCTAGCCCAAAGCAAACTAGGGATCCAACAATCTTCCCCTATTTGGGTGAGGTCACTAATTACAGACTCGGACTAGAACTGAAAATAAACATAGCAATAAACATATATCTGGCAGAGATCAATAACAAATGCAACAAATATATATATATACAGATAAGCTTTGTTCAGAAATAGAAAGCAGTTTTAAAAAAAACATAACAGAAATAAAATAGACCAGAACTCATTTCTTTTGTTTCTTTTCCTTTAGCTTTTCCTCTTTGCTCTTGTCTCCTGGCTTATTGAAGACAATCTCTCTGTTAGGATTAGAAGCTTACACTATAGTCATGGTCATGTCAGCAACCCCTATAATCTTCAAAGATGTGGCTCTGGGGACAACTGCTTCTGGTTGCAACTTCATGTAGTCATCAACATTTAAAAACTAGTTTGCTTTCTCAAATATCTTAAGCTCTTCTTTCATGTACTTATACATTATGGAATACTCAGAAGGATCCTTTCCTTCAGCTTTGGCCTTGTTAATCATAGAAAGGCCTACAAGTTCTTGGAACCTGGCCATTCTAGTTGTATCAGCTGTTTCAGGATCTTCAAAAAGAACTGGAGGAGAATTTGGTCTTTTAGGACTTTTAGCTTTCTGATCTGCAGGGGATGATAGCTGTTGTTGATGCTGCTGCTATTGTAGATGCTGAGATTGATGTTGCTTTCCAGATTGGTATTGTCTTTGCTGGCTGCTTGAGAAGGAGGGCCTAATCTGATGTCTTTAATAATTTTGAAATTGAGTGGGCCTTTGAGAAGATGTGCCTAAAGTACCAGCAGCTGGAGGAGGAGGAGGAGGAGGGTTCCTTCTGTATTTTTTAGTTCGAGGAGGGGAGTATCTTCTGCTTCTTTTCTTTTCTTTCTGTTGATTTTTAGATAACCACATCCAAGCTGGCATCCATTTATATAGAGTTATCTTCTGAAGAATATAGTAGGGAGTGTCATTAGTTGGATTTGGTTTAGGAGCAGGAGGCGGAGGTGCTTTCCTCTTTTTAGATACTTTCTTCTTCTTGGGTTCATCATCAGAATCCTCATCCTCATTATCATCATCATCAGATTCTTGAGGATCATCATATAAGGCATCAATGGCCTTTAGTATAGACTTATCAATAGGCTTTTCAGTATGAGCAGTAACATGAGAAGGAGTAGGAGGTGGAGCTGGAGGGGAAACGTCAACAGAAACTGGGAACTAACTCTGACAGTGCTTTCAGCAGCTGCCTTATTTTCTTCCTCAATGTCAGCCAAGATCAAGTCATCAAGATCTGACATTGGAGAATCATCCATAATAAAATTGGGAGCTGAAATAGCCTCTGGAGGGGATAGGATGACTATGGGCTTTGGAGCAGTAAAAATAGTTCTGAGTTGCTTGGCAACTTTTGAACTAATAGGGGAGGAGTATGGAACAATAGCCAAGGATGGCTTAGTGTGATCTGCTGGAATGAAACTCAAAAATGCAGTATCAAAAATTTTCAACAAATATGGTAAATCTACTGTGGGATTTATGATGAAATCATCAACAGTAGTTATTTCTTCTGGATCTGACTCTTCTATATCCATATCAGTCTCAATAAAATTAATGAAATCAATCAAATCTGTATCTATAAACTCTGTATCTACTGCTGTTGCTAATTCTGCATCTGCTGGAGCTGCTGAAGCTAAAACTGAAACTGCTGCTACTTTTGGAGCTGCTGCAGCTTCTTCATCAAGCATCTCCCCCTGCCTGGTTTCAGTAATAACTGGAGCCAGGCCCCTAAATGAAGAGGGTGCAGCAGAAAGGGAAGAGATCTGGGCAGATAAAGAGGAAATAGAAGTAGCAAGAGGAGTAATGGCCTCTGCTATGATTGTTTTGAGGAGGGGTGTGAGGAGAGTAATGACAGAAGAGATGGTGGAGGGGTCCAGTGTTGGAGTGGCAGATGGTGTTGAGGTTGGAACATTTGGAGGAATGGTAGATGGTCGTGATGAGGGAGGAGGTGCATCTTGCATTTGGACATCTTGGATGGATTCAATTTGATTAGGAGTATTGGGAGGAGATGTCAGTAGAATGAAGGATGGTATAGAGGACAAGTATGGTGGAAGAGGTGATGATGGTAGTGTTGGGGCTGGTATATCATGGGGGGATTATGTGATTGAGATGGAGTGGGTTGATGGTATTCCTGGGTGGGTGAGGATGGGAAGTCAGTAAGGTCTGTTGGTGGAGAGGTGACAGGTAATGTAGCTATAGTAGGAACATGAGCAGAGGGTTATGGTTGTTGATGTGGTTGAATTTGTAGTTGGAGTTGTTGATGTGGTTGAGGAGAGGGAGTATGAACTGTGGAGGGTGATTGTTGTTGAGGTGCTGGAAGGGATGGGGGTGTGGGGATGATCTCTTCAGCAGGGTGGGAAGTTGCCCTAATAGCCCTTGTGCTTTCAAAAGCTGGGGTGGAAGAGGTTGAAGCCTTGGATGGCTTGGATATGGTCCACTCCCACCTGCCAAACAAGGCACAGGTGAGCCTCTTGCTGGCATTAATGAATATGGTCGGAGAGATCAGTGATTCAGCAGCTTTTTCTTTCAGGAAGATCCCTAGGATCCTTCCAAAACACACTTTCTTTTTATTGGTCTTTTTCTTTATTAGATCAAAGATGATCCGTGCCCATTTCACCTTCTTCTTGTTAACCACTGCACACATGACCAAAACCCGATGCCTGGTAATATAATCTTATGCAGTATGTTTTCCTAACAAGACTTTCCCAACAATATCTACCAGAAATTTGTATTCTGCAAATAAATGTTTTTTCAACAACTTATTGGGGTTATCTCCAGTATAACCCATCAAACTCAACATCAGATCATATTCTTCAGAATCAACTTCCAGTTCTTCTTCTCCATTACTCAATCCAAATATTTCAGTCAAAACGGCGAGAGATAGAGAAATGACGTTACCCGCAATTATTCCAATCATTGTATTTTCTTCTGTTGTCGATGATGTATAGACCCATTCTCTTATCTCAGTTCCAGATAATTTTATCCTTTTTGTCATCAAATAATTCAGTTGTTGCTCTTCTAGAAGTTGAGGAATGTTTAAAAATATCGGATCTGAATGCTGAAATGAATCAAAGTCAACATCAAATCTGGTGTCTAACTTCATCGCAGCCAATGTTCCCGTTGGAATTGCCATGAAAGCGCCTGCAAGAGAGAAAAACAATGATCAAGTGCAAAGGGAACAGAAAGCGCAGGACGGAGGTCGAAGAAAACCTAGATATGGGGTTTTTCAGAATATAAACCAACAAACTCCGTTCCACGAATATTAAAACATTCTTCGATCTGGGTTCGATGAAAAAATTTAGTGTTAAACAATTTATCGAGCTCAGTCTGAAGAGTTGAATACATTTCATCAAGCTCCGTTCGATGAAAGTTTTCTGAGTCAAATTCGTCGATCTCCGGTCGACGAAATTTGGTTCACTCACAGAGAGTTCGTCGACCTACGTTCGACGAATATCTCCCGAACTGGTGCTAGTTCGTCGAGCTCCGTTCGACGAACTCTAGCAAATTCATCGAGTGCAGACAGAAACTAAATTAAGTTTTCTCCATTAATCATTCCAAGCTGATGTATAAAGAATAAGTGATTTCTCTCATCCAGAGGTTTGGTGAATATATCAGCTCTTTGTAAATCAGTGTAGATATATGCAAGTTTAATTTTGTTTTTGTCTACACACTCTCTTATGAAATGATGCCTAATGTCTATATGCTTGGTCCTACTGTGATGGACTGGATTCTGTGGTATGGCATTAGCACTTGTGTTATCACAAAGTAGAGTTGAATTATTTAAGTTGAGACCATATTCTAGTAATTGATTTTGAATCCACAGCATCTGGGAACAGCAACTGCCAACTGCAATATATTCTGCCTCAACAGTTGAGGTAGACACAGATGACTGTTTCTTACAAAACCAGGACACTAATCTCATTCCCAGGAACTGGCAGGTTCCTAAAGTACTTTTCCTGTCCAGCATGCATCCAGCAAAATCAGCATTTGAGTATCTAGTTAACTCAAATTCTGATTCAGTGGGATATCATAGGCCTAGACTAGGATAACTCTTTATATATCTCAAAATTCTTTTTAAGAAAACTAGGTGAGATTCTTTTGTGTTCACTTGGAACCTAGCACAAAGGCATGTGGAAAACATGATATCAGGCCTGCTAGCTGTAAGTTATAATATGCACCTAACAATGCCCCTATATAATTTCTGGTCAACAAGTTTCCCATGTGGATCAATGTCTATTACAACATTGGTAGCCATATGTGTTTTCTTTGCTGAGGCATCAGCCATCCCAAACTTTTTGATAAGCACTTTTGCATATTTAGCTTGGGAGATGAAGATGCCATCAGGGAGCTGCTTCACTTGGAGATCAAAGAAGTAGGAGAGCTCACCCATGCCACTCATTTCAAATTTAGAATGCATGAGGTCAAAGAACCTCTTGCACAATTTGGAATCAGTAGACCCAAATATGATGTCATCCACATATATTTGTACTAACAGTATTTGGTCCTTATGATGTCTAGTGAAAAGTGTTTTATCTACTATGCCTCTAATGAACTTATGCTCTAATAAAAAGCTAGCTAAAGTCTCATACCAAGCTCTTGGAGCTTGCTTTAGACCATAAAGAGCTTTATGCAATTTAAAAACATAAGAGGGGTGAGTTGGAGAGACAAAACCTGGAGGTTGTTCAACATAAACCTCTTCCTTTAATACTCCATTCAGAAAGGCACTCTTCGCATCCATTTGATAGACCTTGAATTTCTTGAAGGCTGCATAGGCAAGGAATATTCTGATTGCCCCTAACCTTGCCACAGGTGCAAAGGTTTGGTCATAATCTATTCCTTCCTCTTGCCTATATCCTTGAGCAACAAGCCTAGCCTTGTTTCTCACAATGACTCCTTGGGCATCCAGCTTATTTCTATAAACCCATTTGGTTCCAATTATTGGGTAGTTTTGGGGTCTTGGAACCAAATCCCGAACTCTACATCTCTCAAATTTGTTTAATTCCTCTTGCATTGCAATGATCCAGTGGGGATCTTGCTCTGCATCATCGATGGATAGAGGTTCAACCTGAGAGAGAAAACGGGCATGCATCAAATCTTGGTTGAGTTGATGCCTTGTCTGTACACCTACTGATATGTCTCAAATCACTTGAGATCTGGGGTGATCCCTTAGTATGACAAGATCAGTGGGTGGAGTTGGTTCTGCAACAACATTATGGACTAATTTCTCTTGTGGAATTATGTTTGCTGTTGGGGGAAGATTAATTCCTTCAGTGCCTTCATCTTCACTTTCATCAATGACTTGTGGAGAAGGATGTGTTGGAACCTCTTGGGTGAGGTTTAGTCCATCTAAGCTCTCACACAAGTGAGGTACCTGCAAAGGGTTACTGGTAGAAACTTCTTTCTCCTTGCAAGACATGTTAGTTTCATCAAAGGTAACATGAATAGACTCTTCAATTTTTAGTGATGATTTATTAAAAACCCTATAGACTTTGCTTACTTGGGAATATCCTAGAAAGATTCTCTCTTCAACCTTAGTCTCAAACTTTCTAATGTATCTCTTGTTATTATTGTGAATATAACATATACACCCAAATACATTAAAATAGTTGATTTTAGGTTGCTTCCCTTTAAGTAATTCATAGGGAGTCCTATTCTTTAGTTTATGTATCAGGCTTCTGTTCATGACATAATTTGCAGTGTTTACAGGCTCTTCCCAAAAGGTTAGTGGAATGTAAGCATCTGCAAGTAATGTACCTGTAGCTTCAATTAGTGTCCTATTTTTCCTTTCAGCTACCCCATTTTGTTGGGGAGTTCTAGGAGCTAAGAAGCAATGTCTGATACCTTCCTTCTCACAGAACTCATGCATAAGATGAGACTCAAACTCTGTGCCATAATCACTTCTGATCAATGCAACATGAGTATAGAACTCAATCTGTATGGTCCTGAGATAATCTGTAAGAACCTTAAAGGTATCTGACTTAGATCTCAGAATGGACACCCAAGTGAACCTTGAGAAGTCATCTACAATCACTAAGGTGTAGAATTTCCCTCCTAGGCTTTGTACAACAATGGGTCCAAAGAGATCCATGTGAAGAAAGTACAAAATCCTAGGTGAATCACTTTTATTTACTAATTTAAAGCTAGTTTTAGTTTGCTTGCCTAGTTGACAAGCCCTGCAAAGGCCTTCCTTCTTGTAGGGACTAGAAGGTAAACCTCTAACAAGGTTGTCGTTTGATAACCTAGCAATGTTTTTCAAGTTTACATGACCTAGCATTTTATGCCATAAATCATTCTGATTACTAGAGATATTAAGTAAGCAGATATCAGAATTGGCAGAAAGAAAATCAACTAAGTATATGTTACCTTGTCTATTCCCAATTAAAACAGGTTTGTTTTCTTTAGATGAAATAATACAAGAGTTAGAGTTAAACGTTACCAGATAACCTTCATCACAAAGTTTACTTATTGAGATGAGGTTATGCTTCAAACCACTTACATGACCACTTTCTTGAAAGTCACTGTTCCAATCTTGACTTTAACATAACCTTTTGTCTGGCCAAAGTTTGAATCAACAAAGATAACCTTTGGTCCCAGCTTGTACTTGTAATCACTTAAGTTGTCCTTGCTCCCTGTCATATGCTTGGAGAAACTACTGTCTAGGTAACAATGTTAATTATATGCTGGACAGCTCTTTACCTGCAAGAAAAATAGCTAATTGTTTTTGACCCAGGTAACCTTGGATCCTTTGTTTTGCTGGTAAGAGAAACTAGATATAACAAAAAATTCTGGTTGGGATTTTAATCCTAAAGGGTGATATCTCCTAGGTGGTATAACCCAATCAGCTATAGGATTAAATGGTTTCCTAGAATTATTTGAGTTACTGTTATAATTAAAATTTCTGTTAAGTCTTTCTGTGTTTGACGGATTTCTGTGAGTTCGTCGACCAGAGTTCGAAGAATTGGGTTGAGATCATCGATCTCTGCCCAAAGAATGAGCGTATTCATTTTTTGTGCCCCATGTTCGTCGACCTCTGCTCGACGAACCATACAGAGTTCATTGATCGCAGTTAGACGAATAATTATGGCTATAGTTTGCGTTCAACGTTCGTCGAGTGGGGTTCGACAAACTGACAACATTTCGTAGATCTAAGTTCGATGAATTCTGCTGAACCTTGTTATTTTTATTATTCTTCTGGTTTTTAATTTTTTTCCTTAGTTTCAATTTGTTCAAGAACTTTATTAACCTTATTTACTTGTTCAGTGTTTTTCTTTCCTTTATCAGAAATAAAATTTACAGGTTTTGAAAGATGGTTCCTTTGGATTAGAATTGGTTCACTGGATGTAGCTCGTAATCCTAATCTACAGTTATTAGTTCTAGCATTTACTGTGCTGGTTATATCTAGCAATTTCAAACTTCTGCCATTTAATGATTCTTCTAATATCTTAGATTTGCTAAGTTCTGATTTCAGAAAAGTAATTTGTTCATTTGTAAATTTCAGTTCACTAGATAGATTTGCATTTTCAGAAATGATTTTATCTAGATCATATAATTTATCTCTGAGAAGTTTGATTTCCTTCTCAGAGCTTATCAAATCTAAGCATAAGTTTTTAAATTCAAATTTAAATGAATCAGAACTGTAATCAAAAGAAGATAATACCTTGTCAGCTTCAGATTCTGAAGCTTCTTCATTATCTGAATCCTCTTCTTCTGAATGGCTTCTGGAGGCATCAATGGCCATGAGGCAAACCTCTTTGGCCCTTGCCTCTTCTTCATCTTCACTGGAGCTGGAAGATGATGATTCATCCTCAGTCTCACTCCAAGACTCAGCCACAAAGCCTTTCTCCTTCTTCTTGTATTTGCTAGAGGAAGGCCTGCTGTTGTGCTGTCTTCTTGTGTCCTTCTCTCTTCTCTTCTCCTTCTTCTGATTCTCTGGACACTTAGAGATGAAGTGTTCATGTTTCCTGCAGCCAAAACACACCACTTCTTTAGTTGGTGTTTTGTCATACATTGGCTTGCTGTCATTTCTGGATGACTTCCTTCTGGAGTCCTTCCTTGCCATTTTAAAGAATCTCTTGGCAAAGAGACTCATTAGCTCTTCATTGACTATTGGATCTTCAGTCTCTTCAGCAGCCTTGAATTCAATGGATTTGTTCTTTCCTTGCTGGGGGAGGAGTCCTTTGTTCTACAGCTTCTCTGGACTTGATTAACTACTCATAAGATTTGAGCTTTCCTAGGAGAGATTCAGTTGAAATCTCATTCAAGCTTCTGGCCTCTTTGATTGGCCAGATCCTGGTGTCCCATGAGCTTGGGAAGCACATTATTATCTTATCATTTACCTCAGCCAAGGTGATTTCTTTAACTAAGGTCCTTAGCTCACTGATGATTAAGCTAAGCCTATTGTACATCACTTCAACTGTTTCTGCTTCATCCTTTTTGAAGTTTTCATATTGTGTGATGAGGTTTGATCTTCTATCTTTCCTCTCATCTGTTGAGCCAACAACCATTTGGTTGAGTGAATCCCAGATTGCTTTTGCAGAGGTACACTCAGCCATCTTCTGAAAGATGTCATCTGACATAGTCTGAGCCAATATGTTCATAACTTTGGTATCATCAATCTTTTCCTTTTTCTGTGCTTCAGTCCACTCAGGTGGTGAAACTGCAGTTGTGCTTGAAGATGTTGCAGAAGTAGATGCTTGAGGGGGACCTGTCAAAATGGAGTTGTAGATATCTTCATCAATAGAGTTCATTTACAACCTAATTCTTGCCTTCTAGATGGCAAACCTATTTAGGTTGCAAACTGGAGGTCTGGTGCTTGCATAGTCCCCATGCTGTGCCATGCTGTGTGACTATAAATCTACTGGAAATGTAAAGACAGATGTAACTTAGGATCTTTGGTTCAAGGGTTAGCTTGTACAACCAAGGGAATCCTGCTTCGATACCAATTGAAAGTTATGTGTTAGATCTAAAATACTCTAGATTGGGGGGGGGGGGTGAATAGAGTATTCTAGAATTCTTTAGCAAACTTTACATCTTTTACTGTAAATAAAAACTGCAGAATAATAAACAAATAATCACAAACACACAGCAGACCTAGTTAGCACAAACACAGCAAGAACAAGAGAGATGGCAACCAGACAACACAAGAAATTATAGTGGTTCCCCAACATGGGTACATCCACTCTTCTACAACCCTGGTAGGAATCCACTCAGATTTTTGATCAGGTACATGACACCAATGAGCTTTTGATCAGGTGCTCAAAAACCAAACCTCAAGTCATTTGGAAGGAGACTTATGAAACAGAATAATTTTGAAGGGAATTAAAACCTTATACAGAGGTGGGGATGAGAGAGTGATGAAAGTCTTCTTTTCTCAATTACAATGAGAATACTATGTGGATTCAGTGATGTTAGCAAATAGCTCCCCCTGAGATGTAGAATGGTTCAGGGAAAAACACCGGAGCTTTGCTTCAGGGTGATAGGCATTCAGTCTTTAAGCCTTGACCAGGAAAGATCTTCAGGAACTTCTTGACAGATGGAATTGATGTTGTCCTTTGAAGTGTCTTGGAGAGTTGAAGAATGAAGACTCTTGATTTTTGATTGATTGTTCTTCTTCTTCAGATAACAGATGTTCTTCTGGTCTAGGGCTTCTTCTCTGTGTTGAGAGTTGTGAGAGAAAGAGAGCAGAGAATTCTTTGATTCAGACTGACTGTGTTACTAACTTTGTGTGTCTGTCTCTGCTATACTTTCTGTCTGTCTTGTGTGTTGTGTATTCTGTATTGTGTACTGTATATATTCTATCTTAAGGAAAATAGAGAAAATCTCTTTTATATTTCCTGTTAGAAATTGTCTTTTGAAATTTGAAATCCTATGCATTAATTGCTGACGGCCTTGAAAATAAACTGCATTGAATGATTTCCCCAACTGTCCCATGGAAAAATGACAAGCAATAATCCTAATGAAGATCATAATTAATGCTCTGTCTAACGGTAATATTCAGAGAATATTTTAGCATTAATTACTCGGGAATTATTATAGTAGGAAAGGGACAGAAGGATGGAAATGACTAAGTCTGAATTCGTCGAACAGATAGCAGAAATCGTAGAGCTGAGTCCACAGTTCGTCGAGCTAAGAAGATGTGTTCGTCGATCAGATTGCTTCTATTCGTCGAGCTGAGTTCCAAGATCGTCGAGCTAAAATAGAACTACATTGATTGGAAACTTTGATAATTCTGTGTATGGAGTTTGTCGAGGTGATAACTTGGAACTGATTTCGTCGAGCTGAGAATTTGACTTTGTCGAGCTGATAACTTGTTGACAGAACTTCTGGGGAATGTGTCGACACAAATCCTGGGTGACGACACAATTACTTCTTGTCTCGACATAGCTGTTGTGTTGACAGAAATCTGGAGTGTGTCGATACAAATCCTGTGTGTCGACACAGTTGATGTTGGTGTCGACAGATATTCTGTGTGTCGACACAAGTCTTCTGCGTGTCGACAAAATCTTGCTTCTGGCGTCGACACAGTTTGTGTCGACAGATAATCTGTGTGTCGACACAATTTCTTCTGGTGTCAACACAGTCTTTCCCAAGTGCCGACACAAATGCTATCTTCTGGTGTCGACACAAGTCTTTCCAAAGTGTCGACACAATTGCTTCTGATGTCGACACAACATTTCCCAGTGTCGACACATTTGCTATCTTTTGTCGACACAGCCTTGCTGAAGTGTCGACACAATCTGGCTTGAGTCTCTGGCAGTAAGTTGAAGGCTGGTCCATATGATGTTGATTGACTTGGCCTAGACTATAGGACACAACTATGACCCTGACTATACATGATGGGTCACAAGATCCTAACTTAGTGAACCTATCCTAAATCAAACTAGGGATCCAATAGTATGGCCTCCCTTTTATAGAATGGAGGATGTGAGAGATATTATAATTAAGCAATATGGGACTAAAAATTTACATGTATATGCGGCTTTACAAATAGACAACCCGAACAGGTCGTGCGGTTAGACAAGCCGGCTAACTGCCTGACAACCAACAGGAGGAGAGAACAAGCGCCATAGAGAGCAAGCCGCTACAGGAGACTGCTAGACCGCCCGGTGTCCAAGTCGACTGAGACAAACTGCCAGACTGCTGGGATACCAAATAGCAACAGCCCGACAGACAAGCCGGATAAGATAAACCGCAAGACCGCCCGATCTCCGAATAGCAACAGACCGCCCGGCCTCCATACTGCAATACTAACCTTGGAGGTATACTCAGATTGTTAGATCATTTTTGAGGAACCTCCCTCAGATACCACTTGAAGTTATTAACTTAAGATTAGCTAATCACCTAGGGGGGGATGAATAGGTCTTTGAAAATTTCTTAGTCTTTATGCTGTTTTCTTTCGAAGTGATCTAGAGCTTGTCCATAGAACCCGCAATATAAAAGAAAAATAAGCAACACAGGCAAGCACACAACTATTTATAGTGGTTCCCAAATTAGGTACATCCACTTTCCCTCCCACCTTTCTAACTTATGTTAGACAACGCACAAACTCCTCCAAAATGCTCCTCAGAGCTTACACCTCTGTCCCTCAGCCTTACACTCAGGTTTTCTTCAGAACCCTACCTCAGAACCATAAAGGTTCCTAACTCAGAGCCCTGCAGTGCTCCTACAGCTCAGTGGTCCACAAACCACCAACCTCAGCCTTATCTCTAAGGTCCACAGCTCAGGCTTTTCAGCCCTACATCTTCAAGCATAAGGATCTACTCTCAAATTCCTACAACTCGGTACCCTTCCAGGTACCTACAGCTCAGCCTCCTCCAAGGCCTACAACTTAATGACACACTTGTGACCTATAGCTTAGTGACTCAACAATCACCTACCTCAGCCATATCTCTAAGGCCTACTACTCAGGCTGGGAGGACATTCCTACTCTCAAATCCACACTTGGATCCTACCTCAATACCCCAGTAGGGCACCTACCTCAGTGACTAATTAGTCACCTATAACGCAGACACGAAAGGCCCTAAAGCTCAGAATCAGATAACCTGAATCCTACATGAATTTAAACAAGAAGTTGTGATAAATTTAAACCACTGACTCAGAGATAAATCTCTGAGTCTATCTTGCTGGACTGAGCAGATATCAGTGTAGCCCTCTTGCTGTAGAAGGAATGAGTCTTCTTCTACAACTAGCTGCTTCTCTGCTGCACTGAAGAACAACTATCTGCTGTTGAAGGCCGACGGACCTTCACATAGCAATCTCCTTGCTGATTAGATGAATCAGTTGTCTTGTTCTGCAAAGGACAAACTTGCTGAATGGTAAAAAGCTTCAGCTATCTGCCTGCTGGCTTGCACTGCTGGACTTGGCTTTCAAGCTTGTTGGAGAAGATGAAGTCCAGCCACCTTTATTTTTCCGTATTTTCTTCGTGTGTTCTTCGTAAGCCTAATCCCCTTTTATTTCTTCTTTTTATATCTGTTGATTTGAATCAACTACACAATTTGAGTATGGGCCCAGCCAATGATGGTGAGCGCCACCTCCCTCAAAAAAGGACAAATAGTGGCCTCCGGTGCTACTGCAGCTTTCCTGCAACGACATGAACTATTTTGACTTTGTTGACTTCCGGTGACATCAGCAGTGGTCATCTGGTGCTGCTGTAGCTCTCCCGCAACGACACGAAATACTTTGACTTGTTGAATTCTGGTGAAGTTAGCAGTGGTCATCACTTTCTGGACTTAGAAAAATTGCATAACTGATTAAACGTTGAGTGATGTTAAGTCACTCAATGCCAGCTGACTTGGATCTTCATTAGAAGCATTGAGTGAACCTGCCTCACTCAACGCTTATGGACTTAGACAATTTTCACTAACTTTGTCTCAGCGGTTCCTTCCCAACTATCTCAACGGTTTCTTCTTCACAGTTGAGACTATCTCCTGTCTCAGTGGTTTCTTCTCAACTATCTCAATGCTTTGTTCTTCACATCTGAGACTATCTCCTATCACAACGGTTTCTTCTCAACTGTCTCAATGCTTCCGTCTTCATTAGAAGCGTTGAGTGAACCTGCTTCACTCAATGCTTCTGGACTAAGAGAATTCATGCTTGCTTTGTCTTAGTGGTTATGTTGAGACATTCTTCTCAGCAATCTCAACTGTCTCAGCGGTCTCAATGCTTATGCTGAGACATTCTTGTCAGTTGTCTAAGCTGTCTCAGTGGTCTCAACGCTTTTGCCTTAGTCAAATTATCTGACTTCCAGCATACTCTTTTTGTTTAGCTGTCCAATCAAGGACAACCTGCATGCATGAACTTAAGCACACATCAAATACAATATGCCCCTTAGCATGATTGGTGATGCCTCTTCAAATCCTGAGGAACATTATAGGGCACAATTCTCAATAAGTAGAAACTTGCTCTCTATGGGTACGATGGCTGATGCAGGTGTGGTCTTCAGTTGTGTCCAACATAACTACAAGATGTCTAGAGAGATGGTTGTGATCGCCAAATGAGTCAGACATGGAATACTATACAAGTTACTTGTAGAGACAGTTGTTCAAAGAGGATGCTATATATCTGATGAACTTAAAAATGATGAGGAAGAATTGTCCAGATTGTGACACTAGAGGCTTGGTCACATAAGTGAAAAGGGCATGTCAATAATGGAAACCAAACAGTTGGTGGAAGGCGTACCACTCTCTCCACAGAGCTAGTTTGACTCGAGCGCGAATCCGCAGGACATTAGGAAGATAATGGGGCTTCGACGTACATGTAGGTAAGGATGCAAAAGGTAAACAATGGCTACAAACAACCCAAATGAGCTCATACAAAAAATCCTCTTGCCAAGTAATACATACAGGTGCTCCACACCACCAGACTTGAACTTGACATACGGGTGCGTGCACCGCCTACCTGCACAAAATCTCAATTGGAATTTTCATTTAAACTTTTCTTCTTTCATATCAAACTACTTTCTTTTTCTCATTTTCTTTTCTTTTTCAAAAATTTTTATATCACATTCAGCCACATAATCATGAAATCTGCACCTCACGAACACAAAACAGCACCTCAACAACATCACCAAATGCAAGAAGTGATATACTAATAGCTCGAGCTAGGGGCGTGCTACTGGGATAGGCTTTTAGGCTTTGGTGATCATGGAGTGGGGCTGAATCAACAAGAGGGGTAGGCTCAAAATAGGCTAACAAGGATTACATTAGGACTGGGTACAAGGATCAACTAGGCCAAAATGATGGCCTACATCACACTCACGCTTGACTAACCATGCACCAAAGCTTCGAGAGTAGCTTAGGGCAAGTTTTTAGCCACCGAGAAAGATGATCCTTCCTCCCGACTCGAGCAATATAAGGCTAGTGGCGGCTACACACATTCCTACACTACCGTTTGATTGCTCCAGATTCCACGGTTTTGAGTAGTACAAACATTATTTACAAATGCAGAAAAGCATAAATTTATGAGCATAAAGAAAAATTAAATCTATATTATTTTTACACATCATAACTCCTCGATTAGGAGCACTGCACGAGTTTCACACTACCCTATCCTAAAATCCTAAGCGAACACCACTATCTTAAAGTTAACACAAAAGAAATAAATTAAACTTGGGCCGAGCGCATGCTTAAGTGCGCGCTCATGCGGTATGTTGGAACACCCTATTACTGATTTGGGCAAGGATCACTATGTCTCTTAGGAAACCTGTCTTGACCTCATTGTATAGATCTAAAGGTCAATTAGAATTGAGTCTAAGGGTTAGTATTTAGGTTTGGAAGCTGCCCTCAAGACCAGGTTTTTCTGTTTTGGAGACTAAGTCATTTCGTCGAGCTCAATACGACGAATCGTCGAACTCCATTCGACGATTGTTGAGCTCACTTCGACGGATCGTCGAACTCCATTCGACGATCTCTGAGCTCAACTTCAACAAGTCGTCGAACTCCATTCGACGATCTTCAAGCTCAGTTCGACGTTCTTGACTCCAGTTTGATTCTCTATCTCTGAGCTCAGTTCGACGATAGTTGAGCTCAGATCGACGATCTCTGTTTTTGTCTAAGTCCAATCTCTGAGCTCAGTTCAACGATAGTGGAGCTCAGTTCGACGTTTCTCTGAAGAGTTCAACGTTTTTCAAGATTCAAATTTAGACAGCTGTGGAATTATTGTCAGCATTTAATCCAAAGATCTTGTAGCCGTTTTTAATTAATCTGGAGCAAGTTTCAAGGAATTTCCAAGGAATATTTTATTGGACTTTCCTCCAGAAGACAAATTGCAATTAAGGAAGACATTTATTGACAGGCTAACGGCTATCTTGGACAGTGGATCAATTCTATTTGGATGAAAGGAATAAAAGAATTATTATCATTCAACAACAATATCTTCAAGAATAACAATTCTCTGCAATAACAAGAATTACAGCTCTTACAACAACAATTACACAAGAGAAAGAAAGAGAGTTGCAGACATTCTCAGTCTCAAGAATTCAGACAAGAACACATCACCAAAGGAGATCAACTAACTGAAATTTTCATATCTCTCTTGATTCAAGTGTTCAAAGGCCATCATCATTCAAGACTCCAGACACCTCACATTTCAGCTGTTGCTGAAATCATCTTTTGCTGGAGATCAAATTATCTAAAGGCCTATCACCCTACTACAAAGCTTCACTTCCTGAACAACTCAAGATCTCAGGGGGAGCTTTAACAACATCCACTATCTTCTCTCTGATTGTTGACAGAGAAGATCATCTCATCCCTTTCTCTCTCTCTCTCTCTGCTGTAAAGGGTTTTTCAAACTCCCTTCAAACATTTGTGATTTGTTTCTGAGACGTTATCAAAACTCAGTGGTGGCAAGACACCTGATCAAAAAATCTGGTTTGGTTTTTGAGCACCTTATCAAAAGCTCATTGGTGCCCAGGACACCTGATCAACTCATCCTGTAGTGGATTCCTAGCTAGGGTAGTAGAAGAGTGGATGTACCCAGGTTGATTGGGGAACCACTATAGATCCTTGTGTCATCTAGTTGCTTGTCTTTCTTTTCTTTCTGGCTGTGGATTGTGATTGCTTTGTGTTTGATCTGTGATTGCTCTGTGATTATTCTATGTTTAGATTTACTTTATGATATTTGCTTCCATGTTCACTTAGGAATACAACAACTATTGTAAAAGGTTTTTAGCAAGAACCATACTCTATTCACCCCCCCTCTAGAGTATATCAGATTTAACTTGCACTTTCACGGTGTAGGTGCACAATGCTGTCATGATAAAATAAAAACTGAAAATGAAAATACTCTTGTGGTATGCAAGTGCATGTGCAAACATAACTCGTGAAACTTTCCCCCACCAAACTTATACTAAACAATATATCCATGATTTGCAGTAAAATAAAAGAAATGAACTTTGGGGGAGAGGTTACCCATGCTCAGCTAATGAGCATACCAGAAGATTGGCATTAAACTTCACCAATAAACCCACGACTCAAACAAATTCCACCTGCAAAATAGAAAATCTTCAACCACAAAAAGCTATACACAATTAAGCACAACAACTAAATTGCACAAATTTAAAGCAAGCAGCAGCATTGGGTCGTATCCCATAAGCCCTTTTCTTTACCGTCCTTAAGGTGGACCAAATACCTATATTAACAGTTATATAAATAATGTTCAAAAGTAAGAGTTCAGAATGCATGAAAAAGTCCAAAGTTACACAAACATGAAGATAAATAAAACAAGAAATGGAAATAAAGGGGACCCCGAAGATCCTACACTCTTCAGCTGAACGCTGACTTGTGATAGATCCCCCCAGTCACGCGAGATGAGGGCGAGATGAAGGATTTAGGGCCCAGGGAAGACGAGTCTCCCCTACCCCTAGCCTTGTCCTTCTCGCGTTGGCGGGCAAAATTTGAAGCCTTGCATATAAGAAGTTCTTTTCTTTTCAAATTAACAGCTGGGAATCGTCAGGGTGGTATATCCACCCCAAATAAATCAACAACAAGCCTATCTTTCTCATCGGGGGGCATCGTTTCCTCACCCACGATGGGTGAAAGATCAGCCCAAGTCACCTGTTTAACAGTTTTACAACATTCATTAAGCTTAATCAAAGTTTTTAAATATGTTTCCTGCACGCTCCCAATAGTCGTGCACAGCCCAGTACATTTTCTTCAGTAACTTGTTTCACGTCAAACAATTCCTCCTTCGCTTCTCCGTTAGTAATCATCAGCATGACTTTTACTTGAACAACTCGGTCTTGCTTATTCAGCACAACATCTGTCTCATCAGCTCCAGATAAATCATAAGATAATAAAACATTTAATTCCAGCAGTTTTTTAGATTCACTCGGGATTAGAGTGGGAATAGATGGTGATAGCGCCAAATCGACCTTGGAAGCCATGTGATGTCGCCTGCGTTAAAGCATAGCTTTGCTTCACTGGCTTTCAGGAATGGAACCCCAAGAATAGGCTTTGAATCATTTCCTATGTGTCCCAACACCTGGAAGTCGGTAGAAACCACAGCCCCGTTAAGTTTAACCTCCACCTCTATAATCAGCCCATCAGTTTTAACCATCGACCCATCAGCTAGCACAAGCGATTTCTGGATATTAGTTTTGACATTTAAATTAAGCTTCTCAACATCTTGCAGAGCAAGAATGTTGCACGATGAACCATAATCGCAAAGGGCTACCGTCTCAATTTTGTTAATCTCACACTTGACAGTCACTTCATTAATACTGCACTCCTCTGCCTCTCCAGCACTCTACCCTTGCTCACGGGAATTCTTTTTTGTGTCGCTTGGGAGAGCGCCACGAGTACGCTCGGAGAACACATGGGCAAGTTTCCCCAGCTGTGTCTCTAAGTTCCTCATAGAAGCTGTTTGAGTGGCCAAGTTAGATTGGGCCATCTCAACAAACATTTCCATCATTTTTTCTAGAGCACTCCTACGTGCCCCTTGCCCGCTCTGATTTTAACCCGGCTGTGGCGGTTGTGATTGGCTATTGGGGGCTTGAGCATCAAATTGATGTTTGCCTCCCTACCATCTTTGACCTGGGGCATTTTGATTCAACGAGAAATTCGGATGATTTCTCGCGTTTGGGTTATACGCATTATTATAGGGCGTAGCGCGGTTTTAACTGTTTATAAAATTAACACTTTCATCAAAGGTTATACATGCCGGTTCCGCAAATGACTCTGCAGATGGGCATTCAAAAGCATGTTGTCTGGGATTTCCACATCCCTGGAATGATATGCCCCCAACCAGAGCCGAAGGAGTAGTCGATCTGGTCAGCATCCTTCTTCCATCCATCGTAGGGTGGCTTGCTTCGACTTACTGCATCACCGCATTCACATCAAACAGATTTTTCTCCCCCCTAGGGGCATTTCTTCCCGCAGTCCAGTATGTGCTATGGGAGGCTGTGTCTCGAAGAAGCCGCAAAGCCTCTTAAGGAGAAAGGTTCATACTTGTACCGCCGGCTGCTGCGTCGATCATAGCCCAGTAGTTCGGCTCGACACCAAAATAGAATATTTCTACAAAATTCCACGACCCGCAGCCGTGTTGGGGACAACAACGCTGTATGTCAGCGAAATTCTCCCACACCTTAGACAACGTCTCTTGGTCCAGCTGCCGGAACGTAGCAATTTCCCTTCGGGCATTCACAATTTTGTCCACTGTGTGGAACTTGGCCAAAAACTTAGAGGATAAAGCCTCCCATGTGGTAGCGGTCCCAGGGGCAATTGTGTGAATCAAGGTCTTAACCCTGTCCCTCAGCAAAAATGGGAATAGCTTCAACTTAACTACCTCATCAGAAATTCAAACATATCGGAAGGTGCCGCAAATCTCTGAGAACTCCGCCAGATGGAGCTGCGGGTCCTCACTCGTCAAACCAGAATACTGCGTATTATTTCTGATCATATTTAGAATCGCGGGTTTTATCTCAAATAGGTTGTTGGCAACGGCTGGTCTGAAGCCTGGATAAACACTTCCCGCAGTCGGGGTAGTGAAATCACACATCATCCTAACACGAGGTTCGACCACCTCCTGACCCTCAACAACTCTATCACCTTGGCCATTTCTTACTTGGCCCAAATCTTCCATTCTAACTTCAGCAGCAGCAGCACGCACATGAGCTCTCCTCGCTCGTGCGGTTTCAGGATCAGCTCCCAAATTTTCACCCCTATTACCGGGGTTAGGATCTGTCATACAATAAGAAAAATCCATCAAAGCGTCAAACACTTTCAAATTTTTCCAAAAGAAAAATGCACACAACGGTTGCACTCCCCGACAACGGCACCAAAAACTTGATGCGACGGCAAGTGTACCGATCATAGTCAAGTAATAATGTGAGGAGTTGAATCCCCGGATATCGATCTCTCAAGGTGTGCAAGTAGGGAGTGTGATTTCACTATATGAAAAAGGGATTGCAAGCGGGAAAGTAAACAAAGGGGTTTTTAATTTGGATTCCTAAGTTAACGACAATAAGAATACTATTGCGGGTCGCCGTCACCACATCTCTTTGGTGGATTACTCTAGAGAGTAAAAGGGAATATGGATGAGCTAATGAGGGTTGCAATCACCTCTTCACAACGCACGCTTCTAGCAATCGCTAGAACTGCACAATCACAACAAGCACAGGAAAAACTGAAGCTTAACAACACAAGCAATGATTAGGACATAACAACATATCTACATGATGAAACCTTAAGCAAAACATTGTTCTCAAGCAACAATCCCACTATAACAAGTTCAGAATGAAGTAACCACAAGAAGAGGTGGAGAAATAAAACCAAGCGCACGAAGGCTTTCCGAGATTCACGGCCAGATTCAAGGGTTGTCATTCCTTGTCTGAGCTCGGTCTTCGGATGACGTCCGAGAACCAAAAAGGGCTGTCACTTCCTTTGAATATCCCGTCTTCTTCGTGTTTGATCGCTGGGCTAGTTCTAACCGAAGAACTCCGCAAGTACAGTAACAATGAGCTCGGATGGTAGCTTGGAGGTCGAAGAAGATGAAGGCGGCCGGAGACGCAACTATTGCAAGCTTTCTGAGGAGAAATGGTGGCCGGATCAACTCTCCAAGGAGGAGAGAGAAAATGATGGCTAGGGGAAAGTTTCCCAGCTCAAAAGAGCAGAAAATGACAGTTGGGATGGACTGGAATGGAACTTGTTGGGTACATTGGAATATATGTACCTGATTTGAAGAATCCTCACCCTACTCAAAGATATACATCAAAGTATATTTGATGTGTTTTGAGTTTCTTTGTGCAGGTTAAGTAACTGCAGGTTTGTAGGAAAAGTTTCTAAGTCCATGTGTCGACACCTAGAAGAAAAGTGTCAACACTTAAGAATGCTTGTGTGGACACCTAGAGAAGCAGTGTTGACACTTGGAGTAATTATGTCGACACCAGGAATGCAGAGTCGACACCCGAAGGAAAGTGTCGACACATACAGGAAGTGTCGACACACAATGAAGAAATGTCTACATAATCAGTGTCGACACTTAGAAGCAGTTTCGACACCTAGAGGAACTTTGTCGACATCAAAAGTGTCGACACTAGGAGGCTGTGTCGACACTCAGCAAAACTTTAACAAAGTTTAAGTCCAAGTGTCGACACAAAGGAGATGTGTCGACACTCAGCAAAGTCTCAACACATGAAGAATGTGTCGACACAAAGGAGATGTGTCGACACTCAGCAAAAGTTTCAACACAGAAGGCATGTGTCGACACAAAGAAGATGTGTCGACACTTAGCAAGTATCAATACAAGAAGATGTGTCGACACAAAGGAGTTGTGTAGACACTTAGCAGAAATCAACTAAGTATTGAAGAAGAAGGACTTGTGTCGACACACAGGATCAGTGTCGACACATTCTGAAGAAGCAGTGTCGAGAAGCAGTTTCTACAACACAAGGAGTTGTGTCGACACCATGAAGGCTAGTGTCGACACTTAGTCTACTTGTGTCGACACTTAGTCTCTTTGTGTCGACACATAAAGACTGTCTGTCTCGACACTTTCAGACAGTGACAGAGATTTCAAGAAGTGACTGGATGACTTGACAGCTGCCATTTCAACCGGTCAACTGCTACTGTCAGAGCTGTCAGAAGATCGTTAGAAACCGGATCAGCCGGTCACCATGAAGATAGCTTATATAAAGACTTATTCCTTCAACAGAAGAAGACAATAATCATTGGATGAAGCAATCATACAAGTGAAAAACAACACAACAAGAAGAAGACCTTCAAGTGAAGATTTAAGAAGTTGGAGAGAGAAAGCTCCTTCTAAGAAGACAGATATTGAACCAGGCTGGTAAGAAAGTTTCAGATTGAGATCTGATTCTCAAGTCAGTAGTTGATTGAAGATCATCTGCCTAGAGATACAACCCTACTGTGTTCTAATTCAAGAAGCTTTGAAGAAAGCCAAGGGAGGTTGATCTCTGCAAAGTTCTTTCAAGAACTCATCAAGAAGCCAATCAACTCATCTTTCTCAATCAGAGTTGTGGTTATTAATCTTTGTACTCTTTATTTTCTGTAGGATCCTTAGGGATCTGAGCTGTAAGACTGTATTATAAAGGCTGAGTGTAGGAGACAGTGTGCTCTTAGTGTAAGTCTTGTTGAAGACTGAGGTAGGGCCTAGGGCCTGAGTTGTAGGAGACCTTGTTCTCTGAGTGTAAGTCTTGGTGAAGACTGAGTGGTAGGGCTATTGAGCCTGAGTTGTAGGAGTGGGATCACTCTGAGTTGTAGGAACCTGTTTTGGGTTATGAGCTGTAAGATCTGTGGATCTGAGAAGTAGTGGAGAAGTTAGGCCGAATCTAGTACACTACTAGATAGGCGAAGGGGGAAAGTGGATGTACCCAGAACTTGGGGAACCACTATAAAAGCTGTGTGTACTCTGTGTGTGATTTATTCTGTGATTGTTGTGTTATATGTGCTGAATTGTTGTAGAGAATTGCATAAACAGGTCTAATAATTCAGTGTTTCTGCCTTAAAGTTTAAAAAGATTAAGTGCACCTATTCACCCCCCCCCCCCCTCTAGGTATTTAGGAACTAGTTATTTCAAGTGGTATCAGAGCGAGGTTCCTCAAAAAAGGACATAACAGTCTGAGTAAAGATCCTATAGGCAGAATCAGTATAATCAAGAATCAAGAAAATGGGTTCAACTGAGAATCACAAAGAGCTAGGATCCATGAAGTTGCCAATCTGCAGAAAGGAGATCTTTGGCATTTGGAAAGAAAGGGTTAGACTTTTTATGGAAACCTCTGACCCAAGAATATATATTACAGTTAAAGAAGGGTCATATGTGCCCATGAAAGTATCTATTCTAGATGCCAATTAGAGAACTCCCAAAGACTATTCAGAAATGACCAAGGATGAAATAATTCTGGCCACTATGGACAAGAGGGCCCAGAATATTATTGTAAGTGCAATTGATGATGCCACATTTCAGAATCTGATTTATTGTAAAACATCAAAAGAAATGTGGGATACACTAATAGTCTATATGGAGGGATCAGAAGAGGTAAGACAAGACAGGAAGTCTTTATTAAATCAAGAGTATGAAAGCTTCAGACAAGGCAGGTCTGATAGCATAACTGAATGCTACAAGAAATTCTATAGGACTCAGCAAAGTCTCAACACATGAAGAATGTGTCGACACAAAGGAGATGTGTCGACACTCAGCAAAAGTTTCAACACAGAAGGCATGTGTCGACACAAAGAAGATGTGTCGACACTTAGCAAGTATCAATACAAGAAGATGTGTCGACACAAAGGAGTTGTGTCGACACTTAGCAGAAATCAACTAAGTATTGAGGAAGAAGGACTTGTGTCGACACACAGGATCAGTGTCGACACATTCTGAAGAAGCAGTGTCGAGAAGCAGTTTCTACAACACAAGGAGTTGTGTCAACACCATGAAGGCTAGTGTCGACACTTAGTCTACTTGTGTCGACACTTAGTCTCTTTGTGTCGACACAAAAAGACTGTCTGTCTCGACACTTTCAGACAGTGACAGAGATTTCAAGAAGTGACTGGATGACTTGACAGCTGCCATTTCAAATGGTCAACTGCTACTGTCAGAGCTGTCAGAAGATCGTTAGAAACCGGATCAGCCGGTCACCATGAAGATAGCTTATATAAAGACTTATTCCTTCAACAGAAGAAGAAAATAATCATTGGATGAAGCAATCATAGAAGTGAAAAACAACACAATAAGAAGAAGTCCTTCAAGTGAAGATCTAAGAAGTTGGAGAGAGAAAGCTCCTTCTAAGAAGACAGCTATTGAACCAGGCTGGTAAGAAAGTTTCAGATTGAGATCTGATTCTCAAGTCAGCAGTTGATTGAAGATCATCTGCCTAGAGATACAACCCTACTGTATTCTAATTCAAGAAGCTTTGAAGAAAGCCAAGTGAGGTTGATCTCTGCAAAGTTCTTTCAAGAACTCATCAAGAAGCCAATCAACTCATCTTTCTCAATCAGAGTTGTGGTTATTAATCTTTGTACACTTTATTTTCTGTAGGATCCTTAGGGATCTGAGCTGTAAGCCTGTATTATAAAGGCTGAGTGTAGGAGACAGTGTGCTCTGAGTGTAAGTCTTGTTGAAGACTGAGGTAGAGCCTAGGGCCTGAGTTGCAGGAGACCTTGTTCTCTGAGTGTAAGTCTTGGTGAAGACTGAGTGGTAGGGCTATTGAGCCTGAGTTGTAGGAGTGGGATCACTCTGAGTTGTAGGAACCTGTTTTGGGTTCTGAGCTGTAAGATCTGTGGATCTAAGAAGTAGTGGAGAAGTTAGGCCGAATCTAGTACACTACTAGATAGGCGAAGGGGGAAAGTGGATGTACCCAGACCTTGGAGAACCACTATAAAAGCTGTGTGTACTCTGTGTGTGATTTATTCTGTGATTACTGTGTTATATGTGCTGAATTGCTGTAGAGAATTGCATAAACAGGTCTAATAATTCAGTGTTTCTGCCTTAAAGTTTAAAAAGATTAAGTGCACCTATTCACCCCCCCTCTAGGTATTTAGGCAGTAGTTCTTTTAGAACTCCTCTCAATAAGAAGAAATCTGCGCTTTAAATAGAAGCAGGTCAGAAAAATAGGCACGAACGGTATGACGCACGATCGTGCACAAACCGTGCGATATTAACTTCCAGATCAAGGCTGCGGAAGGAGAAGCATTGACCCGTGCATTTTCCTTCGCGCACGGGTAGTTCTGCCAGTGCAGGAAGGACATCGCACCGGTAGCGACAGAGATTTGGAAAACAGGGACATACAGAAAAACCGTGTGTTTTATTCGCGCACGATTGCTTTATTCATGCACGGGCCGCCTGTGCGTGAACAAAGCGCACGATTAACCACAGAAGGAACAAATAAGAAAGCTACAGGAAAACTGTGCGTTTCCTAAATGCACGGTGTCAAAGAAACCGTGCATCAACCGTGTGTGAGGATCGTCGAACTCAGCTCAGCGAAATTCGTTGAGCTCGGCCCAACGTTCTTTCAGCTGACTAAAATGCACGATCCAGCGCAAACCGTGCGTGAAATAAATGCACGACCGTGCGTTTTCCTTAAGACAGATTTCCTGCCTTTGAGAAAAACGCACCACCTGCATAACAAAACCAAAACTGGAGCACAAGCTCCCAGCAATAAATATAAAGCTAAGAAAACAGCAGGAAAGAGCCATGGGGAGCACCATGTGCATACCCCCAAAATAAAAAGCACAATTGCACACCCTCGGGCCAAAACAGTGCACGAAATGGTCCATGACTGAACGATGCAAATATAACCGATATTCGGTTGAAATGCAGTGCACGAGAGAGAAAAACAGCCCGGATGAGTCCGAAAAACCCTATAAATATTGGACTCATCACTGATCTTGCTTGCTGGTGCAGGTGAGAATGGCAGCAGTTATCTTGCTGTTGAAGATGTTGATTCCAACAGCTAACTTGCTCTCTGTCTTTTAGACTTGAGGTTCCTGTTCTTCAGCTCCACAACAATGGCAGAATAGAAGAACTGACTTGATTTCTTTTTTCCTTGAAGTCTTCTTTCCTCTGTACGCCTCTATTCTTTTATTGATTTTTGACACAACGAATCTTTAGTAGTGGGCCCCACAAATTAATGGCCTACAACAACTTGCTTTAACACAAACTGTCGTACAGTAGGTTTGCGGCAACATTTGTCGCGTACTGTAGCCATCCCGCCACTAATTCGAATTTTGTTGACTTGCTGACATCATCAGCTGTGGACTTAGCCAAAAATCAAACATCATTAGCATAGGCGTTGAGTGAGTAAGCATCACTCAATACCAAAACACTTAGACAGATTTTCTGTCTCATGGCGTTGAGTGGGTAACCTTCACTCAACGCCAAACTACTTAGAATATAAAATTGTTTCTATGCGTTGAGTGATTCAGCTCTACTCAACGCCAACTTGCTTTATCAGCTATCTGCTTCTTTGCATTGAGTGTGTGAGCATCACTTAAAGAAAAACCCCTTAGACAAAATTCTGTCTTCACTAGGCGTTGACAATATTGAGGGATCAACGTTCACTCAATGCGTTTTTCCTTAACCATTTTTCTGCTTAACTTGTCTCAGCGCTTTCTTGTTCTTAGCTGTGACAAACAGTTATGCTGAGACCAACTCCTATCTCAGCGGTTTTGTTGAGACCAACTCCTGTCTCAACTGTTTTGCTGAGACCAACATTTTTTTCAGCGCTTTTGCCTTAAGACTAACTCCTTTCTCAGCGGTCTCAATGCTTTCTTCTCAGCGGCCTCAGTGCTTTCTTCTCAGCTATCTCAGCTGTCTCAGTGCTTTTTGACTTGGCTACGTTCGACGATCTGTGGGCAGAGCTCGACGAACTATGATCTTCTCAGTGGTCTCATCGCTTTTTGCCTTAGATAATGTTTCTAGCATTAGCTCGATAAATGTTGAGCTGAGCTCGATGATCTGCAAGCTGAGCTTGACGAACTTCAAGCTGTGATCGACGAACTTATCCCAGGGAGAGGTGAGCTGAGCTTGATGAACGCTGAACTCAGTTCGACGAATTCTCTGAACTGAGTTCGATGAATTCTGAACTCAGCTCGATGAATGGTAAGTCTCAGCTCGACGATCTCTGAACTCAGTTTGATGAATTCTCTGAACTGAGTTTGATGAACTCAGAATCTCAAACTCTGAACTTAGCTCGACGAATGGTGAGCAAGGCTCGATGAACTCTGAACTCAGTTCGATGAATTCCTGAACTGAGTTCTACTCACAGCCTTTTGTTGTATGGCGTTGAGTGTGTCTTCATCACTCAACTCCTGTATACTTAGGTAGATTTCTGTCAGCCCATAACATAGGTAAGAGTTTACCTATCTTGGCCACTTAGGCTACTTCTTTCCTTTCCAGCATCTTCACTTTGTGACCACTTGTCACATCACTTAGACCACCTGTCTAGACTTGTTCCATGGAACATCCTGCACATGTCACATCTCTTAGACCAATTTTTTAAACTTGTTCCATGGAACATCCTACATATGATGAGCTTAAACAACATCAAATACAACTATGATCTTAGTGTTGATGGAGATGCCTCTTCAAATACAATCTCGGGAACATTGTGGGCAATGGACCCAACATCAGGAAGAGTTTCTACTTCCTCAGATGCTTTAAAAGTAATGCTTTGCTCTTTCATTCCTGATGATGAAGTTCTTTGCTCAGCTTCTCTAGTCTTGATGAGCTGCTCATAATACTTGAGCTTGCCCAACAAGGTTTCAGTAGAGATTTCATTTAGTCTTCTGGCTTCCTTGATTGGCCAGATCCTAGAGTACCATGTGTTAGGGAAGCATATAAGAATCTTGTCATTTATCTCTATCAATGAGATGTTCTTGTCCAATGATTTCAGCTCATTGATTATGAGGCAGAGTCTAATGTATATATCAGAAACTGATTCTGCTTCTTACTTCTTGAAGTTCTCATACTGAGAGATCAGGTGTGATCTCCTGTCTTTTCGTTCATTTGAAGATCCTGCTACCATAGTATTGAGAGAATCCAAGATTTCGTTTGCTGAGGAGCATTCAACAAATTTTTGGAATATGTCATCTGACATTGTCTGGGCCAGAATATCCATTGCTCTGGCATTAGCAATCTTGGCCTTCTTCTGGGCTTCAGTCCACTCAGGTGGTCGTACATCACGTGTACTTGTTCTTGCCAATAGTAGAGGTGTTCCTGTCAAAATAGAATTATAGATGTCCTCATCAATAAAATTCATATAAAGTCTTATCCTTGCCTTCCAAAGTGCAAACTTATTCAGATTGCACAATGGAGGTCTGGTGCTTGAATACTCTTTATTTTGTGCCATGATAAACTATAGGTAAAGAGAAAATCTATCAGATCTTATGGTTCAGTTGTTAGCCTGTACAACCAAGTAACCTACCTCTAATACCAATTGAAAGTTAGGGATAGATCTCCTTTACACTAGGGGGGGGGGGGTAAATAGTGTATATTAAAATTTTAATTTATTTTTACAGCGGAATTAAAGTAGGTGATAAATAAATATACATGAAGATAAAACTATCACAGCACACAGATAATGCAAGTAAAGGCAATCCAGACGACACAATGAATTTATAGTGGTTCCACAATAAACTTGGGTACATCCACTCTTTTACCACTTTGGTAGGAATCCACTACAGGTTTTGCTCAGGTGCCCAGCCACCACAGGTTTTTGATCAGGTTCCCTGTCACCAGAAAATCTATTTTTCTAATGGAGATCTAGCAACTCTTTGAGATTTTGATCAGGTGCCCAAAAACCAATCCCAAGTCTTTTGATCAGGTTACTTGTGAACCAAAAGGTTAAAAATGAAATTGATTTTGTCTTCTCTGTCTCAAATCTCTGAGAAGACTAGTGCATTATTGATGATGTCAAAGTTCCCCTTGAGTTGTATAGAAGATTTGATCAGGAGAGGAAGCTTTACTTCAGGGTGTAGACATTCAAAATTATGTTGCTCTTCAACAAACTTTTAGAATAATATTGATTTGTTGTCTCTTGAAAGCCTGAAGCAGATGATGAAGAACTCTGTGTATATGAGAGCTGTGTTGTGTTCTTCACTTTACTGTACACTATTCTATCTTGTTGACTGATTACTGGTTTTCTAATTACTTGAAATCTTTTGAAAATAACTTTATATATATTGATTGTAGATTCAAAAACATTTGAATTTTAAATTCTTTCTTTGAAATCCTCTGCAAAGATTTTGGGAGTTGGAACGGCTAATTTAGTCTTGAATGCATTTCCCGAACTGTCCCAGTAAATTTGGTAGAGTAATAACTCTGTGAAATCCATAATTAATGCTGCCAGGTAATGGTTATATTCTTGAGAATATTGAGCATTAATTATCAGAGTATTACTATCTTAATATTTGAAATTAAACTACTATAGTCGAACTAAGAAACTACAAAGAAGATTAGTCGAGCAGAACCCAGAAGGAGTTAGTCGAACTCAGCAATGATTTCGTCGACCTGAGCTCCAAGTTCGTCGAACTGAGATAGTTCTTCGTCTATCTGAACTTCTAATATGAGATCAATGTTCGTCGATACCAACTAGACTTTCGTTGAGCTCAACTCAGAGAAGGAACTCTGAGTTCGTCGATCTGAGATCGACGATCATCGAGCTGAGTTCATCTATCATCGAATGACTTTTCCGCATTCTTTTTAACTACTTTTCCTCTGAAGTTTTCTGTCTCTAAAGTCTTCTGAAGGAGGGTACTGACAATCTAAGTATGTGCTACTGACCTTGACCATGGGAATAACCTATGACCCTACACAATACATGTTGGGTCATCTAATCAATCCTAATTATGAACCTAGCCCAAATCACAAGTAGGGTTCCAACAGACTCTGTAGTCAGAGGGTGAGTGGTCATATGAGCAAAGCGATGCGGTGATTGAGAGTTTGCGTCAGAGTAGCGAGACTCTATCGAGACATTTGGTGGAGATATAATTGCAGATTCAGTCCTTATTGTCTGCCGCTCCCACGCAGCAACCCTTAGTGCAAGATCCTACCGTGGGTCAAGTCATACCCATTACTCCTGCTCCTCTGGTGCCCCCAGTGACTCTACCACCAGAGATAAATTTTATTTCTCATTTCCAGCGATTGGGACCTCCTACCTACAACATGAGTGCCAACATTATGGTTTTGGATGATTGGATCATCGCTATCGAGGAGATGTTCTCGTATTCGGGGATCTCAGAAGCCCAAAAGGTGATGATTTCAGCCTACCAGCTAAAAGGACTGGCGAAGAACTGGTGGATTTGGGAAAAGGATAGTCTGAAGGAATGATTCTCTTGCGAGTCCTTCAAGAAGATGCTGCTTAAGAAGTTTCTACCCCCGGTCGAGTAGGACCGCTTGATGAATAATTTCCCGCATCTCAAGTAGAGATAGCTCACAGTAAGCGAATATGAGATCAAGTTCAGTAAGTTGAGCAGATTTGATCCGGATATGGTAGCTTTAGAGGCGGGAAGAGTGAAGCGCTTCCTCGGAGGACTAAGAAGCGATGTCCAATAGTTGGCATGTGCTTATAGAGCAGAAAGTTACGCTGAAGTAGTGGAAGCCGTTTCGACGGTTGTGGCTATCGGCAAAGCCAACAATCGGGGTGCGATGTTAAGGAAAGAAAAGAGAAAGGCTGAAGATGATGGGAGTTCTAAGGATTCTGCCCCTACTTCCAATAAGAAAGGTGGAGAAATATATATCTTTTGTGGTCCATCTATCCACCCTTACGAAAGCTGTTACAAAAGGACTTCCACTAATAAGAAGCAGCGGGTACTCGCCATCCAAGTCGCACCTAAGGGAGATCTGGTGTGCACGTTCTGTATGAAAAAGGGACATGACATGAGTCACTGCTGGTCGAAGGAAAAGGCTTGCTTCTAGTGCAGGCAGAAAGGACACCTGAAGCCTTCATGCCCCAGGCTCATTCACCACTGCAGCCTACCCCTCTTCGAGCTACCCCTCTTCGAGCTCTGCCGCTGCCACAAAACCAAGATAAAGGGAAAGGAAAGCTGAATATGGTGACCATGGAGGAAGCTCAGACCTCTACTCAAGTGATATCAGGTTAGAATCCACTCTAGCTTTTAATCTGCATTGTTGCTCTTGTTCCTCGTTCGCTTTCGTTACATATGCTACGGTTATAGGGGATTTTAAGATGCGGAATGGGTGTGTGCACGTTCTCTTTCATTCGGGTGTTACCCATTCCTCTGTGGCACGAAGTTTTATAGAATGACATCATTTGGACGTGGATCAGTTAGAAGATTCCTTCAACGCCAAGCTTCCCTCTGAAAATTTGGTGATGTCAAATCAAGTAATTCAGAGATTCCCTATTTGCCTAGGTGAATTCCTAGCCTTTGCGGATCTGAAGGTGTTGGATCTGGCATACTTCGACATGATTTTAGGCATGGACTGGCTGTCCAAGTATGATGTGATCATCCAGTGCAAGGCGAAGCGACGAGACTTCAAGATGGACAACGACCAACCTATGAGTGTTTAGGGTTTTTAGGGCAAGGTTTCCCCTATTATTTCTACGGTACGTGCTTGTCAAGCTATTGAGTCTAGTTGCAAGGCATATCTTGATCCTATTTCTACTTTGTGAACATCTTTTGTTACACCACGTATCGAGGATATCTCGATGGTGCGAGAGTTTCCAGATGTTTTTCCTGATAGTCTTCCAGGACTTCGTCATGAGAGAGAGGTAGAATTTGTGATAGACCTCATGCCAAGTACCCACCCTATTGCCAAGACACCATACTGTATGGCTCTGCATGAGTTGGATAGGTTACGTACTCAGATCGATGAGTTACTGTAGAATGGTTTTATTAGGTCGAGCTCTTTGCCCTGGGGTGCTCCAGTCCTGTTCGTGAAAATGAAGGATGGCTCGATGAGGCCGTGCATTAATTACAGAGAGTTAAATAAGGTAACCATCAAGAATAAGTGTCCGTTGCTGAGGATATATGATTTGTTTGATCAGTTGCATGGTATCATGGTGTTTTCGAAGATTGACCTTCGCTCAGGTTACCACCAATTAAGGATCCGTGAGTCTGATGTCCCATGGACAGCTTTTTGATCTCGGCACGGACATTTTGAGTTCTTGGTGATGTACTCTGGACTGATGAATGCACCCTCTACCTTTATGGAAATTATGAACATGGTATTTAAGGATTTCTTGGACCATTTCGTAGTCGTGTTTGTTAACGATGTGCTTATGTATTCTCAGAGTGCGGATTAGCATGCCCAAGCACTTGTGTTTGTCCATGTCTACCCTGAGAGATCATAAGTTATACGTAAAGCTGAGCAAGTGTGAGTTTTGGCTAACTCGTGTATCCTTTCTGGGTCATGTGGTGAGTTAGGATGAGATTTCAGTTGATCCAGAAAAGATTTATACTATGATGGAATGGAAGAGACCTTCTACACCTAAGGAGATTAGGAGCTTCTTAGGCCTGGCTGGCTATTATAGAGGGTTTGTGGAAGGGTTCTCTATTTTGTATTCTCCTTTAACTAGGCTTACACAGAAGAACAGCACGTTCATTTGGAGTGATAAGTGTGAGGAAGCCTTCAAAGAGTTGAAGAAGAGGTTGTGTACTGATTCGGTCCTGACCTTGCCCACTAAAGGAGTTGATTACGCTGAATATATGGATGCATCGTACATTGGACTTGGTTGTGTTTTGATGCAGGAAGGAAATATGATCGCGTACGGATCAAGAATATTAAATATATATGAAATAAACTACCCTACGCATGATTTAGAGTTTGCAGCAGTAATATATGCACTGAAGCTTTGGACACATTTATTGTATGATGCGCTGTGTAAGATCTACACAGACCATAAGAGTTTGAAGTATGTCTTCACTCAGAAGGAGCTGAATCTGCGTCAGCGTAGGTGGTTAGAATATGAGGCATATTATGAAGTGGAGATTCTTTATCATCCGAGAAAGGCTAATGTGGTAGCCGATTCCTTGAGTAGGAAGACCGCCAAAATCTTTAATCTATCTGTTAATCCCTGGTGGAAGAATTCTTGTTGATGGACATCGAAGTTGCGAGTAGTATAATGTCTGCCAGTTTGGAAGTCGAAGAGCCCTCTTGGATTTCCCTTACTAGAGTGCACCAAAAGGATGACCCTGATTTGTTGCATCTCCAGAATAGAACTGAGAAGGGAGAGCTACCTGATTTCGCTTTGGATGAGTTATATACTCTGAAATATCGGGGTAGATTTTGTATCCCCACTTTTGGTGATATTCGAGCTAAGATTTGTAATGAAGCTCATGGTTCTAGTATTGCCTACCATCCCGGTTCCAACAAAATGTATAAAGATCTGAAGCAAATTGTTTGGTGGTCAGGAATGAAGAATGATATAGCAAAGTTTATGTCAGAATGTTATACGTGTCAGCGTATTAACGCTGATCATAGAAGGCGTGCTGCTAAATTAACACTGCTAGATATTCCAAGCTTGAAGTAGGAGAGTATTTCGATGGACTTCATCACCGGTTTACCAAGATCTCCCCGTGGGCACGACTCTATTTGTGTGATACCCACGGGTAGCGACAGAGATTTGGAAAACAGGGACATACAGAAAAACCGTGTGTTTTATTCGCGCACGGTTGCTTTATTCATGCACGGGCCGCCCGTGCGTAAACAAAGCGCACGATTAACCACAGAAGGAACAAATAAGAAAGCTACAGGAAAACTGTGTGTTTCCTACATACACGGTGTCAAAGAAACCGTGCATCAACCGTGTGTGAGGATCGTCGAACTCAGCTCAACGAAATTCGTTGAGCTCGGCCCGACGTTCTTTCAGCTGACTAAAATGCACGATCCAGCGCAAACCGTACGTGAAATAAATGCACGACCGTGCGTTTTCCTTAAGACATATTTCCTGCCTTTGAGAAAAACGCACCACCTGCATAACAAAACCAAAACTGGAAGCACAAGCTCCCAGCAATAAATATAAAGCTAAGAAAGCAGCAGGAAAGAGCCATGGGGAGCACCATGTGCATACCCCCAAAACAAAACGCACAATTGCACAACCTCGGGCCAAAACAGTGCACGAAATTGGTCCATGACTGAACGATGCAAATATAACTGATATTCGGTTGAAATGCAGTGCACGAGAGAGAAAAACAGCCCGGATGAGTCCGAAAAACCCTATAAATATTGGACTCATCACTGATCTTGCTTGCTGGTGCAGGTGAGAATGGCAGCAGTTATCTTGCGGTTGAAGATGTTGATTCCAACAGCTCACTTGCTCTCTGTCTTGTAGACTTGAGGTTCCTGTTCTTCAGCTCCACAACAATGGCAGAATAGAAGAACTGACTTGATTTCATTTTTCCTTGAAGTCTTCTTTCCTCTGTACGCCTCTTTTCTTTTATTGATTTTTGACCCAACGACTCTTTAGTAGTGGGCCCCACAAATTAATGGCCTACAACAACTTGCTTTAACACAAACTGTCGTACAGTAGGTTTGCGGCAACATTTGTCGCGTACTGTAGCCATCCCGCCACTAATTTGAATTTTGTTGACTTGCTGACATCATCAGCTGTGGACTTAGCCAAAAATCAAACATCATTAGCATACGCATTGAGTGAGTAAGCATCACTCAATACCAAAACACTTAGACAGATTTTCTGTCTCATGGCGTTGAGTGAGTAACCTTCACTCAACGCCAAACTACTTAGAATATAAAATTGTTTCTATGCGTTGAGTGATTTAGCTCTACTTAACGCCAACTTGCTTTATCAGCTATCTGCTTCTTTGCATTGAGTGTGTGAGCATCACTTAAAGAAAAACCCCTTAGACAAAATTCTGTCTTCACTAGGCGTTGATAATATTGAGGGATCAACGTTCACTCAACGCGTTTTTCCTTAACCATTTTTCTGCTTAACTTGTCTCAGCGCTTTCTTGTTCTTAGCTGTGACAAACAGTTATGCTGAGACCAACTCCTATCTCAGCGGTTTGTTGAGACCAACTCCTATCTCAACTGTTTTGCTGAGACCAACATTTTTTTCAACGCTTTTGCCTTAAGACTAACTCCTTTCTCAGCGGTCTCAATGCTTTCTTATCAGCGGTCTCAGTGCTTTCTTCTCAGCTATCTCAGCTGTCTCAGCGCTTTTTGCCATGGCTACGTTCGATGATCTGTGGGCTGAGCTCGACGAACTATGATCTTCTCAGTGGTCTCATCGCTTTTTGCCTTAGACAATGTTTCTAGCATTAGCTCGATAAATGTTGAGCTGAGCTCGATGATCTGCAAGCTGAGCTTGACGAACTTCAAGCTGTGATCGACGAACTTATCCCAAGGAGAGGTGAGCTGAGCTTGATGAACGTTGAACTCAGTTCGACAAATTCTCTGAACTGAGTTCGACGAATTCTGAACTCAGCTCGATGAATGGTAAGTCTCAGCTCGACGATCTCTGAACTCAGTTTGATGAATTCTCTGAACTGAGTTCGATGAACTCAGAATCTCAAACTCTGAACTTAGCTCGACGAATGGTGAGCAAGGCTCGATGAACTCTGAACTCAGTTCGACGAATTCCTGAACTGAGTTCTACTCACAGCCTTTTGTTGTATGGCGTTGAGTGTGTCTTCATCACTCAACTCCTGTATACTTAGGTAGATTTCTGTCAGCCCATAACATAGGTAAGAGTTTACCTATCTTGGCCACTTAGGCTACTTCTTTCCTTTCCAGCATCTTCACTTTGTGACCACTTGTCACATCACTTAGACCACCTGTCTAGACTTGTTCCATAGAACATCCTGCACATATCACATCACTTAGACCAATTTTTTAAACTTGTTCCATGGAACATCCTGCACATGATGAGCTTAAACAACATCAAATACAACTATGATCTTAGTGTTGATGGAGATGCCTCTTCAAATCCAATCTAGGGAACATTGTGGGCAATGGACCCAATATCAGGAAGAGTTTCTACTTCCTCAGATGCTTTAAAAGTAATGCTTTGCTCTTTCATTCCTGATGATGAAGTTCTTTGCTCAGCTTCTCTAGTCTTGATGAGCTGCTCATAATACTTGAAGCTTGCCCAACAAAGTTTCAGTAGAGATTTCATTTAGTCTTCTGGCTTCCTTGATTGGCCAGATCCTAGAGTACCATGTGTTAGGGAAGCATATAAGAATCTTGTCATTTATCTCTATCAATGAGATGTGCTTGTCCAATGATTTCAGCTCATTGATTATGAGGCAGAGTCTAATGTATATATCAGAAACTGATTCTGCTTCTTACTTCTTAAAGTTCTCATACTGAGAGATCAGGTGTGATCTCCTATCTTTTCGTTCATTTGCAGATCCTTCTACCATAGTATTGAGAGAATCCAAGATTTCTGTTGCTGAGGAGCATTCAACAAATTTTTGGAATATGTCATCTGACATAGTCTGGGCCAGAATATCCATTGCTCTGGCATTAGCAATCTTGGCCTTCTTCTGGGCTTCAGTCCACTCAAGTGGTCGTACATCACGTGTACTTGTTGTTGCCAATAGTAGAGGTGTTCCTGTCAAAATAGAATTATAGATGTCCTCATCAATAAAATTCATATAAAGTCTTATCTTTACCTTCCAAAGTGCAAACTTATTCAGATTGCACAATGGAGGTCTGGTGCTTGAATACTCTTTATTTTGTGCCATGATAAACTCTAGGTAAAGAGAAAATCTATGAGATCTTATGGTTCAGGTGTTAGCATGTACAACCAAGTAACCTACCTCTAATACCAATTGAAAGTTAGGGATAGATCTCCTTTACACTAGGGGGGGGGGTAAATAGTGTATATTAAAATTTTAATTTATTTTTACAGCGGAATTAAAGTAGGTGATAAATAAATATACATGAAGATAAAACTATCACAGCACACAAATAATGCAAGTAAAGGCAATCCAGACGACACAATGAATTTATAGTGGTTCCACAATAAACTTGGGTACATCCACTCTTTTACCACTTTGGTAGGAATCCACTACAGGTTTTGCTCAGGTGCCCAGCCACCACAGATTTCTGATCAGGTTCCCTGTCACCAGAAAATCTATTTTTCTAATGGAGATCTAGCAACTCTTTGAGATTTTGATCAGGTGCCCAAAAATCAATCCCAAGTCTTTTGACCAGGTTACTTGTGAACCAAAAGGTTAACTTTTGAAGGGAGTTAAAACCCTGTACATGGTGAAATAAAAATGAAATTGATTTTGTCTTCTCTGTCTCAAATCTCTGAGAAGACTAGTGCATTATTGATGATGTCAAAGTTCCCCTTGAGTTGTATAGAAGATTTGATCAGGAGAGGAAGCTTTACTTCAGGGTGTAGACATTCAAAATTATGTTGCTCTTCAACAAACTTTTAGAATAATATTGATTTGTTGTCTCCTGAAAGCCTGAAGCAGATGATGAAGAACTCTGTGTATGTGAGAGCTGTGTTGTGTTCTTCACTTTACTGTACACTGTTCTATTTTGTTGACTGATTACTGGTTTTCTAATTACTTGAAATATTTTGAAAATAACTTTATATATATTGACTGTAGATTCAAAAACATTTGAATTTTAAATTCTTTCTTTGAAATCCTCTGCAAAGATTTTGGGAGTTGGAACGGCTAATTTAGTCTTGAATGCATTTCCCTAACTGTCCCAGTAAATTTGGTAGAGTAATAACTTTGTGAAATCCATAATTAATGCTGCCAGGTAATGGTTATATTCTTGAGAATATTGAGCATTAATTATCAGAGTATTACTATCTTAATATTTGAAATTAAACTACTATAGTCGAACTAAGAAACTACAAAGAAGATTAGTCGAACAGAACCCAGAAGAAGTTAGTCGAACTCAGCAAGGATTTCGTCGACCTGAGCTCCAAGTTCGTCGAACTGAGATAGTCCTTCATCGATCTGAACTTCTAATATGAGATCAATGTTCGTCGATACCAACTAGACTTTCATTGAGCTCAACTCAGAGAAGGAACTCTGAGTTCGTCGATCTGAGATCGACGATCATCGAGCTGAGTTCATCTATCATCGAATGACTTTTCCGCATTCTTTTTAACTACTTTTCCTCTGCAGTTTTCTGTCTCTAAAGTCTTCTGAAGGAGGGTTCTGACAATCTAAGTATGTGCTACTGACCTTGACCCTAGGAATAACCTATGACCCTAGACAATACATGTTGGGTCATCTAATCAATCCTAATTATGAACCTAGCCCAAATCATAAGTACGGTTCCAACAAACTCTGTAGTCAGAGGGTGAGTAGTCAGATGAGCAAAGCGATGCGGTGATTGAGAGTTTGCGTCAGAGTAACGAGACTCTATCGAGACATTTGCAGAGTCGAACTCAGCAAGGATTTCGTCGACCTGAGCTCCAAGTTCGTTGAACTGAGATAGTCCTTCGTCGATCTGAACTTCTAATATGAGATAAATGTTCATCGATACCAACTAGACTTTCGTTGAGCTCAACTCAGAGAAGGAACTCTGAGTTCGTCGATCTGAGATCGACGATCATCGAGCTGAGTTCATCTATCATCGAATGACTTTTCCGCATTCTTTTTAACTACTTTTCCTCTGAAGTTTTCTGTCTCTAAAGTCTTCTGAAGGAGGGTACTGACAATCTAAGTATGTGCTGCTGACCTTGACCCTGGGAATAACCAATGACCCTATACAATACATGTTGGGTCATCTAATCAATCCTAATTATGAACCTAGCCCAAATCATAAGTAGGGTTCCAACAGACTCTGTAGTCAGAGGGTGAGTAGTCAGATGAGCAAAGCGATGCGGTGATTGAGAGTTTGCGTCAGAGTAACGAGACTCTATCGAGACATTTGGTGGAGATATAAGCGCAGATTCAGTCCTTATTGTCTGCCGCTCCCACGCAGCAACCCTTAGTGCAAGATCCTATCGTGGGTCAAGTCATACCCATTACTCCTATTCCTCTGGTGCCCCCAGTGACTCTACCACCCGAGATAAATTTTATTTCTCATTTCCAGCGATTGGGACCTCCTACCTACAACATGAGTGCCAATATTATGGTTTTGGATGATTGGATCATCGCTATCGAGGAGATGTTCTCGTATTCGGGGATTTCAGAAGCCCAAAAGGTGATGATTTCAGCCTACCAACTAAAAGGACTGGCGAAGAACTGGTGGATTTGGGAAAAGGATAGTCTAAAGGAATGATTCTCTTGCGAGTCCTTCAAGAAGATCCTGCTTAAGAAGTTTCTACCCCCGATCTAGTAGGACCGCTTGATGAATAATTTCCCGCATCTGAAGCAGAGATAGCTCACAGTAAGCGAATATGAGATCGAGTTCAGTAAGTTGAGCAGATTTGATCCGGATATGGTAGCTTTAGAGGCAGGAAGAGTGAAGCGCTTCCTCGGAGGACTAAGAAGCGATGTCCAATAGTTGGCATGTGCTTATAGAGCAGAAAGTTATGCTGAAGCAGTGGAAGCCATTTCGACGGTTGTGGCTATCGGCAAAGCCAAGAATCGGGGTGAAATGTTGAGGAAAAAAAAGAGAAAGGTTGAAGATGATGGGAGTTCTAAGGATTCTGCCCCTACTTCCAATAAGAAAGGTGGGGAAATATATAGCTTTTGTGGTCCATCTATCCACCCTTACGAAAGGTGTTACAAAAGGACTGCCACTAATAAGAAGCAGCGGGTTCTCGCCATCCAAGGCGCGCCTAAGGGAGATCTGGTGTGCACGTTCTGTATGAAAAAGGGACATGACATGAGTCACTGCTGGTCGAAGGAAAAGGCTTGCTTCTAGTGCAGGCAGAAAGGACACCTGCAGCCTTCATGCCCCCAGGCTCAGTCACCACTGCAGCCTACCCCTCTTCGAGCTACCCCTCTTCGAGCTCTGCCGCCGCCACAAAACCAAGATAAAAGGAAAGGAAAGCTGAATGTGGTGACCATGGAGGAAGCTCAGACCTCTACTCAAGTGATATCGGGTTAGAATCCACTCTAGCTTTTAATCTGCATTGTTGCTCTTGTTCCTCGTTCGCTTTCGTTACATATGCTACGGTTATAGGGGATTTTAAGATGCGGAAAAGGTGGGTGCGCGTTCTCTTTGATTCGGGTGTTACCCATTCCTCTGTAGTACGAAGTTTTGTAGATAGACATCATTTGGACGTGGATTAGTTAGAAGATTCCTTCAACGCCAAGCTTCCCTCTGAAAATTTGGTGATGTCAAATCAAGTAATTCAGAGATGCCCTATTTGCCTAGGTGAATTCCTAGCCTTTGCGGATCTGAAGGTGTTGGATCTGGCATACTTCGACATGATTTTAGGCATGGACTGGCTGTCCAAGTATGATGTGATCATCCAGTGCAAGGCAAAGCGACTGGACTTCAAGATGGACAACGACCAACCTATGAGTGTTTAGGGTTTTTAGGGCAAGGTTTCCCCTATTATTTCTACGGTACGTGCTTGTCGAGCTATTGAGTCTAGTTGTGAGGCATATCTTGATCCTATTTCTACTTTGTGAACATCTTTTGTTACACCACGTATCGAGGATATCTCGATGGTGCGAGAGTTTCCAGATGTTTTTCCTGATAGTCTTCCAGGACTTCGTCATGAGGGAGAGGTAGAGTTTGTGATAGACCTCATGCCAAGTACCCACCCTATTGCCAAGACACCATACTGTATGGCTCTGCATGAGTTGGATAGGTTACGTACTCAGATCAATGAGTTACTGCAGAATGGTTTTATTAGGTCGAGCTCTTTGCCCTGGGGTGCTACAGTCCTGTTTGTGAAAATGAAGGATGGCTCGATGAGGCCGTGCATCAATTACAGAGAGTTAAATAAGGTAACCATCAAGAATAAGTATCCGTTGCTGAGGATAGATGATTTGTTTGATCAGTTGCATGGTATCATGGTGTTTTCGAAGATTGACCTTCGCTCAGGTTACCGCCAATTAAGGATCCGTGAGTCTGATGTCCCATGGATAGCTTTTTGATCTCGGCACGGACATTTTGAGTTATTGGTGATGTACTCTGGACTGATGAATGCACCCTCTACCTTTATGGAAATTATGAACATGGTATTTAAGGATTTCTTGGACCATTTCGTAGTCGTGTTTGTTAACGATGTGCTTATGTATTCTCAGAGTGCGGATTAGCATGCCCAGCACTTGTGTTTGTCCATGTCTACCCTGAGAGATCATAAGTTATACGCAAAGCTGAGCAAGTGTGAGTTTTGGCTACCTCGTGTATCCTTTCTGGGTCATGTGGTGAGTAACGATGGGATTTCAGTTGATCCAGAAAAGATTTATACTATGATGGAATGGAAGAGACCTTCTACACCTAAGGAGATTAGGAGCTTCTTAGGCCTGGCTGGCTATTATAGAGGGTTTGTGGAAGGGTTCTCTATTTTGTATTCTCCTTTAACTAGGCTTACACAGAAGAACAACACGTTCATTTGGAGTGATAAGTGTGAGGAAGCCTTCAAAGAGTTGAAGAAGAGGTTGTGTACTGATTCGGTCCTGACCTTGCCCACTGAAGGAGTTGAGTACGCTGAATATATGGATGCATCGTACATTGGACTTGGTTATGTTTTGATGCAGGAAGGAAATATGATCGCGTACAGATCAAGAATATTAAATATATATGAAATAAACTACCCTACGCATGATTTAGAGTTTGCAGCAGTAATATATGCACTGAAGCTTTGGACACATTTATTGTATGATGCGCTGTGTAAGATCTACACAGATCATAAGAGTTTGAAGTATGTCTTCACTCAGAAGCAGCTGAATCTGCGTCAGCGTAGGTGGTTAGAATATGCAGCATATTATGAAGTGGAGATTCTTTATCATCCGGGAAAGGCTAATGTGGTAGCTGATTCCTTGAGTAGGAAGACCGCCAAAATCTTTAATCTATCTGTTAATCCCTGGTGGAAGAATTCTTGTTGATGGACATCAAAGTTGCGAGTAGTATAATGTCTGCCAGTTTGGAAGCCGAAGAGCCCTCTTGGATTTCCCTTACTAGAGTGCACCAAAATGATGACCCTGATTTGTTGCATCTCCAGAATAGAACTGAGAAGGGAGAGCTACCTGATTTCGCTTAGGATGAGTTATATACTCTGAAATATCGGGGTAGATTTTGTATCCCCACTTTTGGTGATATTCGAGCTAAGATTTGTAATGAAGCTCATGGTTCTAGTATTGCCTACCATCCCGGTTCCAACAAAATGTATAAAGATCTGAAGCAAATTGTTTGGTGGTTAGGAATGAAGAATGATATAGCAAAGTTTATGTCGGAATGTTATACATGTCAGCGTATTAACGCTGATCATAGAAGGCGTGCTGCTAAATTAACACTGCTAGATATTCCAAGCTTGAAGTAGGAGAGTATTTTGATGGACTTCATCACCGGTTTACCAAGATCTCCCCGTGGGCACGACTCTATTTCGATGGCCCTTTAAAATTGGGTATTCTATGAAAAATAAAGCTGAGTTATATCTTGATGAGGTCATCAGATTATATGGAGTGCCTGTTAGCATTACATCGGATCGAGACACCAGGTTTACGTCTTGCTTTTGGAAGAGTTTATAGGAGGGTACTGATTTAAGGTATTCCAACGCCTATCATCCACAAACAAATGGTCACACGGAAAGGGTAACTTACATCGTTGAAGATATGATCAGGTGTTACATATTGGATCATGGTCGTGCTTGGGATGAGCGTCTTAGACTCATGGAATTCACATACAATAATAGTTATCAAGATAGTCTGCAGATGTCACCATTTGAGGCCTTTTATGGGAGGCATTGTAGGACTCCTTTGTTTTGGGCTGAGATTGATGAGAGACCATTGCTTGGTCCGGAATCCCTTGAAGAGATGAATTGTGCTGTATCTCACATTCGAGAGAAGCTCCGTGTAACACAAGAGTGTTATGAGAAGTATGCTAATCGACGAAGGTTTGATCTGGAGTTCGCCGTTATGGACTTGGTTTTTCTGAAAGTCTCCCCGATGCTAGGTGTTAAAAGGTTTGGATGGAACCACAAGTGAGATCCTCGGTATGTGGGACCTTTTCAGATTATTGAGCGCATCAGAGTGTCATCTTATAGGCTGGGTTTGCCTGCTACCTTCCCTGGTGTCCATGATGTGTTCCATGTGAGCCAGTTGCAGAAGTGTGTTCGTAGTGATCGTCAAGTCCTTGACTTGGTGCCCCAGATTCAGCCCAAACTTTCGTACGTGGAAGATCCTGCCCGTGTTTTGGAATCTCAAGATCAAGTATTGCGGAGAAAGACCATTCCCATGGTTAAGGTTCTCTGGCAAAATCAAGACGTCGAGAGCGCGACGTGCGAATTGGAGTCTACGATGAGTGAATCTCATCTGCATCTCTTCCCTTAGTTTCTGTTAGTCTCCATGCCTTTGGATGTATTTGATTTTCTCATTTTGTTTTGGTTTTGGAGTTGTGTTAAGATTCGTGATGAAACTTCTTTTTAGGGGGAGTGACCGTAACACCCCTGGCTTTTTGATAATTATTTGACTTGGTAATGTCATATTTGTGATGTCAAGGCGTTACTCTTTTTTAACGTCATGTTGACGGCGCTACACCGTTAGTGCGTTTTAGAGTCCGTTAGGTCTGTTCGACCAAATTATGGGGGTTTTGACGAGATTGAAGGTTTTCATGTTGGAAGAATTAAGTTTGTGTTTTTGGATTTGCTTGTCCAATTTTTTTGCGGTCTGGGCATTTTTAGAGTCTCGACACATATTTGAAGTTTTGTGTTATTTATGCTTGTTGAGAGCATGTGGTGATAGTGTCTCGAGAATAGTGCGTCAGATTCTAGTTTTTTGTCTTCGCCCTTAGATTCGTAGCACCGACTTTCATCTACCGCCCGAATGTTGTTCAAATTAAAGTGCGCTTAGTGTGTATCGTTGACTGATTCTGATATAGAAGACAAATTTGAGTTTCTGAAAAATGCACTGCTCTGTTCTCGAGAAAGCCTTGACCTATTCTCTAGAAGTCGGAAGTTGTTCCTGAGAAGTGTTATTCTTTCCCGTGATGGCCATCTCCGTTTCTCTAGAAGCCGGGAGTTGTTCCCAAGAAATTATTTATTCTTTCTCGAGAAGTCTTGATTTTTTCCCGGGAAGCCTTGCTTCTTTCTCGAGATGCCCTTCCCTAGTTCTCGAGAGGTCTTAAAGCTCTCGAGAAATCTATCCTTTAGACCTCGAGAAGTCTTGAAGCTCTTGAGAAGTCCTTGTTTGTTCTCGAGTGGTCCATGTTTCTCTGGAGAAATCCATCCTCATCTCTCAAAAAGTACTCAACCTTTCTCAAGAAATCCTTATCCTTTCTCGAGAAATCCTTATCCCTCTCGAGAAATCCTTATCCCTCTCGAGAATCCCAAGACCCTTCTCGAGAAATCCGGTTCAGCCGACCCCTGTATGTTCTCTTAAGTGTAATAATTTTAATATTCTATTTATTATATATATATAAACTTCTTCTTCTTCTTCTTTAAGCCGAACTCCTCCTCTTTCACCGAACCAGAGAAGCGAGAGCGAGAGATAGAACGTCCGTTAGAGAATCATCTGGTGGCCGCTGACGGTGCTCCGGTGCTCGAAATCTTTATCCGAACGTAGATCTAGAAAGCTCTCAATAAGGGCTACGTCATCGTGGTAAAACTTTGTCCATTTGTTGAGTTTTTTCGTTAGGAGTTTTGGCCCTAACTTCTATTTGAGACATTTTTGTTTAGATTCTGACATCTCCTGCCTTCTTTATTCCCGATCTACGACGAGGAGTGATTTGGACAGTTTTTTCTGGCAAAACCAAGGCAAGTGGTAGTTTTTCCCCTCTTCCCTCCTCTTCCAATCTTGATGGAATTGCTTCTCTTCTTTATTTAGTTATGTTAACATGATTATTTTTCCGATTAATAGTACTATTTTAATCTTTTACTTGAGATCCACTTGTATTATTAAATTATTGGTATGATAATCCAACCTTGTAGCATTGTTAATGATTTTGATGATGTGTTTAAATCATTGTCTTTTACTCATCCCTAACCATCATGTAGGACGTGCTAGAGTATATTTAAGATCTTGAATCTTTCCAACAGGTTGATCAACCGTTTCCAAAATCTAGCGATGTTTAATAGAATCTGATGTGCCAAGTCTTGAGATATATTATGGGTTATCTTGATTGCGGGAGTTGTAGACGAAACCACCTCCACAATGTTTGTATCCTTTATTAGTACCTTGTGGAACTCTACTGGGTGTTGTTTGGGCGTCTGTCAGTGTATGGTGGAGTGAATGATTTTCCCACCGCAATTAGACGGATATTTATCCGTGAGGTTGCGTCCAGATGAGTGACCATCTAGCCCGTATTTTTTTTAGGTTGAGTTGACCACATGTGGATAATAAAGTTATGTAAATTCTTCCTCATGATTTAATCATGTTTTCCCACTTATAGCCTTGTGCATCTAGTGTATTTTGATGTACGTGACGATTCACATAAGTGTTCCTTTCCGATTTTGGTACTTTACTTCTGTACATTACTTCAGTACTTTTGGTCTTCCGTTTGTACCCCTTATGACGTGTGCTTGCTTTCTTTAAGTTTTCTGTCATCACTTGTACCTTCTTGCTGAGGTGTTCTGTCTTTGGAATGCCTCGAGTTCAGAGCAGTAGCAGGCAGTGGAGCTTGCTTTGGAGTTTCAGTACAGCAGTGTTGGCTGTGGCTTTCACCTCACAGTCGCGAGGTAGTTTGTCATTTTTAGTTTTGCTTTACCTAGTTCAGTCATACTTTTGATTATGTGGGTTCGTGTTAGGATGTTGATGCACAAAGGGTTGTTGAGTTTTGGACACTTTGCTAGCTGCTAGATGTTTTCTTTCGGATTGTTTGGATTACTTGCTCTCTGAGATGTTTTATGATAGGACTGCATGTTAGATATTTTAAGCTTATAAATCCTTATTATTAGTCTATCATACTTGCCATCTCTTTCAAAACTAAGTCACTACTTTCTTGCTAGCGTAAAGACTTTTTCCTATGCTTATTATAAATCTAAAGTCTTGCATATCATGAGTTGTCCTTCGGGGACGTTTATACTCATGTAGGATGTTAAAATCAACCTAATCAAAGTATTTTTCCATAGTGTATAACTACATTTTTATTCATGGACTAGTTGACCTACTAAGCTGAGGGATACGACTAACTGCTTAACTTAAAACTGGATTTCCCTTAATTAAAGTATAGATTTTAAAAAAATAATTATCTAGTTGAGGTCTCACCTGAACATTTGCAGTTATTCCCTGCTGACGTGGCATCATGACCCGTATTTTCTCCTTACTCTGATATACCCTTTAATGCGAAGAAAATGCGGGTTGTGATAATGGACATTCGGGTCCTCATCCGGCTGTCCATCGAACTGTATGGCATTTTGGATCTTTTGAATAACGCTAGATTTTATTTCAAAAATTTTATTCACCACCGTCAGGCGAACGATACTAGACCCTATATCATCCAAATTCGGTCGGGCGTCGTAAGACATTATACGCTCTGCGGCCACGTTTGGGATAAGGTTGGCCATAACATCGGCAGAGGGTTCTCCGACGGATTCTTAGGTGTCCAAAGAGGGATTCCGGCGTTGAGATCGAATTCGCGCAAGAGAGCGTTCGATCTCAGGATCGAAACCCAAATTTTCAGACTCTGAAGGTTGTCCACGAGTCATACACCCTAAAATATATACTAAATAATTACTTTTATGGATTTTAAGAAGAGTTTTAAGTTTTTTTTGTTTTAGAAAAATAGGTAAAAGTAATATACTCCGGAATTCGAAAAAACAACACAAAGCTCCCCGGCAATGGCGGTAAAAAATTTAGGCACCTCCACGACACCCAAACTTTTTATTTAATTAGTGGTGCCGGAGTCGAGTTTTGCAGAGGGAGTGAGCGGGAAAGGCAAGTGCACATACTACAAGTAATACAGGATATTCGGGGGGAATATCGAGGTCGTATATTTCCCGGGGCAAGTTGATTATCTCTACTCTTCCTGGAGGGTCAATTATCTTACCGAAAATTAGAGGTGTCAGATTAACTAACTGAGGTGGCTATAAGAAAGAGCTAAAAATAGATTTAGAAAAAATCGATGAAGAAAAAGCTGTCGGTATCGAATTACATTAGGACTAAAATAAATTTATATAATTAGAGATCCTAGGTTTTAATTCAATTAAAGGGGAAACTTGGTCGTGGAGATTACAAAAGAATGAGCTCACCTATCTCTAGGTATATCACTCGCTTGAACATTAAGAATATTCGACCGGGCTCTCGTTCGGCGAAGGATTCCTCTTAATGCCCGCTTTATGCTAAGAACCCCGCTATTGGGGGGGGGGGACCCAATCTGGTAGAATTCCACGCCTCCTATCTCGCGTTTTAGTGCGAAACTCTCTTTACCCAAGGGTAATCGGTTCATTTGAATGGCCTCTCAGCTAGCTAGCATATGGATAACGAAAATAGAGCCCACACATTGATATGTGGTTCTACGCATTGTATACCCGGGGTAAACCTTAAGTTTTAATTAAAGAGAAAAAGAAGACCTTTAATTTTTTTTTTAAAACGATTTTTATGTCCCAATGCTCTTCGATACTGAAGGATAAGAGCGATTAGCCACTCATTGGGATGGAGACAGCTTATTAAGTCCTAATGAAATGACCGGTCCAAAGAAATCCAAGCCGCACGCATCTCGAGCCCGATTCAGCCCACCCGTACAAAATAGTGATTCTGCCTGAACCGAAAATTGCACAAGTTAAATTCGATGAGTATCAATCTGCCATACTCGACAAATCAGTGAGTATATTCTGGCATATTCGACGAACCCTCCTTCAGTCCCGCCAAATCGGCTATGCGATGTTTGTTGAATTCGTCGAATATCCTTAGTGATGTTCGACGAATTCTCCTTGGACGAAATTCCAACTTAAATCCCGTCAAATTCCTTCAACAATATTCGACGAATTCGTCAGATGTCAACAATGATATCCAACGAATTCACCTTAACCAATTTATCCAAAATCCTGGTGTCGATTGTGTCGAGTATCAACCAGCAATACTCGATGAATAGGGAAAACTTGACGAATTCGTCGGATATCAACGAATTTCCCATGAACATTCTTTCAATGTTATTCGACGAATTCGTCGGATATACTTGATGATATCCGACGAATTTTCCTTGGTCAATTTATCTTAGGCCATTCCCCTTCGACTCGTTGGGTATCATCCAACCCTAACACTCCATATAATGCACTCGATACCTTTTGCCAATGCACCACGAGCCTAAGTCAAGTCTCTTAAATCAGAACTCGTGAGAGTGGCCTACCTCAAAACAGGACGTTACAAATCCTATAAACAAAATAAAAGATTTCGTCCCCGAAATTAGGCTAAGGCTATGAGAAAACTAAAGAATGAAAATAAAATATGCTTTTAAATTTACCTTGGGGAAACAGCTCCGGGTAGAGCTTTTGCATCAGGTCCATCGGCTCCGAAGTATACTCCTCCTTCCCATGATTAGACCACAAGACTTTTACCAACGGGACACTTTTCTACCACATGCTCCGTGTTTTAGTGTCTACTATCTACACCGGCTCTAGTCAGATGGATCTATCAGTTACTACAGCACCATCTGTGGTGAGGACATGTTTATCGGGTCTCAACAGCGCTTTCCAAAGTGACGATACATGGAATACGTCGTGTAAATTCTCTAGCTCTGGTGATAGCTCAAACCAATAGGCTAAAGGGCCAATCCTTTCCAAAATAGCATAAGGCCCAACGTATCTTGGACTGAGCTTCTTCATACCATGCACCCGCGATATTCAATGCATCGGCCGGATCTTCAGGAACACCTTGTCACCCACTTGAATGTCCACCGTTTGGTGCTTTACATTATAATACTTAGCTTGCCGACTTTGAGCCTCAAGCATGCGGTCTCCTATTAGCCTAACAACGTCATATATATTGTCAATATACTCAACTCCCAAAACCTCCGGGTCTTCATTTTGCACCCATGACAAGGGAGTTCTACACCTTCTTCTATAAAGGGCTTCCTGGGGTGTCATCCCAATACTGGCCTGATGACTGTTGTTATAAGAATATTCTACCAGGGGTAAGAGACTTTTCCATGGCTCTCCTCTATCTAGTACACACAATCTTAACAACACTTCAAAGGTTCTGATGGTCCTCTCAGACTGCCCGTCCGTCTGAGGATGAAAGGCTATGCTGAAGGTAAGGCGTGAACCCAAATATGCCTGTACTGCCTTCTATTCCCGGTCAGAAACAATTGTCTTTTGCACACCATGGTATTGTACAAACTGCTCCATAAAGAGGAGCACCAAAACGTCTACATGTGCCTCTTTCTTCATAGGAATAAACCTGTTTAACTTCATCAGGCGATCCACAATTACCCAAACTGAATCATTCCTAGAGCGTGAGTGAGGCAAATCGTGAATAAAGTACATGGAGATATCCTCAAACTTCCACTCGGGGTTGGGCAATGACTGTAATAATCCTCTGGGGCTCTTGCATTCCACCTTCACCCTTTGACAAGCCTCACAGTGTGTAGCAAAATACCTGACGTCTCTATTCATTCCTGGCCAACACATGGTCTTTTGCAAGTTAGCATACATTTTGGCAATCCCAGGATGCACTGAATACTTTGAGCAATGTGCCTCTCTTAGGATATCTTCCAGAATATTTACCGCCTTCGGGAATGGAGAGCCGGCTACGGAAATGAAAGACGCTGCCCTTTAGGGAATATCATCAGTAGATCCGTCTTCTATTGACTTAAACACTAGGGCCAGAGCAACATCCTTCCCCTACTCTTCCCGGATTTGGTCCCGAATATCACAAACTATGCTCATTGTGGTTAGGTGCTTCGTATACCCTTCAGAATGATCTTTATACACAAGGGTGATCTCCATCTCCTCAAGCATCTGAGATAATTTCACACTCATCAACCGAGACTCGGGGCTCGATTTCGATACCTTCCTACTCAAAGCATCACCTATGGAGTTTGCTTTTTCGGGGCGGTAGTTCAAGATAAATTCATAATCACATAAAAATTCTAACCACCTCAATTATCTCAGGTTCAATTCCTTCTGAGTATGAACATACTTTAAATTCTTATGATCCGAAAATATCTCACAGTGGACGCCATATAGATTGTGTCTCCGCACCTTCAAGGCGAATACCACAGCCCCCAACTCCAAATCATGAAGTGGGTAATTAGCTTCATGATTCTTCAGTTGCCTCGAAGCTTAAGCGATCACATGCCTGTGCTGCATCAATACCGCTCCCATCCCTTGGAATGATGCATCAGTGTAAACTTGAAATTTGTCCTTCCCAGATGGAAGGGCTAGGATGGGTGTGGAGGTAAGTCTATCCTTCAGCTCTTGGAACTTGGCTTCGCACTACGGTGTCCATTCGTATGACACACCCTTCTTTATCAGGGATGTGGGAGGGAGGGCTAACTTAGAGAATCCCTTCACGAACTTGTGATAATACCCAGCAAGGCTAAGGAAACTCCGCACATTGACTGCTAACTTCTGAGGAGACCATTCTTTCACAACACACACCTTGGCCGGATCAACGGCTAATTCAGCATAACTGATCACGTGGCCTAAGAAGGCAACTTCTCAGAGCCAAAATTCATACTTGTTGAACTTAGCAAACAAGGTATGCTCCTTTAACTTCTTCAACACCAAGGTCAGGTGTTCAACGTGCTCCTCCTCTATCTTCGAATAGACTAAAATGTCATTGATGAATACGATGACGAAGACAACAAGATATGGCTCAAAAACTTTGTTCATCAGGCTCATGAATGCTGAAGGGGCATTCGTGAGCCCAAATGGCATCACCGTGAACTCATATATCACATACCTCGAGCTAAATGTCGTTTTCTAGATATCCTCTTCTTATATCCTCAATCAATAATACCCCAAGTGCAGATCCAACTTGGAAAACTAATGCGCTCCTACCAGCTGATCGAACGACTCATCAATCCGGGGTAGAGGATAGGTGTTCCACACAGTTAATCAGTTGAGCTCTCAGTAATCTATACACAATCGCAAGGTTCCATCCTTCTTCTAAACGAATAGAATAGGGGCTCCCTATGGTGATGAACTAGGGCGAATGAACCTTGATTCTACTAGTTCTTGCAACAGAACTCTAAACTTTGTGAGTTCCTTCGGGGCCATTCGGTAAGGGGTCTTATAGATAGGCTTAGCGCCCGGTACTAACTTAATTTGAAAGTCCACCTCTCGATGCGGGGGTAATCCCGACAGCTTCTCGGGAAATAACTCGGGGAAATCCCGCACCACTCGCACATCTTTCATATCTATTGTCATCTCATTCAATTCGAAACAAATCATGTAAACTTTATGGTGACGACGACCTCCAAGTTATTGATGATAGCACGCTAACGGAAGACCCTCCTTCGTCTCCAACAAAGGACTCGCGTCACCATGGTGTTCGTATGGAGCGGTGCTACAATCTCCGCCCTCGGCGCAAGATAAATAATTAGTTGAACTTATTTTATTAGCTTAAGAGCATTCATATTTTTAGCATGCTTATTTACACATTTGAGTGTTTTATTTTTATTTGGGATACATATAGCAAAGACTTGGTGCTAAGCCTATATATAGGCATGTATGGTTTTGTTTAAGTTTTAGTTGAAATGAAAAGAGAAACCCTAACTTTCCTTACTTGCTAATCGCCCTCTCTCCCTTCCTCCCCTAGCCACCACTTCCCTTTTTCTCTCTCTCTAAATCATTCGGCCAACCCTCTCCCTCATCTTCCTCTTCCAAGCCGCCACCCCCCTTTTTACTTCTTCCCCAAATCCGACCGCCCCTCATCATCCTCTACCAACCCGCCACTCCTCTCCCCCGTCTACAACCCGACCACCTCTAACTATATCTGGTCGGCCACCAACCTCCACCACCCGAGCACCCTTTTGAAGAAAACCGGCCGCCCATATTTCGCTTGGAGTTTTATCCGAGAAAGGTCTCCTTCTACAATGAGGAATTTGGATTTCGATGTGAAGCGGCCAAGGCGGACGATCAATCTCTCCATCCGGCGCAACTCCGGCGGAACCGTGGAAGAGCGATCCTTCAAAGGTAGTCGGAATCATCTATTTCGACTTGGGTAACGATCCTCTCAACTCACGAGTGATTCTCTCTTGATAGTCTAGTGGTCGGAAAGATTTTTGCGTTGGATTTGAATCGTTAGATTCTTCGTGGTTTTCCTTTTGATTTGCATCCATCTTAATCGCGTTATCTCCGAAAGGGTTTGGCGAGCCCCGTATTTTTGTTGGGAGAGATCTACCTTTTTTTGATCGCATTTTGGGTAGATCTCTTTTGGTACAACCATCGCTCAGTCGGACCCAATATTGGTCCTTTTAGCTTGAGAGAACATCGACCTCTAGTCATTTGTTCGATCTATAAACGGCGTGGCTACCGTGCGTTGGCGATAGTTGATAACGTTGTTCATGGGTGTGCTGCGTTTAGTTATTGTGTGAGCGTAATAGTGGAAGTTGAGAGGCGTACGCGTTACTCCACTTGCCGTCATAGCGTCAAACACCGTAGCCTACACCAATTTGGTATCAAAGGGAGGTTCTTGTCAATTTTTTAATTGGCACCCTCCCCTCTTATTTATCACGTTAACCTGCACTTTTGTTTGCACGTTAGTTGTTACAAAAAAAAAATCTCAAAAAAAAAATTTTATTTTTGGTCTGCCAATAGCGGCTTAGATTTCTTATGTTTCTGCCAAAAAAATCAAAATAATTTTTTTAATAATCCTCTTTTTATTTCTTGTAAGAAAATAAAAAAAAATTATTTTCCTATAGTCATTAAGCGGGATTAATTCCTTCTGTGGTCTGTCTAAGTCTGTTGTCTCCTATTTTGCATGCGCACTAGGCTAGGTACGGAATATCCTCCATCGTCTTCTAATATGGATGATGACCGGGGTGAGGGTCATGCCCTCACTGAGATTGAGGAACTCCGTCAGGATTTCACGGAGTAGTTGACGGCTATTAGGGAGGCACTTCACGGACTGGGATTACCACAAGGGGCACCCCGTAATCAACCCGCTTACCAACGAGTGGGAGAAAATCACAATTTTTACCCCCACCCTCCTAATGAGCACGCTCCTCGAGCACCATACGAGTTTGATCTTACTCGGGCCGTCCGAGACAAGCCACCATCCTACGATGGATTGGGGGATCCCCAAGTCTTCCAGGACTGGGTCATGGAGATCGAATGCTATTTCGAGTGGTATACTCTGAACGACGCGGATAGGGTGCGAGTAGCGAGGATGAAGTTGCTAGGGCGTGCTAAAATATTTTGGCTGAATGAGTTGCGGCGTTTGAGAGTCGAGAACGGTGCATTGCCCATAGGCTAGGATGACATGAAGGCTAGGTTGACAGAGCAGTACGCCCCTACGTACCATCGAACACAGATGTTCGATGATTTAGCTACCCTTAAGCAAGGGACTAGGTCGGTGTCTGAGTATATGAGTCTGCTGAAGGACATGATGGTTAGGTGTGACGTGAAAGAGATGCCCGAGGTCACCCTCTCCAGGTTTCGTAAGGGACTAAATCCCGACATCTAAGGAAAACTTCTGCGTTATGGTCACACCGACTTGCACGTCACATTCAACGCTGCCTTAGATATTGAGAAGCACAATATTCTTAAAGGTAAGTCTCGCTCGTTCCAAAAGGGCAAGTCCATTTTAGGACTGCCTCCCACCTCCACCTATAAGCCTAAGGGAAAGTATCAGTCCCCCGACTCGACCTCCATAGTCGTAACGGCTAGGAATAATAGAAACCCCTCTGGTGAGAGGGTCCCAGTAGGTAGGGTCAACAGAACGAATGTCACCTATTACGCTTGCGGGATCCAAGCGCACTATGCTAGTGATTGTCCTACTAAACCCAAACCATTAGCCCTGTTAGATTCCACTGGTGGGTCAGACGACCTTACTTACGAGGCGGGAGAAGAGAGCGAGTCAGACGGAGAGCCTAGTGATATGGAGGATGACTCCCATATGACTGTTATGAGGTGTATTTTGGCGACCCCTCGAGCGTTAGACGATTGGAATAGGACGAACATTTTCACGTTGAATTTTAAGAGTGGTGACAAATGGTGTAGGTTGATCATCGATAGCGATAGTTGCATGAACGTTATTTCTGAAGCCGCGATGAGACGTATGTCTCTTGCTGCCGAGCCGCACCCTCACCCTTATAAGGTGGCATGGGTAAACCAGTCGTCCCTCCCTGTGACGAAGCGATGCTTGGTACCCCTTACCATCAAAGCTTATTCTGAGAAGATTTGGTGTGACGTCATCCCTATGGAAGCTTGTCACGTCTTGCTGGGTTGCCCTTAGTTGTATGATCATGACGTCACCCACTTTGGTCGGGCCAATACTTACGAGTTTAAATTTAATGGCAGAACCATTCTCTTTAAACCCACTCCGCTAAAGGATCCTTCGTCCCCCTCCAAGGATACGGTCCTCCCGGTCGAGAAGAAAACGTTGAGTCTGATAGGGAAGAAAGAAGTGAAGCGTACTACCTTTCTAGACGGTGTCCTCAATGCTTTAGTGTGTCTTCAAGTTAAGGAAGATGCGGCAACTTTTGAGAAATTGTCGCCGACGCTGAGAAAACTCTTAGAAGAGTTTGTGGATGTGTACCCGGACGAGCTACCATCTGAGTTACCCCCATTACGGGATATCCATCATGCCATTGATTTCATTCCGGGCTCCTCTTTGCCCAACCTCCAACATTATCGGCTAAACCCTTCCGCACACTTAGAGTTACAAACCCAGATTTCGGATTTATTGCAAAAAGGTTTTATCTGTCACAGCATGAGCCCGTGTGCCGTACCCGCCTTACTTGCCCCCAAGAAGGACGGCTCTTGGAGGATGTGTGTGGATAGTAGAGCCATTAATAAAATCTCTATTAAGTACCGATATCCCATCCCTCGGCTGGATGATTTATTGGACATGTTAGTCGGTGCCACGATTTTCTCAAAATTGGACCTTAGGAGTGGATACCATCAGATCCGAATTAGGGAAGGTGACGAGTGGAAAACCACATTTAAGTCTAAGGAAGGGCTCTATGAGTGGGTAGTTAAGTCGTTTGGGCTTTCCAATGCACCGAGCACGTTTTCGAGGATGATGACCCATGTATTCCAACCCTATATTAGAAAATTCATCGTGGTGTATTTTGACGACATTTTGGTTTTTAGCACCTCCGCGATTGATCACGAGTCACATTTAAAAATCATCCTTACCACGCTGAGATTGGAAAAATTATTCGTGAATATTAAGAAGTGTACCTTCCATGTGTCATCGGCTGAGTTCCTTGGTTATATTGTGAGTTCGAAGGGGATCCACGTAGACCCAAGAAGGTTCAAGACATTAGAGATTGGCCCGAGCCCGCAAACATTCGGGATGTTAGGAGTTTTCACGGGCTCGCAACATTCTATCGGCGATTTATTAAGGATTTTAGTAGTATTATGGACCCCATTACCGAGTGCATGAAAAAGGGTGAATTTACATGGACGAACTCCGCCGCTATGACGTTCCAATTAATTAAATCGCGCATGTCGAAAGCCCCCTTTTGCGGCTACCGGATTTTACCAAAGTCTTCGAGTTGTCCTGTGATGCGTCTGGAGTGGGAATTGGTGGTGGTGAGTCAGGAGGGCCACCCTGTAGGGTATTTTGGTGAGAAACTGGCAGGTCCGAAATTAAATTATTCCAATTATGATGCCTCCAACATTGGCAACATTATTTACGTCCTAAGGAGTTTGTCATCCTATCCGATCATGAAGCGCTAAGGTTTATTAACTCTCAAACTAAGGTTAGTCCTAGGCATGCCAAATGGGTCTCCTATCTTCAGGAGTACACTTTCATTCTCAAACACCTTAAGGGAACTCTCAACCGCGTAGCCGACGCTCTTAGTCATGTTTCGTTATTACTATACACGCTAGAAGTTAAGGTGATTGGCTTCAATAGGATTAAGGAGGAATACGTCCACTGTCCAGATTTTAAGGATATCTATTTCACCACTCAAGACGACTTGCCTACAACCATTACATCTTTTTACATTCGTGACGACTATTTATTTAACCATTCGAAGCTATGCATCCCCCGTTCCTCCCTACGACACTTCATAGTGTGGGAATTACATAGCGGAGGGTTAGGTGGACACTTTGGCCGTGATAAGACGATCACGTTAGTCGAAGACAAGTTCTATTGGCCCGTTCGTAAGGCCATGGTTAATAAAATCGTGGGAAGTTGTCGAGCATGCCAATTGGCTAAGGGGAACAAAACTAATGTGGGGCTTTATACCCCTCTTCTGATTCCTTCTATCCCCTGGGAAGACGTTAGCATGGACTTCATTCTCGGCCTCCCACTCACATTTAGGCGTCACGACTCTATCTTAGTTGTTGTAGATCGTTTCTCGAAAATGGCCTATTTTATTGCATGCAATAAAACCAACGATGCGTCACACATTACACAACTATATTTTAAAGAGGTAGTTGGCCATCGAGGCATTCCAAAATCTATAGTTACCGATCGGGATGTGAAGTTTACTAGTTATTTTTGGAAGACTGTGGAGGATTATGGGCACCAAACTTCTATTCTCTTCAGCGTACCATCCGCAGACGGATGGGCAAACGGAAGTTGTTAACAGAAGTTTAGGTTGTTTGCTTCGATGCCTTGTGGGAGACCACAAGGGTACATGAGACCTTATCCTCCATCATGCTCAGTTAGCGTATAATAATTCCAAAAATAGGTCCACAGGTTTGTCCCCGAATGAGATCGTACACGGTTATAAAGCACCCATGCCACTTGACTTGATTCCGTGACCGCCATCTTTTAAGTCAAGTCAATTTACACAGGACTTTGCCTCTCACATCCATGATCTACACAAGCACATAAATGAAACGCTTACCACTCAATACGCATCTTATTAAGTTAATGCCAACGCACATAAGAGAGTGTCTCCCTTGAAAGTGGGCGATTTAGTCATGGTACGTCTCATCTCTGAAAGGTTGCCTACGGGCACCTTAAAAAAGTTAGCGGATCGGCGAGCGGGACCTTTTCGGATTTTAAAACGGTTAGGAGACAATGCCTTTCTTTTGGAATTACCAACTGATTGGGGTATTTCCCTTGTTTTTAATGTTTCGGATTTAACGCCATATATTGCTCCGCCACTAGAATTATCTTCCTGTCTGTTTAGTTCCACTACAGATTCTCATGGGTATGGGGTTGAGTGGGGAAAGGGATCGCTCTCTCTGTCGGTCCCCAACGGAGGTACGCTACATGTTGATGATAAAGATTTTCCCCCTTTGCTTCCTAATGCTTTTCACAGGTTTGCCAGGACAGCATTTTTGCCAGAGAGGATTCTCCAGGATGACGTGTTTCCCACTGTAGATGGCGATGTGCGTCGCTACTTGATTCGATGGCGTGATCGCCCCGCCTCTGATGACTCTTGGCTACCGGAGGCGGAGGTCGCTCTATTGGATGGAGTTCTTATCCGACGGTATCTTTAAGACAACTCATCGGTGATGAGTCCTTTCAAGCAGGGGAGGATTGGTGACGACGACCCCCAAGTTGTTAACGACGGAACGCTAACGGAAGACCCTCCTTCGTCTCCAACAAAGGACTCGCGTCGCCATGGTGTTCGTATGGAGCGGCGCTACAATCTCCGTCCTCGGCGCAAGATAAATAATTAGTTGAACTTATTTTATTAGCTTAAGAGCATTCATATTTTTAGCATGCTTATTTACACATTTGAGTGTTTTATTTTTATTTGGGCTACATATAGCCAAGACTTGGTGCTAAGCCTATATATAGACATGTATGGTTTTGCTTAAGTTTTAGTTGGAATGAAAAGAGAAACCCTAACTTTCCTTACTTGCTAATCCCCCTCTCTCTCCCTTCCTCCCCTAGCTTCCACTTCCCCTTTTCTCTCTCTCTAAAGCATTCGGCCAACCCTCTCCCTCATCTTCCTCTTCCAAGCCGCCACCCCCCTTTTTACTTCTTCCCCAAATTCGGCCGCCCCTCATCTTCCTCTACCAAGCCGCCACTCCTCTCCCCCATCTATAACCCGACCACCTCTAACCATATCCAGCGAACCACCAACCTCCACCACCCGAGCACCCTTTTGAAGAAAACCGGCCGCCCATATTTCGCTTGGAGTTTTATTCGAGAAAGGTCTCCTTCTACAACGAGGAATTTGGATTTCGGTGTGAAGCGGCCAAGGCGGACAATCTATCTCTCCATCCGGCGCAACTCCGGCGGAACCGTGGAAGAGCGATCCTTCAAAGGTAGTCGGAATCATCTATTTCGACTTGGGTAACGATCCTCTCCACTCACGAGTGATTCTCTCTTGATAGTCTAGTGGTCGGAAAGATTTTTGCGTTGGATTTGAATCGTTAGATTCTTCGTGGTTTTCCTTTTAATTTGCATCCATCTTAATCGTGTTATCTACAAAAGGGTTTGGCGAGCCCCGTATTTTTGTTGGGAGAGATCTACCTTTTTTTGATCGCATTTTGGGTAGATCTCTTTTGGTACAACCATCGCTCGGTCGGACCCAATATTGGTCCTTTTAGCTTGAGAGAACATCGACCTCTAGTCATTTGTTCGATCTATAAACGGCATGGCTACCGTGCATTAGCGATAGTTGATAACGTTGTTCGTGGGTGTCCTGCGTTTAGTTATTGTGTGAGCGTAATAGTGGAAGTTGAGAGGCGTATGCGTTACTCCACTTGCCGTCATAGCGTCAAACCCCGTAGCCTACACCACTTTATCCCCCTTCATGTGGGCTTTTAAGGCCTGAATTGAATATAATAACCTACGAGGTGCGAATCTAATACCTTGAAAGACGACTTCAGAGTCCCCATGTCTCACGAAAATTAGTTTATCCACACAATCAATTCTGGCGTGGTGCCAATCCAACCACGCCATGCCTAGAATGAGGTCGAATTCTGGCATTCTCAATACTGTGGTAGGGGTTTCAAATACCTTTCCTCCAAGGAGTACCTCCAATTCACACTTGGCGGTTGCAGTCATCTCAGAGCCATCCGGGAGGTGTACTCTCCGAGCAATACAGGTGAAGTATTACACTCCTTCCAAGTCTCTAACAAAGTATGCCGACACAATCGAGTGTGTGGCATCGGTATCGAATAATGTATAAGATGGTTTCCCACCGACCATCACGGTGCTTAGGTATCAATTACAAATACTCAAAGCTAGACTCCTACCATATTCTAGGATATCGAAAGGAAATGCTTATAACATATTAATCGAATCATGTCATACCTGCAATCACTTTCTGGGCATTCCTCTCCTATGCCATGTCCAGCACAAACACCTGATCCTTAGCAGGCTGATGCGCTTACGGCAAATGTACCGCTCGCATAAGTAATATAAAATAGAAAGGCTTTCCCAAGTATCGAATCTCTCGAGGAACAACATAAGGTGGAGTTGTCATTCAAGGAGGACTTGAGATTGAAGTCCTAAGGTCGAGGTCACTAAGGGGTTTGGTTTTAGAAGCAAGAAAATAAAAGCTAATTAAATCTACTCTAATGAGGGCCACTATGCGCTGCTTTGCTCGGCGGAATGGAGGAAAATACAGGCGTTTGAAGTGAATAGAACGAAGGATTGAGGGTCATAAACACCTTGTCGCAACACACGCCTCTAGAAATCGCTAGAGCGATAGAACCAACTATGGCGGCGGGCGGAAATATAGGCGTTGTACAAGGAACTAAAGCAGTACAGTCGATAAAGATTCACATAGAAATGAAACTAATAATGCTTACAACTAAAGTGCCACATCAACTACATATAAAAATTTATCCACGTATATAGATAAATAAAGCACGAGCAAGGCAAGAAATCGACCGAATTCGAAGGCTCATCGAGGAGTCACGGAAGGAATCACCGGGTTGTCAATCCGCATCCAAGCTCGGTCCTCAACTACGTCTGGGGTAGAGAAGGCTATCATTACCCTCCAATGGACCCGTCTTCTTCGTGTCACGATCCGGAAGAAAGTTGCAATCTTGCCTTTGCTTGATGGATACGGCGTCAAAACTTGCAATAGAGCTAGGAAGTGAAGGAGCAGGCTGAGAGCAAGCACCGGCATGAGGTAAGCTTCGCGAGCATGGCTGAAGCTTCTCTCCTTAGTGGAAGATGAAGGGCAGAGGAGAAAGGGCGGAGTTTTGCCCTAAAATAGTGGCAGGAATGGCAGAAAAGCGGATCCTCCCTAATTGGAAGAAAACATGTGCTTAAATAGAAGCATGCTAGAAAATTGGTCACGCACGGTTTGGAGCACGACCGTACGTTAACCGTGCGTTATTAACACACAGAAAAAATCCTGCGAGGAAGAATCGTTGAGCCATGTGTTTCCTCGCCCACGGATACTTCCTCCCGTGCGTGAAGGAAAACACACGGGTAACAACAGAAAGCAGAAATTTCCGGCAATAAGGTGGAACTGTGCGTTTTACTCGCACACGGGCACTTCTGCCTATGCATGAGCAAATCAACATGATTAACCACAGTGCAAAATAAATCAAGGCAGCCACAAGAAACCTGTGTGTTTCATTCGCGCACGGTTCCCAAGAAATCGTGTGTTAACTGTGTGTGAAAATCATCGAGCTCAGCTCGACGATATTCATCGAGCTCCACTCGACTCATCTCCAGCTCAACAAAAGTGATGATCAGGAAAAAAGCGTGCGCAAAGGAAATGCATGACCTTGCGTTTTCCACAAATTAGAATTCCTTCCTTGGGAAAACGCACTGCCTGCACATCAATAAATCCACACAAACAATCATATAAATCAGAACAAACAAGTGCAAGGAGCTCAAAGAACTTACTCTCAACACAAGAATGCGCAATCACACACCACAATGGGCCAAAACAATGCACTATTGGCTAAGTGAAGCACTAAACAAAAATATGACTTTCCTACTGAAAAGGTAGCGCACAAGCATGATAAAAAGCCCAAATGAGTTCGAAAAACCCTATATAAATCAGACTCATCACACCACCAGACTTAAACATTTGCTCGTCCCGAGCAAATCATCACTAAGTGGAGTTTAAGAAAGCTAGTTTACTAAGCAAAGGCATAAATAGAGTACCATGTGAAGTCATTCCCTCATGTACAAAAAGCAATAGTAGAAAACTCATCTATGCATGCATAATAATTTCTAATTCCTGTAAACGTAAAGAATATATTACAAATACTACTAAAGTGAATCACGATGAATCATTTGGCTGAACGTAGAAGGAAAGTTGGCCGACAACGAGGTGAGCATTGCCAAAGATCGGCCTTCTGGAGATTCTCCAAAGGAATCTGTTGGATCCCTAATTTGATTTGGGCTAAGTTCACTAATTGGGATGTTTGACCCATCTTGTTTAGCCAGGGTTATGTCTTTGTGTCTTAGAGTTTAGGCTATGTCCATAGAGTTAACATTGCATGGACTAGCCAATAAAAGACTGCAGAAGACTCCAGACTTAGAGAAAAATCAAGATTCAGGAAAGTGAGTTCGACGTTCGTCGAACTCAGCTCGACGAAAGTTGTGCTCCGCTCGACGAACTCAGAGTAAATTCTCTGAGTTGAGCTCGACGATATTCAAGCACGGGTCGATGATTTCTGGAAGTTTAACTTCAACATTCTAAGTCCAGAATTCTTCCTTTGAACTCTAGTTGATGAAGTTATGTTATCAGCTCGATGAACTTAGAGCACAGAATTGGCAAGTTTTATCAGAATGCAGTTAGCTGTTCTCAGAACGACGAACTTGGATCTCAGCTCGACGAACAACAATTATCAGGCCGACGAACATGATTTCTCAGCTCGATGAACTCTAGACTAAGGTCGACGAAATCTGTTCTTTGCTCGACGAATTCTGTGCAGATCTAGACTTGGATTTTTTCCCTCTTTTATCCTTATTCCATTGCAGTAATTCCTGAATAATCAATGCTTAATATTCTCTGAATATAACCGTTAGAAGCAGCATTGATTATGGTATTCATCAGGATTATTACTTGTTGTTTTTCAATAGGACAGTTGGGGAAATCCATTAATGAAGATATTATATCCAGCCATATTTTCATTCTCCAGGCAGTTAGCATTCAATATAGTCAATTCAAATTCAAAGGAGAAAATTCAACTGATCATATAAAAGAGATTTTCTCTCTTTTCAGAAAAAGAAGAAAAAAGATAATCCAGACTTGAAAGAGAAGACAAGACATATAAAGAAGATCAAAAACAATCACATTCTAATCCTTCTCTGTACAGAAAACCATCTGGTCTTCCCCTTGACATTGCTGAAGAAGAACATCCATTCCAAATCAAGAGTCTTCTTCAACCTTCACTCCAGGATTCTTCAAGGACAACAAACTTCTATCAGTCAAGAAGTTCCTGGAGCTTCTCAAATCATGGCTAAAGATAGAAGACCTACACCCATGAAGTAAAGCTCCAATCTTCCTGAACAAAGTCAATATCTCAGGGGGAGCTTTGACAACATCAAGATCCACTTGAAGTAAAGCTCCAATCTTCCTGAACAAAGTCAATATCTCCGGGGGAGCTTTGACAACATCAAGATCCACTTGTCTTCTCAGTTGTTTTGAGAAAGAGAAGACACCATAAATCTCTCACTCCCTGATTGTATAAAAGGTTCTTTAACTCCCTTCAAAAGTTATTCCTTGGTTGCAAGTCTCCTGATCAAAAGACTTGGGTTGGTTTTTGAGCACCTGATCAAAAGATCATTGGTGGCAGTCACCTGATCAAAACCTATTAGTGGAATCCTACCAGGGTGGTAGAAGAGTGGATGTACCCAAGTTGGGGAACCACTATAAAAGTTCTTGTGTTGTCTGGTTACCCTGTTTCTTTTTGTTCTTGCTGTGGCTGTGTTAGATTAATTTATCTTAGGTTGCTCTTTTATTAATTGTAAATATTGGTATCTATTATTTGCTCTACTCTGATAATTTTTAAACATCAAAAGTTTCTCAAGATACTCTATTCACCCCCCCCCCCCCTCTAGAGTATATTAGGTATAACCCTCACTTTCAATTGGTATCAGAGCTGTTTTCTTTGGCTGTACAAGCTAACCCTTGAGCCCAAAGATCTTATATTAGATCTACTCTTTTATTTAGGATTATTTTCATACCATGGCAAAGAACTAGGATTATGCAAGCACCAGACCTCCTGTGTGCAACTTGAATAAGTTTTCCATCTGGAAGGCAAGAATTAAACTTTATATGAATTCCATTGATGAGGACATCTACAATTCTATTTTGACATGTCCTCCTCAACCATCTACATCTACATCTACATCAACTTCAAGCACACATGTTGTTGCACCACCTGAGTGGACTGAAGCTCAGAAGAAGGCCAAGATTGCAGATGTAAAGGCAATGAACATTCTGGCTCAGACTATGTCTGATGACATCTTCCAGAAGGTGGCTGAATGCACATCAGCCAAGGCTATTTGAGACTCTCTTAACCAGATTGTAGCTGGTTCTGCTGATGAAAGGAAAGATAGAAGATCAACTCTCATTTCCTAATATGAGAACTTCAAGAAGGATGAGTCAGAATCTATTGCTGACATGTACAACAGATTGAGCGCAATAATTAATGAGTTGAAGACCTTAGACAAGGATATCACCGTTACTGAAGTGAATGATAAAATCCTCATGTGCTTCCCAAGCTCATGGGATTCCAGGATCTGGCCAATCAAGGAGGCCAGGAGTTTAAATGCGATTTCCACATAATATCTATTGGGAAAGCTCAAATCCTATGATCAGCTGATAAAGTCCAGAGAAACTGCAGAACAATTGACTCCTCCACCAGCAAGAAAGGAGCAAAATATATCATTCAAGGCTGATGAAGAGACAGAAGCTTTAACAGTTAATGAAGAACTAATGAGTCTCTTTGCCAAGAGATTCTACAAAATGGCAAGAAAAGACTTCAGGAGAAAAACATCCAGGCAGGATGATAAACCCAGGTATGATAAAACTCCTACTAAAGAAGTAGTGTGTTTTGGGTGCAGGAAACCTGAAAACTTTATCTCAGATTGTCCAAAGAATCAGAAGAAAGAAAGAATAAGAGAGAAGGACTCCAGAAGACAACAATACAACAGGCCTTCCTCCAACAAATAGAAAAGAAAAGAGAAGGGCTTTGTTGCTGATACCTGGAGTGATATAGAAGATGAATCCATATCTTCCAGTTCCAGTGAAGAGGAAGAAGAGGCAAAGGCCAGGGAAGTCTGCCTCATGGCCATCAATGCCTCTAGCAGCCCATCAGATGATGAGGAAGAATCTGATAATGAAGAAGCTTCAGAATTAGAAGCTAATTAGGTACTTTCATCATTTGATTATAATTCTGATAGTTTCAAAATTAAATTTAAAACCATGTGTATTGACTTAATTAACTCTGAAAAAGAAATTAAAATGCTTAGGGAAAGACTGACTAATCAAGAAAACTTGATTTCTGAAAATACTAAATTAAAAGATGAGCTAATCCTAGCAAATGAACAAATTATATCATTAAAATCTGAACTGGCTGAGGAAAGGAAACTTGAAGAATCCCTGAATGGGAGAAGCATCAAGTTGATGGACATTACTAGCACAGTGAATGCCAGACTTAATGGCAAGCTAGGCTTAGGTGCTTCATCAAGCCTACCCCCACTCATTTAGAAAAACATATTAACCACCCCAATAAAATTTATTTCTGAAAAAGGTAAGGAGAAAGTAGAAGATAACAATCTTAATCAAACTGAAATTACACACAATAATAAGAAAAGAAGAAAGAATAAGAAAAATAATAACCAGAACAATGTTCAACAGTTTTCGTCGAACTCTGATCGACAAAACATGTACAATTCGTTGAACTCAAGTCGACGAAATCCGAACGCAGATCTATATTATGATAATTCATTGAACTACGATCGACGAAACCAGTATGGTTCATCGACCAGAGATCTACGATCTTGGGGCTCAGACAATGACTTCTATCATTCTCTGAGTGCAGTTCGACGAACTCATCCCAATTCGTCGAACTCAGGTCGACGAACTCACCAGAATTCGTCGAACGCAGATCAATTTAACAGAAATCTAAATTTCTATAAAACTTATAACCAACCAAGAATATTCAGTAATCATTTTAATCAGTGGATAATTTCTCCTAGAAGATATCACCCCTTAGGGTATAAAAGACAGCCTGAATATTCTTACATTTCAAGTTTTTCTTATGAAAATAAATAAGGACCCAAGGTGACCTGGGTCAAGAACATCTAATTTATTTCCTTGCAGCTGAAGAACTATCCTATCACTCAAAATAAGTGGTATTTGGATAGTGGGTGCTCAAAGTACATGACTTGATGCAAGGACAACCTGATCAATTTCAAGGCAAAGCTGGGTGCAAAAGTGATCTTTGGAGATTCCAGTTTTGGATAAACTGAAGGCTTTGGAGACTACAACAGTGGAGCTGTCACTTTCAGAAAAGTGGCATATGTAAATGGTCTCAAACATTACTTATATCCATAAGTCAATTATGTGATGCAGGTTATCAGGTTTGCTTTACTAATTCAAAATGTATTATTTCTTTAAATAACCAAACTGTTTTAACAGGGTGTAGACAAGGGAACATATACCTAGTAAACTTTAACTCTACTAATTCAGAACTATGCTTATTCAATCAAGTTAGTAATAACAATATTCTTTGGCATAAGAGACTAGGTCATGTTAACCTTAAGAACATATCTAAGCTATCTAGGGACAACCTTGTCAGAGGATTGCCTTCTGGCCGCTACAAGAAGGAAAGCCTATGCAAGGCTTGTCAAGAAGGCAAACAAACTAAAAATAGCTTTAAGTCAATTAATAAGAGTGACTCACCTAAGATTCTATAGTTGATACATATGGATATTTTTGGCTCTACAAAGCTTAGGAGGGAGGTCTTACACTCTAGTCATTGTAGATGACTTCTCTAGATTCTCTTGGGTGTTCTTCTTGAGACACAAGTCAGATAACTTCAAAGTCCTTACAGACTTTCTTAAGTGCATAAGGATTGAGTATTGTACTCCAATTGCATTGATCAGAAGTGATCATGGTACTGAGTTTGAATCTTTTCCCATACAAAGATTCTGTGAGGAGGAAGGTATAAGGCATTGTTTCTCTGCTCCTAGAACTCCTCAACAAAATGGGGTAGCAGAAAGGAAAAATAGAACCATCATTGAATTTGCAGGAACATTGCTTGCAGATGTACACATACCCCTATCCTTTTGGGAAGGGGCTGTGAGCACATCAAACAATGTGCTGAATAGAGGTTTGATACAAAACTTAAGGGTAAGACCTCCTATGAATTACTCAAAGAGAAGAAACCTAAAATTGATTACTTTAAAATTTTTGGGTGTAGATGTTTCATTCATAACAATAATAAGAAACACATTAGAAAATTTGAAGCTAATGCTGCAGAGGGAAGTTTTTTTGGATATTCCCAAGTTAGCAAGGCTTATAGGATTTTCAATAAATCATCCCTAAAAATGGAAGAATCTGTACATATTACTTTTTATGAAGCTAACATGTATTATAAGGAGAAGGACTCTTCTACCTCAGATCTTTTGTAGGTACCTTACTTGTGTGAGAAATTGGATGAGTTATGCCTTACACAACAAGTTATATAACATCCCCCTCCACAAGTTATTGAAGACAGTGAAGAAGAATCTTTGGAAGTGGAATTTCCTTCAACAACAGACATCATTCTACAAGAGGAATTAACTCAAAATGTTGTTGCTGAACAAGCTCCACCCACTGACCTTGTCACACTAAGCGATCACCCTATATCTCAAGTAATTCGGGACATGTAAGTAGGTGTACAGACAAGGCATCAACTCAACCAAGATGTGATGCATGCCTATTTCATTTCTCAAGTTGAGCCTCAATCCATAAATGATGCAAAACAAGATCCCCACTGGATTATTGCAATGCAAGAGTAGCTCAATCAATTTGAGAGATGCAGAGTTTGAGACTTGATTCCAAGACCCAAAGGCTATCCTGTAATGGGAACTAAGTGGGTATTCAGAAACAAACTTGATCGCCAAGGTGTTATCGTCAGGAATAAGGCAAGTTTGGTTGCTCAAGGTTATATGCAAGAGGAAGGGATTGACAATGACCAAACTTTTGCACCAGTTGCAAGGATGGAAGCAATCAGGATTTTCCTTGCATATGCTGCATATAAGAAGTTTAAAGTCTATCAAATGGATGTTAAGAGTGACTTTCTGAATGGAGTACTTAAAGAAGAGGTTTATGTTAAACAACCTCCAGGTTTTATCTCTCCAACTTATCCTTCATATGTCTTTAGATTGCATAAAGCTCTTTAGGGTTTAAAGCAAGCTCCAAGAGCTTGGTATGAGACCTTAGCTAGCTTCCTGATAGAACATAAATTTACTAGAGGCATTGTAGATAGGACATTATTCACTAGGCACCATAAGGATCAAATTTTGTTGGTACAAATTTATGTAGATGACATCATATTTGGGTCTACAGATTCCAAACTATGTAAGAGGTTTTCTAACCTAATGCATTCAAAGTTTGAAATGAGTAGCATGGGTGAGCTCTCCTACTTCCTTGGTCTCCAAGTGAAGCAGCTACATGATGGCATCTTCATATACCAAGCTAAGTATGCTAAGGAGCTTCTCAAAAAGTTTGGGATGGTTGATGCCTCAGTAAAGAAAACCCCCATGGCCACTATTGCTGTAATAGACTCTGATGAACACGGGAAATCTGTTGATCAGAAATTATATAGGGGCATTGTTGGGTCCCTACTATACCTTACAACAAGCAGACCTGACATAATATTTGCTACATGTCTTTGTGGTAGGTTCCAAGTGAACCCTAAAGAATCTCATCTAGTTTTCTTAAAAAGAACTTTAAAATATATAAAGAGTTGTCCTAGTCTAGTACTCTGGTATCCTATTGAGTCAGAGTTTGAGTTAACTGGATACTTAGATGCTGACTTTGCTGGATGTAGAGTAAACAAAAAAAGTACCTCAAGAACATGCCAGTTCCTTGGTATGAGATTAGTCTCATGGTTTAACAAGAAACAGTCATCTGTGTGTACATCAACTGCTGAAGAAGAATATATAGCTGTTAGTAGTTGCTGTTCCAGATGCTGTGGATTCAGAACCAACTCTTGGACTATGGGTTCAACTTAAATAATTCAACTCTATTATGTGACAACACAAGTGCTATATCCATAATATAAAATCCAGTCCATCACAACAGAACCAAGCATATAGATATTATGCAATATTTCATAAGAGAGTGTGTAGACAAAAATAAAATTATTCTTGTCTATATCTACACTAATTTATAAAGGGCAGATATCTTTACCAAACCTTTGGATGAGAGGAATCATCTGTTCTTCATAAATCAGCTTGGTATGATAAATGAAGAAGACTTAATTTGATTTCTATCTATGTTCGACGAATTTTTCAAAGTTCGTCGAACAGAGATTGACGAACTGAGAAACATTCTAGAGACATTCGTCGAACGACATTCGACGAACTCACTATGAGTGAAGTTATTTTCATCGAATGGAGATCAACAAATCTGCTTCAGAAAAGTTTCGTCGAACGGAGCTCGACGAAATGTTTTCAAATCTTCTGACTAAGATTGACAATTTTTTAACTATAGAATATTTCATCGACCTCAGGTCGAAGAATTTTTTAATTTTTCGCTAAACAGAGTTTGTCGATTCATAGTCTGAAAAAACCTTATATCTATGTTTTTCTTCGACCTCCATCCCGCGCCTTCAGCTCACTTGTACTTGATCTCCTTTGTGTTTGTTGCAGGCGAACTCATGGCGATTCCAGCACGTGTTCTTAGAGCGATGAAATTTGATACATGCTTTGATATCGACTTTGAGTCGTTTCAACATTCTGACCCGGTCTTCCTAGAAATTCTGAAATTGTTTGAAGATCAGCAGTTAAAGTATCTGATGACCACAAGAATAAAGATAGTTGGACTAGAAATAAGAGAATGGGTTTACACCTCCTCCTCCCCACATGATGACACCATGATGGGAACCATATCAGGTAATGAAATATCTCTTACCCCCGCCGTCTTAACAGACATTTTCGCATTGATTAATAATGAAGAAGAACTAGAAATCGACAGTGATGAATTTGATGATATGTTGAACAAGATTGGTTACTCTGGCGCCACCCCAACGAACTGCTAAAGAAACATTTGTCTGTTGAATACAAGTTTCTAGCAGATGTCGTTGGCAAGGTACTACTAGGAAAATACACAGCCCATGACTACATCACTAGGTATCAATTCCTGGTGATGTGTGCTGTTATGAATAAGAAGCATGTGAACTGGGCTAGGATTCTGTTTGAGATGATCAGGAATGGAAACATCAAGAAAGAGGTGTGCTTTGGAATGATTCTGGGAATATTCCTTCAAGCTAAGGCTACTGAATCCCTGGTCACATCGACCATATTCATTAATGCCTCCAAGAGGATTACTTGCCCTCTTTGGCAGGTGGGAGTGGATTATCACCAAGCCATCCAAGGCTCCCCCCTCTTCCTCCAGACCTTTTGAGAGTAGAAGGGTTGTTCCAGTCACTCCCCACCCAGCTAAAGATGTTCCACCTCCACCTCCACCTCCTCTAGCCTCCCCAATTCATCTCTCCTTACCTGTTCATACCACAGTCACTACTCCTACACCTCCATCATCTCCAGTGCACCATCCTCAAACTCATATTCACTCTTATACATCAACTACATCAACCCATGGTACACCAACTCCATCACAAACTCATATTCACTCTCATACACCACCTCCCTCACCCCATGGTACACCAACTACATCACAACATGGTACACCAACTCCATCACAAACTCATATTCACTCTCATACACCAACTCCATCACTACCCACATCTCCTCTACCAATACATCTAGAAAACATACCCCTTTCCAACCTCCTCTCACTCCCTTTTTTGCCCTACTCTCATCCCCCTTCATAATTCATCACCTGAAGATGAGCACATGCCAGATGCTCCTCCTTACCCTTCACCATCATCTTCCCACCATACTTCTGTATCCACTCGGATACCTTCTGATTTCATGCAATTGGACTCTCCTTCCATTCCATATATTCTGGCAATTCTCACTCCCCTCATCAAAAACCTCATAGCAGAGGCTCTTTCACCTCTTGCTTCTTCCATCTCATACCTTGCTAATCAAATTTCTTCCTTCTCTGCCCCTCCTTCTTCATTCAGGGGCCTGGTTCCAGTGCCTACTGAAATCAGGTAGGGGGAGATACTCCATGAAGAAGTATCTCCAGCCCCAGCAGCAGCATTAGCAACAGAAGCAGCAACAGACTCAACTATTCCTGCTGATTTACTTGATTTTATTGAATCAGATATTTATATGGATGAGCCAGTTATAGATGAAATAAACACTGTTGGTGATTATATTATAAATCCCACAGTAAATATTTTGAGCCTATTAAATATTTTTGATACAATTTACTTAAACTTTCTTCCAGAAGATAGCTCTAAGCCTTCTATGGCTATAGTTCCTTATACTTCCCCAATAAGCCCCAAAGTTGCCATGCAACTCAAGGCTAGTTTTGCAAGTATAGAGGCTCCAGTTATTCCATCTCCACCAAGAGAAGATTCTTTCATTATTTCATCCCCTCCCAAAGCTATTTCTGCTCCAACATATATAATGGATGATAGTCCTATGCAAGATCTAGATGAGTTAATAATGGCAGATATAGAGGCAGAGAACCAATCAACTACTGTGCATAGTCCTCCAGCTCCAGCACTTACTCCAGCTCAAAATCCAACTCCAGCTCCAGCTCATACTCAGGCTGAAAAATTGTTGAGATCTGTAGAAGCTTTTAAAGAAATAAATGCCTTATATGATACTCCTCAGAGATCTTCTGATGATGAAGATGAGGAAGATGATTCTGATGATGAGCCAAAGTCCAAGAAGAAAATTTCTAAGAAAAGGAAAGCCCCTCCAGCAGCTGCTCCTAAACCTAATCCTACTCATGATACCCCTTATTATATTATTCAAAATATTACTCCTTACAAGTGCATGCCAGCTTCGACGTGGCTATCCAAAAATCAGCAGAAGGATAGAAAGAAGAGCAGAAAATACTCTCCTCCTCCACAGAGATACAGGAAAGATCCACCTCCTCCTCCTCCATCTGCTGCTTGTGCTTCAGGCAGTTCCTCTCAGAGATCTACCCAATTTCAAACTTATTAGAGACATCAGGGTAGATCCTCTTCTTATTCTGGAAGTAGCCAACACAGGTACTTGTCAGGCAAGCAACATCAACAACATCAACATCAAAAACCTCAGCAACATCTACAACAAGCTCCAAAATCTCAGAAAGCTGACAGTCCAAAGAAGCCTGAATCTCCTCCTATCCCTTTTGAGGATCCTGAGACAGCAACCACTGCTAGAATGGCCAGGTTTCAAGAACTGGTTAGATTATCTATGATAAATAAGGCCAAAGCTGAAGGAAAGGATCCCTCTCAATATTTGATGGGCTAAAACCCGAACAGGCAAGTGTACATGTCAAATTATAGTATCAAGGTCGTATTTAAACACGGGGTTGTCAAATACTGCTACTCACACTTGAACTATTATCCTACCGAAAGAAAGTGGGTTTTGAGAAATTTTTTTCGGAGAAAAACTAAAGATAATTTTTAGACGAAAAACGTATAATAAAAAGTTAGCATTCGATCGAAGATTCACCATGAAATGAGATGAGGGAGATAAAAAGTATAATTTTAAGCTTGCAAATCAAACTCGACCGTGACGGATCTGAAAATAAGACAAAATCTCGCTAGAGCATTAAGTATCCTAACTTATAGAAGCTTTGATCGAAATCTCTTTACAAATCAAAGGGGTTTAAGTCGCATTATCGAGGTGACCTGCACTATTGGATTTGACTACAATCCGCAATATTTACGTCATCCTATCTCTAGGGTTGCATTCAACTCCTTCTTTCTTTGAGTGATCTTTCACATTCATGAGCCTCTCGGCTACTCAAATATGAGATCCAAAGCCTACTACCGTATACCGGAAATACGGAGTCGACAAAATAAAAATCAAAGAAGGATCGAGTAAAATTAAGAAAAAATAAAACTATGAAATAATAAAAAAACCCTCATCTCATTTTATGGATCCTCACGATCGAAGGCTAAGAGAAATTATCTACTCATAATTGAAAGGGAAGACAAAACAAGATTAGAGAGGAACATTTCATTACTTGCAAAAAATAAGAGTACACAAAATATTAAAAAGACAAGACTATATTATGAAGAAAACTTGCAATAATGAAAAATATAATACACTAATGAAACTAACAAGAACAAATGACAAGCACTCTCCACTCTCCAACTCAACACTCAAATTTAACTTAAAACTTCACTTCCCAAAATTCCTTCTTTGTCTTGAGGGATGGGGTGGCTTTTATAGGAGATGGAGAAGCTTCTAGATGATAGGAAATGAAGGGGACATGAATGGTGGCCGGCCATAGGCTTGGAGAATGCATGAATGCAATAAATGATGAGGGAGAGAGAGGGTAGGCTAAATTCAATGTATGGTGTTTAAGGGAATGAATTAGAAAATATAAAATAGAGAAGGGGAATGAATAAGAAATAAAGAGGGGAGAAAATAGAGTGGCCGGCCATGTATAGTGGTAAGGTGCATGCATATGGAAATTAATGAGGAGGGGGAGAGAGGGCGTGAGGTGGCCGACCATGCATGGGTAAATGAGTTATTTTGTAGTGGGATTTGGGTAGGGGCTGTTCTTGCAAATGTGGGCTGTTTTGGTGGAAGAGGGCTGCTCCAAAGGCTGCTTCATGTGGTACCGGGCTGCTCCATGTTGGGGAAGGTCGGGCATGGGCTGTATCATGTAGAAGGGCTGCTCCATGTACACGGATTGCACCATGACTTGAGGGCTCGGGTAGTATGTAGGGGGGCTGCATCATGATGTGGGCTGCACCATAAGTGGTCGGGCTGCTCCATGGTGAAGAAGTGGGCTGCACATGAACATAAAAACAAAACATTAGTTAATACAAATAAAACTAAACGTTATATAATATAATATATATATTAATAAGACTAAACATAACAATAATAAGACATTAAATAAGACAATTAACAAAACATAAAAATAAACAACAAACATATTAAACATTAAAACTAAACTAAACATAACATAACACAACATAAAATATAAACCATAAAATAATAAGAACAAAACACATAATAAAGTTAGAAATTATAATATCATAACATAAAAAACATTAAACGAGAAATAAAACAAAACAAACATAAAATAAACAAAATTATAACTAAACTAATAATTTAGGCTTATAAACTATACCAAAAACGATGACTAAAAGTAGTCATCAAATTCCGCCATGCTAGAGCTTTTGCTTTCCCTCAAGCAAATAAAAATTAAAGAACTAGGGAAAGAAAACAAAGAAGATTTACGTTGTATAATTAAGAAAAAAAACATGAAAAATTAAACTATCCTAATTCCTATGTTAACAACTAGTGGGGTGAGAAGTGCACAATAAAAAACTTGAAAGTGGAGACCTAAAAATATCATTAGAACATAAAGAAAATTTACACATTTCTAAGTCTTAAAACAAGGCATCCAAAATTAATGAAAATAAGAGAAACGAGAGTAGAAATTCTAAATAAACGGCACATTAACGAACTACTAGGTTGCTAGAATAACAATTATCCCTAAGACACCTCAAGATAACCTCCAAAGAAATCCATCAATGATGGTGGCCATAGGCTTGTCCGTTCACACTTTCTCCACTACGCGAATTTACGTTCTAAAGAATAATAGGACTTCTAATATGCATAAAAATTTGGCTTAGGTAAATGATTAGGAATTGAAAACAAGGATAAACATGATGGTGGTTAAATCACACTAAATCAAGGGTGAGCTTTAAATACAAAAATAAGACATGATAAGTACTTCAATTCAAGCTAAAACAAACATAAGGCCATGTATTTGTTTCTTTTCTTTTCATAATATTGGGAAAAAATAAACTACTTTTTTTCATTTCATTTTGATAATACTTTTGATAATAACTCTTTTTTTAACTTTTAAGGAAAGCTCCAAATATAAGCTATAAATTTTCCTTTTCATTTGAAAGATACAACCCTTCACAAAATTAATATTTAAGCTCAAAGTTTAGTGTGAAAATAGGAAATAGATTTTGGCTTTGGTGAAATAATGAAATGAAAGGTGGAGCTAAAAACAAAGAAACATGGAAAAAGGCCCAAAAATTATTTTGCAATGGTAAATTTGTTGGTGGGCAAGAAAAGCTCAAACTAGTCGAAGGATGACCTAAATCATTTCTAAAGTACGTAAAAAACGGCGCAAATGTTTCGAGAGTAGCTAGGGACAAGTTCTAGACACCAAGAAAGTATTACCCTACAAATGAAAAAGAGATAACATTACCTAGCAACCATTCGTAAGTAACTAACCGAATAAAAAGACATAACTACAAATTGCTAACTTATAACGTAAAAAACGGATGCCTATATTTAAGAACAAGAAACTAGTAAAACTAAGCTATGTTAAACTGATAAATTTAGAAAACTGTTTCAAAGAAATCTAAATAGAACTAAGGAATCGCACGAGCATACACATCACTAGAAGAAACATAAAAATAAAGATAGAAAATAATTTTAGATTTTGTTTTTCAAATTGATTTTAGCAATTTTTTTTGGATGTTTATTTTTATAGATTTTTTCTTTTTTTGATTTTTGATAAGGCTAAAATAAAAGCAATACTAAAGAAGCTTAACAAAATTATACTAATTTTTTAGATTTTGATTTTAAGAAAGTAAAAGATTTTTTTTTTTTTTGGATTTTTGAAAGAAAAAGGAAAAAAGAAAATAATTAAACCCTCCCCCAAGTTTAGATTCTTCATTGTCCTCAATGAAATAAACAAAAAGAAAAATGAGAATGAGAAGGAGACTGAGAAGGAGAGAAAAAATGCAGAAAGTAAATGAAATAAAAAGAACAGGACTTCCCCGGGTTTATGGGATGAAGGCGGATGTCACTCCCCCATGCTTGCTTTCTAGTGCACTTGATCGTCAGCAGGTTTGACTTGATCCGTCTTTATATCAGCAACGTTGGAGCGGCGGTCACGAACTTGCTTGGTTGGCCTCCGGAAGGAAGAGCAAAATAAAAGCAGAAAAAAAAGAGTCTGTGGGCAGGTGCCCAAGATTATTCTTTATTACAACAATTTAAAGTCCTGAATATAATTAAAAGTTTCATAATAATAATAATAAGTCCAAAAATAAAAATGTTCCACAACAAGATAAATATTTAAGAGTCCAAGACAAGATCCTCCATTGCAGGAGACACAGAATCATTTGACAAATAAAGTTTAAGTCCATGCCCATTCACTTGAAAATCACCCTTATCGGGGTGTGTTGGGTACATTGGAATAAATGTACCTGATTTGAAGAAGCCTCACCCTACTCAATGATATACATCAAAATGTATTTGATGTATTTTGAGTTACCTTGTGCAGGTTAAGTATTTGCAGGGACAGCTGAAAAGTTTCTAAGTCCATGTGTCGACACCCAGAAGGAAAGTGTCGACACTTAAGAAGACTTGTGTCGACATCCAGAGAAGCAGTGTCGACACTTGGAGTAATTGTGTCGACACTAGGGATGCAGAGTCGACACTAGAAGGAAAGTGTCGACACATATAGGCTGTGTCGACACTCAATGAAGAAATGTCCAGTGAAGCAGTGTCGACACTTAGAAGCAGTGTCGATACCCAGAGGAACTGTGTATATATCAGAAAGTGTTGACACTTGGAGGCTGTGTCGACACTCAGCAAATTTCTATGAAGACTAAGTACAAGTGTCGACACCAAGCAGATGTGTCGACACTCAGCAAAAGTATCAACACTGAAGGCATGTGTCGACACCAAGAAGATGTGTCGACACTTAACAAGTTCAACATAAGAAGATGTGTCGACACAAAGGAGTTGTGTCCACACTTACAAGAAATCAACAGAGCACTGAAGAACAAGGAGTTGTGTCTACACACATTATCAGTGTCGACATATGATGAAGAAGTTGTGTCGAGAAGTAATTTCTACAACACAAGAGTTGTGTCGACACCTTGAAAGCTAGTGTCGACACTTAGTCTACTTGTGTCGACACTTAGTCTACAAGTGTCGACACTTAAAGACAGACTATCTCGACACTTTCAGACAGTTACAGATATTTCAAGAAGTGACTGGATGACATGACAGCTGACATTCCAGCCGGTCTACTGCAACTTTCAGAGATGTCAGAAAGCTGTTAGAAACCGGATCAGCCGGTCACCATGAAGAAGGCCTATATATATGCTTATTCTGTCAACAGAAAGAGAAGAACAACAATCAAAGAAGAAGATCTAGCTATTCATTGAAGAATCAATTGAAGTGAAGATCTAAGAAGTTGGAGAGAGAGAGCTCCTTCCAAGAAGACAGCTGTTGGAACCAGGCAGTGAAGAAAGTTTCAGACTTAGTTCTGATTCTTAAGTTAGCAGTGATTGAAGATCAGATGCAGAGAATCAATCCTATTGTGTTCTACATTCAAGAAGCTTTGAAGAAAGCCAAGTGAGGTTGATCTCAGCAGAGTTCTTTCAAGAACTCTTCAAGAAATCTATCAACTCTTCTCTCTTATTCTGAGTTGAGGTTATACACTTTGTATTTTTAATTTCTTGTAGGATCCTTGGGGATCTGAGTTGTAAGCCTGTAATTATAAAGGCTGAGTGGTAGGGCCTGTGTGCCTGAGTGTAGGAGATTCATATCTCTAAGTGTAGGCCTTGTGGCTGAGTGTAGGTCTTTGGAGAAGACTGAGTGGTAGGGCTGTTGAGCCTGAGTTGTAGGAGTGGGATCACTCTGAGCTGTAGGAACCATTTGGGGTTTTGAGTGTAATATCTGAGGATCTGAGGTATAGTGGAGGAGTTTGGCCGAATCTAGTACACTACTAGATAGGCGAAGGGGGAAAGTGGATGTACCCAAACCTTGGGGAACCACTATAAATCTGTGTGTTCACTGTGTGCATGCTTTATTCTGTGATTGCTGATTGATTGCTGTGAAGAAGTAGTTATAAATCTGTGATATAATCTGCCTAAAGTTTAAAAAGATTTAGTCACCTATTCACCCCCCCCCCCTCTAGGTGATTAGGGTACAAATTCTTTCAAGTGGTATCAGAGGGAGGTTACTCAAAAAGGACATAACTGTATGAGTAGATCCTGTTGGCAGATTCAGTTTAATCAAGTGCAGAATCAAGAAAATCAAGAAAATGGGTTCAACAGAGAATCATAAAGAACTTGGATCCATGAAGTTGCCAATATGCAGAAAGGAGATTTTTGGCATCTGGAAAGAAAGGGTGAGACTATTTATGGAAGCCTCAGACCCTAGAATTTATATCACAGTTAAAGAAGGGCCATATGTGCCTATGAAGGTATCTGTGTTAGATGCAAATCAGAGAACACCTAAGGACTTATTTTATCATTGTGTACATGGATGATGTCCTATGGAAGAGAATTCAGCAATTATGAGCTGAATGATGAGATTATTCTGGCCACTATGGACAAGAGTGCTCAGAATATCATTGTAAGTGTCATAGATGATGCTACATTTCAGAACTTGATACACTGTAAAACATCAAAGGAGATGTGGGATACTCTGATAGTGTACATGGAGGGTTCAGAAGAAGTTAGACAAGACAGAAAGTCTTTGTTAAACCAAGAATATGAGAGCTTCAGACAAGGCAGGTCTGATAGTATAACAGAATACTACAAGAAATTCTATAGGATTGTCAATGAGTTGATGTCCTATGGAAGAGAATTCAGCAATTATGAGCTGAATGATAAGTTCTTGAGGTCCCTAACAAAGGACTGGGACATCAAGATCTGTGACATAAGGGAAATGGCCAAGTTAGCAGATATTTCTCCTCCAACATTGTTTGGAAAACTGCTATCCTATGAGATGTAGTTGATGGTAAGGAAGGAGGAGGAGAAGACTACAAGAAGTCAGCATAAAGAAAGAGCAGTGGCATTCAAGACAGAAGCCACCAAGAAATATAAAAGTAAGTCTCCATCTCCACCTTCAAAAGTGGCTGAGACTGAGTCAGATGAATCAGAAGGCAGGAATTCTGAAAGCAGTGAGAGTGATGAGGACTTTGCAGCTTTCACAAGACACTTTCAGAAGTTTCTAAAAAAGAAACAGTGGAGGTCATGGCCATCCACTTCACAGGGAAAGGATGACTATTATCAGAACAAGAAGTCATCAAAGAAAGACAGGAGAAAGCCCAAGTCAAGCAAAGCAACTTTATCAAAAATTATATGCTATTGCTGTAACAGACAAGGACATGTTGTTGCTGACTGTCCAGAGAAAAGGAATGAGTCTAATGATAAGAAGAAGATTCAAACCAAGGGCAAAAAGGAAAGGTCCTTTGTTGCCAAGAAGGACAAAAGCCTGTCAGACATATCATCTTCAGAAACTGATTCAGAAGCAGAAGCTTACATTGGACTGTTTGCTGAAGAAGAAGTAGAGGAGTTCATCCAGTTAATGAACTCAATATATGAGCAAGAGGACAATCAGTGCCAGGGACTGATGGCCTTATTTTAAGGTGACAAAATCCAGGAGCAGCCTGGACCTAGTCAGGTACAAAATTGTTCTTTAAGTTCAATTTCTAGTGCTAGTTCAGATTCAGTTACATCAGCATCAAGTGATGCCAGTGGATCTGAATCTGAAGGGGATATTCATCAGTTGATTGATGAATATAGTGTATTGTTGCAAGCTTTTAAGAAAAGCAAATCCTTGGCCAAGAGTCAGGCAAAGGAGATTGCTAGTCTCAAAGAGGCTGCAACTGATTTTGAGAAGTTGATTGATCAAAAGCTAAATGAAATAGCCAGACTGAAGCACATAACTGTTATTCAGATGGGGACTATAACCTTTAAGAATGATCAAATTAGAAATCTGGAGATTAGTCTTCAGAAGGAGAGAGATATAGTAGCTAGGTTTTCTAAAGCAAAGTCTGTTCTACCTTTGATAGATGAATTTGTACATCAAAAAGGTAAAACTGGATTAGGGTTTACAAAACCTGCTAGGACTGTTCAGTACAAGTCTAAGGGCAAAGCCCCAGTACTCAACAAGCCTGATGTAGATAGAACAGCTAGGGTTGTACCTAAGCAAAGATACAACAAATTTGAGTGCTGGTGCTGTGGCAAGGTAGGCCACTTTGCCATGTACTGTTGGCACAATTCAGGTGCCAAAGTGAGTAGCAAACTGCCTGTTAGAAGATCTGCAGGTAGCTTTGTTAAGAGGAAAACTAACCAGCACCAAGGACCCAAGAATTCGTTGGGTTCTAAGGTCAACTAATCTGTTTTGCAGGTGAGTCCAAGTGGCCATGCCCCAATATGGTACTTGGACAGTGGATGTTCCAGGCACATGACTGGAACTAGAGGATTACTAAAGGACTACACACCAATCAAGGATGGTTCTAAAGTCACCTTTGGTGGTTCTGAAAAAGAAATCATCAAAGGTTTTGGTAACATTTCTAGCAACCTCATTACAATTACTCAAGTGGCCTATGTTAAAGGTTTGAAACATAACCTAATTAGTATAAGTCAACTGAGTGATTTAGGATATGACATCTCATTTGTCAAAGATGGTTGTCATATCAGGAGGTCAAATGATCAAGAGATCATTCTGACAGGTTATAGAAAGAGAAATGTCTATTGCCTAGACATTATGTGTGAGAATAATGTTTCTCCAGTATGTCTTGTAGCTGATGAGAAAGTCTCTCATTGTGTCAAATGACACAAGAGGCTAGCCCATCTCAACTACAAGACAATTGGCCAACTCTATAGCAAAGAGTTAGTGAGGAATGGTCCTCAGGTTAAGTGTATTAAAGATGGAATATGTTCAGCTTGTCAAAAGGGCAAGCAGACTAGATCCACCTTTAATAGCATTGAGAACAAAGATGCTGTGAGGTGTTTATACCTCTTGCATATGGATCTCTTTGGTCCTATGCCAGTTCACAGCCTAGGTAGGAAGGTCTACACATTTGTAGTTGTAGATGACTACTCAAGGTTTTCCTGGGTGTTCTTCCTTATACAGAAATCTGAAACACCTAGTATCTTCTATAGTTTTGTCAAACAAATTCAGAATGAGTTAGACAGTACAGTGGTCAAAATAAGAAGTGACCATGGTACTGAACTCCAATCTGATAGTATGACAAAGCTATGTGAAGAGTTTGGGATATTTCAGGAATTTTCTTCACCAAGAACACCTCAGCAAAATGGCATTGCTGAGAGGAAAAATAGAACCTTGATTGAGGCTGGTAGAACCCTATTAAGTGACACATCTCTCCCAGAATATTTCTGGGCTGAGGCAGTTAATACTGCATGCTATGTAATTAATAGGGCTACCATTACCAAAAGTCACAATAAGACCCCCTATGAGATTGTGAAAGGCAGAAAACCAAACCTATCATATTTCAGGATCTTTGGTTGTAAATGCTATATACTTAACAATGGTAAGTCTTACTTAACCAAGTTTGCTGCCAAATCCCAAGAGGGGATCTTTGTTGGGTACAACAACAATAGTAAGGCTTATAGGGTCTACAACTTGACTACTCAAGTTGTAGAGGAATCAGTACATGTAGTATTTGATGAAGCTAGACTCATTAACCATGAATTGTCTAGAAGTATTTGCAGCTCCACAGGTGTGACTAAGAAGATGGACAAGCTCACTATTGAAGAAGGATCTACTGCAAGTCAGCATGTAGATGATAGTGGCTGTTGTCCAGGGGGAGTACTAGATGCACCTGATGCAGAAGAAGACCAAGGAGTGCAGCAAGTTGAAGAAGCTGAAGGAGTTCAATCTGAAGCCAGGCTGCCTCCATCTAATAGACATCTAAGAGATCATCCAGCAGATCAAATTATTGGTGATCTAAGACAAGGGGTACAAACAAGGAGCAGAAATCTAAGTTCACTCTACTCCAGTTTTCTATCATAAGTTGAGCCAAAGAAATTTGAAGAAGCCATCCTAGACCCTCATTGGATTGAGACAATGCAAGAGGAGCTGAATCAGTTCAAGAGATACAAAGTCTGGGAGCTTGTTCCTAAACCAAAAGACCACAACATAATTGGGACTAAGTGGATCTTCAGGAACAAGATGGATGAACATGGAGTTATTGTGAAGAACAAAGCAAGACTGGTTGCTAAGGGATATAGACAGGAAGAAGGTATTGACTTTGATCAAACCTTTGCTCCAGTAGCCGGACTGGAGGCCATAAGGATGTTCCTGGCCTATGCAACCTATCAAGGATTTAAAGTATTCCAAATGGATGTTAAGTCGGATTTTCTTAATGGAAATCTGAAAGAAGAGGTCTATGTGGAACAGCCATCAGGTTTTGTTGATTCAACTCAACCTAATTATGTCTATAGACTTAGGAAGGCTTTGTATGAGTTAAAACAAGCCCCTAGGGCTTGGTATGAAACCATGTCTAGTTTCCTCATTGAGAATAAATTCACAAGGGAGAAAATAGACAAGACTCTATTCCTTAGGGAATCCAGAGGCAAGATCATACTGGTCCAAATATATGTAGATGACATCATATTTGGGTCTACTGAAAGTAGTCTTTGCAGAAAGTTTGCAAAACTTATGCAAGGACAATTTGAGATGAGTAGCATGGGGGAACTTAAGTTCTTCTTGGGTCTCCAAGTTAGACAGACTGAGAATGGTTTATCCATATGCCAGTCTAAGTTCACCCTAGAACTGATAAGGAAGTATGGTATGGAATCATACAGTACCATGAAAACTCCTATGGGGTCAAGTATGTCTCTTAGCAAAGATGATGCAGGGAAACCTGTAGATGAGACTTTGTATAGAGGGATAGTTGGCTCCCTATTGTATATGACTGCAAGTAGACCAGATATCATGTATGCTACATGTGTCTGTGCTAGGTACCAAGCTTGCCCTAAAGAGTCTCATTTGACAGCAGTCAATAGAATTCTGAGATATCTTAAGGGCACTCCTTATCTAGGCCTTTGGTACCCTAGGAATGGAGACTTTGAACTGACAGGTTATTCAGATACAGATTTTGCAGGCTGCAAGGAAGATAGGAAAAGTACAACTGGTACCTGTCAATTCCTAGGTGGAAGACTGATATCTTGGAGTAGCAAGAAACAAACAAGTGTGGCTATCTCCACAGCAGAATCAGAATATGTGGCTGCAGGAAGTTGCTGTGCTCAACTTCTATGGATACAACATCAGCTTGAGGATTATGTTATTCAAGTAAGTAGCACACCACTATTTTGTGATTCTACTAGTGCTATATCTATTGCAAACAATCATGTTTCCCATAGTAGAACTAAACACATTGAAATAAAATATCATTTTCTAAGGGAACATGTGGAAAAAGAAGATATTTCACTAGAATATGTCAATACAGATAATCAACTAGCTGACATGTATACTAAGTCTTTAGAAGAAACCAAATTCAATAGATTCAAAATTGAATTAGGTATGATAAACTTAGAATAAGTTTTCAGAAATGGCTAAGTAAAATAGTGTCGACACACAGAGTTGTCTGTGTCGAGACAGAAAATTGGTGTCGACACTTCAGAGAAAAGGTGTCGACACATCTAGGAAGTTGGTGTCGACACTTCAGAAAATTAGTGTCGACACATACAGAATAGGTGTCGACACATTAAAGGTGGTGTCGACACTTAGACTTTATGCAGAATTAGTGAAGTAAAGTCTCGACTAAGTGTCGTGCTAAGTTGTGTCGACACATAAACAAGTGTCGACACATATATTCTGTCGACTATACTTGTGTCGACATATTGTTGTCGAGACATTATAAGTCTGTGTCGACGCTTATCAACAATGTCGACACAATTTAAGTATTTTGATGCGCCCTTTCATCTTCGATCCTATAAAGGTATAAATAGGATTTCGCCATTGTCTGTCGACACGCTCACCAAAGTTTCGAGACCAAACTTGTGTGTTCGACACCTCTCTTCTCTCAATTCAAATTTCTTCAAACCCTAATGGCGCCCAAGCTCGAAGAGAATGTGAATGAAAGATATGAACTGGTGCGGCACGCATTTGATGAGGCGGAACCCGCGATCAAAGGTGTGGTAACCCTAGTTGCAGAATCTGGATTAGAATTCCTTGTTTCAGAACCCATCAAGATCTGGAAAAAGGAGGTCCTGGAATTTCTGAATGGCGCAACCCTAGATGAATCAGGACTAAAGATTAAGTCAAGGGTTCATGGAGAAAAGGTGAAGGTCTCACCTAAGAGTTTGAGAAAGGTACTAAACCTACCAAGGACTAAGGAAGAAGATGAAGTTTCTGCATCTAAGACAAGAGAAGCTTTGACATGGTGTGGACTAGATTCCAAGATGAAAATAGGATCTGCTTTCAATAGGAAAGGAATGAATAGCCAAGGCAAATTTCTCTCTGAAATTGTTGGCAAGGTGATCTTGAGCAAGTCTGGAGGGCATGACAGAGTTTCAGCTCATATGTTTAGTCTAATGACAAGAATTATCTTCACACTACAAACTGATTGGTCTGTAGTAGTGTTTGAGAAGATTAAGGAGAGCCTGAAGAAACCCAATTTAGGTAGGATTCTAAGTTTATACCTGGCTGGTAGTATACCAGAGGTCATGAATCAAAGCTGCTGGAACTAAGATAAATCACATGAGGAAGATGGACATGAGAATCTTCTCTAGATGGGATAGAGTCTTGACCAAGGAAATGCCAACTCCTGAGAAGGTAACACCCCAGAAAAGGAAGAAGAAATCAACCCCAGTGGCTCAAGAATCCTCTAGCAGCTCTGAGGAGCAAGTTGTCTTTACTCCTGATGAGGAAGAAGTTGGAAATGCTGGACAATCTCCAGCAAGATAAGAAGAAGCACCAAGTCAGGGGGAGCTACCTCAAGCTAGCCCAGTACATCAGGATTCCATCCAGGGGGAGCCCTTACTAGTGGAAGAGCCAACTCCACTAGAAAGTGAACAAGCTACCCACACAACACTTGAGGTAATCACTGAGATTAATGCATTAGATTTCCATATTGAGAATGATGTTTTGTCTGATTCATTAAATAATGTTAATCAGCAAACACAAACACATAGTCAACCCCAAGATGTTGTCATGGAGGACACATCTGTTGCAGATCAGGTAGTATCTGATCAAGTTGTTGATGAGATTAGAGTTTCTCCACCTCATCCTCAACAAGAATTTACTTTGGAAGAGTTATTCCCAGACCTTCTTCAAACTGATTTTGAGAAAGACAGTGCTGCTGATGAGGGGGAGAAGGCTCATGTTGAGGGGAGCCAGTAAAGAATATACAAGAAACTACAGGCAAAGAGCCTGAGGTGCCACAAGATGTTGAGCAGGTACAAAGGACTGAGAAGGAGTTACCTTCAAGCCCAAAGGACAGAGTGACTATTGATAGCACATCTACTTCTAAAGATAAAGAGGCTGCAAGAGCCAAGAAGAGGAAGTTTCAAGTTTTCAAAAGGAGGAGTCAGAATTATAAGAAAGCTCTGCAAACAATAGCACCACAGCCTGCACCACAGCCAGCCCCATCTGCAGATTTTAGTTCTCTGATGGTTGCAATGCAGATAAAGATGGATGAGCAAAGACAGGCTTTGCAATCTTATATGGATGAAGGGCATAAGTCTCTACAGTTTGATCTGGCCCAAGATATTAAGTCCATCCGATTTGAAATGAATCTGAATAAGAAGGAGATGACTGCCTGCTTCCACAAGGGAGGGAATGCAGTGGTCTACTTGGCTACACATCAAGAGAAGATCAAAGCTCAAGTAGATGATAATGCAGTGAAGCAAGGCTATGTAATGGAGAATCAGATAAGAATGAATGATAATTTAACTGCTTCACACAATGCAATAGTCACAGAATTGAAAAATATAGCTACTGGTCAGACTACAGCTAATGCTACACCTAAGGCAGCATTTGATAAAGCATTACAAGAGGGAATACCTGCTGTTAAAACTGCTATAGTAGACTCTCAAAAGGCTATAACTGACAGACTCCAAAGGTTGAAACCTTTCTTTAAGGATGGAGTAAACTATTTGGATGCACACATAAGATTTCAAAAAGATGATCTGAGGGATCATATTGAAAGAGAAGTCATAAAGGGGGAGAGGGTGTTAGTCAAAGCAGGCTCTGATCATGCAAAATGGATTTCCAATTCCATCAGAGCCACCCTTGGATATCCTCCATTATGTGACGATGATAATGTTGCAGAGTCTGGTATTAATCCTGCATATCTTGGAGGGGAGCAAGCTGAAGTGGCTCAAGTAATTTACCCTCCACCAGACTTTGATATGATACAAGCAGATATACAGTCAATGTATAGCCCACCTGAGGGAAAGCAAAATGTCATCATAGAAAAAGTGGTTCAGTCAGTGCCTGAGGCTATACAAGAAGCTATACTGAAGGAACAAGAAGTCCAATTGTCTAAGAAGAGATTCAGGGAGCAAGCTGAACTCAGGCCTGACTTTGAACAATGGAGCCCCACTTCAAGGAATATCATTCTGACTGCATGGAAAGATGTCAAAGACAATATTGTGGACAGAGGCAAATGGTATTCTGATGTGGAGTAGAGGAAGCATGAGAACAGGCAAGAAGCCATTGTGCAGTATAGAAGAAAGGCAAAGATGGGAAAGCTACCTCCTACTGACCAGGATCCTAGCAAGTACTTTCCCGAGCCTTATCATTACTTTGAGAGGCAAAAGATCAAGGCTGAAGAGCAGACAAAAAAGGATCTTAAAGGCAAGAAGCCTGCTGCTGCTGAAGATGTTGAAGCCCCTGTTCAAGCAAAGATACAATCTGGAAAGGGCATAGTTATCAAGGAGGCTGAGCAGAAAAAGAATAGAATTATCTTAAGTTAACTATGTGTAATCACTTGTATTAAAACTTTCTGTAAACTTTTGATAATGAAAATGTTGAAGTTCTTAGAACTATGTGATATGTGTTATATTCTTGTTCTGAGATATTGGTATATACATGTTTTGTTTATTACATGTTTATGAATTTACCCTGTTATATAATCCTATTTTACATCATACTATGATTTTATTGTGTATGGTGTATATCATTGACTAAGGGTTATGACTTCTCCAAATAGGTGGAGATTGTTGGGTACATTGGAATAAATGTACCTGATTTGAAAAGCCTCACCCTACTCAATGATATACATCAAAATGTATTTGATGTATTTTGAGTTACCTTGTGCAGGTTAAGTATTTGCAGGGACAGCTGAAAAGTTTCAAAGTCCATGTGTCGACACCCAGAAGGAAAGTGTCGACACTTAAGAAGACTTGTATCGACATCCAGAGAAGCAGTGTCGACACTTGGAGTAATTGTGTCGACACCAGGGATGCAGAGTCGACACCAGAAGGAAAGTGTCGACACATACAGGCTGTGTCGACACTCAATGAAGAAATGTCCAGTGAAGCAGTGTCGACACTTAGAAGCAGTGTCGACACCCAGAGGAACTGTGTCTACATCAGAAAGTATCGACACTTGGAGGCTGTGTCGACACTCAGCAAATTTCTATTAAGACTAAGTACAAGTGTCGACACCAAGCAGATGTGTCGACACTCAACAAAAGTATCAACACTGAAGGCATGTGTCGACACCAAGAAGATGTGTCGACACTTAACAAGTTCAACACAAGAAGATGTGTCGACACAAAGGAGTTGTGTCGACACTTACAAGAAATCAACAGAGTACTGAAGAACAAGGAGTTGTGTCGACACACATTATCAGTGTCGACACATGATGAAGAAGCTGTGTCGAGAAGTAATTTCTACAACACAAGGAGTTGTGTCGACACCTTGAAAGCTAGTGTCGACACTTAGTCTACAAGTGTCGACACTTAGTCTACAAGTGTCGACACTTAAAGACAGACTATCTCGACACTTTCAGACAGTTACAGATATTTCAAGAAGTGACTGGATGACATGACAGCTGCCATTCCAGCCAGTCTACTACAACTGTCAGAGATGTCAGAAAGCTGTTAGAAACTGAATCAGCCGGTCACCATGAAGAAGGCCTATATATAGGCTTATTCTGTCAACAGAAAGAGAAGAACAACAATCAAAGAAGAAGATCTAGCTATTCATTGAAGAATCAATTGAAGTGAAGATCTAAGAAGTTGGAGAGAGAGAGCTCCTTCCAAGAAGACAGCTGTTGGAACCAGGCTGTGAAGAAAGTTTCAGACTTAGTTCTGATTCTTAAGTTAGCAGTGATTGAAGATCAGCTGCAGAGAATCAATCCTATTGTGTTCTACATTCAAGAAGCTTTGAAGAAAGCCAAGTGAGGTTGATCTCAACAGAGTTCTTTCAAGAACTCTTCAAGAAACCTATCAACTCTTCTCTCTTATTCTGAGTTGAGGTTATACACTTTGTATTTTTAATTTCTTGTAGGATCCTTGGGGATCTGAGTTGTAAGCATGTAATTATAAAGGCTGAGTGGTAGGGCCTTTGTGCCTGAGTGTAGGAGATTCATATCTCTGAGTGTAGGCCTTGTGGCTGAGTGTAGGTCTTTGGAGAAGACTGAGTGGTATGGCTGTTGAACCTGAGTTGTAGGAGTGGGATCACTCTGAGTTGTAGGAACCATTTGGGGTTCTGAGTGTAAGATCTGAGGATCTGAGGTATAGTGGAGGAGTTTGGCCGAATCTAGTACACTACTAGATAGGCGAAGGGGGAAAGTGGATGTACCCAAACCTTGGGGAATCACTATAAATCTGTGTGTTCACTGTGTGCATGCTTTATTCTGTGATTGCTGATTGATTGCTGTGAAGAAGTAGTTATAAATCTGTGATATAATCTGCCTAAAGTTTAAAAAGATTTAGTCACCTATTCACCCCCCCTCTAGGTGATTAGGGTACAATTTCTTTCAGGGTGCGAAAGCAACACAATTCCATAAGGATAAACGTCCTTGACCGTAAACGGTCCAGACCATCTAGATTTAAGTTTGCCAGGAAAAAGACATAGGTGAGAATTGAGAAGAAGAACGTGATCGCCAGGTTTAAACGTTTTAGGATGGCGCAAGTTCTTATCGTGATAAAGTATCGTGCGTTCTTTATAAATTTTATTATTTTCATAAGCGTATGCTCGCCACTCGTCATGCTCATTTAGTTGGGTTTTTCTATTCTCACTGACCGAGTGCGGATCAAAATTAAAAAACTTTAACGCCCAATACGCACGGTGCTCTACTTCTACTGGGAGATGACACGATTTTCCGTAGACTAGTCGGAAAGGAGTACAACCAATAGTGGTCTTGTACGCTGTCCGATATGCCCAAAGAGCATAGTCTAACTTTAAAGACCAATCATTACGGGAAGTAGAAACGATTTTTTCCAAAATTCTTTTAAGCTCTCGATTGACTACCTCGACCTTACCTGTTAGTTTGGGGGTGATAAGCAGTTGATAGTTTATGCGTAACGTCATATTTAGTTAAAGCTTTAGCGAGTTGAGCGTTGAAAAAATGACTTCCCCTATCACTAATGATCGCTCGAGGAAAACCAAAATGAGAAAATAATTTTTTAAGAAAGGCAACTACGACGCGAGCATCATTTCTTGGTAAAGCTTGGGCCTCCGCCCACCTAGAAACATAATCTACTGCGACTAGAATATATTTATTTCCTAAACTTGAAGGAAACTGGCCTACAAAGTCAATGCCACATAAATCAAAAACTTCGCATTCCAGAAAATAATTTTGTTACATTTCATTTTTATTAGATAAGTTTCCAGTCCGTTGGCACCGATCACACCCGCTCACAAAGAGATGCGCATCTTTAAATATGCTTGGCCAGTAAAAGACAGCACTAAGCACTTTGTGGGCGGTGCGGTTTGCTTGAAAATGCCCGCCAGTCGGACCTTCATGAACATACTTTAAAATTTGTTGACCTTCTTCCCGGGAAACACATCTTCTAACCACCTGATCCGCACAAATGCAAAATAGAAAGGGTTCCTCTCAAAAATAGTACTTCAACTCCGAAAAGAATTTTTTCTTTTGGTGAGAAGAGTATTCTTTTGGAACGGCCCGGGCCACAAGATAATTAACCAGATTGGCAAACCAGGGGGTAGAAGAAGAAATGTTTAAAATTCGTTCATCTGGAAAAGAGTCATTAATAAAATTTTCATTTAAAATATCAAATTTGGATTTTGAAGACGAGAAAGATGATCAGCTGCTAGGTTTTCCGCTCCTTTCTTATCCCGAATCTCCAAGTCGAATCCATTGAAGTAAGAGGATCCAGCGAATAAGACGCGGCTTGGCATCCGGTTTAGAAAGGAGGTACTTCAAAGCGGAATGATCCGTAAAAACAATAACTTTAGCAAGAGTAACGTACGGTCGGAATTTATCAAAAACAAAAATAATAGCTAAAAGTTCTTTCTCCGTTGTGCTGTAATTTTCTTGAGCAGAAGTTAGAGTTTTACTAGCATAGAAAATCAGATGAAAGTTCTTTGAAATTCGTTTTCCTAGAACCGCACCTATCACATGACTACTCGCATCACACATTATTTCGAATGGTAAATCCCAAAACTATGGCGATCATAATAGGAGCATTTATAAGTTTGGATTTAATTAATTCAAATGCAGCGAGACAAGATTCATCAAAAACAAAATGAGTTTCTTTTTCGAGAAGGTGGGTGAGAGGCTTAGTAATTTTTGAAAAGTCTTTAATGAATCGTCGATAAAAACTCGCGTGCCCTAAAAAACTTCTAATTGCTTTAATATTTGTAGGCGGCGGTAACTTTTCAATTACTTCAATTTTTGCCTTGTCCACTTCAATTCCCTTAGCAGAAATCTTATGGCCAAGGACTAAGCCTTCACGCACCATAAAGTGGCACTTCTCCCAATTTAAAACTAAGTTGGTTTCTTCACAGCGTTGTAAAATGTTTTTCCTAAATTTTCTAAACATAAGTCAAAGGAGTCGCCAAAAACAGAAAAATCGTCCATAAATACTTCCATAATATTTTCTACGTATTTATCAAAAATAGCAAGCATACACCGCATTGAAAGGTAGCGGGTGTGTTGCATAACTCGAAAGGCATTCTACGATAAGCAAAAGTTCCGGAGGGGCAAGTGAATTTTGTCTTCTCTTGGTCCTCGGGTGCGATAGGGATTTGAAAATACCCCGAGAGACCGTCGAGGAAGCAATAAAAACTGTGCCCGGATAAACATTCTAAAATTTGATCGATAAAGGGGAGGGGGAAATGATCTTTTCGAGTGGCATCGTTTAGCTTATGGTAATCGATGCACATCCTCCATCCTGTTATCGTCCTAGTTGGAATTAAGTCGTTATTTTCGTTCGTTACTACAGTGATCCCACCCTTCTTAGGAATAACCTGGACCGGACTTACCCACTGACTATCGGAAATTGGATAAATTATCCCCGCATCTAATAACTTAAGCACCTCTTCCTTCACAACCTCTTTCATATTCAGATTAAGACGACGTTATGGTTGGACTACACCATTAGGATTATTTTCAAAAAAATATTTTATGAGTACAAAAAGAAGGGCTTATGCCAGAAATGTCGGAAATTTGCTACGCTATAGCTCGGCGATGCTTTTGTAGTACTTCGATCAACTGATTGTTTTCGGATTGAGAAAGATAGGCCGAGATTGTAACGGGCAATTTAGAATTTTTTTCAAGAAAGGCATATTTTAGATGATCAGGGAGTGGTTTTAAATCAAGATGGGGCGGTTCATCATAAGAGTATTTCAAATTCTTTTCTTTTTCAAAAATAAGATTTTCATACTTTTTTCTACCAAAGACATAATCATTTTCATAATTTGCTTGTAATGACATAACCGTGTTTTCAAAATCATATGAAGAAATTTCAGAAAAAAGAAGAGGAAAATTCATTAGAAGAGATGTTAGAAAGAGAAAGTGAAGAATCTTCATTTAAAACATCAAGAAAGAAGCATGAATCATCATTTTTTAAAGAGTTTTTCATTGATTGATTGATAGAAAATATGACCTCATCATCTCCCACACGCAAAAACAACTTTCAGTTACTAACATCGATGACCGCTAGAGAGGTGGCTAGGAAGGGTCGACCAAGGATAAGAGGGACCTCGACGTCCTCTTCAATATCGAGAATGACAAAATCCACCGGAAGATGAATTTGTCGACCTTTACTAGCACGTCCTCAATGATACCTAAATGATACTTAATTGACCTATCAGCTAACTGGATACTCATTCTTGTAGGGCTAAGTGTGCCCAATCCTAGCTTTTTGAATAAAGAAAAGGGCATCAAATTGATGCTCGCTCCTAGATCTGCTAACGTATGTTTAACAAGCATATCACCAAAACACAAGGAATGGAAAAACTACCCGGATTGTTTATCTTTTTAGGAAGATTAGAGTTTTTAACGACCGCCGAGCATTCTTCATTTAAGGTTACATGCGATAAATTTTCCAATTTCGTCTTGTTTGTTAATAAATCCTTAAGATATTTTGCATACTTAGGCATTTGACTAATCGCTTCATGAAATGGCAAATTAATATGAATTTGTTTGAGCATTTCAAGGAAGCGTTGGTACTGATCGTCTAGTTTTCTTTCCTAAGTCGAGCCGGATAAGGAGGTGGCGGGAATTCCTTTATAAAACCGGAGCATTATTTTGAACGTCATCATTTTCTTTTCCAAAATCAGAAAAAACAGAAATATCTTTTTCTTTATCTAAAGTAGATTTTTCATTTCCAAAAGTTGATTTATCATTTTCCGTGGGCATAATTGTTTCCACAACAGGAGGGACAATCACCTTTGGCTCTTCCCTGGTGGTGGGCTCGTTAATAACCTTACCACTCCGAAGGGAAATCATATTTGCATGCTCCCTTGGGTTAGGTTCAGTGTTCGAGGGAAGAGTTCCAGGTGGTCTCTCGGAAAAAGCCTTGGCAAGTTGCCCGACCTGGTTTTCTAAACCTTTCATCGACCATCGTTCGAGCTTATATATCTAGATAAAATCTCTTCCAAAGAGAGGGTTTTTTGAAGATTTTGGTTTTGTTGTGGTGGTGGTGGTGTAAAATCGTGTGGTGGGCGTGCAGCATTAGCAGGGTTACTCCAAGAAAAATTAGGATGGTTACGCCATCCAGGATTATAAGAGTTCGAAGAAGAATTAAAACCAGTAGGTGCAGAAAAATTAGAAAAAGCAGAAAAATTATTGGCAGAATTATTTTGAGCAGGTCTGGGTATGTTCCCCAGATAATCCACCTGCTCGGCAGCACTAGCATTCGCATTTTCATATACCTTAGCGGCGGAGGAAGCAGTCATCTCTGAAATCTTCTTGTTCAACATTTCCACTTGCAGCGCTAGTTGCGAAACCGAGACCACTTCGTAGATACTTGTATGTTTAATTGGGCTTGTCCTAGATGAGTTCCGCTGAAAAGTGTTCATCACCATGTCCTCTATAAGCTCAAGAGCAGCTTCCAGAGTTTTGCGGTCCAAAGAACCAGCGGAAGCGACATCTATCATTTGCTTAGACTCTTGATTTAGCCCATTATAAAATGTCTGAACCTATAACCATATGTTGGGTACATTGGTTAAATGTACCTGATTTGAAGAAGCCTCACCCAACTCAATGATATACATCAAAATGTATTTGATGTGTTTTTGAGTTACTTGTGCAGGTTAAGTATTTGCAGGACTGAAGCAAAAATATCTAAGTCCATGTGTCGACACCCAGAGGGAAAGTGTCGACACTTAAGAAGACTTGTGTCGACACCCAGACAAGCAGTGTCGACACTTGGAGTCATTGTGTCGACACCTGGGATGCAGAGTCGACACCAGACACAAAGTGTCGACACAAGGAGCTGTGTCGACACTCAATGAAGAAAAGTGCAGACAGAAAGTGTCGACACAAGGAGCTGTGTCGACACCAATGAAGCTGTGTCTACACCAGAAAGTGTCGACACTTGGAGCTGTGTCGACACTCAGTAAAAGTCAGCAGAGACTAAGTTAAAGTGTCGACACCAAGAACAAAGTGTCGACACACAACAGAAGAGTCAACACTTGAAGAAAGTGTCGACACTCAGACCAATGTGTCGACACTCAACGGAAGAGTCAGCACTTGAAGTAAGTGTCGACACCAAGAACAATGTGTCGACACTCAGCTGAAGACTCTACACTTGAAGAAAGTGTCGACACATGGAGCTGTGTCGACACTTAGCAAAGAACAGCAAGATCAACAAAATATTCTAAGTACAAGTGTCGACACTAAGGGAATGTGTCGACACTCAGCTGAAGTCTCAACAGAAGAATCAAGTGTCGACACAAGGAGCTGTGTCGACACTCAGCAAGTATCAACATTGAAGACTATGTGTCGATACCAAGAAGTAGTGTCGACACTTGACAGATTCAACACAAGAAGTTGTGTCGACACAAAGGAGATGTGTCGACAATTAGAAGAATTCAGCAAAAGATAGAAGATCAAGTACTTGTGTCGACACTCAATTTCAGTGTCGACACATGCAGAAGAAACTGTGTCGAGACATAGAATCTACAACAGAAGGAGTTGTGTCGACACCTTGTAGACTTTTGTCGACACTTACACAACTTGTGTCGACACTTGGTCTATAAGTGTCGACACTTAAAGACAGAAAGTCTCGACACTTTCAGACAGTTAGATATTTTCAAGAATTGACTGGATGACTTGACAGCTGTCGTTCCAGCCGGTCTACAGCACCTGTCAGAGATGTCAGAATTCAGTTATGGACCGGACCAGCCGGTTACCATGAAGAAGGCCTATAAATAGGCTCATACAGTTTACAGAAATTGTTGTTCAGATTGTTGTTGAACAAGTTATTAAAGTGGTACACAGAGTTATTGATCAAGTATCAATCAAGAAGATCTAGCTGTCCAAGTGCAGATCTAAGAAGTTGGAGAGAGAGTGCTCCATCCAAGAAATCAGCTGTTGGAACTAGGCTGAGAAGAAGGGTTCAGATTTATTCTGGATCTTAAGAAGTAGAGATCAAGGATCAACTGCAGGAGGATTCATTTTTATTCAGTTCTACTTTCAAGAAGCTTTGAAGAAAGCTAAGTCAGATTGAATCCAGCTGAGTTCTTCCAAGAACTCATCAAGAAACTCTCAACTCCCCTCTCTTGTTTCTGAGTTGTTGAGTTATTATTTCTATAATCATTTTTATCTTGTAGGATCCTTTGTATATGAGTGATTGTAAGCCTGTAATTATAAAGGCTGAGGGAAGGGCTTAAGAGCCTGAGTGTAGGAGATTGGAATCTCTGAGTGTAGGCCTTTTGTGGCTGAGTGTAGGCCTTGTTTGCTGAGTGTAGGCCTTTGTGGCTGAGTGTAGGCTTTGTGGAGAAGCTGAGTTGTAGGGCCTTGGGTCTGAGGTGTAGGAAACAATTTGGGTTCTGAGACAGTGGTGAAGTTTGGCCGAATATAGTACACTGCTAGATAGGCGAAGGGGGAAAGTGGATGTACCCAAATCTTCGGGAACCACTATAAAACTCTGTGTCTATTGTGCTGTGTTGTGATTTGTTGTGTATGCTTTGTGATTGATGTGCAAAAGTAGTTAGAATTCTGTGATATAACTGATTGCTGCCATTAAAGTTTAAAAAGGATTAGGTCACCTATTCACCTCCCCCCCTCTAGGTATTTAGGTACTATTTCTTTCAAGTGGTATCAGAGGGAGGTTCCTCAAAAAGGACTAACAGTCTGAGGAGATCCTGATTGGCAGATTCAGTCTAAGGCAAATTACAGATTCAAGAAAATAAAGAAACATGGGTTCTTCTGAGAATCACAAGGAATTGGGTTCCATGAAATTACCTATATGCAGAAAGGAAATCTTTAGGATTTGGAAGGAAAGGGTAAGGCTGTTTATGGAGGCCTCAGACCCTAAAATCTACATCACAGTAAAGGAAGGGTCTTATGTGCCCATGAAGATATCAGTTCTAGATGCAAATCAGAGAACTCCAAAGGATTTCTCTGAAATGACTAAGGATGAGATTGTCCTAGCCACCATGGACAAGAGGGCACAAAACATTATAGTGAGTGCCATAGATGATGCAACATTTCAGAATCTTATACACTGTAAGACATCCAAAGAGATGTGGGACACTCTTATTGTGTATATGGAAGGTTCTGAAGAAGTTAGACAAGATAGGAAATCCTTGCTAAATCAGGAGTATGAAAGTTTTAGACAAGGAAAGGGTGATAGCATAACTGAGTGCTATAAGAAGTTCTACAGAATAGTAAATGAACTCATGTCTTATGGAAGAGAGTTCAGCAATTATGAACTAAATGACAAGTTCCTAAGGTCCCTAACTAAAGATTGGGACACAGATTTGTGCCATTAGAGAAATGGCTAAGTTGGGAGAAATTCCTCCACCTACACTGTTTGGCAAGTTATTGTCTTATGAAATGCAGTTGACAGTGAGGAAAGAGGAGGAGAAATCAACAAGAACTGAACACAAGGAAAGAATAGTAGCCTTCAAGACAGAAGCCTCCAGAAAGTGCAAGAATAAGTCATCAACACCACCTCCAAAGGTTGTTGAATCAGAGTCAGATGAGTCAGTCAGTACAAAATCTGAAAGCAGTGAAAGTGATGAAGACTTTGCTGCCTTCACTAGACACTTTCAGAAATTCTTGAAGAAGAAACAGTGGAGGACAAGGCCCTCTACTTCAAAAGGAAAAGAAGATTTTTATCAGGATAAAAAGGCTTCAAAGAAGGACAGGAAGAGGACAAAATCTAGCAAGGCAACTGGTTCTAAGATAGTGTGCTATTGCTGCAATAGACAGGGCCATGTTATTGCAGATTGTCCTGAAAAGAGAAAAGAGTCTAGTGACAGGAAAAAGACTTATTTCAAAGGCAAGAAAGAAAAGTCTTTTGTTGCCAAGAAAGAGAAGACTCTATCAGATATCTCTTCTTCAGAAACTGAGTCTGATGCTGAGGCATACATAGGGCTGTTTGCTGAAGAAGAAGAAGAAGAATTCATGCAGATAATGGAGTCTATTTATGAACAAGAAGACAGTCAATGCCAAGGGCTAATGGCTTTGACAGAGCATGACAAAATCCTGGAGCAGCCAGGACCCAGTAAGGTACAAAGTTCAACTCTAAGTTCAGTTTCTTGTTCTAGTACAGAATCAGATTCATCATCATCTAGTGATGAGAGTGTATCTGAGTCTGAGGAAGATATTCATCAGCTTATAGATGAATATCAAGTGCTGTTGCAAGCTTATAAGAAGAGCAAGTCCCTTGCCAAAAGTCAGGCAAAGGAAATTGCTGATCTAAAAGCTGCTGTAACAGATTCTGAGAAGCAATTTGATCAAAAGCTTAATGAGATAGCCAGGCTGAAACACATAACAGTGATTCAGATGGGGACTATCACCTTTAAGAATGATCAAATCAAGAGTCTGGAGATCAATCTTCAGAAAGAGAGAGAGCTTGTTGCTAGGTTTTCTAAACCTAAGTCAGTGCTACCTTTAATTGATGAATTTGTTCATCATAAAGGCAAGGCTGGACTGGGTTTTATTAAACCTGCAAGGACTGAGCAGTCCAAGTCCAAGTCCAAGGGCAAAGCCCCAACATTCAACAAGTCTGCTGTAGATAAGACAGCAAAGACAGTACCTAAGCAAATGTACAATAAGTTTGAATGTTGGTGCTGTGGCAAAGTTGGCCATTTTGCAATGGACTGTTGGCACAATGCTAGTGCCAAAGTGAGTAGCAAATTACCTGTTGGAAAGCCAGTAGGTAGTTTTGTCAAGTTGCAAACTAACAAGTACCAAGGACCCAAGAATTCTTTGGGTTCTAAGGTTCATTAATCTGTTTTGCAGGTGAGTCCAAGTGGCCATACCCCAACATGGTACTTGGACAGTGAATGTTCCAGACATATGACTGGAACAAGAGGATTACTAAAGGACTACATTCCAATAAAAGATGGTCCAAAAGTCACCTTTGGTGGTTCTGAAAAAGGAATCATCAAAGGATTTGGTAACATTTCTAGCAACTTGGTTACCATTACTCAAGTGGCTTATGTTAAAGGGTTGAAACACAACCTAATAAGTATAAGTCAATTAAGTGATGTAGGGTATGACATCTCATTTGTTAAAAATGGTTGTCATATCAAGAGGTCAAGTGATCAGAGATCATTTTGACAGGTTATAGGAAAAGGAATGTCTACTGCCTAGACATTATGATTGAGAATAATGGTTCTCCAGTGTGTCTTGTAGCTGATGAGACAGTCTCTCATTGTGTCAAATGGCACAAGAGGCTAGCCCATCTTAACTACAAGACTATTGGTAAACTCTTTAGCAAAGAGTTAGTGAGGAATGGTCCTCAAGTTAAGTGTGTTAAAGATGGTATTTGCTCAGCTTGTCAAAAGGGCAAGCAGACTAAATCCACCTTTAGAAGCATAGAAAACAAAGATGCTGTGAGGTGTTTATACCTCTTGCATATGGATCTCTTTGGTCCAATGCCAGTTCACAGCTTAGGTAGGAAGGTCTATACCCTTGTAGTTGTAGATGACTACTCAAGGTTTTCCTGGGTGTTCTTCTTAAGACAGAAATCTGAAACACCTAGTGTCTTCTATAGCTTTGTCAAGCAAATTCAGAATGAACTAAACAGTACAGTGGTCAAGATTAGAAGTGACCATGGTACTGAATTTCAGTCTGATAGCATGACAAAACTATGTGAAGAATTTGGGATATTTCAAGAATTCTCTTCACCTAGAACACCTCAGCAAAATGGCATTGCTGAGAGGAAGAATAGGACCTTGATAGAGGCTGGTAGGACCCTACTAAGTGATACATCACTACCAGAGTATTTCTGGGCTGAAGCAGTTAACACTGCATGCCATGTTATAAATAGGGCTACCATCACTAAAGGCCTCAACAAGACCCCCTATGAAGTTGTGAAAGGCAGGAAACCAAACCTATCCTACTTCAGGATCTTTGGTTGCAAATGCTTCATACTTAACAATGGGAAGTCTTACTTAACTAAGTTTGCTGCCAAGTCCCAAGAGGGAATTTTTGTTGGGTACAGCAATAATAGTAAGGCTTATAGAGTCTACAACTTGACTACACAAGTTGTGGAAGAATCTGTGCATGTAGTTTTTGATGAGACTAAACTTATTAACAATGAGTTGTCTAGTACTGTATGCAGCCCCACAGGTTTAACAAAGAAGATGGACAAGCTTACTATAGAAGAAGTACCTGCTGCAAGACAGCAAGTAGAGGAGAGTAGCTGTTGTCCAGGGGGAGATCTACATGTGCCAATTGCTGAAGAAGTACAAGGAATACAGCATGATGGAGATGCTGAAGAGGTTCAACCAGAAGTTAGGATGCCTCCAGCCAATAGGCATCTTAGAGATCATCCAGTAGAGCAGATTATTGGAGATCCAAGATAAGGAGTACAAACCAGGAGCAGATACATGAATGCAGCAATCTATTCCAGTTTTCTATCTCAAGTTGAACCTAAGAAGTTTGAAGAAGCCATACTAGATCCACAATGGACTGAAGCAATGCAAGAAGAGCTTAATCAGTTCAAGAGGTGCAAGGTCTGGGAACTAGTTCCTAAACCTAAAGACCACAATATAATAGGAACCAAGTGGATCTACAGGAATAAGATGGATGAATAAGGGGTCATCATTAAGAATAAAGCAAGATTGGTTGCTAAGGGATATAGGCAAGAAGAAGGTATTGACTTTGATCAAACCTTTGCTCCAGTAGCCAGACTGGAAGCCATAAGGATGTTCTTAGCCTATGCAACCTATCAAGGATTCAAGGTTTACCAAATGGATGTCAAGTCAGCATTCCTAAATGGTAATCTTAAGGAGGAAGTCTATGTGGAACAGCCTTCAGGTTTTGTTGATCCAACTTTACCTCATCATGTCTATAGACTTAGGAAAGCTTTATATGGGTTAAAGCAAGCCCCTAGGGCTTGGTATGAAACCCTATCTAGTTTCCTCATTGAGAACAAGTTCTCAAGGGGGAAAATAGGTAAGACTCTATTCCTTAGGGAATCTAGAGGCAAAGTTATACTAGTCCAAATATATGTAGATGACATTATATTTGGGTCTACTGAAAGCAGCCTTTGCAAAAAGTTTGCAAAACTGATGCAAGGTCAATTTGAGATGAGTAGTATGGGAGAGCTAAAGTTTTTCTTGGGTCTCCAAGTTAAACAGACTGAAAGTGGTTTATCCATATGTCAGTCCAAGTTCACCCTAGAACTCATAAGGAAGTATGGTATGGATTCATCCAGTACCATGAAGACTCCTATGGGGTCAAGTATGTCTCTTAGCAAAGATGATGCAGGGAAACCTGTAGATGAAACCTTGTATAGAGGGATAGTTGGCTCCCTATTATACTTGACTGCTAGTAGACCAGATATCATGTATGCTACATGTGTCTGTGCAAGGTATCAAGCCTGCCCTAAAGAGTCTCATTTGACAGCAGTCAAAAGAATATTGAGATATCTAAAGGGCACTCCCTATCTAGGCCTCTGGTACCCTAGGAATGGAGATTTTGATCTAACAGGTTATTCAGATGCAGACTTTGCAGGATGCAAAGAAGATAGAAAAAGCACTACTGGAACCTGTCAATTCCTAGGTGGGAGATTAATTTCATGGAGTAGCAAAAAGCAAACCAGTGTGGCTATCTCCACTGCAGAGTCAGAGTATGTGGCTGCAGGAAGTTGCTGTGCTCAACTTCTATGGATACAACATCAGCTAGAGGACTATGGATTTCAGGTAAGTAGAACTCCACTCTTCTGTGATTCTACAAGTGCTATTTCAATAGCTAATAACCCTGTATCTCATAGTAGAACAAAACATATTGAAATTAAATATCATTTTCTTAGGGAGCATGTAGAAAGAAAAGATATTTTATTAGAATATGTTAAAACTGATAATCAAGTAGCTGATATGTTTACTAAGCCCCTAGAAGAAGCAAAGTTCAATAGATTTAAAATTGAACTAGGAATGATAAACTTAGAGTAAGTTTACAGTATTGAAAATGGCTAAGTAAAAAGGTGTCGACACATAGACAAGTGTCGACACATAAAATCTGTTGACTAAACTTGTGTCGACACATATGTGTCGAGACATTATAAGTCAGTGTCGACACTTATTGCCAGTGTCGACACATTTTAAGTTAGCTGTCCCGCTTGTTCATCTTCAAAATCAGGAAGGTATAAATAGGGTTTTGTCTTTGTTTGTCAACACGCTTTCAAAGTTTCGAGACCAAACTTCAGTTTCGACACCTCTCTTCTCTCAAGACAAATTCTACAAACCCTAATGGCGCCTAAGCTTGAGGAGAACATCAACGAAGGATATGAGCTGGTGCGCAGTGCTTTCGAAGATGCTGATCAAGAAATCAAGTCTGTCGTAACCCTAGTAGCCGATTCTGGGTTAGAATATTTAGTTTCTGAACCCACAAAGATATGGAAGAAAGAGGTACTCGAATTCCTCAATGGAGCCAAGGTGGATGAATCTGGATACAAAATCAAATCCAGAGTTCATGGAGCAAGGGTTAAGGTATCCCCAAAAAAGTCTGAGCTAGATTCTACAGCTTCCAAGAACTCAAGAGGAAGATGAAGTTACTGCATCAAGGACCAGGGAAGCTCTAACCTGGTGTGGACTTGATCCTAAGATGAAGCTGGGATCTGTGTTTAACAGGAAAGACATGAACAGCCAAGGCAAATTCATGTCTGAAATTGTTGGAAAGGTCATCCTAAGCAAGCCAGGAGGGCATGACAGAGTGTCTGCCTCTATGTTTAGTATAATGACAAGGATTATCTTCTCTCTAAAAACTGACTGGTCAATGATAGTTTATGAGAAGATTAAGGAAGGTCTGAAGAAGCCCAACCTGGGCAGAATTATAAGTCTATACCTACCTGGTGCCATACCAGAGGTAATGCAACAAGCTGTAGGAAGCAAAATAAATCACATGAGGAAGATGGATCTGAGAATATTCTCAAGATGGGACAGGGTGTTGTCTAAAGAGCTGCCAACCCCTAAGGAGAGAGTTCCTGAGAAAGAAATTCCTCCAAAGAAGAAAAGAAAGACTGCTCCAGTGGCACAAGAGTCCACTAGCAGTTCTGAAAGTGAAGAACAAGTTGTCTTCACTCCAGATGACAATGAGGAAGAGCCTGCAGTGAAGTCTCCTGTTCCTCAAGATGCTGCTGAGATCCAGGGGGAGCTACCACCAGCAAGCCCCATCCACAAGGATCACAGCCAGGGGGAGCCTCCAGTTGTAGAAGAACCCTCTACACTGGAAAGTGAACAAGCCACCAACACCATACTAGAGGTACTCACTGACCTAAATACTTTAGAATTTCTTATAGAAGATGCTGATTTATCTGATGATCATCAGCAAACTCAGCTGAATAGTCAAGTTCCAGATGCTGTTAGAGAAGACGCATTGCTGTACTAGAAGTGGTTCCTGATCCAGTGGTTGAAGAGCCCAGAATTACTCCAGCTCCTTCACCACAAGAATACACCATGGAAGACTTATTCCTAAATCTAGACCAACAAGATTTTGACATGGACAAGGATGCTGCTGAGAAAGAGAATGCTGCTGCTGATGGGGAGCAAGTGCACATTATGGAAGAGCCTGTAAGGCAGGAAACTGAGAAGGCACCTGAAGTGCAGAAAGAGAGGCCCCCTAGCTCTAAGGAGAGGGTTGACATAGCCAGCTCCTCAGAATCTGAAGATGAGGAGGCTACAAGGGCTAAGCAAAAGAAACTTTATGTATTCAAGAGAAGAAGCCAAAGTTATAAGAAGGCTTTACAATCTATTGCACCACAGCCTATAGTTCAGCAAGCTCCAAATGTTGATTATAGTGCTTTAATGGTTGCACTGCAGATAAAACTGGATGAACAAAGAAAAGCAATAGAGACTTATGTGGATGAAGGGCAAAAATCATTGCAATTTGATCTGGCCCAAGATATCAAGTCTATAAGGTTTGAAATGAACCTTAACAAGAAAGAGATGACAGAATGCTTCCACAAGGGTGGAAATGCAGTGGTGTACTTGGCAACCCACCAGGAAAAGATAAAGGCACAAGTGGATGACATAGCATTGAAGCAAGGGTATGTGCTTGCAAATCAGCTAAGAATGAATGACAATTTGACTGCTTCCCATAATGCTATTGTCACTGAGTTAAAGAACAAGGCTGCTGAACCTTCTACCTCTTCTGCTACTATTAAAGCTGATTTTGACAAAGCATTTCAAGAAGAAATCTCTGATGTTAAGACTGCTATCCAAGCCTCCCAGAAAGCCATATCTGAACAACTTCAAAAGCTCAAACCATTCTTTAAAGATGGAGTCAGATACTTGGATAATCAAATCAGATTTCAGAAGGATGATGTCCGAGATCATATGGCTAGAGAAGTCATAAAGGGGGAGAGAGTGTTAGTCAAGGCAAGCTCTAACCATGCTAAGTGGATATCAAATTCCATCAGAGCTACACTTGGATATCCTCCTCTGTGTGATGACAATGATGTTGCTGAATCTGGCATTAACCCTGCATATCTAGGAGGTGAGCAACCAGAGGTAGCTCAAGTCATTTATCCTCCTCCAGATTTTGAAATGGTGCATGCTGATGTACAGACCATGTACAGCCCACCTGGGGGCAAGGACAATGTAATTATTGAAAAGGTTGTTCAGCCTATATCTGAAGCCATGCAAGAGGCATTACAGAAAGAAGAAGAGACAAGATTGTCAAAGAAGAGGTTTAGGGAACAAGCTGAGCAAAGACCAGACTTTGAGCAGTGGAGCCCTACCTCTAGGAACATAATATTAACTGCCTGGAAAGCTGCCAAGGATAACATTCAAGACAGGAACAAATGGTTCTCTGAGGCTGAATGGAGAAAACATGAGACTAGACAGGAGGCCATAGTTCAACATAGAAGGAAGGCAAAGTTGGGAAAGCTACCTCCTACTGTTCTGGAGCCTAGCAAGTACTTTCCAAAGCCATACCATTATTTTGAGAGGCAGAAGATCAAAGCTGAAGAGCTTAAAAAGAAAGATCTGAAAGGCAAGAAGCCTGCTGATGCTGAAACTGCTGATGCTCCTGTCCAAGCTAAAGTCCAAGCTGGCAAAGGCATAGTGATTAAGGAGCCAGAACAAAAATAGATTTAGAATTTTCATGAAGTTTATTTTGTAATCTTTTGGATGTAAATCATTTTGTAAACTTCTGAAAATGTATAAGACAGATATTAGAACAATATGTTATATGATTAATCTATTTCATGTTTGTTCTGTGATAATGTCTATGTCTATTTCTTATTTGTTCTGAGATGATGAATTTGTATACATGTGAAATTAATACATGTTTATGTTTACCCTATTGTACATTATCCTGCTTTACATCATTTTGTAATTTTAATTATGAATGGTGTATATCATTGACTAAGGGTTATGACTTCTCCAAATAGGGGGAGATTGTTGGGTACATTGGTTAAATGTACCTGATTTGAAGAAGCCTCACCCAACTCAATGATATACATCAAAATGTATTTGATGTGTTTTTGAGTTACTTGTGCAGGTTAAGTATTTGCAGGACTGAAGCAAAAATATCTAAGTCCATGTGTCGACACCCAGAGGGAAAGTGTCGACACTTAAGAAGACTTGTGTCGACACCCAGACAAGCAGTGTCGACACTTGGAGTCATTGTGTTGACACCTAGGATGCAGAGTCGACACCAGACACAAAGTGTCGACACAAGGAGCTGTGTCGACACTCAATGAAGAAAAGTGCAGACAGAAAGTGTCGACACAAGGAGCTGTGTCGACACCCAATGAAGCTGTGTCTACACCAGAAAGTGTCGACACTTGGAGCTATGTCGACACTCAGCAAAAGTCAGCAGAGACTAAGTTAAAGTGTCGACACCAAGAACAAAGTGTCGACACACAACAGAAGAGACAACACTTGAAGAAAGTGTCGACACTCAGACCAATGTGTCGACACTCAACAGAAGAGTCAGCACTTGAAGTAAGTGTCGACACCAAGAATAATGTGTCGACACTCAGCTGAAGACTCTACACTTGAAGAAAGTGTCGACACATGGAGCTGTGTCGACACTTAGCAAAGAACAGCAAGATCAACAAAATATTCTAAGTACAAGTGTCAACACTAAGGGAATGTGTCGACACTCAGCTGAAATCTCAACAGAAGAATCAAGTGTTGACACAAGGAGCTGTGTCGACACTCAGCAAGTATCAACATTGAAGACTATGTGTCGACACCAAGAAGTAGTGTCGACACTTGACAGATTCAACACAAGAAGTTGTGTCGACACAAAGGAGATGTGTCGACACTTAGAAGAATTCAGCAAAAGATAGAAGATCAAGTACTTGTGTCGACACTCAATTTCTGTGTCGACACATGCAGAAGAAACTGTGTCGAGACATAGAATCTACAACACAAGGAGTTGTGTCGACACCTTGTAGACTTGTGTCGACACTTACACAACTTGTGTCGACACTTGATCTATAAGTGTCGACACTTAAAGACAGAAAGTCTCGACACTTTCAAACAGTTAGAGATTTTCAAGAATTGACTGGATGACTTGACAGCTGCCGTTCCAGCCGGTCTACAGCACCTGTCAGAGATGTTAGAATTCAGTTATGGACCGGACCAGCCGGTTACCATGAAGAAGGCCTATAAATAGGCTCATACAGTTTACAGAAACTGTTGTTCAGATTGTTGTTGAACAAGTTATTAAAGTGGTACACAGAGTTATTGATCAAGTATCAAATCAAGAAGATCTAGCTGTCCAAGTGCAGATCTAAGAAGTTGGAGAGAGAGGGCTCCATCCAAGAAATCAGCCGTTGGAACTAGGCTGAGAAGAAGGGTTCAGATTTATTCTGGATCTTAAGAAGCAGAGATCAAGGATCAACTGCAGGAGGATTCATTCTTATTCAGTTCTACTTTCAAGAAGCTTTAAAGAAAGCTAAGATTGAATCCAGCTGAGTTCTTCCAAGAACTCATCAAGAAACACTCAACTCCCCTCTCTTATTTCTGAGTTGTTGAGTTATTATTTCTATAATCATTTTTATCTTGTAGGATCCTTTGGATCTGAGTGATTGTAAGCCTGTAATTATAAAGGCTGAGGGTAGGGCTTGAGAGCCTGAGTGTAGGAGATTGGAATCTCTGAGTGTAGGCCTTTTGTGGTTGAGTGTAGGCCTTGTTGGCTGAGTGTAGGCCTTTGTGGCTGAGTGTAGGCTTTGTGGAGAAGCTGAGTTGTAGGGCCTTGGGCCTGAGGTGTAGGAACCAATTTGGGTTCTGAGACAGTGGTGAAGTTTGGCCGAATCTAGTACACTGCTAGATAGGCGAAGGGGGAAAGTGGATGTACCCAAATCTTGGGGAACCACTATAAAACTCTGTGTCTGCTGTGCTGTGTTGTGATTTGCTGTGTATGCTTTGTGATTGTTGTGCAAAAGTAGTTAGAATTCTGTGATATAACTGATTGCTGCCATTAAAGTTTAAAAAGGATTAGGTCACCTATTCACCCCCCCCCCCCTCTAGGTGTTTAGGTACTATTTCTTTCACCATACAAGCAGAGCATGATGGGGGCAGCTTCTCAAAAGCTCTTTGAACATCTCCCATGTGACATAGAGGGTCTCAGAAGCAATTTTAGAATATGAAGTTATATCGTTTCTTAATTTAGCAGTTTTGGCGGGGGGGGGGGGGGGGGGGGGGGGAATATGTTGCAAGAAATTTATCCATTACAATGTTCCAAGTAGTGATTGATCCTCTTAGAAGAGAACTCAACCATTGCTTGGCTTTTATCATTAAAGAGAAGGGGAAGGGTCTTACCTGAATAGCAGCATCTGAGACACCATTTATTTTGAAGGTATCACAAATCTCGAGAAAACTAGCAATATGCAAGTTCGGATCTTCATCTTGTAATCCGTCGAACTGTACATATTGCTGCACCATTTGTATGATGCTCGACTTAAGCTCAAAGTTATTGTTCGCAATTGTACAGGTCGAACAATACTTGTTTCTGTACCCTCCAGGTTGGGTCGAGCATAATCAGACGTCATCCTTTGCTGGGAAAATGCTGGGTTAGCGTCTCCCATTTCGAAGTTGAAGTTAAAATCACCGTCGGAATCCTCAACCGCTGTTTGAGAAGTGGAACCACTGAATCGTAAGTTTCTCCGAAAGGATCGTTCGATTTCTGGGTCCAAGTCAACAAGTAGCGACATATTCATGCGGGTCAGGCACTAAGAAAATTAGAAGGAGAATGAAGGAAAGAAAAAGAGAAAACCGGAACTAGAATCTTGGAGAAGAAAGTAGAGAAAGGTAAAATTCTTTTTTTGATTGATTTTTGCAGAAGTAATAGCGTAAGCGCTTTCTTAATATTGACGAAAAAAATGTCCCCGGCAACGGCGCCAAAAACTTGATAGGCTAAAACCCGAATAGGCAAGTGTACCTGTCGAATTGTAGTATCAAGGTCGTATTTAAACACGGGGTTGTCAAATACTGCTACTCACGCTTGAACTATTATCCTACAGAAAGAAAGTGGGTTTTGAGAAAATATTTTCGGAGAAAAACTAAAGATAATTTTTAGACGAAAAATGTATAATAAAAAGTTGGCATTCGATCGAAGATTCACCATGAAACGAGATGAGGGAGATAAAAAGTATAGTTTTAAGCTTGCAAATCAAACTCGACCGTGAAGGATCCGAAAATAAGACAAAATCTCGCTAGAGCATTAAGTCTCCTAACTTATAGACGCTTTGATCGAAATCTCTTTACAAATCAAAGGGGCCTAAAGTCGCATTATCGAGGTGACCCGCACTATTGGTTTGACTCCAATCCGGAAGATTTACGCCATCCTATCTCTAGGGTTGCGTTCAACTCCTTCCTTCTTTGAGTGATCTTTCACATTCACGAGCCTCTCGGCTACTCAAATATGAGATCCAAAGCCTACTACCGTATACCGGAAATACAGAGTCGACAAAATAAAAATCAAAGAAGGATCGAGTAAAATTAAGCAAAAATAAAACTATGAAATAAAAGAAACCCTCATCTCATTTTATGGATCCTCACGATCGAAGGCTAAGAGAAATTAACTACTCATAATTGAAAGGGAAGACAAAACAAGATAAGAGAGGAACATTTTCATTCCTTGCAAAAAAGAAGAGTACACAAAATATTAAAAAGACAAGACTATATTATGAAGAAAACTTGCAATAATGAAAAATCTAATACACTAATGAAACTAACAAGAACAACTCACAAGCACTCTCCACTCTCCAACTCAACACTCAAATTTAACTTAAAACTTCACTTCCCAAAATTCCTTCTTTGGATTGAGGGATGGGGTGGCTTTTATAGGAGATGGAGAAGCTTCTAGATGATAGGAAATGAAGGGGACATGAAGGGTGGCCGGCCATAGGCTTGGAGAATGCATGAATGCAATAAATGATGAGGGAGAGAGAGGGTAGGCTAAATGCAATGTATGGTGTTTAAGGGAATGAATTAGAAAATATAAAATAGAGAAGTGGAATGAATAAGAAATAAAGAGGGGAGAAAATAGAGTGGCTGGCCATGTATAGTGGTAAGGTGCATTCATATGGAAATTAATGAGGAGGGGGAGAGAGGGAATGAGGTGGCCGACCATGCATGGGTAAATGAGTTGTTTTGTAGTGGGCTTTGGGTAGGGGCTGTTCTTGCAAATGCGGGCTGTTTTGGTGGAAGAGGGCTGCTCCAAAGGCTGCTTCATGTGGTACCGGGCTGCTCCATGTTGGGGAAGGTCGGCCATGGGATGCATCATGTAGAAGGGCTGCTCCATGTACAAGGGTTGCACCATGACTTGAGGGCTCGGGTAGCATGTAGGGGGGCTGCATCATGATGTGGGCTGCACCATAAGTGGTCGGGCTGCTCCATGGTGAAGAAGTGGGCTGCACATGAACATAAAAACAAAACATTAGTTAATACAAATAAAACTAAACATTACATAATATAATATATATATATTAATAAGACTAAACATAACAATAATAAGACATTAAATAAGACAATTAACAAAACATAAAAATAAACAACAAACATATTAAACATTAAAACTAAACTAAACATAACATAACACAACATAAAATATAAAACATAAAATAATACGAACAAAACACATAATAAAGTTAGAAATTATAATATCATAACATAAAAAACATTAAATGAGAAATAAAACAAAACAGACATAAAATAAACAAAATTATAACTAAACTTAGGAATTTAGGCTTATAAACTATACCAAAAATGATGACTAAAAGTAGTCATCAGTATTCAACAATGTCAAAATACAGGAAAGAAGAATTAAACAGGTTTGTAAAAGCTAATAAGTTCTTTAATATAGATGACTATATGAAATTACATCCAGAGGCTGTTGTGCCAAGGGCTACTTCCCTCAACATCATTAGAGCTGCTGATATGACTATGACAAAGAGTCAAGTAGCTAATCCTAACAGGGAGATCAAATTCACTCAACTTGGTGATAAAGCAAAGGTGGATAAGCAAAAAGAGTTAAAGAGGAAGAAATGAGTATGAACTATTCAATTTTTTTGTATGTCTAAAACTGTTTATTTAATATCCTGTCACAAAGCTACACTGTATATATATCTGCTGCATATTTTCAATTTTCCTGCCAGATATAATTTCCTGCTTTGTGATTGTTTTTATTTGTGTTTGTATTAGTGACCTCACCCAAATAGGGGGAGATTGTTGGATCCCTAGTTTGATTTGGGCTAGGTTCACTAATTAGGATGTTTGACCCACCTTATATAGCTAGGGTCATGTCTTTGTATCTTAGAGTTTAGGCTATATCCTTAGAGTTAACATTGCATGGACCAGACAACAAAAGACTGCAGAAGACTCCAGAATTAGAGAAAAATCAAGATTCAGGAAAGTGAGTTCGACGTTCGTCGAACTCAGCTCGACGAAAGTTGTGCTCCGCTCGACGAACTCAGAGTAAATTCTCTGAGTTGAGCTCGACGATATTCGAGCACAGGTCAATGATTTCTGGAAGTTCAACTTCAACATTCCAAGTCTAGAATCCTTTCTCTGAACTCCAGTCGGCGAAGTTATGTTATCAGCTCGACGAACTTAGAGCACAGAAATGATAAGTTTTATTAGAAAGCAGTTAGTTGTTCTCAGGTTGACGAACTTGGATCTCAGCGCGATGAACAACAATTATCAGGTCGACGAATATGATTTCTCAGCTCGATGAACTCTAGACTCAGGTCGACGAAATCTGTTATTTGCTCGACGAATTTTATGCAGATCCAGACTTTGATTTTTCCTTCTTTTGTCCTTATTCCATTGTAGTAATTCCTGAATAATCAATGCTTAATATTCTCTAAATGTAACCGTTAGAAAGAGCATTGATTATTGTATTCATCAGGATTATTACCTGCTGCATTTCGATAGGATAGTTGGGGAAATCCATTAATACATATATTATATCCAGCCAGATTTTCATTGTCCAGGCTGTTAGCATTCAATGCAGTCAATTCAAATTCAAAGGAGAAAATTCGAGTGATAATATAAAAGAGATTTTCTCTCTTTTCGAAAAAAAGAAGAAAAAAGATAGTCCAGACCAGAATGAGAAGACAAGGCACAAAGAGAAGATCAACAACAATCACATTCTAATCCTTCTCTGTACAGAAAACCATCTGGTCTTCCCCTTGATATTGCTGAAGAAGAAGAAGAACATCCATTCCAAATAAAGAGTCTTCTTCAACCTTCACTCCAAGATTCTTCAAGGATAACAAACTCCTATCAGTCAAGAAGTTCCTGGATCGTCTCAAATCAAGGCAGAAGATAGAAGACCTACACCCTGAAGCAAAGCTCCAATCTTCCTGAACAAAGTCAATTTCTCAGGGGGAGCTTTGACAACATCAAGATCCACTTGTCTTCTCAGTTGTTTTGAGAAAGAGAAGACACCATAAATCTTTCACTCCCTCACTGTATAAAGGGTTTTTTAACTCCCTTCAAAAGTTATTCTTTGGTTGCAAGTCTCCTGATCAAAAGACTTGGGTTGGTTTTTGAGCACCTGATCAAAAGCTCATTGGTGGCAGTCGCCTGATCAAAACCTGTTAGTGGATTCCTACCAGGGTGGTAGAAAAGTGGATGTACCTAGGTTGGGGAACCACTATAAAAGTTCTTGTATTGTCTGGTTGCCCTCTTTCTTTTTGTTCTTGTTGTGGTCGTGTTAGTTTAGCTTTGCTGTAACTGTGTTAGATTAATTTATCTTAGGTTGCTCTTTTGCTAACTGTAAATATTGGTATCTATTATTTGCTCTACTCTGATATTTTTTTAAACATCAATAGTTTCTCAAGATACTCTATTCAATCCCCACCCCCTCTAGAGTATATTAGGTCTAACACTCACTTTCAGAATCCTCCAATGTCGGTGACTATATGCTCGCCCGTTCACACTCACGCCATGGCACAAGTTTGACTCAAGCACGAATCCGTAAGACTTGGAGAATAATATAGGCTTAGGTAAAGGTGGGGTATATAAAGATAAATAAGACGGACACGCACACCCAAAATGAGACCACCCAAAAACACTCACAGCTATACTAAATGAACAAACACGTGCGGCGCACCACCAGACTTGGACTTTTGACGGTACGTGCACGCCCATAACAAACTCAATACAACAAAATTTCACAACTCAACAACAACATTTTTTTCTTTTCTCTTCTCTTTTATACCACATTGGGAATTTTCATTTCATTTACTATTATATATTTTTTCTTTTATTTTATTTTTTATCTGAATAGACAAAACAAAATACGAAAACACGACAACACCATAAGCTGCACAAACATCCACATAACTTCCACACATAACGAACACAAAACTAAAATAAAGCAAACTAACCGAGCGACAACATTCAGATGTGCGAGTAGGATAGGCTATATGGCTTTGGTAGCGAGGCATAGGGATGTCAACGGAAGGGATAGGCTCAACGGGAATAGCAACAGATAGACGTCGAGAATGGTACAAGGCACAAACTAGACAAAGTGACGGCCTACATCATGCGTGCACTTGACTAACCATGTACCCATGCTTCGAGAGTAGCTAGGGGCAAGTTGTTAGCCAACGAGAAAGATAATACTTCCTCCCGACTCGAGCAATATGAGGCCATTGAACTCCCACACACAATACTACACCACCGTTTGATTCATAACCTCATTCACAACTAGAGTACCGTAAACAAAATCTACGATAATAGAAAATAGAAATTATAAGCATATAAAGAATTTTAATCAACACAGACTCTAAGTGAGCATGATTGCATGCCTATGAACACTCTTGGAGTCAACATTTTACTCCCTCATGCAATCCTAAATCAGTATAACATTCTTTATTCTATGCACAAGTGATAAACAAGCTCGGCACTTGCAAGTGCTTAAGTACACTTTCTCAAGTGGGTGTTGTGGAGTGCAATGCAAATGCAAATGATATTAGAATAAAAGATTCTAGTATGCGAGTGGAATGTGCACGTGAGTGGACAACAACTCGAGTCTCTCCCCAACCAGACTTAATCTATGCAACCTAACACAAGATTTGCAATAAAATCAATGAAATATAAGTCGGGGGGAGAGGTTACCCCAAACTTAGCAAATGAGCATACTAGAAGACGCGAGAGAGCTTGAAGCTAAGCCTGCAAAAATTTCACTCACTCCTCCGCGCAAGTGAAGGGCTAACCTGTAAATGAACTGCAGCAAAATTTGTATATATAGTGGCAATATCAAATTAAATCTAAGATATACAACACGTAAAACAATTTTTTTTAAAACCGTAAAAATAAGTAACTATATCTACTCCTAGATAAGTACTCGGGTTATTGTCCACCCAGCACGACTTATTCGGCTAACGAAAAGGTTCTAGCTAATTGTCCTATGAAACAAAAGATGCACATGTAACTGGCTGAATATCCATGGCGGTAGCGAGTACCGATAAGCAGATAATACAGTTACCCCTCTACCTAAATCATAATACTTGCACAACTAAGGCAGAGGAAATAGGAAATAAGAAGAGGAGATGCACTGGTCCTCACTAATCTCATCAAAAGATATATCCTTCCCTAGCAAGGCGCTGTCCACCGCAGGTCCGCAGGAGGCGATGGCGACGACAAGAGCTTCCACTGTGAAGGAGTTAGTAACCTTCTCACACAAGCAGAGGCACTCGCCGACGGCATGAGCACAATGCTCATCGTCATCCCAACGTATCCGTGGAGACTAAACCCGCACAGGCTCAGGTAAAGAAGGGGGGTCAAGTAATAAATGAGAGGAAAAAATAAAATGTAAAGAATACGGGAGAGTGATCCCGATATCACTCTCAGCAGGATCTGAGCACAGATCACTGTCGGTATCATATGAGTCGTATCAGGGGGATCAAAGAACTAGAGGTCCGCTGTGGTAAGAGGGACCACCTCGTCCAATAAGGAGGTGCGAACCTCCACATCAGAATGAGGATACTCCTTATCCCACCGGGGCACGTCATAGTGTTTCGAAGATCCACATTCTCTGTCGGAGATAGTAAAATCCTCATCCCACTTTGGTGCAACCTCAGGCACCAAATCACCAACAAATACGACATCATCAGCCGACTCATAGAAAAAAGAAGTAGCACGATCGAGCAAAAATTGCGGAGGGGCAATACTGCTCTCGGGTCCTGGCAATGAACGAGCAGGCCCCATTACAAATCATGCGCAGACACCTCCACGTCAATGGGAACAATCTCTACGTCCCATACAGGAGCGCCCATGTGTTGTTGAACATCTTTTTGCTAGCTACCACCCGAGTGATCGTCATCACTAAAGGGAAGCTCGTAAAAAGGGAGCGAGGGACCCACGAAAGATCTGTATGCTGTGAGAGATCCTTCGGTAATCTCAACGGGCAAAGAGCGAGCAAGGTGTGCGATGTCAGTGTATGGGCTTGACAACACCCTGGTATGCCTCTCCACAGTAGTCCTCTGTAAACGGGGGGCTTTTGCGCACACGCCCTCAGAGGGAGAAGGGTTGCACAGATGGGGCAATCCTTCAACATGTGGCCTATACCTTGACATAGAAAACACCGAATACAATGCTCGACATTTAAAATAGCCAAGGCATCAATGTATTAGCGCAAAGTGTCATAGAGATGGCACTCAGCTACAGAATACATTGCGAACAAAAATATTTGCCGAATGGGAGCAACAAAACTTAAAATAAAAAAATAGCATGGACCCGCTTTCTAAACAAAAAATCAGAAAAGGGACAAAAAGAAATAAACAAAAGAAACAATAAGCAACTAAAATAATAAGAAAAACAACAATCACAGGGCTTCCTTTCAAAAAACTCACATGAAAGTGTTCCCCGACAACGACGCCAAAAACTTGATGAGCTAATGGCAAGTGTACCGCTGGCATAAGTAATATAAAATGGGGTGGCTTTCCCAAGTATCGAATGTCTTAAGGAACACCGCAAGGTGGAGTTGTCATTCAAGGAGGACTTGAGATTAAAGTCCTTAGGTTGAGGTCACTAAGGGATTTGGTTTTAGAAGCAAGAAAATAAAAGCTAATTAAAACTACTTCTATACAGGCCGCTATGGCTGCTTTGCTCGGCAGAATGGAGGAAAATAACGGCGTACGAAGTGAATAGAATGGCGGATTGAGGGTCGCAAACACCTTGTCACAATACGCGCCTCGAGCAATCGCTAAAGAGACAGAACCAACTATGGCGACGGGCGGAAATATAGGCGCTGCACAAGAAACTAAAGCAGTAAAACGATTAAGATTCACATAGACATGAAACTAATAACACTTACAACTAAAGTGCCACATCAACTACATATAAAAATTTATCCACGCATATACATCAATAAAGCAAGAACAAGGCAAGAAATCGGCCAAATCCGAAGGCTCGTCGAGGGTCATGGAAGGAATTGACGGGTTGTCAATCCGCGTCTAAGCTCGGTCCTCAACTACGTCCGGGGTAGAGAAGGCTGTCACTACCATCCAATGGACCCGTCTTCTTCATGTCATGATCCAGATGAAGGTTGCAAGCTTCCCTTTGCTTGATGGATACGACGTCAAAACTTGCAATAGAGCTAGGAAGTGAAGGAGCAGGACGAGAGCAAGAACCGGCGAGAGGTAAGCTTCACGAGCGTGTTCGAAGCTTCTCTCCTTAGTGGAAGATGAAGGGCGGAGGATAAATGGCGGAGTTTTGCCCTAAACCGACGGTAGGAATGGCAGAAAAGCACATCCTCCCTGATTGGAAGAAAACTTGTGCTTAAATAGAAGTCGGTCAAAATATTGGTCATGCATGGTTTGGCGTACGACCTTGTGTTAACCGTGCGTTATTAACGCGAAGAAAATAGCTTGTGAGGAAGAAGCATTGACCCGTGTGTTTCCTTGCGCATGGACACTTCCGCCCGTGTGTGAAGGAAAATGCATGGGTAATAACAAAACGCAGAAATTTCCTGCAAGCAGGTGGAATCGTGCGTTTTACTCGCGCACGATTAACCACAGATCACGATAAATCAAGGCAGCTAAAGGAAAACCATGTTTTTCCTTCGTGCACGGTTTCGAAGAAATTGTTCGTTAACCGCGCGTGAAGATCGTCGAGCTCAGCTCGATGATATTTGTCGAGCTCCACTCGACTCTTCTCCAGCTCAACAAAGCGCACGATCGGGCAAAAAGCGTGCGCTAAGGAAATGCAAGACCGTGCATTTTCCACAAATCAGAATTGCTGCCTTGGGAAAACGCACTACATGCACAATAATAAATCCACACAAACAATCATATAAATAAGAACAAATAAGTGCGAGGAGCTCAAAGAACTTACCCTCAACACAAGAATGAGCAATCACACACCACAATGGGCCAAAAAAATGCACTATTGGCTAGTGAAGACCTAAACAAAAATATGACTTTTTCAACTGAAAAGGTAGTGCACAAGCATGATAAAATGTCCAGATGAGTCCGAAAAATCCTATATAGATCGGAATAATCACAGGCCCATGGTTCCTTCCACGTGGTCCTCGTTCTCATCCACGCACATGTCCACGTCCTTGTGGAGCTACCGAAGGAAGGTCACGGAAATCATTCCTACCTAACTATGGGCAATAGCCCCGGATGTGGCCCGACTGGTTGCACTGGAGGAAGGCTCGCTCGTGTTGCTCCCTATGCTGCAGGTATTGTGGATGCGGTGGGAGTAGTGCTGGCTGCGGTGTCGAACACTCCATTCTGAAATTTTGACTAAAGCGACCTCTGCCTCTATTGTTTCCTATTCCCCGGTTGTCTTGTCTCCTTTTGTAATTAGGACCGGCCTCCATCACACCCTTGGCAGGTCTCTTATTACTCCCCAAATGATCTGCCTCCAACCTTTTTGCCATGTCGATGATCTCAGCTAAACACGAGTCTACTATAAACAAAACGGCTTGCCTCAGGGGGTCCCATAAGCCTTTGTAGAATCGTTTAGCATAACCTCGGTCATCCAACTAGTAGGAGTCAGCAAACCTTGCCAAATGCTGAAAATCCCTATAGTATTTTGTAACCGACTTAGATCCCTATTTTAACTACAGGAATCTTTCCACGAGTTTGTCTCTAGCGGTCGACGGGATGAAATGTTCCAAGAAGGCTCCAGAGAACTCCGTCCAACTAATCTCCATATAAACTCAGCCCTGGAAGGTGGAACCCATGAGGGACTTCCATCACCTCATGGCATGCAGTTCCAAGAAAGACACTGCTAATGTCACACCCATGCTAGCTGGACATCGGATTCTTGACAGCAACTCCTGCACTATGTCGAGCCATTCTTTTGCATGCACGGCCAACTCTGTCCCAAGATGGACTGGAGGGGAGAGAGCTCGGAAAGTGCTCAACCAATTTGAGCCCGGATCCTTTTGCTGCACTAGGGCTTGTTGGGACCTAAAGGCGTCTAGAATAGCCGTGAGAGTTTGTCCCAGCTCTGATTGTTGGAACTGTGTGGGTAGGGAAGGGACAGGTGCACCCCCTACTTGCTCTACTTGTGATGGTATCTACACGTAAGGTGAAACCTATGGTCAGGTTGGCTTAACGTAGGGTCAAAATTGGACATACTTAGTGTGAATTACATATGGGTGAATTACATATGGGCACATCACTGCTTCCTCTAAGCCAGTTTGTCCCCAAACTGACTAATTGAATGGGAGTGGCCCATTGTTCAATGACTTCTTTAGTTTAGGATCGTAGCAAGCTGATACCATTTGTAAGACCCCCCTCCAGGAACACAAAACATGGCATGAGCTGAGTCTTATGCCCAAAAAAGCTGCCTTGCAGTAGCGTTAGCACACGGGCTAACCTGTGCTACAAGACGCCTATCCCGTCGGCTAATCATATCATCCCTGACAACCCAACATATAGAATTTAAATAGAAGTCAAAATGCACACTAGTATAATAGTCTAGAAGCACGATAGAATTTAGAAGCAACCAAGGCTTCTATAATATCAGAGTACATGCCCAAAAGGCTACAAAAGAGTCTCTCTAAAACAATCACATTGGTCATTGATGGAAACAATGGTACCATCACATCAGGCCCTATCATCCTGGCCTGGCTGCCCTCCTACGTAACCTGCTACTGCTGTCTACGGGGTTTCCTCCTAAAACGGAAGATGTAGCAACCATTAGTCATAAAGACTAAGTGGCTATCACATCCACTCCCCCGACAACACCTCGGCACAAGGCAGAGAAAGGAACAAGGGTACAATATATATTAAGAAAACAGTAGTACAAACAGGTGGTATAGAAGTAAATAATATCAGAGTATATCAGCAATTGCACCAAATGAGTATATCAATCAACATGAGCAGTTCTACCATCTACAACATATATAATATGAAAGTATGACAGAAAGTAACTTAAGTTATATGAATGCACATATATATATATAAGTTAAGGGTCGGGTCAATAGTAAAGTAACTCATCATATAAGAGTGCCCATACAAACTTATACGATGAGAATTTTGTGTATGTAATGTAATGATGAAGATATGAATGCAATGCAATTACTCACACATGTTCACGTACACGCAACTACTATGTCGACACAGACTAGTAGTTTCCACTATTCGAAAAGGTAGCTAACCTCTCAGGCATCAACCGTCATGGCAAGATGGTGACAGTGAAACAGGCTTTTCCACTACAGGGCGGGCATCCACACTACCTGGGCTAGGCCTCCATACGTCTCAATGTTAAGAACACAACAACGGAGCTCACATACGTACTACGGCTCAGAAGGAGCGTCGGGTTGGTGTGTATCGAGGACCAAGCCCATCTGCCTATCATCGAGTCACAGAAGGAGGCTATGGGAGCGTATCACCAAAGTACCAAGCCCAACCGTCCACTTGGCAAGGAAGGAGCCTCGGGAGTGAGCACCGAGGACCAATCCCAACTGCCAAAGTTATATCTGTCAACTCTCGTCGGTGTAATGACCAGCGTGCCCGTATACCTGCCATACTATGCTTAACCAAGGATTACGACACTGCGTGTCAACTCACACCGCTTGTAGTTTCACATTATTGTGGCATGGAAGGATCCTATGGGATCATATCACCAAAGGACTAAGCCCAACACTTGGCACGGAAGGAGCCTCGGGAGTGAGCACTGAGGACCAATCCCAAGCGCCCAAACTCTCTTTTCATCATTAACAATCCAGTGCGGTCAAACACATGAACTTACACCCTTTCACATTCTCATTCTCCATGGAACTTAAGGGTTAATCATCAACAACGGTGGCAAGCCACCTTCACAACTTACCAATCTCACACTGCTACCCGAAAGGAAGCACGACTCTAAGCAGTGGACCACTTTTCACTTACCTTATTTAACACATCTCCTAGCCATGATTCAGCCTCTTTCGATTCCTTTTTAAGGATCAAGTGTACACCAACCATTATGCTTCCATTGTGGTAATTGCATCAGCATAAAAATCGCCCACCCCTAGCATTAACATGAATTCACAGTTTAATCATTCAATTTCTGAACGTCACATCTTCTTCCAAACCTATTCCGTTTCATAATTATATTCATGTCCTATTAGGTTTCCCAACCATTTGTTTATCACATGGACAAAGGACCAAGTTCGTTAAAATCTCAACATTCATTATTATAATTTCTTGTTGGGTCCATTGATCCCAGTGTACTGGATTTGAAGAAGGCCTAGAAAATAATGTATACATATGTGGTGATCTAAATTGTGTTAAAATTTAATGATTGTAGGATATCCTAATAGCAATGATGGGACAGATAGCCTTAGTAGCTAAGTCAGGTAAGTTCTTACCTAAGTGGTGGAAAGACAGAAAACTATCCAAGTCCACAGGCATTGAATGAGGATCATTCACTCAATGCCAGATGACTTATAGTGCTGAGTGTAACACCCCAATTTTTGAGAGAGGGTCGATTTGCGTTTCTGGCAAATTTTTGGTTTCTGGCAGGGGGCACACGGGCTGGGACACGGGCGTGTCCCAGGGCGTGTCAGGCTCCAGTCGACGTTTTGGTCGTGAAGTCGACAATTTTGGAGTCGGCGATCCGTGAGCAGAGAACACGGCCTGAGACACGGGCATGTCTCAGGGCATGTCGAGCCCGTGTCGACGATCAGCCCGGGGAGTCGATGATTTTCGCTCGACGATGTGTCGAGACGAGGGACATGGCCTAGGACACGGGCATGTCCAAGGCCGTGTCAGTCAGTCGACGAACTTCGTTCGATGAATTTCACTCGACGAGTGTCGAGTGTCGAGACAGGGGCACACGGCCTGTGACACGGCCTGTGACACGGGCGTGTCACATGGCGTGTCCCGGTTGTTCGACGATCTTCGCTCGATGAATCGTCGAGGCAGTGAACACGGACTGGAGTCCAGGTGTGTTGAGGTAGACACGGGCAAGGACACGGGCGTGTCTAGTACCCGTGTAGTGCTCGGGTTGTTTTCGGGGCTATATCGAAGGAGGCACACGGCCGACCACACGGCCGTGTCAGTTGGGATACGTGCGTGTCTGGTCGAACACGGGCATGTCAAATGCTCGTGTGCTGTTCCAGGCGCGTCGATTTGAGACGGCGAGTGAGGGACACGGCCCTGGACACGGGCGTGTGCCAGGCCGTGTTCGACCCAGGTGTTTTATTTTTCAGTCGGATCGTGGCCTTTCTTTCATTGATTTTAGGATCGGACGGTTCAGGACTGCTCTTGGGAAGTTAAGTCCGAGAATAGGGTTGTAAACCCTCATTTTCCTTCAAGCTTTTCTTTGACTACATTCTAAAGAGAAGGGAGAGCAGGGAAGAAAGTGAAGGAAGGTTTGGGCTATAGGAGAGGTTTCAGTGCTCCAAATCGCGAGCCGAGTCCAGATCCGTGGAGTCTAGATCGTTGCGAAGGTTTTCATCCGGCTATTTTGCCATGACAAGAAAGAGGAGTTGGAAGGTAACGACACTTCTCCTCTCTGTTTTAGGATGCATGTCTTTAGCATCTTTTCTTTCTAGTTTTTGGGCACCAAACTCTCAAATGAGAGGGGTTTTGGGTTGCCAAGGTTCCAGAGGAACCACCGGGTTGATTGAGTCTGTCCCCGGCATGTTTTGCATTAGAGATCCGCTCCGTTAGTGGATTAGGCATGGTGGGTGAAGCCGTAGTCGCGGCCGTTAGTCCGACTCAGTGATGTTGCATATGAACTTTAGGGATTCGTAGAGATTCTGTTGCGGCAAGATGCCGTTTGTGATGTGGTGGTGTTTTCCCCTTTTTCTCGAATGAGTACGTGTAGTCAGAACCGGATAAGGTTAGCTCCTCATGGCGGTAGATGGTTTCCTTGGTGGACAAGGTTAGCTCCGCATGAGTTGGAGATGGTTTCCTTGGTGCGCGGGAACATTGCAGTACAAATGAGGGACTAGGGTGGAATTGTCTTGGTTTGTGATGTGCCAAGGCGTGGCTATGTCTCCGTGGTCGGATGGCTATCCTGTGACGTTCACGTCATGTGTGGAGAGTGTCCCGGCGAGACTAGTCCCCTTCTGTGAGACTGACGAGAATGCTAAGCATGGGGGCAAGCACGGGCAATGAGGCCATGAGCGGGTGGGGTCCGACAAGGCTTCTTGGAATCGGTCAGTTTGTGTTTGTTGGAATCCTGACAAGAGACGTCAGAGTTTGTAGGCAAGCCCGGGTCTAAGACCTTGAGCGGGTGGGTCCTTTGCAAGAGTTCCATGTGGCGGCCTGTGTGCCGTTGGGGGAAATGGTATTACCCCTTTGTTTGCGGCTTTATGCCAATGGGGAATCGATGAGTACCCATATGATGTGATGATGTGCTAAATGCATACGAGATAGGGTGCCTTGGGTGAAACCTGGGTTGTTGCATACGTGATTGCATAAGTAGGCCCTTTTTATTATATGCTCAACCAGTAGAGAACATGTATGATGTGTGTGACATCCAACCCTGTTTCTGTAGTTGCTTTTCTTGCTTATGATTATTGCATACGAAGTGCTAACTTGCATGTTGGAGGGGTACCCCGGGGTCTGTTAGGGGCGGTTGGGAGGAGATGTGTTGTTACACAGTTTGAGGTCAGCCTTTGCTGACCCACGTTACTAATAAATTTTACAAGGCAAGGATCGCATGCAGGAGCTACCTAGCCGGCCAGAAAGCCCTAAGCCTCATGAAGTGCTTCTCTCTGTTGTAGTTCTATTTAAATGATGTTGTATGTTTAAGATTCATGTTGTCCGGCTTGCATGCTGAGGTAGACTAGGAGTGCTATGCACTTTCTTGACTATTGTATTATTTTGAGTTTGGACACTTGTTGTAAGGCCATAAGACCATTGTTATTACTCTTCTTGTAGTGCATAACTTCTTGTCTTGCTTGTGTTTCCGCTGTGTTGTGCAAAGAGTTATGAGTGTGAGTAATTATATCATCTTATAATACTAAAGTTGTGGCATCTGTATGTTGTGGGGCCCCGGCCGGACCCATATTATACGGTCATTGCAGGGGAAGTGTTACAATTTGGTATCAGAGCGAGGTTAGATTCGAGTTCAATGCGTAAAGAAGTTATCCACATAAGAGTAACGCGGGACCATGAGTGTCCTTATGTATAATTCTTGAGATTAGATATTGATTCCTTATTTCTTGTTTTCTTGAAGAGTGCAAGCAACGAGGCGGGTACGTCGAGAGCAAGAGAGGAACTCTCGGCGAGCAGTGCCACTGCTCCAGGTCTCTTGGGCACGGGTGTTAACCCGGCCGATTTCTGTCGCATGCTTGCAGAAGCGATGGTGGCGGCCCAAGCTGCAGCCGCAGCTCAGGTAGCAACCCCTGCTACACCGGATACGGCGACGGTCGTGCCAGGAGGAGAAGCCAGGCGAGTGGAGCCTTTGGCGGAAAGGGTGGTTGTCGGACATGGAGACCGACACATGAAGTATTTCCTGAGCTTCCATCCCCCGTCATTCAAGGGAGTTGGTATGCCAACGGATGCGGAGGATTGGTGGGTTCGCATTCAAGAACTTTTGAGGGCGGCAGAGATGCCAGAAGAAAAGAAATCTGAGTATGCGGCGTTCATGTTGGAAGGAGACGCCAAGTTGTGGTGGGTGAGCCATAGCGACCGCCAGTTCCCTGGACGCACCCTGTCGGTGGAGGAGTGGGGATAATTTTCTTAGGAGGTACATTTCCGTTTCTATACGGTTGGCACTTCAGAGGCAGTTCCTGCACTTAATGCAGCGGGACATGACGGTGGATGAGTATGTGCAGGAGTTCACCCGTTTGGGTCGTTACGCTGGAACGATGATGGCAGATGATGTAGTGAGGGATAACCTTTTCTACCAGGGGCTGAGGGAGAATCTGAGGCAACCCCTCATCTCCATGAAGGGAGCGGGATTCAATGAATTAGTGGAGGCTGCCAGGATATTGGAAAGTGATCTGGAGCGAACCGAACGTCGTAAGGGTTTTACTCCCATGCAAGGGGAAGGGAAGCCTTCCCAATCCCATGGAAAGTCTGAAGGGAGTAGGTGGAGGAATAACCCTCACACATCCCGGTCCGGCGAGAAGAGCAAGTGGATGCCTGGAGGTTCTCACTCTAGGGGACCGCCGACGTGCTACAACTACGGTAAGGTGGGGCACATAGCTCGTGTTTGTCCCCAAGGAGGAGCGGGGCAAGAGGCAAGGCAGGAGCAGATTATGCGCTCCGGCCCCAGTGCTGTAGAGAAAGGGAAGATGGCGGAGTCGAGCGCTTCTCGGTTCCAACAGGTGTAACCAAGGGCTTACAACCTTGGACAGCAAGAGGCGATCCGCCAAACCGATGTGGTGACAGGTATGAAGAAAATTTAAGTTGAAATTTTATGCTTCATACCTTTAGACCCTTTTTGTGTGATGTCTATGTTGTAGGCTTTGTATTAGTTTCTGGATACCCCGCTAGGGTATTGTTCGATACGGGAGCATCACACTCCTTTCTTGCAGAGAGCTTCATCCGGAGAATAGGAGTTGAGTATTTCTTGGCGGACGCAGAGTTGAAAGTGCGCATGCCTAATGGGTCATCCATGACCACCGGGGCCAAAGGGCACATCTGTTGGGTGCTGGACGGAGTTGACTTCGTTTTGGTAGCAGCGATTTTACCATTGGTTGAGTTCGATGTCATTTTAGGCATGGACTGGATTGCAGAGCAGCGCGCCAGTATTGACTGCCTATCTAAGGTAGTGACCCTAAGGAGCAAAGGGAAGGCGGAGGTCAAATTTGAGGGCCTTTGTGTAGTGGCCTGTTCACTGATTTCGGCCATGCAGTTGATGCGGGCGGTTAACCAGGGTGGTGTAGCGCTTGTAGCGTTATTGGAGGTTCGTCTCTCCCAGCTGTCTATTGAGGAAGTGCCCGTAGTGGCAGAGTTCAAGGATGTGTTTCCGGATGAACTTCCTGGAGCGCCTCCTCGGTGAGAGATCGACTTCTCGATCGAGTTAGTACCGGAGGCTAGGCCGGTGTCACGTCCTCCGTTTAGGATGGCACCAAAGGAGTTGGCAGAACTCGAGGTACAGTTGCAGGAACTGTTGGAGCAAGGGTATATCAGACCCAGTCCTTCACCGTGGAGCGCGCTGGTGTTGTTTGTGAAGAAGAAAGACGGTAGTATGCGGCTATGCATAGACTACCGAGAGTTGAATAAATTGACCGTCAAGAATAAGTATCTGATTCCTCGGATAGACGACTTGTTCGACCAGCTGGTGGGGTCGGTGGTGTACTCCAAATTGGACTTGAAGTCAGGCTATTATCAGTTGCGAATTCGGGACGAGGATATCCCCAAGACTGCCTTTGGTACAAGGTACGAACACTTTGAGTTTACGGTGATGCCGTTCGGGCTGACGAACGCACCATCTGTGTTCATGGATCTTATGAATCGAGTATTTCGGGAATACTTGGATTCTTTTGTGGTTGTCTTCATTGATGACATCTTGGTGTATTCCAAATCGGAAGTGGTGCATGAGACCCACTTGAGAGTGGTCTTGCAAGTGTTGAGGGAGAATCAGTTGTATGCAAAGTTCTCCAAGTGCGAGTTCTGGTTAGAGAAGGTGGCATTTTTGGGCCACATGATTAGTGGGGATGGGGTGGCAGTGGATCCAACAAAAGTGGAAGCCATCAGAGATTGGCCGGTTATGAGGACCGTGGCTGAGGTCCGAAGTTTTGTTGGACTAGCCGGGTATTACAGGAGGTTCGTGGAGACTTTTTCGCGGATAGCTCTACCCTCACCTCACTCACTCGTAAAGATCATAAGTTTGTGTGGACTTAAGAGTGCAGTCAAGCGTTTGAGGCACTGAAGGAGAGATTGATGATGGCTCCAATCCTAAGTCTACCGCAAGGGACCGAGGGATTTCAGATCTTCAGTGACGCATCGGGATGCTGTTTGGGTTGCGTTTTGGTGCAACATGGCAAGGTGATAGCTTTTGGGTGTAGACAGCTGAAGCCTCATGAGAGGAATTACACCGTACATGACTTGGAGTTGGCGGCGGTAATTTTTGCGTTGAAAATATGGCGGCATTATGTATATGGTGCAAAGGTGGAGATCTTCACGGATCATAAAAGCCTGAAGTATCTCTTGGATCAAAAGGACTTGAACATGCGGCAGCGTAGGTGGGTTGAGTTTCTTGGAGACTACGAGGTGGCGATTCAGTATACGCCAGGTAAAGCCAATGTGGTGGCGGATGCTTTGAGTAGAAAGTACTCAGGGCAAGGGAATTGGATCGAAGCTCATGATGAGAGGTTGGTACGCGAATGGGAGTCCCTTGGTTTGGAATGTGTTGCGAGAGGCGAATCCAGCGTGGCTCGGTTGAACTGGATTAAAGTGCAGAATGACTTGATCGACGCATTCGGGAAGCGACTCGGTTTAATGTGGAGTTTCAACCTTTTGTGTTGGAGGCTCAAACGGGCGAGAGCAGCGCGTGGGAAATGATTGATGGGAATATGAGGAAGGACAGAAGGGTTTGTATACCGCAGTTTGGCAAACTCCGTGAGGAGTTGATGTTTGAGGCTCACTTCACAAAGTACTCCATTCACCCGGGCAGTACAAAGATGTACTTGGATATGAAGAAATCCTTTTGGTGGACGGGGCTGAAGCGGGACGTAGCTTCGTATGTGAATCATTGCCAAACTTGCGCCTTGGTGAAGGCCGAATGTCAGAAGCCGGGCGGGTTCCTGAAGCCCCTTCCAATCCCTGAATGGAAATTTGATGACATCTCCATGGATTTTGTACATGGGTTCCCTAGATTGCAGCAGGGTAATGATACTATTTGGGTGATTGTGGACCGCTTAATCAAGGTGGCCCACTTCATCCCAAATCAGAAAGAGGACAACGTGGAGAAGCTGGTGGAGTTGTATGTTCGCAACATTGTGCGACTGCATGGGATCCCTAAGAGCATAGTTAGCGATCGAGATGGACGGTTTACGTCCAAGGACTGGAGATTGGTTCAGCAGAGTTTGGGCTTGAAGCTAAAGTTCAGTACGACGTTCTATCCTCAAACTGACGGGAAAACTGAAAGAACGAACCGTACTATGGAGGATGTGTTGAGAATGTGCGTTCTTGACTTCGGCAAGAAGTGGGAGGATCACCTCGTCATGGTGTAATTCGCGTACAACAACAGTTTTCAAGCAAGTATAAAAATGGCGCCATACGAAGCTTTGTATGGGAGACGGTGTCGAACACCGATGTCTTGGGCAGAAGCGGGAGACACCAAAATTTTGCGAAAGTAGGCGGTGGTTGACGCCTGTGAGTTGGTACGGACAATTCAAGAGCATATGAAGGTAGCGCAAGACCGGCAAGCAAAGTACTTTAATGCTCGTCACCGGAAGTTGGAGTTTGTGGTAGGTGATTAGGTCTTTTTGAAGATCAAACCGTTCAAAGGCGTCTCATGGATTCGCCGACTCAAGAAGTTGAGTCCAAGGTTTTTGGGGCCTTTTGAAGTTGTTGAACGGGTGGGAGAAGCAGCCTATCGGTTGGCGTTGTCCGGGGAGCTGAGTGGATTGCACGACGTCTTCCACGTCTCCGTTTTGAGGAAAACCTTGGTGGAGGCTAGTGTGGTGATTGAGCCAGCATCGGTGCCGATAGAGAAAGACTTGAGGACGCGAGTCCGTCCGATTGCTATAGAAGATTCGGAGACTCGGCAGTTGCGGAATAAAGAGGTTAAACTCGTGAGAGTCCGATGGGACAACTACGGTCGTGAGGAGCTCTCTTGGGAATGAGAGCAGGCCATGATAGAAGAGTATCCAGAACTCTTCATTTCAGGTACAATTTAAGTTTTTGTTCCCTTTTGTTTTGTAATTTCGGGACGAAATTCTGTTAAGGGGGGAGAGTTGTAACACCCCAAATTTTGAGAGAGGGTCGATTTGCATTTCTGGCAAATTTTTGGTTTCTGGCAGGGGGCACACGGCCTGGGACACGGGCGTGTCCCAGGGCGTCTCAGGCTCCAGTCGACGTTTTGGTCGTGAAGTCGACGATTTTGGAGTCAGCGATCGGTGAGCAGAGAACACGTCCTGAGACACGGGCGTGTCTCAGGGCGTGTCGAGCCCGTGTCGACGATCGGCCCGGGGAGTCGACGATTTTCGCTCGACGATGTGTCGAGTCGAGGCACACGGCCTAGGACACGGGCGTGTCCAAGGCCGTGTCAGTCAGTCGACGAACTTCGCTCGATGAATTTCACTCGACGAGTGTCGAGTGTCGAGACAGGGGCACACGGCCTGTGACACGGGCGTGTCACAAGGCATGTCCCGCTTGTTCGACGATCTTCGCTCGACAAATCGTCGAGGCAATAAACACGGCCTGGAGTCCAGGCGTGTTGAGGTAGACACGGGCAAGGACACGGGCATGTCCAGTACCCGTGTAGTGCTCGGGTTGTTTTCGGGGCTGTGTCGAAGGAGGCACACGGCCGACCACATGGTCGTGTCAGTTGGGACACGGGCGTGTCGAGTCGAACACGGGCGTGTCGGGTCAAACACGGGCGTGTCGAATGCCCGTGTGCTGTTCCAGGCGCGTCGATTTGAGATGGCGAATGAGGGACACGGCCCTGGACACGGGCGTGTGCTAGGCCGTGTTCGACCCGGGTGTTTTATTTTTCAGTCGGATCGTGGCCTTTCTTTCCCTGATTTTAGGATCGGACGGTTCAGGACTGCTCTTGGGAAGTTAAGTCCGAGAATAGTGTTGTAAACCCTTATTCTCCTTCAACCTTTTCTCTGACTACATTCTAGAGAGAAGGGAGAGAAGGGAAGAAAGTGAAGGATGGTTTGGGCTGTAGGAGAGGTTTCGGTGCTCCAAATTGCGAGCCGAGTCCAGATCCGTGGAGGCTAGATCGTTGCGAAGGTTTTCATCCGGCTATTTTGCCATGGAAAGGAAGAGGAGTCGGAAGGTAACAACACTTATCCTCTTGGTTTTAGGATGCATGTCTTTAGCATCTTTTCTTTCTAGTTTTTGGGCACCAAACTCTCAAATGAGAGGGGTTTTCGGTTGCCAAGGTTACAGAGGAACCACCGAGTTGATTGAGTCCATCCCCGACATGTTTTACATTAGAGATCCGCTCTGTTAGTGGATTAGGCATGGTGGGTGAAGCCGTAGTCGCGACCGTTAGTCCGACTGGGTAATGTTGCATACGAACTTTACGGATTCGTAGAGATTCCGTTGCGGCAAGATGCCGTTTGTGATGTGGTGGTGTTTTCCCCTTTTTCTCGAATGTGTAAATGTAGTCGGAACCGGACAAGGTTAGCTCCTCATGGCGGTAGATGGTTTCCTTGGTGGACAAGGTTAGCTCCGCATGAGTTGGAGATGGTTTCCTTGGTGCGCGGGAACATTGCAGTACAAATGAGGGACTAGGGTGGAATTATCATGGTTTGTGATGTGCCAATGCGTGGCTATATCTCCGTGGTCGGCTGGCTATCCCGTGATGTTCACGTCATGTGTGGAGAGTTTCCCGGCGAGACTAGTCCCCATCTGTGAGACTGACGAGAATGCCAAGCATGGGGGCAAGCCCGGGCAATTAGTCCATGAGCGGGTGGGGTCCGGCAAGGCTTCTTAGAATCGGTCAGTTTGTGTTTGTTGGAATCCTGACAAGAGACGTCAGAGCTTGCAGGCAAGCCCGGGTCTAAGACCATGAGCGGGTGGGGCCTTTGCAAGAGTTCCATGTGGCGGCCTGTGTGCCGTTGGGGGAAATGGTGTTACCCCTTTGTTTGCGGCTTTATGCCAATGGGGAATCGATGAGTACCCATATAATGTGATGATGTGCTAGATGCATACGAGATAGGGTGCCTTGGGTGAAACCCGGGTTATTGCATCCATGATTGCATAAGTAGGCCCTTTTTATTATATGCTCAACCAGTAGAGAACATGTATGATGTGTGTGACATCTAAGCCTGTTTCTGTAGTTGCTTTTCTTGCTTATGATTATTGCATACAAAGTGCTAACTTGCAGGTTGGAGGGGTACCCGGGGTCCATTAGGGGCGGCCGGGAGGAGATGTGTTGTTACACAGTTTGAGGTCAGCCATTGCTGACCCACGTTACTAATAAATTTTACAAGGCAAGGATCGCATGCAGGATCTAGCTAGCCGGCCAGAAAGGCCTAAGCCTCATGAACTGCTTCTCTCTGTTGTAGTTGTATTTAAATGATTTTGTATGTTTGAGATTCATGTTGTCCGGCTTGCATGCCGAGATAGACTAAGTGTGCTATGCACTATCTTGACTGTTGTATTATTTTGAGTTTGGACACCTGTTATAAGGCCATTGTTATTACTCTTCTTGTAGTGGATAACTTCTTGTCTTGCTTGTGTTTCCGCTGTGTTGTGCAAAGAGTTATGAGTGTGTGTAGTTATATCATCTTATAATACTAATGTTGTGGCGTCCGTATGTTGTGGGGCCCCGGCCGGACCCATATTATACGGTCATTGCAGGGGAGGTGTTATACTGAGTATAGCCTATTCAGTCAAAGACATGAAGTGATAAGCTTAGAATGTGGCTAAGTACGCAGGCGTTGAGTGAAGTCAACTCACGCAAAGCCATATAGCAAAAGGCTGTGAGTCAGGCTAATAACAGTCTAAGCCTAAAGAGAAATGAGCTAAAAAGTGGGTAAGTCCAAATTTGTTGAACTGAGTTCAGAGTTCGTCGAACTATGCTCTGAGTTTTAGAAATTTGGCCAAGTCTAATTTCGTCGAATTGAGTTCAAAGTTCGTGGAACTAAGTCCTGAGTACGTCGATCTAAGCTTTCACTTGTTAGTCAAGCTGAACTCTAAATTCGTCGAACTGAGTTTTTACTTATTCGTCGAACTGAGTTCTGACTTCGTCGAACTCAAACTGATTTCTGAAGCAGAAAATCTGGCTAAGGCAGAAAGCGTTGAGTGAGGCATGCTCACTCAACGGTCTCAACGCCTTTATATAGAATTAGTTAAAACATAAAGCGTTGAGTGAGGCATGCTCACTCAACGCTCTCAATGCTTAAGTTGCTAAAGAAGCAGAAATGGCTAAGGAAGATATTGTTGAGTGAGGGATGTTCACTCAACGCTCTCAACGACTAAAATGCATAATATGGTTAAGGCACAAGGCGTTGAGTGATGTATGTTCACTCAACGCTCTCAACTTCATGCATGCAGAAGACGCTGCTGAAAGGGTTAAGGCAAAAAGCATTGAGTGAGAATTACTCACTCAACATTGTCAATGCCTAGATAGATAGAAATGTCTAAGAACTTTGGCATTGAGTGAAGCTCTTTCACTCAACGCCTATTCTTCTGATGCTTGAGTTTTGTCTAAGTATTCAAGTGCTGATGTCAACAAGTCAAAAAGTCAACCATATTTAAATTGTTAGCGGCAAAGCCATAGTACATGAAAAAAGGTGTCGCATGCCTACTGTGTGTCAATTAGGCGTTAATGAAAGATGCAGCTAGCATTAATAGTGTGGGACCAACTACTAAAAGAGCCATTATGTTACAATAAATAAAAGGAAATGCTCTTTACAAAAAGAGTTAACTGTTACAGTAGTTCTTCACAATCGCCATTGTTGTGGGTGTGGTTGAAGAACAGAGAGCCCCAGACTAGCAAGTCTAGAGGCAGATCAAGTTAGTTGTTGAGATCAACATCTTCAACAACAAGATTGCTAGTGCCATCTTCATCTACACCTGCTAGCAAGCTCAGGGTGATTCACTGAGAAAGAGATAGCAGCTAGGGCCGACCCTTGCTGCAGGTGCTTCACAGATCCTGACAATAAATTCTAAAGAACATTCTCTTGGGGAGCTGTGAAGAAGAAGATAGAACTGAGCAGTTAGCTCAGTTTAGAAAGATGCAGAGAAGCTGATATGCAAGTTGCTTCCAGCAAAATCCAAAGCTTCTACATCATTGTTGCTATGAAGAAGAGAGAGTTAAAACTTTTGTTTAGTTCAGAAAGGGGCAGGACAGTATTCTTCAGGTCACTTCTAGCTCAAGGTGATATACCTATTGTTCTGAAGTAGTTGGGGCTAACGTGTACTTAGGGATTAATTGCCTGAGGTAGGTGATACTTGTATCACTGAGTGTAGGCCCTTGTGGCTGAGGTGTAAGTCTTGGAGGAGAATAAGAGATCCTGAGGGATCTGAGGTGTAAGCTCCTTGGAGCATTGGTTTGGAAAAGAGCCTTGACCAATAGGAAGTTGGCAAGGTGGGAGGAGAGTGGATGTACCCAAAGATTGGAGAACCAATACAAATCTTTGTGTACTCTATTGTGTTGGATTTCTTTGTGCACGTAGCTTATCTTGAAAGCAAAAATTAACCAACCACTAAAGTAACAAACTAAAATAAAATAAAAGATAGTCACTAAGGACTAAGAAACTTATTCACTCCCCCCCCCCTCTAGGTGATTTTGCTATCCTTGAAATAAAGACTTTCATTTATTTCTCAAACCAAGCCCAAAACCTCACTGGCCCGAGAATTTTAAGTTCACAGGGCTTGACTGTACAACCATTTTAACTCGACATTCCCAAGTCTATAAGACTTGTATGAAGACGTGTAACCATCCATTGGAAAGGCATTTTCAAGGACTACACTTTGGTATTTTTTCCATCACCTAGATCAGGCCTTAACATATTTGAAATTAGCCTCAAAGTCTGCTGCGTACAGGAAACAGATTTCTACACGAATAAAGTATCAGACTAGAAAGTTCGACTGGGCTTTTCCATGGCTACAGACCTCGCATGAAGACTTGTAAGCACCCGTTGGAAAGTTATTTCAAAGGGCTATGACTCTCGTGTTTAGCCGAAAACCCAGACCTTGTCGTTTCATGCCTGAAAATGGCCTCGAAGTTTGCTCTGCTTAGAAAATAGATTTCTGCGCGCATCTTAAAGCGAAATGAACATCGGTTCATCTTTCTCCTCTAGCCAATATTTACGAAATTTCATCCAACATTCCTCCTCCCTTATTCACCCTCATAGGATCGTTCTTCTTCACGAAACCAAGTCCACTGTCTCCTCTTATAAGGGCGGAGAGGTTGAAGACAACTAGTGTTGGGTCTATTGATCCTAATTTCCCAGATTTGTAAGAAGTCAAACGGGTTAATTACATACACACAAAATGTATTTGATGTGTGCTTTAGTTCATGCATGCAGGTAGTCTATGATTGGATGGGTGAAGAAATGAGATAAGTAGTAAACTCAGATTTCTTCGAGCTCAGCTCACAGTTCGTCGAGCTCCGCTCACAGATCGTCGAGCTCAGGACGACATTCCTCAAGAGCTAATGTCAAGTGATCAGGATTCAAAGTTCGTCGAGCTTAGCTCACAATTCGTCAAACTCAGCTCACTAGTCATCGAGCTCAGGCCAACATTCTTTGGAATAAACTGAAGCGCTCAAGATTTAAAGTTAGTCAAGCTCAGCATGAAATTCATCGAGCTCAGCATCAAATTCGTCGAGCTCAGTTTAGAGATCGTCGAATGCAGCACAATACTTGTCAAGATAAAAGCCAGAAAAATAATCTAAGGCAAAAAGCGCTGAGACCTCTGAGAAGATCAAAGTTCATTGAGCTCAGCCCACAGATCGTCGAACGCAGCTAAAGCCAGAGAATCTGTCAAAGTAAAAGGGCTGAGACTTCTAATAAGAAGTCGTTGAGACCGCTGAGATAGCTGAGAAGATAACATTGAGACCACTGAGACAGCAGAGACAAAACTGGCTGAATTTCTCTAAGTCCAGAAGCGTTGAGTGAAGCAGATTCACTCAACGCTTCTAATAAAACAGGAAACACTGAGACAGTTAAGAGGTAAATAGCTAAGACAAAACTAGTTGGAATTTTTTCTAAGTCCAAAAGCATTGAGTGAAGCAGGTTCACTCAACGATTCTAATTAAGAATGAAGCACTGAGATAGTTAAAAGCAAGAACTGCTGAGACAGATGTGAAGATACTGCTGAGACAGAAACGTATCTCAGCTAAAGAGAAGAAAGTGCTGAGACAAAGACATGTCTCAGCTAATAATGATAAATCACTGCGACCGTTGAGACAAAACCACTGAGATAAAGCCAGGGAAAATTCTAAGTCCAGAAGTGCTGAGAGCCAAAGCTGACGGCATTGAGTGTCTTAACATCACTCAATGCTTAATGGAATTCTGGAAACTTTTCTAAGTCCAGATGTTGATGACCGCTGCTGACGTCATCAAATTCAAAATTGCAGGAAGCCGTTGCGGGACAGCTGCTGCAGCGCCGAAAGATGATTTGTCCCTTTTTGATGGAGATGGCGCTCACCAATCCTTGGTGGTCCAACATTCTATTGTGTCATTGATTCAAATCAATGCATATAAAAAGGAAACTGTAAAGGGATTAGGGATAACGAAAAAACATGGATCAAACGTAGAAAATATAGAAAGAGAAATTGAAAGAGGCGGCTGGACATTTTTCTTCCCTTCATGCTTAAAAGCTAAAGTCCAGCTAAGTTAGCATGAAGGCAAAGAAATATAGCTGAAGCACATTAAAGTTCAGCAAGTTTGTTCTCATCAGAACAGTGTAGCTGATTCATCTCTTCAGCAAGTTGGCAGCTGCTTATCTATGCAGCAGAACAGTGTGGGCTGCATAAGAAGGCTAATTCCTTCTACAACAAGAGGGCTGAACTGATATCTGCTCAGTCTAGTAAAGTTAACTCAGAGATACTTCTCTGAGTTAATTGTTATTTATTTTTATTAAATAATTTGTATTAACTTCCTGTAGGATTCAGTAGATCTGAATCTGAGTGTAGGGCAATTTGTGCCTGAGGTAGGTGACAAATTTGTCACTGAGGTAGGTTCCCTGTTGGGGTACTGAGGTGGGATCCAAGTGTAGATCTAAGCTATAGGGCTGTATTGGCTGAGTTAGGAGAGTGTTGCTCTCTGAGGTAGGATCCAAGTGTGGATCTGAGGTAGGGTTGTCCTCCCAGCCTGAGTGTAGGGCCTTGTGCCTGAGGTAGGTGACTGGAGAGTCACTAAGCTATAAGTGACAAGCTTGTCACTGAGTTGTATGCCTTGGAGGAGGCTGAGCTGTAGGTACCTGGTTGGGGTACTGAGTTGTAGGAGTGCTGCAGCACTCTGAGAGTAGGGCTGTTTGCCTGAAGCTGTAGTGCTGAAGAGCCTGAGTGTAGGCCTTAGAAATAAGGCTGAGGTAGGTGATCAGTGGATCACTGAACTGTAGTAGTTCTGCAGAGCTCTGAGGTAGTAACCCTTGTGGTTCTTAGTTGAATTTTGTGAAGAATCTATGTAATAGGCTGAGGGCCTGAGGTGTAAGCTCTGAGGAGCATAGTGGAGGAGTTTGTGCCGAGTCCAATAAATAAGTTGGATAGGTGGGAGGGAAAGTGGATGTAACCAATTGGGGAACAACTATAAATCCTTGTGTTTTTTATGTGTTTGCTTTTATTTTGTATTGCAGGATTTAAGGAAAAGCTCTAGCTAAAATAACTTGAAAATAGCAAAAGATTTTATAAAAGCTCAAATACTATTCACCCCCCGTTAGGTGATTAGTTAACCTTAAGTTAAATAACTTTCAAGTGGTATCAGAGAGAGGTTACTCAAAAAGTATTTAACAACCTTAGTATACCTCCAAGGTTAGCTATAATATAAAGAATGGGGTCTGGTGTGAACTATAAGGAGCTAGGGGCCATGAAGATACCCATCTACAGAAAGGAAGGTTTTACCCTATAGAAGGAATGGGTTAGGCTATTCATGGTAGCTTCTGACCCTAGAATATACATTACAGTCCACGAGGGACCTTTCATCCCTATGAAATTCTCAGGTCTGGATGCCAACATCCAGACACCCAAGTCTTATGAATAAATGAACAAAGATGGGCTCCTTCTTGCCTCCATGGACAAGATAGCTCAAAATATTATTGTCAGTGCAGTAAATGATTCAACATTCCAGAATCTGGTGCATTGCAAGACATCCAAGGAGATGTGGGACACTTTAGTGGTGCTCATGGAGGTCTCAGAAGAGGTGAAGGATGACAGAAAATTCATGCTGAACTAGGGGTTTGAGGCCTTCAGACAAGAAAAGTCTGAGGGCATTGCTGAAAGTTTTGAAAGATTCTTCAGAACTATCAATGAACTGAGAATATATGAAAGGCTCTTCAACACCTATGACTGAATGACAAATTTCTCAGGTCCCTCACAAATGATTGGGACATAAAGATCTATGCCATTAGAGAGATGGGCAAGATAGCTGACACACTACCTCCAACCCTATTTGGAAAGCTACTGTCCTATGAGATGCAGCTTGCAGCAAGGAAGGAAGAAGAAGAGAAGAGTTGTAAGTCACAGAGCAAGGAAATCTATGGCATTCAGAGCTGATGCTTCAACCAGGAGTAGAAGGAAGACCTCTCCAGTCAGGAGAATTACTGAGTCAGAATCTGAGAGCGCGAGGTCCAGCTCCTCTGACAATCATACATCTAATGAGGACCTTGCTGCCTTCTCCAGGCAGTTTCAGAAATTCATGAAGAAGGGGCATTGGAAGAACAAATGGCTATCCTCCTCATAAAAGCACAGAAGAAAATCCTCTAAGGAGGACAGGTATGCTCCAAACTCCAATAAATAATCTTCTTCTAATATTATTTGTTTCTGCTGCAGCAAACTTGGGCATGTAGTTGTTGACTGCCCAATGAAGAGGAAAGAAGAAGGAGTGAAGAAGCACCACAAGGGAAAGAATAAAGAGAAGTCCCATGTGGACAAGAAGGAAAAGACCTGGACTGACACTTCCTCTGGGTCAGACAGTGTAGAAGAAGAAGCCTACATTGTGCTTATGGCTATTGATGAAGAAGAACCTGAAGAATACCGTACTACTAGAATAGGGATCAGTGCCCCTTTATCTCACTTAGATAGTGACTCAGAGGTGGATGAAGATGAAGAAGAAGATGCTCAATGCCATGGACTGATAACAATGACAGATGAAGAAAGCAGCCAGGATCTGCCTGGTCAGACTCAGGTAAATGCTAAATCACAATCTTTTATTTCTAGTCATGAGACTGGCTCAGACTCTGAAGCTCAATCTTTAAGAGATGAAGGGGATTCTGACTCTGAAGATGATGTCAACTCCATAATTGCCAAGTATGGAGAATTTCTCGAGGCATACAAGAAGTGCAAGCTACTTGCCAAGAGACAGTCAAAAGAGCTTTAAAGTCTTAAAAGATAGTGTGAAGACCAAGAAAAGGCCCTCACTGTCATGGCTGCTCAAGCAGCTCAGCTTAAGGAGATCATTGACAGTGAGTCTGTGGTAAGAGTCTCAAATGAGAAACTTATCCAGAAACTTGAAAATAATCTCTTAAATTAGAAATTGCTAGTGAGCAAATTTTTTAAGCCAAAGACTATGCTGCCCTTAATTGATACCCACCTTACCCATGCTAGTAAGAAAGGGTTGGGATTTAAGGGACCCGCTAGATCTTCCAATCCAAAAGGAAAGGGAAAAGGCAAGGCACCAGTTGTGGCTCTTGCCTCATTGCCTCCAATTCCTTTTCAGAGAGTGTTGTTGCCCTCTAATAGGTATGACAATGAAAGATGTTATGGTTACTGGGAGAATGGAACATCCACAGGTATGGGCCAATGTGGCCCCATACAAGGTGGAATATACAACCATGTGAAAGCCTTTAAGGCTGCCCATGAGGAAATTCAAATGGACCATCCTTGACCATTTGTTTTTGGTGCCCCAGGCCCAAAACTCAAAGATAATGCTGCAGTTGTGAATCTAAATCATCTAGCAAAAGTAGTGACTCAAGGAGACTCTTATGGTATGGCTGGAATGGCAATCTCAGATGCTATCAGATGCATGTTGGTTGAAAATTGACATGCAGTTGGTGGTTCTGTGAAAAGTCCAAAACAACCTGCTGAAAGACTATCTTTCAGACAAATGGCTGCTGAAAGGAGACAAAAGTATAGAGCAACACATCTCCCCACAGGTCAGGGAGCAATACATCCTTATGCTGGTCCCAAACAAAAAAGAAGATACAATATCTATGAGTGTTATTGTTGCGGCAAAGTGGGCCACTATGTTGTAGATTGCTGGCACAATCCTTTTGTGTCCAGAAGTTGCCAACCTGTCAGAAATTCTGCAAAAAGGCATGGTTATTTTCAGACTAATGTAAACCTAGGACCCAACAGAAATTGGGGTCCTAAGTTAAGGTGATTTGTGTTCTTTTCAGGTAAGTTTAAGTACCAATTCTCCTAAATGGTACTTGGACAATGGATGTTCCAGGCACATGACTGGAACAAAGGAGCTATTGAAAGATTTCACTCCAATAAAGAATGGACCCATGGTCATCTTTGGAGGCTCTAATAAGGGGATAACCATAGGCTATGGTAATATCTCAAATGGCATAATCACCATCACAAAGGTGGCTTATGTGGAGGGGTTGCAACACAACCTCAAAAGCATAAGTAAACTATGTGATATTGGTTATGACATTTCCTTCCACAAGGATAAGTTCCACATCAAGAGGTTAAGTGACCAACGTGTCATCTTAACATGCACTAGGAGTGGGGATGTCTGCTGCTTAAATTTTTCTTGCTTAGATAATAGTTCCCCTATATACATAGTTGTAAATGACAAAGTCTCATATTGTGTCCAATGGCACAAGAGACTAGCTCATTTGAACTATAATACCATTGGTCAGCTCTTCAGTGATGAGCTTGTTAGGAATGGTCCCAAAAATAAAATGCTCCAAGGAGGGTATCTATGCTGCTTGCCAAAAGGGTAAGCAGGCTAAGAACTCTTTCAAGAGCATTGGGGCTAAGGACTCAGTGAGATGCTTGTATCTTCTGCATATGAACTTGTTTGGTCCCATGCCTGTTCATAGTCTAGGTAGGAAGGTCTACAATCTTGTGGTGGTTGATGACTATTCCAGGTTTACTTTGGTGTTCTTCCTTAGAATAAAGGATGAAACCCTTAACACCTTCATGAATTTTGTCAGGCAAATTCAGAATGAGTTTGCATGCTCTGTGGTAAAAATAAGAAGTGACCATGGAACTGAGTTTCAATCTACTACCATGGCCATATTCTGTGAAGATCAAGGTATTCTTCAAGAATTCTCCTCTCCAAGAATACCCCAGCAAAATGGGTTAGCTGAGAGGTAAAATAGGACTCTCATTGAAGCTGGGAGAACATTATTGAGTGACACCTTTCTCCCTGAATATTTCTGGGCTGAGGCAGTTAATACTGCATGTCATGTGCTCAATAGAGCTTCTATCACGAAAGGCCACAAGAAGACTCCGTATGAGATCTTGAATTGCAGGAAACCAATCATTTCCTATTTCAGGATCTTTGGTTGCAAGTGTTTCATCCTGAACAATGGTAAGTCAAAAGTGTCTAAGTTTGATGATAAATCCCATAAGGGGATCTTTGTTGGGTACAACAATAACAGTAGGGCATATAGAGTCTATAACTTGACAAATCAAGTTGTAGAAGAATCTGTCCATATAGTGTTTGATGAGTCATGCATGATTGACAGTGAGCTGTCAAGCTCTTTGCCTAGCTCTAAAGGTACAGAAGTCATGATGGAAAAGCTGTCCATCAAAGAAAAAGACCTAGCTATGCAAGAAGAATGTGAAGAAGGATGTTGTCCAGAGGAAGCACGGGCCAATCAAGCTGGAAATGAAGACCAACCTGCTGATGAAAATAATAATCAACATGAAGCTGTCAGGCTGCCCTCTGCATTCAGATATCTGAGAGATCATCCTCCAGATTAGATAATAGGTGAGGCTAGCTAAGGTGTATAGACTAGAATTAGGAGTATTAACATAGCTCTCTCTTCCAGCTTCCTGTCACAAGAAGAGCCGAAGAAATTTGAAGAAGCAAATCAAGACCAATTCTGGATTGGTGCAATGCAAGAAGAACTGAACCAGTTCAAAAGGTGCAAGGTCTGGAAGCTGGTTCCTAGACCAGATGGACACAATGTCATTGGAGTCAAGTGGATTTACAGAAATAAACTTACTGAAAATGGCATTATAATAAAGAATAAAGCTAGACTGGTGGCCAAAGGCTATAGACAGGAAGAAGGGATTGATTATGACCAGACATTTGCCCCAGTTGCAAGGTTGGAAGCAATCAGACTGTTCCTTGCATATGCAGACTTCCAGGGATTCAAAGTATTCCAGATGGATTTCAAGTATGCCTTCCTAAATGGAGAATTGAAGGAAGAGGTTTATGTAGAGCAGCCTCCAGGTTTTGTAGATTCTAACTCTCCTACTGTTGTAGTTAGACTTAGGAAAGCACTTTATGGGCTCAAGCAAGCCCCAAGAGCATGGTCTGAGACATTGTCTATCTTCCTCATTGAGAACAAATTCTCAAGGAGGAAGATAGATAAGACCCTATTCCTAAGGAAATCTAAGGGCAAGATCATCCTAGTCCAGATTTTATGTTCATGACATAATATTTGTCTCAATTGATGACAACATCTATAGGAAGTTTGCAAAACTTATGCAGGGGAAGTTTAAGATGAGTAGTATGGGTGAATTGAAGTTTTGTTTGGGACTCCAAGTAAAATAAACTGAAGATGGTCTATCCATATCCCAGTCATAGTTCACCAGGGAGATAATCAAGAAATATGGCATGGAGAATACTTCCACCATAAGAACTCCCATGAGCTCAAGTATGCCTTTAGGAAAAGATGATCTAGGGAAACTTGTTGATCAAACTCTGTATAGAGGTATAGTTGGATCCCTCCTCTACCTCACTGCAAGTAGGCCTGACATTATGTATGCAACATGTGTCTGTGCTAGGTATCAGGCCTGCCCTAAAGAGTCTCACTACACTACTGTGAAAAGAATCTGGAGACATCTTAAGGGCACCCTAGATCTTGGCCTATGGTACAATAGAAATGGCGAATTTGAGCTAACATGATATTCAGATACAGATTTTGCAGGCTGCAAGGATGACAGGAAGAGCACTTTAGGCTCCTATCAATTTCTAGGTGGAAGGCTTGTCTCCTGGAGCAGCAAGAAACAAATGAGTGTAGCAATATCAACAGCAGAGTCAGAGTATATTTCAGCTGGAAGCTGCTATGCTCAGTTGTTGTGGATCCAGCATCAACTTCAGGACTATAATATTCAGATAAGAAGAACCCCACTCTTTTGTGATTCTACTAGTGTAATTTCTATAGCTAGGAATCCTGTCTCCGATGGCAGGACTAAGCATATTGAAATTAGGTATCATTTCATTAGAGAACATATGTAAAGGGAAGACATCTCCCTTGAATTTGTCTCCACAGACAAGCAAGTGGCTGATATCTTCACTAAGCCACTAGATGAAGTCAAGTTCAATACCTTCAAATTTGAATTGGGTATGTTGAATCTTGTGTAGCTTCAATGCTCTCTTCTACCATATGCTGCACTGTTTATTTTGTAGGTAGAAAATACTCATCCTCCAGATTATGAAGAGAGTGTGCAACTATTGAGGGGGAGCCAGCCCAACAACAGAACTAGATTCAGTTACAATAAGAATTTCTACTCCAGACAGATAGGGGGACAAAAACCCCTCAGTATGCTCCCTATTGCAGAAGTCAAAAAGGGAGAGGATAGAAGTCAAGGGTTGAGAAGAACAAATAAGTGGAATAGTAAGGATGGCAACATGCCAGGGGGAGTAAGTAATTCTCCAAAGGCTGGAGAAATATGGTAACATTTCCACAGTCTACTAATGTTTATTCTTTCTATGATGAATATGTTGTGTTGTCAATGACCTATAGTGTTTTGACTTCTTTAAATAGGGGGAGATTGTTAGGTCTATTGATCCCAATTTCCCAGATTTGTTAGAAGTCAAACGGGTCAATGATATACACACATAATGTATTTGATGTGTACTTTAGTTCATGCATACAGGTAGTCCATGATTGGACAGGTGAAGAAATGAGTTAAGTAGTAAACTCAGATTTCGTCAAGCTCAGCTAGCAGTTCGTCGAGCTCAACTCACAGATCGTCAAGCTCAGGTCGACATTCCTCAAGAGCTAAAGTCAAGTGCTCAAGATTTAAAGTTCGTCGAGCTCAGCTCATAGTTCGTCGAACTCAGCTCACTTGTCGTCGAGCTCAGGTCAACATTCATTGAAATAAGCTCAAGCGCCCAGGATTTAAAGTTAGTCGAGCTCAGCATGAAATTCGTCAAGCTCAGCATGAAATTCGTCGAGCATAGTTTAGAGATCATTGAACACAGCTCAATACTTGTCAAGCTAAAAGCCAGAAAAATAATCTAAGGCATAAAGCACTGAGACCACTGAGAATATCAAAGTTCGTTGAGCTCAACCCACAGATCGTCAAATGCAGCTAAAGCCAGAAAATCTGTCAAAGGCAAAAGCACTGAGACTACTGAGAAGAAGGCATTGAGATCACTGAGATAGCTGAGAAGATAGCATTGAGACCGCTGAGACAATAAAGATAGAACTGGCTGAATTTCTCTAAGCCCAGAAGCGTTGAGTGAAGCAGATTCACTCAACGCTTCTAATAAAGAAGGAAACACAGAGACAGTTAAGAGGAAAACAGTTCAGACAAAAATAGCTGGATTATTTCTAAGTCTGGAAGCGCTGAGTGAAGCAGGTTCACTCAACGCTTATAATGAAGAAGGTTGTGCTGAGACAGTTAAATGCAAGAACTGCTGAGACAGATGTGAAGATACCGCTAAGACAGAAACTTATCTCAGCTAAAGAGAAGAAAGCGATGAGACAAAGACATGTCTCTGCTAATAATGAAAAACCGCTGAGACCGCTGAGACAACAGTTGAGACAAAACCCGGGTAATTTTTAAGTCCAGAAGCACTGAGAGCCAAAACTGATGGCATTGAGTGTCTTAACATCACTCAACTCTTGATGGAATTCTGGAAAATTTTCTAAGTCCAGATGTTGATGACCACTGCTGACATCATCAAAGTCAAAATTTCAAGAAGCCGTTGCGGGAAAGCTACTACAGCGCCGAAAGATGATTTGTCCCTTTTTGATGGAGATGGCGCTCACCAATCCTTGGTGGGCCCACATTCTATTGTGTCGTTGATTCAAATCAATGCATATAAAAAGGAAACTGTAAAGGGATTAGTGTTAACAAATACACAAGGATCAAACGCAGAAAATATAGAAAGAGAAATTGAAAGAGGCGACTGGACATTTTTCTTCCCATCAAGCTTGAAAGCTAAAGTCCAGCCAAGTTAGCCTGAAGGCAAAGAAAGATAGTTGAAGCACTTCAAAGCTTGAAAACCGATGGGGAGAAGAGTCGAGGGTTGCCGTCGCGGGCACCAAAAATTAACACGGTGTGTTCGGTCTCACGGTCAAGGTGATAAGGTAAAGAGGTTGATGGTTCCGGGAATGGAGAGGAGGAAGCTTTTGAGTGCTCGAGAGTGGAGCAAGCTCTTGGTCAAGGGATTGCAGGGATAAAGGAGAGGTTTGTTGAGAGCAGCCGGGAAAGCTGATGATCAGCGGAGAAGGTTGATAAGAAGAGGAGGTTGATCAGGATCTATCGCGCAAATAGATACTTTGACGGTTGTGCTTGCAGGTTGATGCCGAGGGAGCTGAGTTGAGCTAAGAAAAGAGGAGGGCCACTAGCAGTGGCAACAACAGACTTCACCCGCCGCGGCTTAAATGTCACTCTTGTGACGAGCTTTTCCTTTCATTAATATTGAGAGTTACAGCTTGTATTACACCTTTACAAGAAAGCAAATAAAGGGTACAATGGGGAAAGTTGACGGCTAAGGAAAGAAGGTGCCAGAGAAGGGGCTGCGCGGACTGGGAACTAAGGCCGGCAGGCTGCGCAGACAAGGAAAGGGAAATAGTGTGGAATGGGAAAATGAGTCTGCAGGGGTTGATTGCTTGAGCTTGAGAGCGATGGCGATCGTCTGACCCCCCTCAAATGATAGGCATGGAGGTCTATTTATAGCCCCGAGGAGGTAACAGCTTTCGGTGATGTTACCCCCGATGAGACGGTAAGCAGTGCGAGTAGTGAGTTGAGTCTGTGGAGTCCGCGTGGTCTTGGACTTGTCTTGGAGCTGATCCTTCTGCTTCTGGCAGACTGAGAGGAGTCCGCCCCTGCTATGTTGAGTGAGCCCGCGCCAAGCAGGCGAGCTGAGGAGATTGTCCGCCCGCTGCTGGGAATAAGCGGTTTCTGGTATGCTGATGTTGGACGGCGGGCTGCATAGCGAATCCGCTGAGTCCGCCATAGGTAGTCCGAGTACGCCTCCACTGCTGAGAAACTGTTATGGTTCATCAATGTAGGCGGACTGGAAGGTTTTCCTGCACTTTGAGTCCGCCCAGCTTGCGGAGAACGGGATGTGCGCTGATCTTTACGGGTAGCCGGAGAGCTGGAGCGTCCGCGCTCCTTAGGCAGACTGATAGAGTCCGCAAACTGTGAGCTGAATTGGCCGACTGGGCGACCTGGCGGACTGACGAGGCAGGTCGCCCCATCTGCTGAAGTCTATTGTCTGTTGAAGGGAAAAGATTGCCATGCCTTCTGGGAGGCAAGGGATGGGCGACCTGCCGGACTAACGATGCAGGCCACCTGTGTTGGCGAGGTGGAAACTGGGGTAACTTGCCGGCCGCCTTGAGGCAGGTCGCCAATCTGGCTATGCGGTGAGATGGAGGGTTATCGACGCTGGTGAAGGTGTGCGGCCTAGAGGCAGGCCACTTGACGGTGTGGCGGTCTGGGCAGATAGACATCCGAGTCCGTCAACATTGGACGTCACTTGTCGGGATGGAGCTTGGGGCAGTAAGCGGAATAAGGCACGCGGTCTGCAGGGGTGAACTGAGCAAGAATTCTGCGACCCCTACCGACCAAGGGAACACTGCGCAACCTGGGTAGTCTGACCGCTAAGACCGCCTAAGCCGTGCGTCCTGAGCGGACAAAAAGGTATGTCCACCTACCTAGTACGTCGCGACCTACAGGGAGAACCCGGAGCAAGCCGCGACTAGCGAGCTTGCCGCCTTGTGAAGGATTGCCAATTACGGGGTTAACATAATCCCCGCACTTTTTTAAGTTTTGAAGGAAACTTCGAAAAAGTAGGAGACCCACGAAAATCGTGATCCACCCCAAAGGAAAAGAAGGGGGCAAGGAGAGATAGAACCTGATGTCTCTCCTTAAAAGTTTGCTAATGCCTGTCTTTTTCATGCAAAGGAAAAGTTAGTGTAAGCATGTATGGAAGGTACATCCTGTGTGTACCTGGGTTTGTCTTTGCAAAATGAAGAAGATGTGTCTTTTACTGAGTCCTGCAAAAATGAAGATGAGAGGAAAACATAGAGGAATAATAATCTTGCAAGTACCTGATGGAAGCTTGCAAGATCCTGTCATCCTCTATAAAAGGAAGAGTAAGCAGCATGTGTGAAGAGAAAAATAAGTTGCAACTACCTGAAGGGGACTTGCAAGCGTTTGTTGGTTGCTGCAAAAGAGAAGTTAGTGGTAGATATGAGGGTAAAGTAAGCTGTAAGTACCCGAAGGAAACTTGCAAGTATCTGCTGATCTCTGTAAGAAAAGATTTAGAAGAGGATATAATATATGAAAGTAAGTTGCAAGTACCTGTGAAGAAACTTGCAAGCATCTGCTGATCTCTACAAGAAGAGAGTTAGAAGCAGATATGATGAAAAGACTAAGCTACAAGTACCTGCATAAGACTTACAGGTGCCTGCTAATCACTGCAAAGAGAAGAGTGTGCAGCAGAGATAATTTAATGAGCTAAGTTGCAAGTACCTGAGCAGAACTTGCGAATGCTAACTGGTTGATGAGATGTTATGAATATGATCATATAACAGAGGAAGTATTTGATGAACTCTGCTGATAATTTGAACGGAGATAAAACTAGAGTAGTGATCTTCTTGCTAAATTAGAGGTGACTTTAGCATGAAGTCCAGATCAATAAGTCGAGCGTTGACTGTTGATATGATAAGATAGATATGATCAGATTAGCAGAGAAGAATCTTGATGAATTTTGCCAATTTTAACCAGATTCCAATAGCAAGGCTTGATGATCAAGAAGAGTCGGATTATTTGATCAATGATTGATGCCATTAGCATTTAATAAGAGTAATGAAGAGCTTTGTAGATCATCATCTGATAGAGCTTTGAGCAAGCAATGAATATAAGATGAGAATAAGCAGAAATGATTGTTGTAAATACTTTTGATAGGTCGGATTTAACTTGTTCACCTGTGAAAGAGGCAGTTGATAAAAAAGAGGTCTATAGTCGGTGATGACCAAGAAAGGTCATCACCAGTATAGTCCTACTTAAAGCAGACTAGTTATACTCCCTTGACATAGCACAAAAGGGAGCCATGCACAAAATCCTAAGAAGGAAACGCCAGATGCACTGCTCTCTTATCTCGGGTACAACATCACTGATCAATGAGACTAGTTGCGCTAAGTGTCCTATAACATTGCTTGTACGTGAAAAGATCAGCGGAGTTTTTGATCCCGCGAAGGCATGGTTTGAGAGTACCAAAGAGTGTTCGGCCATCACAGTCATGAGATGATCGAAGAGACAAGGCTACGTTTGATCGCCATTGCTTGTCCAGCAAAGATCATCATAACTATGATGTATCCTTAACGAAGCACAACAGAGCTAACACATGGGACCACCCGGATACACACTCTATGTTAGATATCGGCTAGGATCCGAAGTCCGAAGTCCACCATCGTAGATTGAACATCCCCCACTACACATACGTGAACACTCCCCACAGTATGTGGTCAACATGGTCTTACGTCAGAGAACAATCTACAGAGGGAACAACGAGACTTGGCGATATCTCAGTGGTTCAGCGATCTCTTTGGCAAAGAGAAAAATATTGGAGGAAGCATTCTAAAAAGGGAAATGTTTCAGTACGGGATCCCTGATGTAAACTTTATTAAAATGCAAGAAGGAACACTTAGAAGTGCTTTGTAAAGAAAATGTTTGGAACATGAACAGTAGAGTAAGAGTAACCAGTAATGAATGCAAGGGACTTTGGAGACTTATGTATGTTATGGGTCACCCTTCTAGAGCATATGTTGATATTTACCTTCCTTCCGCATTTCTTAAACTAATTGTCAAAGAGCTCTGCAATCCTCTGTTGCATGACCCCCTTCTCTGTGATACTTAGAGTATTGGTCAGAGTTTTTGACCTTTCGATCAGCAGGCTGAAAAGATCCCACACTGTTTGGCTTGCTCTTTATGACGTGAGTTGCCTCACCAAATATGCTATCAACTTCGGATTCTTTGCTTGGGAAGAGACGTTGATGATGTTGGAAATATCTTCCTTTCTTCGCTTGTGATTGAAGACAATTTGGGGGAGACTTTCGAGGTTGTCCAGTAGGGAGCAAAACATCTGGGCCTCTCTTCCTCTTAATGGGAAATTCAGGAAACTTCCTTTGGTGATTGGAGGAGCACGCGGTGGTTTGAGGACTGAGTTTGCAGACACTCTCCCTTTGTTTAATAACTAGAAACTGCAAAGGGACTGTGACCTGCCTAGATGGATAACTTGCCAGATAAGCATAAGGATCAACTGGTACAAAAGTTGGCAGATTAAAATGTGAATTCCCCACTGCTGGATTGACTGTAGCAATTGGTGCTGCTACATGTTGAGAGTCTAGTCGCTGAATTATAGTGGCTAGGGTGTCATTGATTGCTGCTATCTGCAGGGAAGTTTCCCGACGTGTCAGCAAGAGGGCTTCCCAGAGAGCCTCTTCGCTGGTAGGAGGAATGTTTTGAGACGGTTGGCGATCTGACATGTGTAACCGTTGATATTCACTATCTGTTCGGCTCTGAAGGCCGTGTGTGAACTGTTGATGCGCGAAAATCGATGGGGAGAAGAGTCGAGGGTTGCCGTCGCGGGCACCAAAATTAACACAGTGTGTTCGGTCTCACGGGCAAGGTGATAAGGTGAAGAGGTTGATATTTGCGGGAATGGAGAGGAGGAAGCTTCTGCGTGCTCGAGAGTGGAGCAAGCGCTTGTTCAAGGGATTGCGGGTATAGAGGAGAGGTTTACTTAGAGCAGCAGGGAAAGCTGATGATCAGCGGAGAAGGTTGATCAAAAGAGGAGTTTGATCATCAGTAGAGGAGGTTGATCAGGAGCTGTTGAGCAGGCGGTTACTTTGACGGTTGTGCTTGTAGGTTGATGTCGAGGGAGCTGAGCTAAGCTAAGAAAAGAGGAGGGCCACTAGCAGCGGCAACAGCAGACTTCTCCCACCGCGGCTTAAATGCCACTCTTGCGGCATGCTTTTTCTTTAATTAATTTTGAGAGTTACAACTTGTATTACAGCTTTACAAGAAAGCAAATAAATGGTACATGGGGGGAAGTTGGCGGCTAAGGAAAGAAGGTGCTAGAGAGGGGGCAGCGCGGACTGGGAACTGAGGCTGACAGACCGCGCGGACAGGGAAAGAGAAAGAGTGCGGACTGGGAAAATGAGTCCGCATGGGTTGATGGCTTGAGCTTCAGAGCGATGGAGATCATCCGACCCCCCTCAAATGAGAGGCATGGGGGTATATTTATAGGCCCGAGGAGGTAACGGATTTCGGTGACGTTACACCCGCTGACACGGTAAGCGGTGCGAGTAGTGAGTCGAGTACGCGGAGTCCGCGCGAGGCCTCGTGGTCTGGGACGTATCCTGGAGCTGATCCTTCTGCTTCTGGAGGACTGTGAGGAGTCCTCCCCTACTATGTCGAGTGAGCCTGCGCCAAGTGTAATGCCCCCGATTTTTTGATGATTTTATTTGTATGGGCATCGTCATATTTATGACGTCGTGGCGTTACTTTTAACGTTGAGTTGACGACGCAATGCCGTTAAGGCATTTTCGTGTCCGTGCGGTCGAGTCAGCAGAATTCTTGGTGCAACGAGAAAATTTTGCATTTGGAATTTAAGTTAAGTAATTTTGGACTTGCTCGTCAAGTTTCGTCGCGATCCGAGCGATATTTGGGCCTCAGCGATTTTCCGAAGTTTTGTGGAATTTATGTTTTTCGTAAACTTTGAAAATTTATATCTCGAGAATGGCTTGTCGGATTTTGGTTTTGACTTCGCCGTTGTGTTTGTAGCGTCAGTGTTCGCCTACGGTGCGAATTTCGTCTGATTTGGCGCGCATTCGACCCTCCGTTTTGAACTCATGTTTTCTTATTTAAAAATATAAAATATGATTATTTTAATAATATAGTACTATTCAAAAATGTCTTTTACTATTCATTTATATAATTTAATTTCTTTGGATATATTTGTAAAGAGTTTTACGGAATGTGCAAATTTTAATTTCTTCTCTCGAGTGGTTATAGATATTCTCGAGTGATTCCCTTCAGTTACTCGAGTGATTATAGTTATTCTTACTCGAGTACTGTTCTAACCTCTCGAGTACTCTTTCCCCCTACTCGAGTATCTGGTGTGCCTCTCTCGAGTACTACTTTATGTGAACCCGGGTTATGATTTCTTGTATACTCGAGAGCCTTTTTATTTACTCGAGTATTTTGTATGTCTCTCGAGTACTGCCTTATAAGTACTCGGGTGCTGATTTTTATACTCAAGTCGTGATTTATTTTTTATACTCGAGTACTTTTTTTATATACTTGAGTGGCTCTTCCTGCTTACTCGAGTAGCGTTTTTCCTACCTCTCGAGTACCTGTAAACTGTTCTCGAGTAGTCTGCAGCTTTTTTGCGTTCGGGAGCCTTTTTGAGGGTCCAAACGATGTCGCATGGTAAAATGGTTCCTACCTCTTGAGTAGCCTTTTTTGCGTTCCGCAGCAATTTGTTTGTCTCGACGATATATATAAACTTTATATATATATACTATGATATATTTATAAACCTCTTATAAACTTTTAGAAGAAAACTTCATCTTCTTCCTCAAAACTTAGACCGAACCAAAACCATCTGTGCGGCGACTCCCTCCTGTTCGTGAATCTTCCGGTGGCCGCCGATGGTGCTCCGGTGCTCGAAATCTACAACCGAGAGTAGATCTGGAAAGCTCTCTCCGAGAGCTACTCCATCGTGGTAAAACTTCTCCTGTTTCTTGAGTTTTCTCGTTAGGGTTTTACGTCCATAACCTCTATTTCAGCCATTTTTATCTAGATTTCAACTTTCCCCATCTTTTTGCCCCGATCTACGACGTGGATTGATTCAGAGGACTTTTCCGGTAAAACCAGGGCAAGTGGTGGTTTACCCTCTTTTCTGCTGGCTCGATTTGATGGTAACGAATGAGTTTTGTTCCTATATCTTCTTGCCTTTTTTATGTCCTTCCAAGTTATAGCTATGTCTAATCTTTCGATCACTTGAAAATTTCTAAATCTTGTCTTGTAACTGAATCTGGTAACTTCATAGAAGTTTGATAAAATATTTTTAGTATTGGCTTTAATCGACTTATTTACCGTTGTTAAAGAACGCGTTAGAGTTTATCTAGGATTGTAAATCGCTCCTAGAGGTTGATCAACCCCGTCTTTAATCTAGAAATGTTAAGTAGAATCTGACATGTCAAATCTTGAGATATGTGGTGGTTTCTTTGTGGGTTTTTCTTGATTGCGGGAGTTAGTGGACGAAACCACCTCCGCAATGTTTGATGCCTTTATTAGTACCTTGTGGAAGTCTACCAGGTTTTTGGGCGTCTGCGGTATATGGTGGAGAGTATGAGACTCCCTCGCAATTAGATGGATATTTTATACGTGAGGGTGTGTCCAGTTGAGTGACTACCTCGCCCGTGTTTTTGGGTAGAGTCGACCACAGGTGCCTAATAAAGGTTTTGTATTTCTTCCTTATGAATTATTCATGTAGTCACCTTATAGTCTCTGTTGGAACACCCTATTACTGATTTGGGCAAGGATCACTATATCCTTTAGGAAATTTGTTTTGACCTCCTTGTATAGATCTAAAGGTCAATTAGTTTAAGTCTAAGGGTTAGTATTTAGGTTTGAAAGCTGCCCTCAATACCCTCAAGACCAGATATTTCAGTTCAGGAGACTAAGTCATTTCGTCGAGCTCAGGACGACGAATCGTCGAACTCCATTCGACGATCTCTGAGCTCACTTCGACGAATCGTCGAACTCCATTCGACGATCTCTGAGCTCACTTCAACGAGTCGTCGAACTCCATTCGACGATCTTCGAGCTCAGATCGACGTTCATGTCTCTAGTTTGTTTCCCTATCTCTGAGCTCAGTTCGACAATAGTTAAGCTCAGATCGACGTTTTCTGTTTTAGTCTAAGACCAGTCTCTGAGCTCAGTTCAACGATAGTTGAGCTCAGGTCGATGTTTTTCTGGAGAGATCGACGTTTTTCAAAATTCAAATTCAGACAGTTATGGAATTATTCCCAGCATTTATTTCAAGGATCTTGTAGCCGTTTCAATTAATCTGGAGCAAGTTTCAAGGGAATTTTAAAGGAATGTTTTATTGGACTTTCCTCTTGAAGACAAAATACAGTTAAGGAAGTCATTTATGACAGGCTAACGACTATCTTGGACAGAGATTTATTCTATTCATATCTAAGGAATAAAAAAATTATTCATATTCTGCTGGTTAAGAAGAACAAAAAAAAAGAGAATGAGTTGTAGATATTCACAGACAGAATTCATACAGGAACACACATCACTGAAGCAGATCAATATTCTGAAATTTCTAGATACCTTTTGATTCCAGTGTTCAAAGGCCATTATCATTCAAGACTCCAGACAACACACATTTCAGCTGCTGCTGGAATCATCTTTTGCTGGAGATCAAATCTTCTGAAGGCCTATCACCCTACTGCAAAGCTTCACTTCCTGAACAACTATAGATCTCAGGGGGAGCTTTGACAACATCCACTATCTTCTCTCTGATTGTTGATAGAGAAGATCACCTCACCTCTCTCTCTCTCTATAAAGGGTTTATCAAACTCCCTTCAAAAGTTTGTGTTGGTTTCTGAGACCTTATCAAAACTTAGTGGTTGCAAGACACCTGATCAAAAAATCTGGTTTGTTTTTTGAGTACCTTATCAAAATCTCATTGGTGCCCAGGACACCTGATCAACTCATCCTGCAGTGGATTCCTACCTAGGGTGGTAGAAGAGTGGATGTACCCAGATTGGTTGGGAACCACTATAGCTCCTTCTGTCATCTGGTTGCTTATTTTCTTTTGTTTTCTGGCTGTGGTTTGTAATTGTTTTGTGATTGCTTTGTAATTAGATAGTTGCTGTGTTTGCTGTATTTCATTTGCTTCCCTATTCACTTAGGAATACAACAAGAGTTGTAAAAAGTTTTTAGCAAGCACCATACTCTATTCACCCCCCTCTAGAGTATATCAGATCTAACCTGCACTTTCAATTGGTATCAAAGCCTGGTTGGTTTAAATACCACACCTTAGTGGTTGCACAGGCTAACACCTGAACCCAAAGATCCCTCTAGTTAGATCTGCTTGTTTTAAGTTTGTTATTAGAATTATTTCTTCACAAAACATGGCCCAAAACAAATATTATGCTAGCACCAGACCTCCAGTGTGCAATCTATCTAAGTTTGCACTTTGGAAGGCAAGTATTAGATTGTACATGAACTCTATTGATGATGACATTTTCAATTCTGTTTTGACAGTTGTCCAAGACCTCTAGAAAATACAAGTACAAGTGTTGTTCCACGTCCTTCAGGAACAGATGTAGAAATCAAGAAATGGAAAGTGGCAGATGCTAAGGCAATGAATATTTTAGCCCAGACTATGTCTGATGAAATATTTCAAAAAGTAGCTGACTGCAACTCAGCAAAGGACATCTGGGACAAGTTATCTGAGATAGTCTCAGGATCTGCTGATGAGAGAAAAGATAGAAGATCTCACTTCATAACCAAATATGAGAATTTCAAGAAAGGAGAAGCTGAGTTAGTAGCAGATATGTATAATAGACTCAGTCTCATAGTTAATGAGCTTGAAAACATTGGACAAAGAGATCTCATTGACTGAGCTCAATGATAAAATCCTAATGTGCTTCCCAAGCACTTGGGACTCAAGGATCTGGCCAATCAAGGATTCCAGAAGCCTAAATGAGATCACAACTGAAGTTCTCTTGGGCAAGATCAAGTCTTATGAGCTGCTCATCAAGAATAGAGAAGAAGAGCAGAAGGCTGCCTCACCAGCTACAAGAAATGAAAAATCAATAGCTTTCAAAGTCAGTGAAGATCAGCCTGAAGACAAGGTCACAGGCAATGAAGAGTTGTTAAGCCTACTGGCCAAAAGGTTTTACAAAATGGCCAGCAAGGATTTCAGGAAAAGATCATACATAGAGCATGACAAGCAATGTATGAAAAATCAAATAACAAAGAGATTATGTTGGATCCCTAGTTGATTTGGGCTAGGTTCACTGACTTAGGATGTGACCCATCTTGTATAGCCAGGGTCAATTTGTGTCCTAGAGTCTAGGTTAAGTCCTTAGGCTCAACTCCAGATGGACCAGCTTTCAACAAGACCCTTAGAGACTTCAAGACTCAAAAGTTTTCAAGACTAAGTAAAGTGAGTTCGACGTTCGTCGAACTCAGCTCGACGAAAGGAGTTTTGCGCTCGACGATCGTGAGACAATTCTTTGTGCTGAGCTCGACGATCTATGTTTTCTGTTCGACGAAAACTTAGTTTCTACATCAAGCCAAAGTCAGGAGGACTTCAAATTTTTCTAAGTCCAGCTTCATTCTTCGGTCAACGAATTATATTCTGAGCTCGATGAACTTGGACCTCAAGTTCACAGATTCTCAGGTTGACGAATGCTAAACTCTACTCGACGATTTCTAGACTCAGAGAATCTGTGTCGACACTTAGGGTTTGTGTCGACACCAGTCAAATTGTGTCGACACCAGGATTTCAGTCGACACCAACTTATGTCGACACCAGGATTTCAGTCGACACCAGCTTATGTTGACACCAGAGGATTTATGTCGACACCAAGATCAATCTGTCGACACCAACTTATGTCGACACAGCATTTCAGCAGATGCATGATATTTTGTCTAAGTCCAGAACTTTTCTCAGCTCGACGAATTTGATTCTCAGCTCGACGAATGAAGAATGTCTGTTAGATGAATGAAGATTGTCTGGTCGACGAACTCTATCAAGCTCAGCTCGACGAACTCAAGCTCAGCTCGACGAACACAAGTTCAGCTCGACGAATTGTGTTCTTTGTTCGACGAATCCAGATTACGTTTTCTTCAAGGTTCCCGTTCCATTTCTTGGCGCTGATTCCTGAACATTTAATGCCAAATCTTCTCGGAATGTTACCGTTAGAACGTGCATTGACTATGGACGATCACATGCCGTTTTTCCATGGGACAGTTAGGAAAGTCATTGATTGCTGATTCTTTCCAAGGCCGACTGTAATTACTGCTCGACATTCAAAAGTTTGAATATTCCTCAGTTAGTAAAAAGATACAACAGATACACAAAAATAGAGACACAGTAAGAGAGAATAGAATCAAGCAGAGTTCAAGATTCACAGTACAGAAAACAATCTGACCGACACTCTGAAGCTGCAGAAGAACAAAACGTTCTCAAATCTAAAGTTCTTGACTACAATCAGCCTTGACCAGAGAACTCTCTCAAGAAGAAGAAGAAGAACAACTAAATTCAATCAAAAGTCTTCTTCTCTCTATTCACAGGATAACTTCAAAGGACAACAATCAATTCAATCTATCAAAGAAGTTCCTGAAACAGTTCTGATCCAGGCATTCTAGGTCATTGAAGGCCTATCACCCTGAAGCAGTGCTCCAGCATTCCTGACCAATTCAAGACCTCAGGGGGAGCAAGAGCTACTACATCAATGCACAAGTCTTCTCTATGACTGTTGACAGAGAAGACACTATCACGCTATCTCTAATTCCTGTACAGGGTTTTAAATCCCTTCAAAAGTATTCTGGTTGCAAGTCTCCTTCCAAAAGACTTGAGGGTTTGGTTTTTGGGGACCTGATCAAAACCCATTGGTTCCCAGGACACCTGATCAACTCATCCTGCAGTGGATTCCTACCTAGGGTGGTAGAAGAGTGGATGTACCCAGATTGGTTGGGGAACCACTACAGCTCCTTGTGTCTTCTGGTTGCTTATTCTCTTTTGTTTTCTGGCTGTAGTCTGTGATTGCTCTGTGTTTAGTTAGTTGTTGTGTTTACTTTATGTTATTTGCTTCCCTGTTCACTAAGGTATACAATAACAGTTGTAAAATGTTTTTAGTAAGCACCATACTCTATTCACCCCCCCTCTAGAGTATATCTGATCTAACCTGCACTTTCAATTGGTATCAAAGCCAGGTTGGTTAAAAATACCACATCTTCCAGGTTGGTTAAAAATACCACACCTTAGTGGTTGCACAGGCTAACACCTGAACCACAAAGATCCTGTTGGAACACCCTATTACTAATTTGGGTCAGGATCACTATGTCTCTAGGAATCTTTGCTTGACCTCCTATATAGCTTAATAGGTCAATTTGAATTGAGTCTAAGGGTTAGAAGTCTAGGTTTGGAAGCTGCCCTGATCACCAAGATTTTGTATTTGGAGACTAAGTCATATCGTCGAGCTCAGTACGACGATTCGTCGAACTCCGATCGACGATCGTCTAGCTCAACCTCGACGGATCGTCGATCTCCACTCGACGATCGTCTAGCTCAACTTCGACAGATCGTCGAACTCCATTCGACGATCGCATTGAGCTCAACTTCACTATATCGTCGAACTCCATTCGACGATCGGTGAGCTCAGGTCGACGATTTTGACTCTGCCTTGGAACTTTATCTCTGAGCTCTGTTCGACGATCTTTGAGCTCAGATCGACGATATTTTGCTGCTGTATATTTCCAGATCGCTGAGCTCAGCTCGACGATAGCAGAGCTCAGTTCGACGATTTCAGATAACTTCCAGGATATTTCTCAATTCAAATTCAAATCAGTTAGGAGTTTTTCTGCAATTAATTCAGAGATTTCCTAGCCGTTTTCATTCAATTCTGGACCAAGTTTCAAGGGATTTTTCAAGGAATATATCTGTGGACTTTCCTCCAGAAGAGATTATGAAATTAAGGATGCTATTAATGCAGGACAACGGCTATACTTGACAGAGAATGTTATTCTAGTCTGTACCAGAGAATAAAAGATAGAATGTTTTTGAATCTCTCAGAAGAATAGCACACACAAAACAGAGAGAGAATACAGATTACAAAGAAACATTCAAAAATCTTCTGTCACAAAGAATTCTGAAGAACACTCATCCAAGGAGATCAAGCTTTCTAAAAATCTTCAGATCTCTGCAGTTTTCAAAGTGTTCAAGGTCAACATATTTCCAGACTCCAGACATTCAACATTTCAGCTATTGCTGAAATCATCTATTGCTGGAGTTCAATCTTTGAAGGCTTATCACCCTCAGCAAAGCTTTTCTTCCTGAAGATCTCAAGGATTCCGGGGAGCTTTGACTTCAACAATCCACTTAGTCTTCTCAGTTGTTTGAGAAAGAGAAGACTGCCATCACTCTCTCACCCCCTCTCTGTAAAGGGTTTCTCAAACTCCCTTCAAAAGTTTGAGCTTGGTTTTTGAGCACCTTGTCAAAAGCTCATTGGTGGCAAGACACCTGATCAAAAAATCTGCTTTGCTTTTTGAGAACCTTATCAAAAGCTCATTGGTGCCCAGGACACCTGATCAACTCATCCTGCAGTGGATTCCTACCTAGGGTGGTAGAAGAGTGGATGTACTCAAGTTTAGGGGAACCACTATATTTCCTTGTGTCTTCTGGTTTTGCTTGTGTTTATGTTTGTTTCTGGCCTTGATTTTTCAGTGCTTAGTTTTTGTTTAACTTAGTGCTGTGATTAGATTTATTATTGCTTCCCTGCTCACACTTATTACAACAATAGTTGTAAAAGTTTCTAAAACACCATATACTCTATTCCCCCCCCCCCCCTCTAGAGTATATCAGATCTAGTTGCACTTTCAGATCCCCTGGTTAAATCTGTCTTAAGTTTGTTGCTACATTTATTTCTTCACAAAACATGGCCCAAAACAAAGATTATGCTAGCACCAGACCTCCATTGTGCAATCTATCTAAGTTTTCACTTTGGAAGGCAAGGATTAGATTGTACATGAACTCTATTGATGAAGGCATTTTCAATTCTGTTTTGACAGTGTGTCCAAGACCTCCAAAAAATACAAGTACAAGTGTTGTTCCACATCCTTCAGGAACAGATGCAGAAATCAAGAAATGGAAATTGGCTGATGCAAAGGCTATGAACATTCTAGCCTAGACTATGTCTGATGAAATATTCCAGAAGGTTGCTGAATGCAACTCAGCAAAGGACATCTGGGACAAGTTATCTGAGATAGTCTCAGGATCTGCTGATGAGAGAAAAGATAGAAGATCTCACCTCATAACCCAATATGAGAATTTCAAGAAAGGAGAAGCTGAGTCAGTAGCAGATATGTATAATAGACTCAGTCTCATAGTCAATGAGCTAAAAACATTGCACAAAGAGATCTCGTTGACTGAGCTCAATGATAAAATCCTAATGTGCTTCCCAAGCACTTGGGACTCAAGGATCTGGCCAATCAAGGATGCCAGATGCCTAAATGAGATCACAACTGAAGCTCTCTTGGGCAAGCTCAAGTCTTATGAGCTGCTCATCAAGAATAGAGAAGAAGAGCGGAAGGCTGCTTCACCAGCAGTCAGAAAAGAGAAGTCAATAGCTTTCAAAGCCATTGAAGATCAGCCTGAAGACAAAGTCACAGGCAATGAAGAGCTGCTAAGCCTAATGGCCAAACGATTTTACAAAATGGCCCGGAAAGATTTCAGGAAAAAGTCTGCCAGAGGGCATGACAAGCCAAGGTATGACAAATCAAATAACAAATAGATTATTTTTTTTGGATGCAAGAAACCAAGCCACATGGTGTCTGACTGTCCAGAAAATCAGTATAAGGACAAAAGGGACGGGAAGGAAAGAAGAAAAGACAAAGACTTCAGGAAGAACAGCAATGACAAACCCTCGTCCAACAAGAACAAACATACTAGGAAGGGGTTTGTAGCTGAAACTTGGAGTGAGACAGAAGAAGAATCTGAAGCTTCATCCAGCTCTAGTGATGATGAAGATGATGCTGATGAAAAAGAATTCTGCATGATGGCTATCAATGCCTCACAACAAAATTCTGATGCAGAAGAGTCAGAGTCAGAGACTCAATTTGAAGAGGACCAGGTAATAAGTTCTTTTGATTTCAATTCTGAGGACTTCAAGTGTGAGTTTAAAGCACTATGTTTAGATTTATTAAAATATGAGAAGGAAATCATTTCTCTCAGAAATCAGTTATCTGAACACAACACTTTAAAATCAGAAAACCTCAAACTCTTTGAGGAGTTGGAATGTTGTAGGGAGCAGATAGTCTCACTGGAAAGTGAACTATCAAAGGCCAAGAAGTTTGAAGAATCCCTTAATGGGAGAAGTATCAAACTAATGGATATCACAAGCACAGTGAACTCAAGATTCAATAGTACACTGGGTTTGTGTGCTTCATCCAGCCAACCTATAGTATTAACAACCCCAATCAAGTTTATCTCTGATAAAGGTAAGAGAGTTGTAGAGGTAGCTAGGAAGAATTCTGACTTACCTAAGAAAACAAGAGTTCAACAGAAATCGCTGAACGGAGCTAGACGATCGTTGAATGAAGATCAATGATCTCACGCTAAATCGTTGAACTCAGGTCGACGATCTCTGAACCCTGAACTCTGGCACAGTCGATCTTCGAACGGAGCTCGACGATCTGACCCAAGATTGTCGAACTGAGCTCAGAGATCGTCGAACAAAGCTCAGAGTTTTGAAAACTCTTTCAAAGGCAAATCAATGTTCAATCCTAGAGGTTCTACAACTCAATGGTTTAACCCTATACTGAATGGATAATACCACCTAGGAGATATCATCCTGAAGGCTACAAGAGTCAACCAGAGATGTCTTTTATTTCTGAATTCAAAGGTTATCAACCTAGGCCCAAGGTAAACTGGGTCAAAATAAGTAAATTGCTTTATGTGCAGGTGAAGACCTATCCAACATCAAACCAGCAATGTTATCTGGATAGTGGGTGCTCAAAGCACATGACAGGAAACAAGGATAATTTCACATCCTTCAAAGCCAAGTTTGGACCCAAAGTAATATTTGGTGATTCAAACTTTGGACTAACAAAAGGATATGGTCCAGTCCAGATTGGCATAGTCACATTCAAGAAGGTAGCCTATGTAGAAGGACTGAAGCACAACTTAATCAGCATCAGTCAACTGTGTGATGAAGGCTACCAACTGACTTTCAGCAAATCCTTATGCAAGATCAAATCAGAGAACAACACAACTGTGTTGACAGGTAAAAGGAAACGTAACATCTATCTTGTAGATTTCCTTTCAACTAAGGTAGATATATGCCTGTTTAATTCTATTTGTAGACCTAATGAATTGTGGCATAAGAGACTAGGGCATATGAACCTTAGAACCATTACTAGGCTATCCAAGGACAACCTTGTTAGAGGACTACCTTCTGGCCCCTACAAGAAGGAAGGACTTTGCAGGGCTTGTCAATTAGGCAAGCAAACCAGAAATAGTTTCAAGTCACTTAATAAGAGTGATTCACCTAGGATTTTGTATCTGTTACACATGAATCTCTTTGGACCTATTACAGTACAAAGCTTAGGAGGGAAATCTTATACTTTAGTAGTTGTAGATGACTCCTGTAGATTCACATTGGTGTTCTTTCTGAGGAAGAAGTCTGATAATTTTAAGTGTTTGACAGAGTTTCTCAAATGCATACAGATTGAGTTCAACACTCACATTGCCCTGATCAGAAGTGATTATGGGACAGAGTTTGATTCTCTTCTTATGCAAGAGTTCTGTCAAAGTGAAGGGATCGGGCATACTTTCTCAGCTCCTAGAACTCCTCAACAAAATGGGGTGGCTGAAAGGAAAAATAGAACCCTTATTGAATCTGCTACTACATTGTTGTCAGATGCTCACCTTCCTCTATCCTTTTGGGCAGAGGCAGTGAACACCTCCAACTATGTGTTGAATAGAAGTTTGATACATAAGCTGAAGGGCAAGACTCCCTATGAATTACTCAAAGGGAAGAAACCTAAAGTAGATTAACTTCAAAATCTTTGGTTGTATTTGTTACATTCACAATAATGACAAGAAATAATAGCAAAATTTCAAGCTAAAGCTGATGAAGGAGTGTTTCTGGGATACTCCATGATCAGTAAAGCTTATAGGGTGTATAATAAATCAACTCTTAAAATTGAAGAATCTGTTCATGTATCTTTTGATGAGACTAACATGTCATACAAGGAGAAAGAAATTTCTACCATGAGCTCTTTGCAGGTTCCACCACTGTGTGAGTCTATGGATGGACTGAACCTTACCCAAGAGGTGTCAAACCATCCAACTCCACAGGTTGCTGAAGATAGTGATGAGGAAAGTCAAGAGGAAGTGGCTGAACTTCCCCCAACAGTTAGTATCATTCCCCAAGAGGAAGTAAATACTGAAGCTGTTGCTCAACCAACTCCACCAACTGATCTTGTCACACTTAGAGATCACCCCAGATCTCAGGTGATTGGAGACATCTCAGTAGGTGTACAGACAAGGCATCAACTCAACCAAAACTTGATGCATGCCTGTTTTGTCTCTCAAATTGAACCTCTCACCATACATGAGGCAGAGCAAGATCCCCACTGGATCATTGCAATACAAGAGGAACTCAATCAGTTTGAGAGATGTAGAGTTTGGGATTTGGTTCCAAGACCCCATAACTACCTAGTTATTGGAACTAAATGGGTCTACAAGAACAAGTTGGATGCTCAAGGCAACATAGTGAGAAACAAAGCTAGGCTTGTTGCTCAAGGCTACAGACAAGAGGAAGGAATAGACTATGACCAAACCATTGCCCTTATTGCAAGGTTAGAGGCCATTAGGACATTCCTTGCCTATGTAGCTTACAAGAGATTCAAGGTCTACTAGATGGATGTCAAAAGTGCATTTCTGAATGGAATACTTCAAGAAGAGGTTTATGTAGAACAACCTTCAGGTTTTATCTCTCCAACTCAACCCTCTTTTGTTTTTAAATTGCATAAAGCTCTCAATGGTTTAAAGCAAGCTCCAAGAGCTTGGTATGAGACCCTAGCAAGCTTTATTTTAGAGCATGAATTTACAAGAGGAACCATAGATAAAACACTTTTCACTAGACATCATAAGGACCAAATATTGTTAGTACAAATTTATGTGGATGACATTATTTTTGGGTCTACTGATCCCAAATTGTGCAAGAGGTTTGCTGACCTCATGCATTCAAAATTTGAGATGAGTAGCATGGGTGAGCTTTCCTACTTCCTTGGTCTCCAAGTGAAGCAGCTCCTAGATGGTATCTTCCTCTCCCAAGTTAAGTATGCTAAAGAGCTTATCAAAAAGTTTGGGTGGGTGATGCTTCAGGGATGAAAACCCCTATGGCTACAAATGTTATTGTGGATTCTGATGCAGCAGGGAAACCAGTGGATCAGAAAAATTATAGGGCAATTGTTAGATCCCTATTATACCTAACAGCTAGCAGACCTGACATAATGTTTGTCACATGCCTTTGTGCTAGGTTCCAAGTGAACCATAAAGAATCTCACCTTATTTTCCAAAAAAGAATTTTGAGATATATAAAGAGTTGCCCTAGCCTAGGACTCTGGTATCCTGTAGAGTCAGAGTTTGAGTTAAGTGGATACTCAGATGCTGACTATGCTGGATGTAGAGTGGACATGAAAAGTACCTCTGGAACATGCTAGTTCCTTGGTATGAGACTTGTCTCCTGGTTTTGTAAAAAGCAGACATCTGTGTCTACATCAACTGCAAAAGCAGAATACATGGCTGCTGGTAATTGCTGTTCACAAATGCTATGGATACAAAACCAACTCTCAGATTATGGTGTCAACTTAAATAATTCAACATTATGTTGTGATAATACTAGTGCTATTGCTATAGCACAGAATCCAGTTCATCATTGTAGGACAAAACATATTGAAATAAGACATCATTTCATTAGAGATAATGTGGACAAAAAGAAAATTAACTTGATCCACATTCCTACTGATCTACAGAGAGCAGATATTTTCACCAAGCCATTGGATGAGAAAACCCATCTGTTCTTTATAAATCAACTGGGAATGATTGATGGAAAAAAGTTAACCTAGTTTTTGTCTGTATTCGACGAATTTTCCAGAGTTCGTCGAACTAAGTTCGACGAATTAGGGAAAGTTTGAGAGATTCTCGTCGAACGGAGATCGACAAATTCTCTGTGTTAGGAAACAATTTTCATCGACCAGAGATCGACGAACTTTGCTTCAAGAATACATTTCGTCGAACGGAGTTCGACGAACTGTTTTTGATTCTTCTGGATGCGATCGACGAATTATCTGTCTATAATTTATTTCGTCGAGCTCAGTTCGAAGAATTTTTATTTTTCGTGGAACGGAGTTTGTCGATTCATATTCTGAAAATCCTATATCTAGGTTTTCTTCGCCCTCTGTCCCGCGCTTTCAATTCCCTTACTCTTGATCGACGTTTCTCTCTGTGTTTTTCTTGCAGGACATCAATAGCGATCCCCTCAGGTGCTTTGGTTGCAATAAAGTTTGACACTGGATTCGACATGGACTTTGAGTCATTTCAACATTCTGACCCCATCTTTCTATACATCTTAGAACTACTAGAAGAACTAAGTTTAAAGGATTTCATGATCAGGCGCATTAAACTTCATGGAACGGAGATACGAGAATGGGTATATACATCTACAGTTTCTGAAGAAGATATTTTGACCGGCAATATAGGGAACACTGCTGTTTCCCTCTCTCCCGTAGTTCTCACTGAAATATTTGGATTAGTGAATGGAGAAGACAATCTGGAAATGGATTATGAGGAATTCAATGATAAGCTGAAACTAATGGGTTTCTGTGGGAACAACCCTAATAAGTTGTTGAAAAAGCAATTATACGCCGCCTACCAATTTCTGGCAGATATTACGGGAAAGATTCTGATGGCCAAGCACTCTGCTCATGACTATATCACCCGTCACCAATTTCTGATAATGTGTGCAGTAGTGAATAAGCGACAGGTTGATTGGAGTAAGGTGTTCTTTGAATTGATCAAAAAGAAGAACAGCAAGAAGGAAGTCTGCTTTGGCACAATTTTGGGCATATTTCTTAAAGAGAAGGCTGCTAAATGTATGATCTCCCCGACCATCTTCATAAACGCCAGCAAGCGCCTCACTTGCGCTCTGTTTGGTAGGTGGGAGAGGTCCATCTCCAAGCCCTCAAAGTCTTCTTCCTCCTCCCTCCAAACTTCTGAGAGTACAGGGGCTGTAAAGGCCGCTCCCCACCCTGTTGAAGAGGTTCCTCCATCTCAACCATCTCTTCCAGCACCTCTTCCTCCAATGAAGCCTCCTCATGTACCTACCCCTCCTTCATCTCCACCACTTGACCTGACAAACATTCCATCTCCACCTTCATCTTCCCCCTTGCAAGTTGATCGTCAACCCACTCCTCCAGATTCCCCTCAAGACATTCCTATTCCTACACCTCTACAGTCTCCTCTTCCACCACACTATCCATCATCCCATCTTATAATAAACCATCAGATGCAATCATGCAAGATGCCCCCTCCATCTATTATTCCTCATCTCATTCCATCCCCTTCCCCTTCCCCCTTTGATCCATCTACCATCATTCCTTTGCTCATACCTCTCATCAAATCCTTTATCCAAGAGGCCATTACACCTCTTGTGACCTCCATTCATTCCTTATCTGCCCAGATCTCTCTTCTATCTGCTGTCCCCTCTTCATCTAGGGGCCTGGCTCCAGGTATTCCTGAACTCAGGCAGGGGGAGATGCTTTGTGATGAAGTTGCAGCAAATGCAGATACCGCAGCAGCAGCAGTCACAGAAGTTCCCTCTCCAGCAGATTCAGATTCAGATAAGGATACAGCAATTTTGACAGACTTTGATGCTGAGATGTTTGAGTTAATTCAATTTATGAATACTGACATTGATTTGGATGAGTCAGTTGCTCAAATAACTCCTGTTGGTGATTTCTCTTTAATTCCCACAGTGAATTTATCAGCTTTGTTGAGAAGTTTTGACACTGTACATATGAAATTCCCTCCAGTAGATTTCTCTAAGCCTTATTTGGCTATGGTACCTTATACGTCTCCAGATAGTCCAGCATTTGCCAAGCAACTCTGTGACAATTTTGCTCTATCTGCCTCCAGCTCAAAAGTCATTCCAGAAGATACTCCAGTGCCAGATTCAGCACCAGATTTTATTATGGATGACTCTCCAATGCCTACTCTAGATGAGCTTATTCAGGCAGACATTGAAGAAGAGAATAAGGCAGTAGCTGATAGCACTGTCTCTTTTATTTCTGAATCTTGTACAGATAATTCTTCTCTTGTTGCTAAAACTCTTATTCCTGAACCTTCTGCCCTCCTCCAGCAAAATGTGTTGTTTCTGATAAAGATTTAAAAGCTTTGGATGCATTGTGTGATACCCCTCAGGATTCAGAATCTGATGATGATGATATTGATTCCGATGAGGATGCAGCTAGTAGGAAAAAGATATTATTGGCAAAGAAGAGAAAGGTTGCTCCTCCTCCCAAGCCAAATCCCACTGCAGACACTCCCTACTATATTTTACACAAGGTGACACCATATAAGGGAATGCCAGCATGGATGTGGCTCTCCAAAAACCAGCAGAAAGATAGAAAGATAAGCAGGAGATACTCCCCTCCTCCAGTACACAGATACAGGAAGGATCCTCCTCCTCCAGCAGCTGGTGCCAGTGGCTCTAGCTCCCAGAGATCTGCCCCAATGCAAACTTATCAGAGACAGTCAGGGAGATCTTCTGGAAGTAGCCAGCAGAGGCCATCCTCCTCAGGTAGTCAACAGCATAAGCAGCAGCAGCAACAAAGTCCTGAAGTACAAAAAGTTGAAATCCCAAAGAAGCCAGACTCCCCTCCAATTTCTTTTGAAGATCCAGAGACTGCAAATACATCAAGAATGGCTAGATACCAAGAGCTGATTGTTCTATCTTTGATAAATAAAGCCAAAGCAGAAGGAAAAGATATTTCTGGTCTTTCAACTATGTCACAGTATAGAAAGGAAGAGCTGAAAAGATTTGACAAAGGCAACAAATTATTTAATGTTGATGACTATATGAAACTTCACCCAGAAGCAGTTGTCCCCAGAGCAACATCATTAAAAATTATTGGGGCACCTAATATGATCATGATAATGGCTCAAGCTCAAAATCCTAACAGAGAAATCATTTTCAAGAAGCCAGGAGAAAAGAAAGCAGAAGACAAACCTCAGTAGAAGAAGCCAAAGAAGTAATTTTCTTGTTATTTTAATTTCTGTCTGTTATTTGTCTTTAAACTGTGCTATCTGTTAAACAATGTTGTGTATATATATATCTGTTGCATGTGTTATAATTCTCTGCCAGATATATCCCTTTTCTTGCTTTGTTTTTCTGTCTTGATTCTCTGTTAGTGACCTCACCCAAATAGGGGGAGATTGTTGGATCCCTAGTTGATTTGGGCTAGGTTCACTGACTTAGGATGTGACCCATCTTGTATAGCCAGGGCCAATTTGTGTCCTAGAGTCTAGGTTAAGTCCTTAGGCTCAACTCGAGATGGAATAGCTTTCAACAATACCCTCAGTGACTCCAGACTCACAAGTTTTCAAGACTAAGTAAAGTGAGTTCGACGTTCGTTGAACTCAGCTCGATGAAAGGAGTTTTGCGCTCGACGATCGTGAGACAATTCTTAGTGCTGTGCTCGACGATCTATGTTCTCTGTTCGACGAAAACTCAGTTTCTACATCAAGCCAAAGTCAGGAGGACTTCAAATTTTTCTAAGTCCAGCTTCATGCTTCGGTCAACGAATTATATTCTGAGCTCGACGAACTTGGACCTCAAGTTTACAGCTTCTCAGGTCGACGAAGTCAGCTTCTCAAGTCAACGAATGCTAAACTCTACTCGACGATTTCTGGACTCAGAGAATCTGTGTCGACACCAGTCAACTTGTGTCGACACCAGGATTTCATTCGACACCAACTTGTGTCGACACCAGGATTTCAGTCTACAGCAGCTTATGTCGACACCAGAGGATTTGTGTCGACACCAAGATCAATCTGTCGACACCAACTTATGTCGACACAGCATTCCAGCAGATGCAGGATATTTTGTCTAAGTCCAGAACTTTTCTCAGCTCAACGAATTTGATTCTCAGCTCGACGAATGAAGAATGTCTGTTAGATGAATGAAGATTGTCTGGTCGACGAACTCTATCAAGCTCAGCTCGACGAACTCAAGCTCAGCTCGACGAACACAAGTTCAGCTCGATGAATTGTGTTCTTTGTTCGACGAATCTAGATTAGGTTTTCTTCAAGGTTCCCGTTCCATTTCTTGGCGCTGATTCCTGAACATTTAATGTCAGATCTTCTCGGAATGTTACCGTTAGAACGTGCATTGACTATGGACGATCACATGCCGTTTTTCCATGGGACAGTTAGGAAAGTCATTGATTGCTGATTCTTTCCAAGGCCGACTGTAATTACTGCTCGACATTCAAATGTTTGAATATTCCTCAGTTAGTAAAAAGATACAACAAATACACAAAAAATAGAGACATAGTAAGAGAGAATAGAATCAAGCAGAGTTCAAGATTCACAGTATAGAAAACAATCTGACAGACACTCTGAAGCTGCAGAAGAACAAAACATTCTCAAATCTAAAGTTCTTGACTGCAATCAGCCTTGACTAGAGAACTCTCTCAAGAAGAAGAAGAACAACTAAATTCAATCAAGAGTCTTCTTCTCTCTATTCACAGGATAACTTCAAAGGACAACAATCAATCAATCTATCAAAGAAGTTCCTGAAGCAGTTTTGGTCCAAGCATTCTAGGTCATTGAAGGCCTATCACCCTGAAGCAGTGCTCCAGCATTCCGGACCAATTCAAGACCTCAGGGGGAGCAAGAGTTGCTACATCAATCCACAAGTCTTCTCTCTGACTGTTGACAGAGAATACACTATCACCCTCTCTCTAATTCCTGTACAGGTTTTTAAATCCCTTCAAAATTATTCTGGTTGCAAGTCTCCTTCCAAAAGACTTGAGGGTTTGGTTTTTAGGGACCTGATCAAAACCCATTGGTGCCCAGGACACCTGATCAACTCATCCTGCAGTGGATTCCTACCTAGGGTGGTAGAAGAGTGGATGTACCCAGATTGGTTGGGGAACCACTATAGCTTCTTGTGTCTTCTGGTTGCTTATTCTCTTTTGTTTTGTGGTTGTTGTCTGTGATTGCTCTGTGTTTAGTTAGTTGTTGTGTTTACTTTATGTTATTTGCTTCCCTGTTCACTTAGGTATACAACAACAGTTATAAAAAGTTTTTAGTAAGCACCATACTCTATTCACCCCCCTCTAGAGTATATCAGATCTAACCTGCACTTTCAGATTATTTGTTTTGGATGCAAGAAACCAGGTCACATAGTGCCTGACTGTCCAGAAAATAAAAACAAGGACAAAAAGGACAGGAAAGAAAGGAGAAAAGAAAAGGACTTCAAGAAGAGCAGCATTGGCAAACCCTACTCCAGCAAGAACAAACATACAAGGAAGGGGTTTGTTGCTGAAACTTGGAGTGAGACAGAAGAAGAATCTGAAGCTTCATCCAGCTCTAGTGATGATGAAGATGATGTTGATGAAAAAGAATTCTACATGATGGCTATCAATGCCTCACAACAAAATTCTGATGCAGAAGAGTTAGAGTCAGAATCAGAGAGTCAATCTGAAGAGGAACAGGTAATAAGTTCTTTTGATTTTAATTCTGAGGACTTCAAGTGTGAGTTTAAAGCACTGTGTTTAGATTTATTAAAATCTGAGAAGGAAATCATTTCTCTCAGAAATTAGCTATCTGAACACAGCACTTTAAAATCAGAAAACCTCAAACTCTCTGAGGAGTTGGAATGTTGTAGGGAGCAGATAGGCTCACTGAAAGTTGAGCTATCAGAGGCCAAAAAGTTTGAAGAATCCCTCAATGGGAGAAGTATCAAGCTAATGGACATCACAAGCACAGTGAACTCAAGATTCAATAGTACACTGGGCTTGGGTGCCTCATCTAGCCAACCTATAGTATTAACAACCCCAATCAAGTTTATCTCTGATAAAGGTAAGGGAGTTGTAGAGGTAGCTAGGAAGAATTCTGACTTACCTAAGAAAACAAGAGTTCAACAGAAATCGTCAAACGGAGCTAGACAATCGTCGAATGAAGATCAACGATCTCAGGCTAAATCGTCGAACTCAGGTCAACGATCTCTGAACCCTGAACTCTGGCACAGTCGATCTTCGAACGGAGCTCGACGATCTGACCCAAGATCGTCGAACTCAGCTCAGCGATCGTCGAGCAGAGATCAGAGTTTTGAAACTTTTTTCAAAGGTAAATCAAATTTCAAACCTAGGGGTCCTTCATCCCAAAGATTTAACCCTTATACTGAATGGATAATACATCCTAGGAGATATCATCCTAAAGGCTATAAGAGTCAACCAGGGATGTCTTTTATTTCTGAATTCAAAGGTTATCAACCTAGGCCCAAGGTAAACTGGGTCAAAAACAAATAAATTATTTTATGTGCAGGAGAAGACCTATCCAACATCAAACCAGCAATGGTATCTGGATAGTGGGTGCTCAAAGCACATGACAGGAAACAAGGATAATTTCACATCCTTCAAAGCTAAGCTTGGACCCAAGGTAATATTTGGTGATTCAAACTTTGGACTAACAAGAGGATATGGTGCCGTTCAGATTGGCACAGTCACATTCAAGAAAGTAGCCTATGTAGAAGAACTGAAGCACAACTTGATAAGTATCAGTCAACTGTGTGATGAAGGCTATCAAGTGACTTTCAACAATTCCTCATGCAAGATCAAATCAGAGGACAACACAATTGTGTTGACAGGTAAAAGGAAATGTAACATCTATCTTGTAGATTTTCTTTCAACAAAGGTAGATATATGTTTGTTCAATTCTATTTGTAGACCTAATGAATTATGGCATAAGAGATTAGGACATATAAACCTTAGAACCATTGTTAGGCTATCCAAGGACAACCTTGTTAGAGGACTACCTTCTGGCCCCTACAAGAAGGAAGGACTTTGCAGGGCTTGTCAATTAGGCAATCAAACCAAAAATAGTTTCAAGTCACTTAATAAGAGTGATTCACCTAGAATTTTGTATCTATTACACATGGATCTCTTTGGACCCATTACAGCACAAAGCTTAGGAGGGAAATCTTATACTTTAGTGGTTGTAGATGACTTCTCTAGATTCACATGGGTGTTCTTTCTGAGGAAGAATTCTGATAACTTTAAGTGTTTGACAGAGTTTCTCAAATGCATACAGAGTGAGTTCAATACTCACATTGCCCTGATCAGAAGTGATCATGGGACAGAGTTTGATTCTCTTCTTATGCAAGAGTTCTGTCAAAGTGAAGGGATCAGGCACACTTTCTCAGCTCTTAGAACTCCTCAACAAAATGGGGTAGCTGAAAGGAAAAATAGAACCCTTATTAAATCTGCTACTACATTGTTGTCAGATGCTCATCTTCCTCTATTCTTTTGGGCAGAGGAAGTGAACACCTCCAACTGTGTGTTGAATAGAAGCTTAATACATAAACTGAAGGGCAAGACTCCCTATGAAATACTCAAAGGGAAGAAACCTAAAGTAGATTATTTCAAAATCTTTGGTTGTATTTGCTACATTCATAATAATGACAAGAAATACTTAGCAAAATTTCAAGGTAAAGATGATGAAGGAGTGTTTCTGGGATACTCCATGATCAGTAAAGCTTATAGGGTATATAATAAATCTACTCTCAAAATTGAAGAATCTGTTCATATATCTTTTGATGAATCTAACATGTCTTTCAAGTAGAATAATACTTCTACCATAGAACCTTTGCAGGTACACTCTCTTGATGAAGACTTGGACAGGTTACAAATTATTCAAAAAGATGAAAGCAGTGAAGATGAAGAAGACATTCAACATCTTGAAGAGAATCTTCTTGAAGAGTCAGTTGTTGTACCACAAGAGGAAACAACAACACAGGTTGGTGAACAATCAACATCTCCTGTTGATCTAGTAACATCAAGAGACCATCCAATCTCCCAAGTGATTGGAGACATCTCAGCTGGTATACAAACCAGAAATCAGGTCAACCAAGACCTGATGCACACTTGCTTTCTCTCTCAAATTGAACCTCAATCCATTCAAGATACAGAGAAAGATCCACACTGGATCATTGCAATGCAAGAGGAGTTGCATCAATTTGAAAGGAACAAAGTTTGGGAACTAGTGCCAAGGCCTAAGGATCACTCCATTGTTGGAACAAAATGGGTGTTCAGAAATTGATTGGATGATCAAGGAGTCATTGTAAGGAACAAGGCAAGACTAGTTGCTCAAGGGTACTCTCAAGAAGAAGGGATAGATTATGACCAGACCTTTGCACCAGTTGCCAGGTTAGAGGCCATAAGAATCTTCTTAGAAAATGCCGCACACAAAGGTTTCAAAGTATACCAAATGGATGTAAAGAGTGCTTTTCTCAATGGAGATATCAAAGAAGAAGTCTATGTCAGACAATCCCCAGGTTTTATCTCTTCAACTCATCCTGATCATGTTTTCGAATTGCATAAAGCATTATATGCTCTAAAGCAAGCTCCTAGAGCATGGTGTGAGACCCTAGCACGCTTTCTTCTGAAAAATGATTTTATAAGGGGTAGAGTAGACGAAACTCTTTTTATTAGAACCCATAAGTCCCATACCCTACTAGTACAAATCTATGTAGATGATATTATATTTGGTTCTACTGATTCAAATTTGTGGAGAAGGTTTTCCAATCTAATGCATTCTAAATTTGAAATGAGTAGCATGGGTGAGCTATCCTTCTTTCTAGGATTGCAAATCAAACAACATGCTGAAGGCATATTTATTGCTCAAACCAAGTATACAAAAGAATTGGTTAAGAAATTTGGTATGTCTGAAGCATCATGTATGAAAACACCTATGCCTACTAATGCTGTATTAGATGTTGATGAACATGGTAAACCTGTTGACCAGACAACATATAGAGCAATGATTGACTCTTTATTGTACCTTAAAGCTAGTAGACCTGACATAATGTTTGCTACATGCATATGTGCTAGATTCCAAGTGAGCCCTAGAAAGTCACACTAAACCTTAGTAAAAAAGATTCTTAGGTATGTAAAAACTTGTCCAAATCTAGGTCTCTGGTTTCCAAAAGACTTAGCATTTAACTTAATTGGATTTTCAGATGCTGATTATGCTGGATGCAGAATAGACAGGAAAAGCACCAGTGGAACTTGTCAGTTTCTTGGTGATAGACTTGTCTCTTGGTTTTGCAAGAAACAAACATATGTATCAACTTCAACTGCTGAAGCTGAATATATGGCTGCAGGTAGTTGTTGTTCACAAATCTTGTGGATTCAAAATCAGCTCCTAGAGTATGGCTACAACTTAGAGAAGTCAAAAATATTTTGTGATAATACTAGTGCTATTTCCATAGCACAAAATCCAGTCCTCCATAGTAGGACAAAACATATAGAAATTAGACATCAATTTCTAAGGGATAATGTTGAGAAAAACAAAATTGAACTTCAATATATCCTAACTGATTTTCAAAGGGGAGATATTTTCACCAAACCCTTGGATGAAAAGAAGAATACATTCTTCCTGAATCAGTTAGGAATGTTAGATGGAGAAAGTCTAAAATAATATCCAAGATTTTTAAAAATCTAAAACTGACCAAGACTAGGCAAATCAAAATGCTTTTTCTAGTGTATAGAGAGTTTCTGGTCTCTGAACTGCGCTCGACGATTTTCCTCAAGATAGTCGAACGGAAATCGACGATTTCAGAAATCGTTGACCATAGTTCAGCGCTTCTCAGATAGTGCTAAACTATTTGTCTTCAGGTCAGCGATCATCGAACGGAGCTCGACGCTCTCCAATATCGTCGAACGGAGATCAACGATGTTGATGACCTTTTAGTTTCCTTTAGAAGCCCAGATCATCGAATAGAGTTCAACGATCTTTCCTTTTCTGCGTCGAACCCTAATATAAAACTCATTTTTCGGCCGTCGTTCTGCCTTTGCGCTTTCATACTCTCTGAAAAATTTCTCTTTCCCTCTAAATTTTTCTGCACTTGCTCTTGTGTTTGTTCATTTTCTTTGCAGGAATCAATGGCAGTTTCAGTCGCAATCTTGGCAGCTATGAAATTTGATACAGTCTTTGATATAGACATGGATTCCTTTGATAACCGCGATCAAATCTTCAAGGATATTCTGTAACTTTTCAAGGACCAACAGTTAGTTACCATAATGACTACAAGGATCAAATTGGCCGCAAATGAAATAAAGGAATGGGTGTATACTGCCCATAATTTGGATCAGAACACAGTGATTGGAACAATCTCAGAAACTCAGGCACCTTTAACACTTGTTGTTTTGACAGAGGTTTTTCAATTGAATTCTGGAGAAGATTCTGTTGAGCTTTCTGGAGAAGAGTTTTCCCTTATGCTTGAGAGGATGGGACATTCAGAAGCTAACCCTAGTAAATTGCTTAAGAAGAATCTGTCAGTTGAGTACAGATTTCTTGCTGATGTAGTTGGGAAAGTGTTGTTGGCAAAACACTCAGCTCATGATACCATATCTAGGTATCAGCTCTTTTTGATGGGTGCCCTGGTGGACAAGAAGCAGCTGAACTGGGGAGAAGTGTTCTTTGATTTAATCAAGAAGAAAATTTACAAGAACTTTGTTAATTTTGGGAGGATTTTAGGGCTGTTTCTTCATAATAGATGTCATGCACTGCTTGTTTCCAGTGGGATGCACATCAATGCCTCCAAGAGGCTTACCTGTGCCCTATTTGGGAAATGGGACAGGCAGATTGTAAAACCCAGCAGACCCTCCGCAATCTCTTCTTCAGGCACAAGGAATACTTCAGTCTTTTCCCTCAGGTTTCTGCACCTGCAGAAGATTTGCCTGCTTCATCTCCTCCTTCTCCACCTATTGTTTCATCTACAACAGTCACATCCACCATCATAATTTCATCCCCCATTTCCATCCCATCTCCAACTTCATTCCCTTATCCAACTCCACCATTAACTGAAGAAATCTTCCATCCACTACATCACTACCAATACATGGACATTGACTCATCATCTCATATTCCATCATTCACTCTTCTAGATGATTCCTATATGAATAATTCTCCTTCATCCCCTCTTGAGCCACCATCATCATCCACTTCTTGTCAACAACTACTTCAGGACATAATTGCTCAACCATCATTCACACAATCCATTTTCATTCCACTATCTTCCATCTCCACAATTCCAATCTCTCGACCATCACTTCCACCATCCACAGTCTCTCCAATAACATCTCCTGCTGCTCCAACCCTCATCTCTACCTCATCCATCCCTACCTCTACTCAAGTCCCTCTTGAGCAAATAGATCTTCCAGCTATTGCAGACAAGCTATATGAGCTGATAGCTCCAAGGCTATCACTACTGCTGGAGACCTCTTTAGCTTCACTTCTGTAAACTATTCAGGAGTTGTCTGCCAGGCTATCTTCTATCCTTCCATCCTCAGGCAATCCCTTCTATTGGGTGCCTTGATCCAGTTATCACTGAATCTAGGCAGGGGGAGATGCCTTATGAAGCTGAGAGATTTCCTGCTATAGTAACTCCAGTTAAAGCTCCAGTTGCAGTCATTACAGTGGACCTCAGGTCACTGCTATCAATATTTGATTCTGTGTACTTCAGCTGTCTTCCAGTCCAGTATACTGAAGATCTTACTAAGGCCATTGTGCCTATTTCCAGCTGTGACCCCAGCTTAATAAGTTCTTATGTAAATTCCTTCAATTACTTCAATGCTGTGGACATTGCTCCTTCTGTTTCTGTTGCTCCTACTGCTGCTGTTGATGTTTCAGCTAGTTCAGTTGCTGTTGTTTCAGTTTCTGAAGATATGCATATGACAGAGGACAATTGTGTTTGAGCCTGCTGTATCTGAGCCTACTGTTTCTGAAATTTTTGTATCTGAACCTGCTGTTATAGTTTCTTCTGCCAGTGTTGCTTCTACTCCAATTCTTACTGCTGCTGCTGTTGCTCCTGTTGTTGTTTCTGCTGTCTCTTCTACTCAGTCTCAACAATAGAAAGAATATATCAAGAGGATTGATGCAGTGTATGATAATCCACAAAGCTCAGACAGTGATCAGTTTAGGACTGACTCTGATGATTCCTCTGCAATAATTGCAAGGAAAAGGAAAGCAAGAAGCAAGGCCATGAAGAGAGTTACCCCAGAGAAGGTGAAAGATACAAATGATATTCCATATTATATATTGCATGATTGCTCTATTACAGAACCATGGATGCAGTACTCTAGAAATTCGCTGAAAGCCATGAAGAAGAAAAGGAAGTATGATAAAGGATCATCCCATTTCAATCCTCCTCCTCCTCCTCCTTCACCTGATGCAGGTACAGGTGGTAGTTCTGCCTTTCAATCTACTGCTAGAAGCCAAAGTTCATATCAATCTCAAGGAAGATCTCAGTACAGAGGAAATCAGTCTAGAGGTTACCAGTCCATAAGAGGACAGTACAGAGGAAATCAAAGAGAACTCAAAGTGTATTCTAAAGGATATTCCAGGCAACATCCTTATCAAAGGGAAGGACAAGGTACCTCTAACACTACTTTTGGTCCTTTCCCTTATAAGCTTAAAGATCTAGTCTCTTCCAGAGCTCCTCCTGATAATTCTTCAAATAGATATGAGCCTCCTGTTCCATTTGAAGACCTAGAAAATAATCCCACTTCATGGACAGTCAGAATGAAAGAGTTGGCTGCACTAGACCAAATCAAGAAGGCTAGAGAACAAGGAAAAGATCCATCTAAAATCACTACTCTATCAGATCAAAGAAAGAAAGAACTTGAGAGATACTCTTCCAGTAAATTCTTTGATTCAGAAAGTTATATGAAGCTGCACCCAGAAGCTGTAGTCCCCAGGCCAAAGCATCAAACTTCTCTAGGTGCAGCTGATGACAGAAGATCCAAGAAAGAAGCTCTCAACCCTAACAGATAAATAGTTCTCATAAAGAGAAAGGAAAAGGAATGATTCTGTAAGATGACAGTAAATTTGTTTTCTGACTATCTGTGATAATGTCTGTGTTTCTGCAATGTTTTGTTTGTTACATTTCTGCATTGTATGTTTTTATTTTTCCAATGTATGTAAATAGTAATCCTAACCCAAATAGGGGGAGATTGTTGGAACACCCTATTACTAATTTGGAAAGGATCACTATGTCCTTTAGGAAATTTGTTTTGACCTCCTTGTATAGATCTAAAGGTCAATTAGTTTAAGTCTAAGGGTTAGTATTTAGGTTTGAAAGCTGCCCTCAAGACCCTCAAGACCAGATATTTTAGTTCAGGAGACTAAGTCATTTCGTCGAGCTCAGGACGACGAATCGTCGAACTCCATTCGACGATCTCTGAGCTCACTTCGACGAATCGTCGAACTCCATTCGACGATCTCTGAGCTCACTTCAACGAGTCGTCGAACTCCATTCGACGATCTTCGAGCTTAGATTTCGACGTTCCTATCTCTAGTTTGTTTCCCTATCTCTGAGCTCAGTTCGACGATAGTTGAGCTTAGATCGACGTTTTCTGTTTCAGTCTAAGACCAGTCTCTGAGCTCAGTTCAATGATAGTTGAGCTCAGGTTGACGTTTTTCTGGAGAGATCGACGTTTTTCAAGATTCAAATTCAGACAGTTATGGAATTATTCCCAGCATTTATTTCAAGTATCTTGTAGCCGTTTCAATTAATCTGGAGCAAGTTTTAAGGGAATTTTAAAGGAATGTTTTAGTGGACTTTCCTATTTAAGACAAAATGTAGTTAAGGAAGTCATTTATGACAGGCTAACGACTATCTTGGACAGAGATCTATTCTATTCATATCTAAGGAATAAAAGAATTATTTATATTCTACTGGTTAAGAAGAACAAAAAAAAGAGAAAGAGTTGCAGATATTCACAGACAGAATTCATACAGGAACACACATCACTGAAGGAGATCAATATTCTGAAATTTCTAGTTCCCTTTTGATTCCAGTGTTCAAAGGCCATTATCATTCAAGACTCCAGACAACACACATTTCTGCTACTGCTGCAATCATCTTTTGCTGGAGATCAAATCTTCTGAAGGCCTATCACCCTACTGCAAAGCTTCACTTCCTGAACAACTATAGATCTCAGGGGAAGCTTTGACAACATCCACTATCTTCTCTCTGATTGTTGACAGAGAAGATCATCTCACCTCTCTCTCTCTCTCTCTCTGTAAAGGGTTTATCAAACTCCCTTCAAATGTTTGTGTTTGTTTCTGAGACCTTATCAAAACTCAGTGGTGGCAAGACACCTGATCAAAAAATCTGGTTTGGATTTTGAGTACCTTATCAAAAGCTCATTGGTGGCCAGGACACCTGATCAACTCATCCTGTAGTGGATTCCTACCTAGGGTGGTAAAAGAGTGGATGTACCCAGATTGGTTGGGGAACCACTATAGCTCCTTGTGTCATCTGGTTGCTTATTTTCTTTTATTTTCTGGCTGTGGTTTGTGATTGTTCTGTGATTGCTTTGTAATTAGATAGTTGCTGTGTTTGCTGTATTTCATTTGCTTCCCTGTTCACTTAGGAATACAACAAGAGTTGTAAAACATTTTTAGCAAGCACCATACTCTATTCACCCCCCCCCTCTAGAGTATATCAGATCTAACCTGCACTTTCAGTCTCGTGCATCTGGTGTACTATTATTGTACGTGACGAATCACGTAAGAGTTCTTTTCCTGTTGATGCCCAGTTTTTTTTTGTACTTTACTTCAGTTCTTTTTGTCTTGGGTTGGTACCCCCTTTTGACCTTTGTTTATTTTGTCTTATTATTTTTCTGCCACCATTTGTACCTTCTTACTGAGGCGTTCTGTCATTGGAATGCCTCCGGTTCAGAGAAGTAGCAGATAGCAGAGCTGGTTTTGGAGTTTTTGGGAGGCAGTGTTGGCTGTGGTTGTTGCCTCGTCTTAGCGAGGTAAATTGTTGTTATTTAGTTACTGGTTCAGACATACTATTTTGTAAGTGTGTTTGTGTCAGTTTGTTGATTCCCACAGTATTATTATTTTTAGATACTTGCTAACTGCTTATTTCTCTATATGTGGATGTGGATTACTTGCTCTCTGGGATGATTTATGCTATGAATGCATGTTAGGTATTTTCAAGTATAAAATCTACTACTATCACTTCATGCATTGCATAATTTAAAACTCTAGCTTGCTATATTTAGCGACCGTAAAAGCTATCTATACTACTATTATAAATTTAGGGTCTTGCACAGCATGAGTTGTACATTGAGGACGTTTATACTCATGTAGGTTGTTGGAGTGAATCTAAACAAGTATCTTCCGCAACGTATAATTATATTTTGATTCGTGGACTAGATGAGCGACTAAGTCGAGGGATACGGCTAACTTCTGCACTTAAACTAATTTTCCTTAAAATAACTTAAAGAATCTTTCTTCACGATTAAGTGGGTGTTTGACTGAGCGTCCACAGTTATCCCCTGCTGACGTAGCATCATGACGCACATTTTCCCTTACTCTGATAAGTTATTATTTGCGGCGAAAATGCGGGCTGTGACAGTTGGTATTCAGAGCCATGTTTCTTGATAATTGGTCGGGCAACCTTCTCTTGTTAGTGTTAGTTGTTTAGTGACAGTTCATGCAAACATCGATGTGTCATCTATACGTCTTAGCCGAAGCATAGTCACTACAATCATAGCATGATAAGAAGTATACATGACATATTATGTAGTATGGGATGCATAATATGTGTCTGTATACAGATCCACCATAGGCGGCAACATGTGACGGTTATGTAGTATGGGATGCACAACCATCATCACATGAGTGCCCATTAACACGTTTTCTTTTCTCATTGCATGCGATGTTATATAGTATGGGATGCATAACATTTCATGTGTACGCCACTCATGCATGCATTAAGGACTTTTTAGAATGCATAACACTACATACATTGCATGTCATCGCATAAGCACGCGTGCTAAGTTAAGGTTTACATGATGACACATGTACACACATGATTTTAAATAAGAATAAAGAATACATGCATTAATTTCATAGGCACAAAAGTCAATAGGATGAGAGAATATCATCCTAAGTAGGACATATCATTATTACAAAATCCCAGAGCAAGTTGTAGCATAAGCAAGTGTCTTTTAAGTATGGTCTGAACTAGTTGCGTGGCTTTGTTGTAAGCTAGGATTTTGATGAGTTGTCCGTTCACTTTTTAGAATTCCGCCAAAGCGTCCTGCGATGAGGTCGACTCCCCAGTCGGAGGGTGAGTCATCAGGTGCGCAAAGTGATGCGATTATCGAGAGTCTGCGTCAGAGCAATGAGGCTCTGTCGAGGAAATTAGTTGTGATGCAATCGCAAATTCAGTCTTTGTTGTCTGCCGCTCCCGCGCAACAACCTTTTGTGCAAGGGCCTGCCTTGGGCCAAGCCGTGCCTGATACCCCTGCTCCTCTGGTTCCCCCGATGACGATACCACCAGAAATGAATTTTATATCGCACTTCCAATGGTTGGGACCTCCCACCTATGACGGGAGTGCCAACTTTATGGTTTTATATGATTGGATCATCTCCATCGAGGAGATGTTTTCATATTCCGAAATTCTAGAAGAACAGAAGTTGATGATTGCAGCCTATCATTTAAAAGGCCTGACAAAGAGTTGATGGATTCGAGAAAGAGAGAGTCTGAAGGAAGGTTGTTCTTGGGAATCTTTTATGAAGATGCTGCTGAAGAAGTTTCTACCCTCAGGCGAGCAGGACTGCCTGATGAATAACTTCCTGCATCTGAAGCAGAGACAGCTCATCATGAGCGAGTACAAGATTGAGTTTAGCAAATTGAGTAGGTTTTCTCGTGATTTGGTAGCTTCTGAGGAGGGTAGAGTGAAACGTTTCTTAGGAGGATTAAGAAGCGATGTTCAGCAGTGGGAATGCGTTTATCGAGCTGAAAGTTATGCTGAAGCAGTGGAAGCCTCTTTGAAAGTGGAAGCGATTGAAAATGCCAAGAACCGCGGTACTGCGGCGAGGAAGGAGAAAAGGAAAGGTGTTGAGGATGGTGGCTCCAAGGCATCTGGCCCTTCTTCGAAGAAGAAAAGTAAGGAAGTGTGTAGCTTCTGTGGTCGTCCTGGCCACCCTTATAAGAGATGTTTCAAGAGGACTACCACCCTGAACCAGCAGTAGGTGAACGCCATTCAAGGTGCACCCAAGGGAGAGCTTGTGTGCTCGTTCTATGCAAGGAAGGGTCATGATGTGTCTCGTTGCTGGATGAAAGAAAGGACTTGCTTCTAGCGCGGGCAGAAGGGACACCAGAAGTCTTCGTGCCCCTAGGCTTAGTCCCCACTACAGCCTGCCCCGCTTTGAGCTCTGCCGCCGCCACCAAACCCGGATAAAGGAAAAGGAAAGCTGAACGTGATGACCAGCGAGGAAGCCCAAACCTCTACACAAGTGATAACAGGTTAACCTCAGTTTAATTTATCTTTATTATTTATCGTTGTTGCCCTAGTTATCGTTTGTTTAGTTATGTATGTTTTCGATTTTAGGGCAGTTTAAGGTGCGGAATAGGTGGGTGCGCGTTGTTTTCGATTCGGGTGCCACCCATTCCTTTGTGGCCCGAAGGTTTATTGATAAACGTCACCTGGATGTGGATCAATTAGGATACTCCTTCAATGTCAAGATTCCCTCCGGTGATTCAGTGATATCTAATCAGGGAGTTCTGAGATGCCCTATTTATCTTGACAATTTTCCGGCCTTTGCGGATCTGATGATTTTAGATATGGCTGATTTCGACGTGATTTTGGGCATGGACTGGCTGTCCAAGTATGATGCAGTCATCCAGTGCAAGGCTAAGTGACTGTATTTCAAGATGGATGATGGCCAACCTATGAGCATGTATGGATTTCAGGACAGAGTTTCCCCTATCATTTCTGCGGTACGTGCCTGTCGTGCTATAGAGTCTGGTTGTGAGGCATTTTTAGTTTCTATTTATGCTCTAGAAACTGCTTTTGTTAGACCACGTCTTGAGGATGTCTCCGTGGTTCGATATTTTCCAGATGTCTTTCCTTATAGTCTTCCAGGACTTCCCCCTGAAAGGGAGATAGAGTTTATGATAGACCTCGAGCCAGGTACTCGACCTATTGCCAAAGCACCATACCGTATGGCTCCGCGTGAGTTGGATGAGTTGCGTACTCAGCTCGATGAGTTTTTGAGGTGTGGTTTTATTAGACCAATTTCTTCTCCGTGGGGTGCTCCGGTTTTGTTCGTAAAGAAGAAAGATGGATCGATGAGGCTTTTCATTGATTATAGGGAATTGAACAGGTTAACAATTAAGAATAGATATACCCTGCCAAGGATTGATGATCTGTTCGACCAGTTGCGTGGTAGCTCAGTATTTTCAAAGATCGATCTTCTCTCAGGCTACCACCAGTTGAGAATTCATGAGGTAGACATTCCTCGAACCGCGTTCCATTCGCGGCATGGACATTATGAGTTATTGGTGATGTCTTTCGGTTTAATCAATGCACCCTCTGCTTTCATGGATTTGATGAATAAGGTGTTTAAGGATTTCTTGGACCGATTCATTATTGTGTTTATAGATGATGTCTTAGTGTATTCACGCTATGTTGAGGAGCATATTCAGCATTTGCGTTAGGTTTTGTCGACCCTGAGGGAGCATAAGTTATATGCGAAGTTGAGCAAGTGTGAGTTCTGGCTACCTCAGGTGTCCTTTCTGGGTCATGTTGTAAGCAAGGACGGTATTTCTGTAGACCCGACCAAGATTTTTACTGTGATGGAATGGGAGAGACCTTCTACACCTAAGGAGATTAGGAGCTTCTTAGGCCTGGCTGGCTATTATAGAAGATTCGTGGAAATGTTTTCGTTGTTGTCTGCTCCTCTAACTAGACTTACTCAGAAGAAAACTGCATTCATTTGGAGTGATAAGTGTGAAGAGGCTTTCCAAGAGTTGAAGAAGAGATTATGTACTTCTCCAATTTTAACCTTACCTACTGAACGAGTTGAGTATGTTGTGTATGTTGATGCATCACACATCGGACTTGGTTGTGTTTTAATGCAAGATGGTAAGGTGATTACTTATGGATCGAGGAAACTAAAGATTCACGAGAAAAACTATCCTACGCATGATTTGGAGTTTGCTGCCATAATTTATGTGCTGAAGCTGTGGCGACACTTATTGTATGGTGCGCTGTGCAAGATCTATACGGACCATAAGAGTTTGAAGTACGTCTTCACTCAGAAGGAACTAAATCTGCACCAACGTCGGTGGTTAGAATATGTGGCTAATTATGAAGCGGAAATTATTTATCATCCAGGAAAGGATAATATAGTAGCCGATGCTTTGAGTAGAAAGACCGCTAAAATTTTTAATTTGTCGGTACAGTCCTTGCTAGAAGAATTCTTGTTGATGGATATTGAGGTTGGGAGTCGGACTGTGCCTGTTAGTTTGGAAGTGGAAGAACACTCTTGGATTTCCCTTACTCGAGCACATCAAAAGGATGATCTTGATTTGTTGCACCTACGGAATAGAACTATAAAGGGAGAGCTTCCGGATTTCTCCTTGGATGAGTTGGATACCTTGAAGTATCGGGGTAGATTTTGCGTCCCTGCCTTTGGCGATATTCGGGCAAAGATATGTGTTAAAGCTCATGGTTCCAGTTTAGCCTACCACCCGGGTTCCACTAAGATGTATAAAGATCTAAAGAAAATTATTTGGTGGTCAGGTATGAATAATGATATCGCGAAGTTTGTATCAGAATGTTATACATGTCAGCGTGTTAAGGCTGATCATAGAAGGCCTGGTGGTTAATTGACAACGCTTGATATTCCAAGTTGGAAATGGGAGAGTATTTCAATGGATTTTATCACTGGTCTACCAAAATCTCCAAGTGGGCACGACTCTGTTTGGGTGATAGTTGACAGATTGACAAAGTGTGCTCACTTTGTTCCGTTTAAGATTAAGTATTCGATGAAGAAGATAGCTGAGCTATATCTTGAAGAGGTCATCAGGTTACATGGAATGCATGTTAGCATTGTATCAGATCGGGATTCTAGATTTACATCTCGCTTTTGGAAGAGTTTTGTTGGGAACTATGTCCACATTAACACAGATTTGATGAAGTCGCCCTGGAACTAAGATGAATTAGTTTGTATTTGATGCTTCGTTTGAGTTATGTGTTTGCAGGATTCCAATGGGAAGTGTAGACCAATATCAATCTACAATGGGTCATCAAACACAGGACCATGCAATGTAATCCGTCATTGTGTGTTCCAAAGTGTTGAGTCATATGTAGCCTCTTTATTGGGATACATTCCATATTCAAGCCATAGGACTGTGAAAAGACTTAATGCTGATTTCCCTCTAGTAAAAAAAATTCTAATCAGAATTTTTTTTCTAAGTGTTTCTCTCGAGTAGGTCTTTAACTACTCGAGTAGATTGCTTGAGATATACTCGAGTAAAACTTCTGCATACTCGAGTAAGAAAATTCTTCATCTCGTGAAGTTATGTAAAACACTCGAGTAGTTCACTGACATACTCGAGTATCTTACTTAACCACTCGAGTAGATCATTCTTCCTACTCGAGTTGCCCAGAATTCAGTTTCTAAGGTTTTTCTAAGTAAATCACTCGAGTAGTCCAAGTCACATACTCTAGTAGCTCATTTTGTCTCGAGTAGTTCATACTCGTGTAGTTTATTCTTCCTGTTCCAGATTCCTCTTTCTCAGATTTGTTTTCTAAGTCATTTACTTGAGTAGGTACTTTGTGTACTCGAGTAGTTCTTGACACTGTGTCGAGTAACTCTCTTCTCTGTGTCGAGTAGTTAAGAAATACTCGAGTAAGTCTTTCATATACTCGAGAAGATTTCTTTCCTCTCGAGTAGTTCAATCTGACTACTCGAGTAGCTGTTTTTCCCGTGTGCAGAATATTTCTAAGTGTTTGTCTCGAGTAGTTCTTCTAACCACTCGAGTAGTTCAATTCTGCCTACTCGAGTAGTACAACTTGTACTCGAGTAGTTCAACTCCTTCCCGTGAAACTTTTATGTATACTCGAGTAGATCTTCTAAGTACTCGAGTAGTTGATTATATATACTCGAGTAGTTGTCTTCAACCTACTCGAGTAGTCATGAATTATATACCCGAGTAATATTTCTTTGCTTACTCGAGTAGTCCTTGACCTACTCGAGTAGTTATATACCTACTCGCATATATGACCTCATTTTCTCCGAAATTTCTTCTAAGTCCAGATTTGACAGATTTTCAAATTCCGTGACATGATTGGTCCACGTGTACGTCATTAAAACCAATTATGATCGTTATTAGTACTCCTATAAAAGGTCTTGTCTAATCGACAAACCCTAATCAGAAAATAAGTTTTTCAAGAAGAAAATTATTCTAAGTTTTGCAGCCGCCTCTTTCCAAAAAGAATCGCAGTTTCCTCTCTCTCTCTTCACGGAACGAAAGCCGCCGCCGCCGCCGCTGTTCTTCTTTGACAAGGGTTTTGATTTTTAGAGGAAATAGACTGAAGAAGTTTTACAGATCGAGATCGTTTCTCAACTTCTCATCCTCTTCCCGATCGTGTAAGACAGAAGATTTCAGATCTGGCCAAGATTTTCTTCATCTTTTCTGAAAGTGCCGCAAAGCTCACAAGAAGAAGATCCAGGTTGCTGTTTGCAGATCTGATAAAAAAATCATTATTTGTATTATCTTAAACAATTTTTCATTCTTGTAGGAGAAGTTTTCTCCGAGTGTAGGAGTTTTCAACTCCGAGTTTGTAGGAAGTTTTGGCTTCCGAGTTGTAGATCCAGTTGATTGGATTGACATTGTAGGAACTTTGTTCCGAGGGTAGGATTGATTTTCAATCCGAGATAGTGGAGTAGCCGAGTCTAGTTTATTGCTAGATCGATGAGGGAAAGTGGATGTACCCAAGATTGGGGAACCACTATAGATCTTGTCTCATCTGTGATAATTTGGTAGATAGATCTGTGCTTTGTTCTGAGATTTTTTATTCCGCAAAAGACACACAAATCACCTATTCACCCCCCTTTAGGTGATTAAGGTTGACAGCTATTATCTTTTAATTGGTATCAAAGGGAGGTTGATCGTTAAAAGTTTAACACCTTGATCAGTTCCTGCAATAGTTGTTATTTGAGATCTACCTATCATGGACAAGGCAAAGGATTTTGCCAAGCTTCCCCTATGCAACAAGAATAACTTTCCCATATGGAAAGAATGGATCAAATTCTTTATGGAAGCTGTGGATCCAAGGATCTTCATGATAGTTGAAGAAGGTCCTTATATCCCTATGACTGTCTCCACTATAGATCCTACCAAGAAGGTTCCAAAGAAGCTGATGGATTTAGACAAGGACGAGATTGCACTTGTCTCACTAGACAAGAAAGCTAAAAACATTATAGCAAGTGCAATTGATGACTCGATGCTGCAGAACTTAATCCACTGCCAATCTGCAAAGGAGATGTGGCAATCCTTGGTTACCTTAATGGAAGGAACAGAAGAAGTGAGGGATGATCGGAGATCCCTCCTCAATCAGAAGTATGAAGCCTTCCGACAGGGAAGCAAAGAGACCATTGCTGATACATTTGAGAACTTTTTCAAGATAGTAAATGGCCTAAGAGTCTATGGCAGAGTATTCACTAATGGAGAATTGAATGACAAGTTCCTGAGATCCCTGACCAAAGAATGGGACAATAAGGTCTGTGCCATCAGGGAGTTTGGGAAGTTGGCTGAGACAGACCCACAAAATCTCTTTGGGAAGCTTATATCATATGAGTTTCAACTCAACACCAGGAAAGCTGAAGAAGAGAAGAGCAGGTCTGTTCTCAAAGAAAAGTCTGTTGCTCTCAAGGCAGACACTTCTAGAAAGACAAAGGCTGCCTCCCCTGCTCCAGCTCCAGAAATTAGTGAAGAAGAAGAAACTTTTGAGCCTAGTACCTCAGGCTCCGAGCTATCAGAAGGAGAGTTCTCACTGCTTTCACATCAGTTCAAGAAATTCTTGAGCAAGAAGAAGCAATAGAAAGGCAAGGATGCCTCCTATAGAAGATCACGACACGATGGTGATCGACAACGAAAATGCTCAAGTAGCCATGACAGGTATTCCTCTAAACAGAACAAATATGTTTCGACTGACATTATTTGCTATTGTTGTAATAAGCCAGGTCACATCATCGCCGACTGCCCTCATAAGAAGAAGGAGGGTGGTAGAAAAGAAGAGAAGAAATCCTAGTACAATAAAAAGAGGAAAGAGAAGAGCCTGATAGCCAAAAAGAGCAATACACTTAGTGACTCCGACTCATCTGAGTCAAGTGAAGAAGAAGAAGCTTATTTTGGGCTAATGGCTCAAACACATGATGATCTAGAGCCCCAGTTCACTGGGAAGGTAAATTCTCATACCCCTCTTTCAGATTCTGGAGTCTCTGAACAAGATTGTGAGGATATATCCTCTGACAATGAGTCAGAACGAATTGCCCAATACAAGGAGTTAATCATGGCTTACGACAAATGTCGTTGAGTCGTGAAGACTCAGGCTAAAGAGATCAAATCTCTAAAATCCGAAGAGAGCATCTTGAGAGAGAAAGTTGCAAAGACTGACACCCTCGAGGAAAACTTCAATAATGCAATTGAAGAATATAACAAGGCTCTTGAGCACCTTGACCTCAAAAAGAAAATCATCAAGGAATTGGAAGCCCAACTTGCAGCTGAAAAGAAACTGGTTGAAAGTTTCTCGAAGCCCAAGACAGTTCTTCCATTCGTTGCTGAATTATCAGCCAAGGCCAAGGGTGCAGGATTAGGCCATGAAGAAACTCCTAGTAAATCCTCTAGGAGAAACAAGAATCAACGGAAGAATAAGACCGCCAAAAAGGCCTTAGCCAAAGAGAATGGGAAAACCCCTCAAGATCAAACTACATTCAAGAAAGTCATCTTTCCATCAAATGAGTTTGATTTTGACTCATCCTACGGGCACTTTGCTAGGCCTACCTATATAGAACCAAAGTCCCGCTATCAAGGATGGACTCGACCCCGAAACTTTGGAGAAAGTGTCTTTAAGGCACCTTATGAAGAAGTTATTCTTCATAGCTATGGCCCTTTCAATCATGGGCATAACTTCAAGAAGGCACCAAAGACAAAGCCTGTTGTAGAAAAGCCTATAAAGGAGAAAAAGCCAAGTGATTGCCATCATCATGAGGCATCTTCCTCCAAGAATACTGCCCATGCTAGACCACAATTCCAAAAGATCAAGCAGGAGATAATGAGGCAAAGGTACAACAGATTTGACTGTTGGTGCTATGGCAAGGTTGGTCACTTCGCCATTGATTGTTGGTTCAATTCCAGAAATGTTGCAACTCCTCATGTCAGCAATATGAGAAAGACCGCTCATAATGCTAACACTCGTAGGGGGATTACTCTAACCCGAGACCAAGGACCCAAACATGTTTGGGTTCCTAAGGCAAATTGATTATGATTGCAGGTATGTCCAAAGGCCAACAAAACGCCAATCTGGTACTTGGACAGCGGATTCTCTCGGCATATGACCAGGACTAGAAACCTCATTCAGAACTTTACTCCAGTTGTGAACGGACCAAAGGTCATCTTTGGAGGTTCAGACCGTGGAATTACAAGAGGCTATGGTATGATCTCTAATGACAATGTATCGCTCTCGGATGTGGCTTATGTCGAAGGATTGGAACACAATCTCATAAGCATAAGCCAACTCTGCGATAAAGGATACATAGTTGAATTCCATGCTGATAAGTGCTTGATAATATCCGTTGACAATATGTAAACGATTCTATCCGGCACTCGAAGCAGGAATATTTTCTGTTTAAATTTCATTTGTATAGATCCTCTACACCATTGTGCCTTTTAGCAAAAGATAGTGCATTTCTTGGTGACCAATGACACAAGAGACAAGCACATATTAATTTCAAAACTATTAATAAATTATTTTCAATGAACTTAGTACGTGATGCCCCAAATGTCAAGTGCGTCAAAGATAGACGTTGTCATGCGTGCGTAAAAGGCAAGCAAACAAGGGCTACCTTTAAAATCGTTATTGGCAAAGATTCTAATAGATGTCTTCATCTACTGCACATGGACTTGTTTGGCCCACTGCAAATTAGAAGTTTGGGAGGTAAGGATTATACGTTGGTAATTGTTGATGATTACTCGCGCTTTGCGTGGGTGTTCTTTCTAAAACACAAGTCAGATACCTTCGACATCTTTACTAATTTTGTCAAGCAAGTCTAGAATGAGTACAACTGCTCCGTAGTCAAAATCAGAAGTGACAATGGAACAGAGTTCAAATCTGGGGCCATGACAGAATTCTGTGAAAGCTTAGGTATCTTTCATGAGTTTTCCTCTCCTCGTACTGCACAACAGAACGGAGTGGCTGAGAGAAGGAACATAACACTCATAGAGGCCTGCAGGACTATGTTGAGTGACGCTTCACTTCCGGAGTACTTCTGGGCCAAAGCCGTCAACACTGCATGCCACGTGCAAAATCGAGCACTCATAAACAAAAACCACAATAAGACACCTTACGAACTTCTAAAGGGCAAGAAGCCAACCATCTCATACTTTAGAATCTTTGGCTGTAAATGCTTCGTACATAACAATGGTAAGTATCATACAACCAAGTTCAACGAAAAGAGCTTTGAAGGTATTTTTGTAGGTTATAGTAGCCATAGTAAGGCATATAGGATATTTAATAGAAAAACCCTGGTGGTAGAAGAATCGATACATGTTGTATTTGATGAGACGAGCTTGCTGCAAAGCAATCCGTCTAGTGTGCTCATTGAAGATGCCAGTGCAAAGCTGAAAGAAACTAGCTTGGATGAACCGTCCGAAGACTAAGGCGAAAAGTTCATCAAGATCACCACTCCAAACTGTTGGAACACCCTATTACTAATTTGGGTCAGGATCACTATGTCTCTAGGAATCTTTTCTTGACCTTCTGTATAGCTTAATAGGTCAATTAGAATTGAGTCTAAGGGTTAGAAGTCTAGGATTGGAAGCTGCCCTGAAGTCCAAGTTTTTCAGACTAGAGAATAAGTCTGATCGTCGAGCTCAGCACGACGATTCGTCGAACTCAGATCGACGATCGTCGAGCTCAACTTCGACAGATCGTCGAGCTCCACTCGACGATCGCTGAGCTCAACTTCACAATATCGTCGAACTCCATTCGACGATCGGTGAGCTCAGTTCGACGATTTTGACTCTGCACTGGATCTTTATCTCTGAGCTCAGTTCGACGATCTTTGAGCTCAGATCGACGATTATTTTGCTGCTTGAGTTTTCCAGTTCGCTGAGCTCAGCTCGACGATAGCAGAGCTCAGTTCGACGATTTCAAATATCTTCCAGAATTCAAATTCAAATCAGACAGGAGTTATTCTGCAATTAATTCAGAGATTTGCTAGCCGTTTTCATTTATTTCTGGACCAAGTTTCAAGGGATCTTTCAAGGAATAATTCTGTGGACTTTCCTCTAGAAGAGATTATGCAATTAAGGATGCAATCAATGCAGACCAACGACTATCTTTGACAGAGAATGATATTCTATTCAGGAACAGAGAATAAAAGACAGAATGTTTTTTCAATATAGAATATATACAGAGATTAACAAGAAGAGAACACACAATACAGAGTACAGAGACTCTTTCAAAATCTTCTGTCAAAAAGAATTCTGAAGAACACTCATCAAACAGATCAAGCTTTTAAAAATCTCTTCATCTTTCAAAGTGTTCAAGGCCAACATCATTTCAAGACTCCAGACACTCAACATTTCAGCCATTGCTGAAACCATCTATTGCTGGAGTTCTACCTTTGAAGGCCTATCACCCTCAAGCAAAGCTTTTCTTCCTGAAGATTTCAAGGATTCATGGGGAGCTTTGACATCAATCCACATAGTCTTCTCAGTTGTTTGAGAAAGAGAAGACTGCCATCACTCTCTCACCCCCAGCTTGTAAAGGGTTTCTCAAACTCCCTTCAAAAGTTTGAATCTGGTTTTTGAGCACCTTGTCAAAAGCTCATTGGTGGCAAGACACCTGATCAAAAAATCTGCTTTGGTTTTTGAGCACCTTATCAAAAGCTCATTGGTGCCCAGGACACCTGATCAACTCATCCTGCAGTGGATTCCTACCTAGGGTGGTAGAAGAGTGGATGTACCCAAGTTTGGGGAACCACTATATTTCCTTATGTCCTCTGGCTCTGCTTGTTTACTTTTTGTTTATGGCCTTGATTTGTCTGTGCTTAGTTTTTGCATAGCTTAGTTCTGTGATTAGATTTATATTTGCTTCCCTGCTCACACTTATTACAACAATTGTTGTAAAAGTTTTTAAAAGTACTAAAAAACCATATACTCTATTCACCCCCCCCCCCCTCTAGAGTATATCAGATCTAGTTGCACTTTCAATTGGTATCAGAGCGAGGTTGGTTAAACATACCATACCTGATTGGTTGTACAGGCTAACACATGAACCCCAAGATCCTAAACTAGATCTGCTTTTCTTTTGTATTTTATTATTAGATTTTGTTTGCACAACTCATGGCCCAAAACAAAGATTATGCTAGCACCAGACCTCCAGTGTGCAATCTTTCCAAGTTTGCACTTTGGAAAGCAAGGATTAGACTTTACATGAATTCCATTGACGAAGATATTTTCAATTCTATTTTGACAGTGTGTCCAAGACCCCCAGAGAGCACAAGCATAAATGCTGTTCCACCTCCATCAGGAACAGATGCTGACATCAAAAAATGGAAAGTAGCTGATGTCAAGGCTATGAACATCCTAGCCCAGACAATGTCAGATGACATATTCCAAAAGGTAGCTGAATGCAACTCAGCCAAGGATATTTGGGACAAGCTCTCAGAAATTGTCTCAGGCTCAGCTGATGAGAGAAAGGACAGAAGATCCCATCTCATCTCCCAATATGAGAACTTCAAGAAGGGAGAGACTGAGTCAGTGGGAGACATGTACAACAGATTGAGTCTAATTGTCAGTGAGCTAAGGACATTGGACAAAGAGATTTCTCTGACAGAACTTAATGACAAGATCCTAATGTGCTTCCCCAGCACTTGAGATTCAAGAATCTGGCCAATTAAGGATGCCAGAAGTCTAAATGAGATCACCACTGAAGCCTTGTTGGGTAAGCTCAAATCTTATGAGCTACTCATCAAGAATAGAGAGGAAGAACAGAACGCTGCTTCACCAGCCACAAGGAAAGAGAAAACCATAGCCTTCAAGACAACTGAGGATCTGCCTGAAGATAAGAGCACAGGCAATGATGAACTACTCAGCTTGTTGGCCAAAAGATTCTACAAGATGGCCAGAAAGGACTTCAGAAGAAGATCATACAAGGAGCAGGACAAGCCAAGGTATGACAAGTCCATTAGCAACAATAAAGACATTATTTGCTTTGGTTGCAGGAAAGCAGGGCATATAGTTCCTAACTGTCCAGAGAACAAGAACAAGGACATAAGGGAGAGAAAAGAAAGAAGAAAGGAGAAGGACCCCAAAAGGAATGGAAATGGCAAACCTTCTTCAAGCAGGAATAAGCATACAAGAAAAGGGATTGTTGCTGAATCCTGGAGTGAGACAGAAGAGGAATCAGAAGCCTCATCCAGCTCTTGTGATGATGAGGATGATGCAGAAGAAAAGGAATTCTGCATGATGGCAATTAATGCCTCACAGCACAATTCAGAGGATGAAGAGTCAGAGTCAGACTCAAAAACCCAACCTGAAGAAGATCAGGTAATTAGTTCTTTTGATTTTACTTCAGAAGATTTTAAATCTGAATTTAAAGCAATGTGTTTAGACCTGCTAAAGTCTGAGAAAGAGATTATCTCTCTCAGAAATCAATTATCTGAACACAATGGTTTAAAGTCAGAAAACCTCAAACTCTCTCAGGAGTTGGAGAACTGTAGGGAACAGATAGCTACACTGAAAAGTGAGCTCTCTGAGGCCAAGAAGCTTGAAGAATCCCTTAATGGGAGAAGCATCAAGCTGATGGACATCACAAGCACAGTGAACTCTAGATTCAACAGTACACTGGGCTTGGGTGCTTCATCCAGCCAACCTATAGTCCCAACAACTCCCATCAAGTTTATTTCTAGCAAGGGCAAGGGAGTTGTAGAGGTTGCCAGGAAAAATTCTGATCTGCCTCAGAAAACTAAGTCCCAGCAAAAATCGTCGAACGGAGATCGACGATCGCCGAATGAAGATCGACGATCGCCGAACGCAGCTCGACGATCTCAGGAAAAATCGTCGAACGCAGGTCGACGATCTCAGCCAAAGTCGTCGAACACAGCTCGACGATCTCATATACCTGACCTCAGCCATAGTCGACCGTCGAACGGAGCTCGACGATCTGACCCAAGATCGTCGAACGCAGCTCCAAGATCGTCGAACAGAGGTCAGAACTCTGGAAACTTTTTCAAAGGCAAATCAAAATTAAATCCTAAGGGTTCTTCATCCCAAACCTTTAACCCTTATACTGAATGGATTTTACCTCCAAGGAGATATCATCCTGAAGGATATAAGAGTCAGCCAGGGATGTCTTTCATTTCTGAATTTAGAGGTTATCAACCTAGGCCCAAGGTAAACTGGGTCAAAAACAAGTGAATTGTTTCATGTGCAGGTGAAGACCTATCCAACATCTAACCAGCAATGGTATTTGGATAGTGGGTGCTCTAAGCACATGACAGGGAATAAGGACAACCTCACATACTTCAGAGCCAAGCTTGGACCCAAAGTTATCTTTGGTGATTCCAACTTTGGACAAACTAAGGGATATGGTGTAGTACAGATTGGATCAGTAACCTTCAAGAAGGTAGCATATGTGAAGGACTGAAGCACAACCTGATCAGCATCAGTCAGCTATGTGATGAATGCTACCAGGTGACCTTCAGCAAAACCTTATGCAAAATCAAGACAGAGGACAACACAACAGTGTTGACAGGTATAAGGAAAGGTAACATCTACTTAGTAGATTTTCTTTCAACTGATATAGATATCTGCTTGTTTAATTCAGTCTGTAGACCAAATGTCTTATGGCATAAGAGACTAGGACACCTAAACCTTAGAACTATTGCTAGGCTCTCCAAGGACAACCTTGTTAGAGGACTACCTTCTGGCCCCTATAAGAAGGAAGGACTATGCAAGGCTTGTCAATTAGGCAAGCAAACTAAAAACAGTTTTAAGTCACTTAATAAGAGTGATTCACCTAGGATATTGTATCTGTTACACATGGATCTATTTGGACCCATCACAGTACAAAGCCTAGGAGGGAAATCCTACACTTTAGTAATTGTAGATGACTTCTCTAGATTCACTTGGGTGTTCTTTCTGAGGAAGAAGTCTGATAACTTTAAGTGTCTGACAGAGTTTCTCAAATGTATACAGATTTAGTTCAATACTCACATTGCCCTGATCAGAAGTGATCATGGGACAGAGTTTGATTCTCTTCTTATGCAAGAGTTCTGTCAGAGTGAAGGGATTAGGCATACTTTCTCAGCTCCTAGAACTCCTCAACAAAATGGGGTAGCTGAAAGGAAAAATAGAACCATTATTGAATCTGCCACTACATTGTTGTCAGATGCTCATCTACCTCTATCCTTTTGGGCAGAGACAGTGAACACCTCCAACTATGTGCTGAACAGAAGTCTGATACATAAACTGAAGGGAAAGACTCCCTATGAATTACTCAAAGGGAAGAAACCTAAAGTTGACTATTTTAGAATTTTTGGTTGCATTTGCTATATTCACAATAATGACAAGAAATACTTAGCAAAATTTCAAGCCAAAGCTGATGAAGGAGTGTTTCTGGGATACTCCATGATCAGCAAGGCCTATAGGGTCTATAATAAATCATCTTTGAAAATTGAGGAATCTGTTCATATTTCATTTGATGAAACTAACATGTCTTTCAAGGAGAAGATTTCTTCTACCATAGAACCTGTACAGGAACACTCTCTAGTTGAAGATATGAACAAGTTACAGGTTGCTCAAGAAGAAGAAAGCAGTGAAGAGGAAGGGAATGCCCCACACATTGAAGCACCACTTGAAGAGCCAGTTGTTGTACCACAAGAGGAAACAACAACACAGGTTGGTGAACAATCAACACCCCCTGTTAATTTAGTAACATCAAGAGACCATCCAATTTCCCAAATAATTGGAGAACTCTCAGCTGGTGTGCAAACCAGAAATCAGGTCAACCAAAACCTGTTGCACATCTGCTTCCTTTCTCAAATTGAACCTCAGTCCATTCAAGATGCAGAGCAAGATCCACACTAGATCATTGCAATGCAAGAGGAGTTGCATCAATTTGAGAGGAACAAAGTATGGGAACTAGTGCCAAAGCCTAAGGATCATTCCATTCTTGGAACAAAATGGGTATTCAGAAATAAACTGGATGATCAAGGAGTAATTATAAGGAACAAGGCAAGGCTAGTTGCCCAGGGATATTCTCAAGAAGAAGGAATTGACTACGACCAGACCTTTACACCTGTTGCAAGATTAGAAGCCATTAGGATATTTCTAGCTTATGCAGCTCACAAAGGCTTCAAAGTCTATCAGATGGATGTCAAAAGTGCTTTCTTGAATGGAGACATCAAAGAGGAAGTTTATGTCAGACAACCTCCAGGTTTTATCTCTCCAACTTATCCTGATTATGTTTTTAGACTGAACAAAGCATTATATGGTCTCAAGCAAGCTCCTAGAGCATGGTATGAGACCCTAGCATGCTTTCTCTTGGAAAATGGTTTTATAAGGGGTAGAGTAGACCAAACTCTTTTTATTAGAACCCATAAGTCCCATACCCTACTAGTACAAATTTATGTAGACGATATCATTTTTGGTTTTACTGACTCCAAATTGTGCAGAAGGTTTTCTAACCTGATGCATTCTAAATTTGAGATGAGTAGCATGGGTGAGCTATCCTTCTTCCTAGGATTGCAAGTCAAACAACATGCTGAAGGCATCTTTATTTCTCAAACCAAATATGCTAATGAACTGGTTAAGAAATTTGGTATGTCTGAGGCATCTTGTATGAAAACACCCATGCCTACCAATGCTGTATTGGATGCTGATGAACATGGGAAACCTGTTGATCAGACAACATAAAGAGCAATGATTGGCTCTTTACTGTATCTTACAGCTAGTAGACCAGATATAATGTTTGCTACATGTATATGTGCTAGGTTCCAAGTAAGCCCTAGAGAGTCACACCTAACATTAGTAAAGAGGATTCTCAGGTATGTTAAAAGTTGTCCAAATCTAGGTCTCTGGTATCCAAAAGAATCAGCATTTGATTTAACTGGATTCTCTGATGCTGATTATGCTGGATGCAGAATTGATAGGAAAAGCACCAGTGGAACTTGTCAGTTCCTTGGTGACAGACTTGTCTCTTGGTTTTGTAAGAAACAAACATCTGTATCAACCTCAACTGCTGAAGCTGAATAAATGGCTGCAGGCAGTTGTTGTTCACAAATATTGTGGATTCAAAACCAACTCCTAGACTATGGTTACAACTTAGAGAAGTCTAAAATCTTTTGTGACAATACAAGTGCTATTTCTATAGCTCAAAATCCAGTCCTCCATAGTAGGACAAAACACATAGAGATAAGGCATCATTTCTTAAGGGATAATGTTGAAAAGAATAAAATTGAATTGCAATATATCCCAACTGATTTACAAAGGGGAGATATTTTCACCAAGCCTTTGGATGAAAAGAAACACACCTTCTTCCTAAATCAGTTAGGAATGTTAGATGGAGGAAGCCTTAAATAATCTCCAAGATTTTGAAAGCTAAAAATTGACCAAGACTAGGCAAAAATTCTGATTTTTCTTAGTGTCTAGAATTTTTCAGATCTCTGAACTGCGCTCGACGATTTCCCCTAAGATCGTCGAACGGAGATCGACGATTTCCAGAATCGTCGAACTGAGTTCAGCGCCTCTCAGATAGTATGAACTATCTCTTCCGGTCAACGATCGTCGAACGGCGCTCGATGATTATGTTCACTGAACGATCGTCGAACGGAGCTCGACGCTTTCCAAGATCGTCGAACGGAGATCGACGATGTTGGAGTCTCTTCAGATTCCTTTAGAAGCCTCGATCGTCGAACTGAGTTCAACGATCTTTCCAATTCTGCGTCGAACCCTAATATAAAACTCATTTTTCGCCATCGTTCTCTCTTGCGCTTTCAATTTCTCTGCAAGAATCTTCTTCCCTCCAAACAGTTCTACACTTGGTCGTTTTGTTTGTTGAATTTTTGCAGGTACAATGGCTGTATCAGTTGCTGTTCTAGCTGCAATGAAGTTCGATGCTGGATTCGACATTGATCTGGAATCTTTCAGCACTACTGACCAAGTTTTCCAAGACATTCTGAGTTTATTCAAGGATCAGAACTTGTCTGCCCTCATGACCACCACGATAAAGCTGGCCTCAGATGAAATCAAGGAATGGGTTTACACTGCTCATAATCTGGACAACTCTACTATAGTTGGCTCTATTGCTGGAACTTAGGTACCTCTGACCCCCACCATTTTAACAGAGGTTTTTGGACTGAGAACTGGAGATGATACTGCTGAGTTATCTGGAGAGGAGGTTGCCGACATACTTGCCAGGATGGGTCATCCAGAGGGAAACCCTAGCAAGTTATTCAAAAGGAACCTGTCTGTTGAGTACAGGTTCCTAGCAAATGTTGTAGGAAAAGTGCTGCTGGCAAAGCACTCAGCTCATGATACTATCTCCAGACATCAGCTCTGTCTCATGGGAGCTCTGGTGGATAAGAAAAGTTTGAACTGGGGAGAGGTCTTCTTTGACCTAATCAAGAAGAAAATCAACAAAAGCTTTGTTAATTTTGGAAGGATTATTGGAGTCTTCCTGCAGAACAAGTGCCCTGCTTTGCTGGTCTCCTCTGGAGTGCACATCAATGCCTCCAAGAGACTCACCTGTGCCCTCTTTGGCAAGTGGGACAGGAAAATAAGCAAGCCCAGCAGGCCCTCCTCTAGTGCTCCTTCAGGCACCAGGACTCACAGAGTCACTCCCCCACAGGTCTCTGCTCCTGCAGAAGACCTGGCTGCTGCTGTTGCTGCTTCTTCTTCTCCTCCTATTCCAACCCTACCTCTTCCATCCACCATTCCAGCTTCATCCCCCATTACCATATCCAGCCCATCTCCAACCTCAACTCCATCTCCAGACCCAATTCTACCTCCTCCTGCAGACCACTTCCACCCATTGTTCTCATACCCTCCATCAGATATCACATCATCACCTTCCATACCATCTTTCACCCTTCTGGATGACTCCTACATGGATGATTCCCCCTCATCTCCTCCTGAGTTACCCTCCTCCTCCACATCTTTTCAAGATCTCCTCCTCCACATCATTGACCAACCAACATTCACTCCATCCATATCCATCCCCTTGTCCTCCATCTCCACCATCCCCACTCCTGAGCCATCCATTCCACTCTCCAGCCCTCCACTTCCAGCATCCTCAGCTATCCCTACTCCATCTACCTCTGCTCCTGTGATTGAGCAAGTAGACCTCTCATCCCTAGCTGATAGGTTGTATGAGCTCATTGCCCCCAGGCTATCTCTATTGTTAGAGACCTCCTTAGCTCCTCTACAACAGTCAGTGGCAGCTCTCTCTGCTAGGCTTTCCTCCCTCCTTCCTCAGGCAGCACCTCCAGCAGTGTGCCTTGATACAGATGTATCTGCATCTAGGCAGGGGGAGATGCCATATGAAGCAAGCCTTCATGCTGTTACTGCTGCTGCTTCTGCTCCTGCTGCTGATGATGCTGCTGCTGCTGCTGAGATTTCTGTGTCTGCTGCCTCTTCTGCTACTGTTGTTGTGCCTCCAGCATGTCAGGCTCCTACTGCAGTTCTGGCAATAGACCTACAGTCTTTGCTTTCTGCCTTTGATCCTGCCTTCTTCAGCCATCTCCCAGAGGTTAATGCTGTCCAGCCCTCAGAAGACCTATCTAAGGCACTGGTGCCTTTCTCTGGCTGTGACCCCAGCATCATCTCTTATTTTGTACACTCAGTGATTGCTGCTGCTGCTGCTGTTGAAGAAAGGACTGCCTTTGCTTCTGAAATTGTTGATGCTGCTGCTGAAGATGTTCTCACTGCTGCTGAAATCCCAATTGTTTCTGATGAGCCAATATCCAAGGATTTTCTGATTACAGAGGCCACTGTTTTTGAGCCTGCTGCAGATTTTGTTGATGTTACTACTGCTGTCACCACTTCTGATGTTGCTGTTATTGTTTCTGCTTCTCCTCCTGTATCTGCTGCTGTATCTGCTCCTGTCTCTGCTACTGTCCCTGCTGCTGCTGGTTCAGCTTCTGCCTCTTCTGCCTCTGTTCAATTAAAGAAAGATCTTATAAAGAAGATAGATGCTATATATGATGACCAGAGTTCTGAGACTGATGAATTCAAAACAGACTCTGATGATTCAGCTGCTACTATTGCAAGGAAAAGGAAAGCTAGGAGCAAGGCAATGAAAAGGGTTCCTCCTGCAAAAGTCAAGGATAATAATGATATTCCTTATTATATTCTGCATAACTGCCAAATTACTGAACATTGGATGCAGTATTCCAAAAACCAGTTGAAAGCCATGAAGAAGAAGAGAAAGTATGAAAAGGGCTCATCCCAGTTCCAGCACCCTCATCCTCCTCCACCACCTCCTCCTGATGCAGGTGCAGGTGGCAGCTCTGCAAGTCAAGCCCCAGCTAGAAGCCAGTCTCCCTATCAACCCCATGCCAGATCCTACCAAAGGGAAAGCCAGTCTAGGGGTTCTTATTCTAGGAGAGGAGGATACAGGGGAAATCAGAGAGATTTTCAGGTTTATTCTAAAGGGCATTCCAGGCAGCACCCATACTCCAGGGGAGGACATGTTTCAGCTGATACTACTTCTGGTCCCTTCCCCTACAAGCTCAAAGAGACAGTGTCTGCCAGGCCTCCTCAAGACAATTCTTCCAACAGGTATGAGCCACCTGTACCATTTGAGGACCCTGAAAAGAATCCATCTGCTTGGACTGCTAGGATGAAGGAAATGGCTGCATTAGATCAGATAAAGAAGGCCAAAGAACAAGGGCTAGATTCTTCAAATATTTCTACTATGTCAGAGCAAAGACAAAAGAAGTTAGAGAGATATGCTTCCAGCAAATTCTTTGATGCAGACAGATATATGGAATTGCATCCTGCTGCTGTGGTTCCCAGGCCTGCAAAGCAAACTTACTTGGGTGCAGCAGATGACACCAGGTCCAACAAGGAAGCCCAAAACCCTAACAGAGAAATCAAGATGGTTAAAGGCAAAGAGAAGAAGTGACTTTGTAAGGTGACAATCTTTGGATTTTCTGACTGCTATCTGGATGCCATATACATGTATATATATATATATCTGTGATGTTTCTGCAATGTCTAGCTGTTGTTTTTATGCTTTTCTGATTTTATGTTGTTATTTGATTTTCCAAAGTCTGTAAATAGTAATCCTAACCCAAATAGGGGGAGATTGTTGGAACACCCTATTACTAATTTGGGTCAGGATCACTATGTCTCTAGGAATCTTTTCTTGACCTTCTGTATAGCTTAATAGGTCAATTAGAATTGAGTCTAAGGGTTAGAAGTCTAGGATTGGAAGCTGCCCTGAAGTCCAAGTTTTTCAGATTGGAGAATAAGTCTGATCGTCGAGCTCAGCACGACGATTCGTCGAACTCAGATCGACGATCATCGAGCTCAACTTCGACAGATCGTCGAGCTCCACTCGACGATCACTGAGCTCAACTTCACAATATCGTTGAACTCCATTCGACGATCGGTGAGCTCAGTTCGACGATTTTGACTCTGCACTGGATCTTTATCTCTGAGCTCAGTTCGACGATCTTTGAGCTCAGATCGACGATTATTTTGCTGCTTGAGTTTTCCAGTTCGCTGAGCTCAGCTCGACGATAGCAGAGCTCAGTTCGACGATTTCAGATATCTTCCAGAATTCAAATTCAAATCAGACAGGAGTTATTCTGCAATTAATTCAGAGATTTGCTAGCCGTTTTCATTTATTTCTGGACCAAGTTTCAAGGGATCTTTCAAGGAATAATTCTGTGGACTTTCCTCTAGAAGAGATTATGCAATTAAGGATGCAATCAATGCAGACCAACAGCTATCTTTGACAGAGAATGATATTCTATTCAGGAACAGAGAATAAAAGACAGAATGTTTTTTCAATATAGAATATATACAGAGATTAACAAGAAGAGAACACACAATACAGAGTACAGAGACTCTTTCAAAATCTTCTGTCAAAAAGAATTCTGAAGAACACTTATCAAACAGATCAAGCTTTTAAAAATCTCTTCATCTTTCAAAGTGTTCAAGGCCAACATCATTTCAAGACTCCAGACACTCAACATTTCAGCCATTGCTGAAACCATCTATTGCTGGAGTTCTACCTTTGAAGGCCTATCACCCTCAAGCAAAGCTTTTCTTCCTGAAGATTTCAAGGATTCAGGGGGAGCTTTGACATCAATCCACATAGTCTTCTCAGTTGTTTGAGAAAGAGAAGACTGTCATCACTCTCTCACCCCCAGCTTGTAAAGGGTTTCTCAAACTCCCTTCAAAAGTTTGAATCTGGTTTTTGAGCACCTTGTCAAAAGCTCATTGGTGGCAAGACACCTGATCAAAAAATCTGCTTTAGTTTTTGAGCACCTTATCAAAAGCTCATTGGTGCCCAGGACACCTGATCAACTCATCCTGCAGTGGATTCCTACCTAGGGTGGTAGAAGAGTGGATGTACCCAAGTTTGGGGAACCACTATATTTCCTTGTGTCCTCTGGCTCTGCTTGTTTACTTTTTGTTTCTGGCCTTGATTTGTCTGTGATTAGTTTTTGCATAGCTTAGTTCTGTGATTAGATTTATATTTGCTTCCCTGCTCACACTTATTACAACAATTGTTGTAAAAGTTTTTAAAAGTACTAAAAAACCATATACTCTATTCACCCCCCTCTAGAGTATATCAGATCTAGTTGCACTTTCACAAACCCTATTGGAGAGGCTGATGATCAAGATGAAGGAGTCATCCAAGTTACGGAAATCACTCTAGTGATTGAAGATAATCCAGATGCAAGAACTTTAGAGCTCAGACATCTGAAGGATCACCCCATGGACCAGATCATAGGAGATCCACGGGACGGTGTCAGAACTCGTAGAGGTACAACTAATGAGAATCTTTATTTAAGTTTTCTCTCGCAGGTTGAACCAAAGAAGTTTGAGGAAGCAAACTAGGATGCATCGTGGATATTGGCAATGGAAAAAGAGCTAAATCATTTCAAGTGCTGCAATGTATGGAAGCTTGTTCCAAGACCCAAAGGAAAGAACGTCATTGGAACAAAATGGGTCTACATGAACAAAATGGACGAAGATGGGACGATCATAAAGAAAAAGGCCATACTTCTCGCTAAAGGCTATCGTCAAGAAGAAGGAATCGACTTCGACCAGACATATGCTCCAGTGGCAAGGCTGGAGGCAATAAGGTTGTTCATAGCATATGCTGCATTCAAAGGCTTTACCGTCTATCAGATGGACGTGAAGTCTACCTTCCTAAATGGTAACATAAAGGAGGAAGTACGTGTATGTAGAACAACCTCCAAGTTTCGTTGATCCTAACTTTCCTGATTATGTCTATTTCCTACACAAGGCCCTATATGGTCTGAAACAAGCTCGTGGAGCTTGGTATGAGACGATGTCTAGCTTTCTACTTGAGAACAAGTTCACAAGGGGAACGATAGACAAGACATTATTTCTTAGGGAAATAAAAGGCTATATTTTGCTAGTGAAAATCTATGTCGACGACATTATTTTTGGCTCTACAGAAGACAACCTCTGCAAAAAGTTCTCAAAACGTATGCAAGGGAAGTTTGAAATGAGCAGTATGGGCGAGCTGAAGTATTTCTTAGGGCTTCAGGAGAAACAATCTGAAGATGGAATTTTCATCTCGCAGACCAAGTTCACCTAAGAGCTGATTAAGAAATTCGGAATGGAGAACGCAATCTCTATGAGGACTCCAATGGGCTCAACTGTGTCTCTGGACAAGGATGAAAAAGGGAAACCTTTTGATGAAACCAAGTACAGAAGTATAATTAGACCCTTGCTCTACCTTACTGCCAGTAGATCCAACATAATGTTTTCAATATATATCTGTGCTAGATTTTAGGTGAACTCTAAGGAATCCCACTATGCTGCTGCAAAGCGAATTTTGAGATACCTTAAAGGTACACCAAATCTTGGCTTATGGCACCCAAGAAGTAATGACAGCGAACTATTTGGTTTTTCAGATGCAGATTTTGCAGGAAGCAAAGATGACAGGAAAAGCACCTCCGGGACGTTCCAATTCTTTGGAAGAAGGCTAATCTCCTGGAGTAGTAAGAAGCAGAACTGTGTCGCAATCTCAACGGCCGAGTCAGAGTATATCTCTGCAGGCAGTTGTTGCGCACAATTACTTTGGATAAGGAATCAATTTGAGGATTACAACTAGAAGTTCAAGAATGTCCCATTGTTTTGTGACTCTTCCAGCGCAATTGCAATAGCCAACAATCCAGTCTCGCACAGCCGGACAAAGCATATCGAGCTAAGGTATCATTTCATCCGGGAGCATGTAGAGCATGGGGACATAGATCTCCAATATGTCTCCACAGACATGCAAGTTGCAGATATATTCACGAAGCCGCTGGACGAGACCAAGTTCTCATTCTTCAAAACGGAACTTGGGATGCTCAACAAAGAAGATTAGAGAAGTTTGGATTTCAACAAAGAAAAGGAAATTAAAAGGTTAGTCAAAATCTGGCTTTTCATAGTTTTCTTCTTTCTCTGACTCAAGTTAGACCTGAACTACTCGAGTATACAAAGTACCTACTCGAGTAAATCAAAGGACATACTCGAGTAGTCCATTTAACTTACTCAAGTAAGACAATTAATGTACTCGTGTAGTACACTTCTTCTACTCGAGTCTGTCAATTCTTCCACTCGAGTCATTGTAGATTCTCCTACTCGAGTAAATTCTATAGAACTACTCGAGTAACTCTTATAGACCTACTCGAGTAACTCCCTATATACTCGAGTACCTCTTTTATCTCTCGTGTATATGCCTCTTGGCTTTCAAATTTTCCTGTGCTGCCTTTCCTTTTAAGTTATTTCCTTCTCGATGATTAGACATAAACCTAGGGTCTATAAATTCGAAATTCCAAATTAATTCTACACGAAATCATTTCCAATCTCTCGAGTACCTGGCTGCCGCTTCGTCTTCCTTTGAGAAATTACAGAGCCGCGACTTTTCCTCTTCACCCGACAGAGCTTTTCCAAGTTTCTGGATCATGGTCGCCGTCTCCAGGATTGGTGTAGGTTCGGAACTTATTACCGCAGGGATTGCCGAGCTTTCAGATGATTTCCACAACTTGCTGGTTCTTCTAGATACCGCCGGACTTTCCTTCGCTCTCCAAGAACCCTGCCGGATCCTCTTCCCCGAGGTAGCAGAATTCTTCACAAATCTGAAGGTCAAAAGGAATGGCAAAGTTTTGAAATCCAAGGTACAAGGTCTGAAAATTAAACTTACTACGACAAGTATCACTCAACTCCTCAGTCTACCAGTAATCACTGCAGCAGACAACCTCGATGAAGAAAATTCCTACAGAACCTGCTTATTCTGTGGGATTTCGCCTGAAGTTCAGTCTATCAAACGATCAGACATGAACGCATAAGGAAAATTTCTGGTTGATGTTATTGGAAAGATTCTGTTATGCAAGACCAACTCCATAAGAGACATTCCACTGTATTTCTTCGACATAATGCAAGCTATTATTTGCCCCAAGAAATTTTAGTTTGGCCTGCTGCTTCTGGACAGCTTAAAATCCCCCAACTTCGCCAGAATAATCTCTCTGCTACTCAATGAAACAAATCCTCAAGTATTCAACTTCTCCAAAGGGACCCCTCTTCACCATATGAAGAAGGTCACAATTTCTTTTATTTAGAGATGGGAGCTCAAACCGAAAAATGCTGCCCAAGCTGCTAAGAATTCAGAAGTTCCAGCCTTCAAGGACAGGACTCCATCTCCCTCTCCTCATCATGTGGCCAGCTCCTCTGGTGCACCAAGTGAGGGGAGCCTGCTCCTTCTATCCCAGTCAGGACACCCTCTCCACCTCAAACTCCACAAACTCCAGCAACTCCTTCAGATCAGATACCTCAAGAATCTCTTCTCTCAACAGCTGCTGCTATAGATACAATGATTGCAGAACTCACTGAAGAAGTGTTGCCTATTCCTCCTCCTCTATCTCCTCCAGCTCCATCCTCTGAAATTCCCAAAGACTCAACGCCTGAACAATCTCCAGCCAATTTTCCAGCCAGGACTCCAGCAAACTCTCCTGCTGCCCTCAAAGACCAGCAAGACACAATTCTTATCTCTGATGAGCCCTCTCCAGAGCTACCAGAGGCTCCTCTCAGAAACTTAGATTTCTCTCTCCCTCATGTTAGAGAAGAAGGGGTTGCTATCATTCATACCATAAGAGCTCACAACTCTGTGATCATTGAAGAAATAGCTCCATGGGTAGCTCCTCCTCTTCCTTCTGCTGCTCCTTCAACTGCTGCTACTACAGTCTCTTCCTCCTCAGATTTGATGCAACAAATTGCACTTCTTCTTCAAGAACAGAGAAATTATTTTGATACTTCTCTAAAGACTGTAACTGACAAGGTAACTGCTCTCGAGACTGAGATGAGCAGAGGATTTGCTGAAATTCAGCATAACACTGAAAAGCTCAAGTACCTATTTCAACTTGGTGGAAAAGCCCTAGACTACACTATCACTAGTGTTGGAGAAGTCATTGAACAGTGTGTTACCCTTGAAAATAATCAAATAGAACTGGACAAGAGAAATGAAGCCAACAAAGTGAAAATCTGTGAAGAAGTTGGCCTTTTTAAAGAAGATGCTATAGCGAAGCTATCTGTCGAAGTCAGAAAGGGGGAGAGATTAGTAAAAGAATATCTAGAAAAATCTGCTGCTCTCTAATAGGAACTATGGGAAACTCATGTGGAGAAAATTAAGGCTGATGTGTTAGCCCAGATACAGAGTGTCAAGTTCCACACTTATGACACTACTGTCTGGATGCACAACCAGATTCTTCCAGACCTTGCTACTGACCCCAACATCATTCCTCATCATTTAAATCCTCTAGCTACAGAAGCCTCTGCCCCAGCTGCTCCTATGCAACCTACCTTCTCTCCCAAGCCTGGAGACTCAATTGCCCCTCCAGACACCTATGTTCAAGGCTGGGAAGAAGATCCTGCTGACATTTTCCTTCAGGCTCCTCCAGAGATCAAAACTTACAAGAAGAAAAGGAATGTTGAGAACTAAGGTCCAGCTGGATTGGGTGTGTGTGGGACCGCATAATTGGGCTTCCCCATCGCGTTCCAGGTCTGGGTGTTGACCCCGGTGGGCCCCCCCGTGTGGCTGAATATCCCCGCCATCCCGTGGTTGGATTAGTCCCACATTGCCTGCAACGGGTGGTCCTTGGTGTTTATGTACCCCCGTCCCCCCTTACCATCACCTCGTGGTTTTGGGAAGATGTGTGGTGACGGGTGGTTTCCACATGGTATCAGAGCCATCCTGCTGCGGGGGTGTGTTGATAACTAAGGTCCAGCGGGATTGGGTATGTGTGGGACCGCATATTTGGGCTTCCTCATCGCGTTCCAGGTCTGGGTGTTGACCCCGGTGCCCCCCCCCCCCCCCCCCCCCCCGTGTGGCGGAATATCCCCGTCATCCCGTGGTTGGATTAGTCTCACATTGCCTGCAGCGGGTGGTCCTTGGTGTTTATGCACCCCCATCCCCCCTTACCATCACCTCGGGGTTTTGGGAAGATGTGTGGTGACGGGTGGTTTCCACAAGGAAATATGGTGAAGGTCCTTCTGCTAGCAAGACTGTTCCTGCTAAAGCTCCTGAACATGATGAAGTTTGGTCTCCAACCTCCAAATCCCTGATTCTGGAAACTCTCAGATTAGTTATGGAATTCCATGAGAGCAGGAATATTCATTACAGCTCATATGAATGGGAACTTTATGAAACATCCATGACCAAAAGGAGAATCTATGACAGAGAATATGGGAGGAACAACCCTGCAGCCCCTCCTAGACCTCCCAAGTATTATCCAAAACCTTTTTGTTACCAAAGGAGACAACAAGAGAAATTGGACAGACAACATTATCAAGGCTGATCTTCAAGGATTTTTGAGATTGTGAAATGATTGACTGTAGAGTTGATAATTTTGGATATTCTTATTTACATGATTCTAAGTTTTTGTTTTTATTATCTTTTCTCATAGTATATTGCTTGCTTGCACATTTTCTACTTAGCACTTTTTATGTCTATAATTCACCTTAGTGTAAAAGGTTCTGAATTCAACAAATAGGGGGAGATTGTTGGGAACTATGTCCACATTAACCCAGATTTGATGAAGTCACCCTAGAACTAAGATGAATTAGTTTGTATTTGATGCTTCGTTTGAGTTATGTGATTGCAGGACTCCAATGGGAAGTATAGACCAATGTCAGTCTACAATAGGTCACCAAACACATGACCATGCAGTGTAATACCTCATTGTGTGTTCCAAAGTGTTAACTCATGTGTAGCCTCTCTATTGGGATACATTCCATATTCAAGTCATAGGACTGTGAAAAGACTTGATGCTGATTTCCCTCTAGTAAAAAAAAATTTCTAATTAGAAATTTTTTTCTAAGTGTTTCTCTCGAGTAGGTCTTTAACTACTCGAGTAGATTGCTTGAGATATACTCGAGTAAAACTTCTGCATACTCGAGTAAGAAAATTCTTCCCTCGTGAAGTTAAGTAAAACACTCGAGTAGTTCACTGACATACTCGAGTAGCTTACTTAACCACTCAAGTAGATCATTCTTCCTACTCAAGTTGCCCAGAATTCAGTTTCCAAGGTTTTTCTAAGTAAATCACTCGAGTAGTCTAAGTCACATACTCGAGTAGCTCATTCTATCTCGAGTAGTTCATACTCGAGTAGTTTATTCTTCCTGTTCCAGATTCCTCTTTCTCAGATTTTTTTCTAAGTCATTTACTCGAGTAGGTACTTTGTGTACTCGAGTAGTTCTCGACACTGTGTCGAGTAACTCTCTTCTCTGTGTCGAGTAGTTAAGAAATACTCGAGTAAGTCTTTCATATACTCAAGAAGATTTCTTTCCTCTCGAGTAGTTCAATCTGACTACTCGAGTAGCTGTTTTTCCCGTGTGCAGAATATTTCTAAGTGTTTGTCTCGAGTAGTTCTTCTAACCACTCGAGTAGTTCAATTCTGCCTACTCGAGTAGTATAGCATGTACTCGAGTAGTTCAACTCCTTCCCGTAAAACTTTTCTATATACTCGAGTAGATCTTCTAAGTGCTCGAGTAGTTGATTATATGTACTCGAGTAGTTGTCTTCAACCTACTCGAGTAGTCATGAATTATATACCCGAGTAATATTTCTTTGCTTACTCAAGTAGTCCTTGACCTACTCGAGTAGTCATATACCTACTCGCGTATATGACCTCATTTTCTCCGAAATTTCTTCTAAGTCCAGATTTGATAGATTTTCAAATTCCGTGACATGATTGGTCCACGTGTACGTCATTAAAACCAATTATGACCGTTATTAGTACTCCTATAAAAGGTCTTGTCTAATCGACAAAACCTAATCAGAAAACAAGTTTTTAAGAAGAAAATTATTCTAAGTTTTGCAGCCGCCTCTTTCCAAAAAGAATCGTTGTTTCCTCTCTCTCTCTCTTCACTAAACGAAAGCCGCCGCCGCCGCTGTTGTTCTTCTCTGGCAAGGGCTTCGATTTTCAGAGGAAATAGACTGAAGAAGTTTTACAGTTCGAGATCGTTTCTCAACTTCTCATCTCTTCCCGATCGTGTAAGACAGAAGATTTCAGATCTGGCCGAGATTTTCTTCATCTTTTCTGAAAGTGCCGCAAAGCTCACAAGAAGAAGATCCTGGTTGCTGTTTGCAGATCTGACAGAAAAATCATTGTTTGTATTTTCTTAAACAATTTTTCATTCTTGTAGGAGAAGTTTTCTCCGAGTGTAGGAGTTTTCAACTTCGAGTTTGTAGGAAGTTTTGGCTTCTGAGTTGTAGATCCAGTTGGTTGGATTGAGATTGTAGAAACTTTGTTCCGAGGGTAGGATTGATTTTCAATCCGAGATAGTGGAGTAGCCGAGTCTAGTTTATTGTTAGATCAGTGAGGGAAAGTGGATGTACCCAAGATCGGGGAACCACTATAGATCTTGTCTCGTCTGTGATAATTTGGTAGATAGATCTGTGCTTTGTTCTGAGATTTTTTATTCCGCAAAAGACGCACAAATCACCTATTCACCCCCCCCCCCTTTAGGTGATTAAGGTTGACAACTATTATCTTTCAAGTTTATAAGAGGGGTTGGGTACCGATTTAAGGTATTCCACCGCCTATCATCCGCAGACTATTGGTCAGACGGAAAGAGTAAATCAGATTGTAGAAGACATGATCAGGTGTTATATTTTGGATCATGGTGGTGCTTGGGATGAGCGTCTCAGACTCATGAATTTTGCCTACAATAATAGTTATCAAGAGAGTCTGCATATGGCCCCGTTTGAGGCCTTGTATGGGAGGCATTGTCGAACTCCTTTGTTTTGGGCTGAAGTTGGTGAGAGACCGTTGCTAGGTCGGGAAGCCCTTGAGGAGATGAATTGTGCTATGACTCATATTCGAGAAAAGCTCTGTGTGGCTCAAGAGCGCTATGAGAAGTATGATAATCAACAAAGGGTTGATCTGGAGTTTATCGTTGGAGACTTGATTTTTCTAAAGGTTTCTCCGATGTCTGGCGTTAAAAGGTTTGGAAGGAACCACAAGTTAGACCCCCGATATGTGGGACCTTTCCAAATTCTTGAGCGCATCAGAGTGTTAGCCTATAGACTGGCATTGCCTGCCATCTTCTTTGGTGTCCATGAGGAAGTTTATTCGTAATGATCGTCAAGTCCTCGACTCGATTCCCCAGATTCAGCCTAACCTTACGTATGTGGAAGAACCTGTTCGTATTCTGGATTCTCAAGAGCGTGTGTTGCGGAGAAAGACCATCCCTATTGTCAAGATTCTTTGGAGAAATCAAGACGTCGAGAGCGCGACCTGGGAATTGGAATCGGCGATGAGGGAATCTCATCCGCACCTCTTCTCTTAGTTTCAGGTATGTCTTTATGTTTTCGGTCATGTTTGATTTTGTCGTTTGGTTTGATTTTGGAGTTGTGTTAAGTTTCAGGACAAAACATCTTTTTAGGAGGTGTGACTGTAACGCCCCCGATTTTTTGATGATTTTATTTGTATGGGCATCATCATATTTATGATGTCGTGGCGTTACTTTTAAGGTTGAGTTGACGGCGCAATGCCGTTAAGGCATTTTCGTGTCCGTGCTGTCGAGTCGGCCGAATTCTTATTGTAATGAGAAAATTTTGCATTTGGAATTTAAGTTAAGTAATTTTGGACTTGCTCGTTATTTTTCGTCGTGATCCGAGCGATATTTGGGCCTCGACGATTTTCCAAAGTTTTGTGGAATTTATGTTTGTTGTAAACTTTGAAAATTTATATCTCGAGAATGGCTTGTCGGATTTTGATTTTGACTTCGCCGTTGTGTTCGTAGCGTCAGTGTTCGCCTATGGTGCGAATTTCGTTTGATTCGGCGCACGTTCGGTCCTCCGTTTTGAACTCGTGTTTTCTTATTCAAACATATAAAATATGATTATTTTAAATATAGACTATTCAAAAATGCCTTTTACTATTCATTTATATAGTTTAATTTCTTTGGATATATTTGTAAAGATTTTTACTGAATGTGCAAATTTTAATTTCTTTTCTCGAGTGGTTATAGATATTCTCGAGTGATTGCCTTCCGTTACTCGAGTGGTTATAGTTATTCTTACTCGAGTACTGTTCTAACCTCTCGAGTGCTCTTTCCCGCTACTCGAGTATCTGGTATGCCTCTCTCGAGTATTGCTTTATGTGTACCTGGGTTCTGATTTCTTGTCTACTCAGATCCTTTTTATTTACTCGAGTATTTTGTATGTCTCTCGAGTACTGCCTTATAAGTACTCGGTTGCTGATTTTTATACTCGAGTACTATTTTTTATATACTCGAGTGACTGTTCCTGCTTACTCGAGTAGCCTTTTTCCTACCTCTCGAGTACCCGTAAACTGTTCTCGAGTAGTCCGCAACATTTTTGCATTCGGGAGCCTTTTTGAGGGTCAAAACGATGACATATGCTAAAATAATTAACATGAAATTTGTTCGTCTCGACGAGATCTACAGCTTTCGTGTTGGGCACGTTTTGATTTGAAGCAATCCTAAAACCCTATTTTTTTCTTCCGTACACCCGCTCGTAAAAAAGTCCGTTTTTATACAAAATGTTTTATAAACATATATATATATATATATATATATATATATATATATATATATATATATATATATATATATATATATATATATATATATATATATATATATATATATGTATATACTATGATATATATAAACTTTATATATATATACTCTGATATATTTATAAACCTCTTATAAACTTTTAGAAGAAAACTTCATCTTCTTCCTCAAAACTTAGATTAAACTGAAACCATTTGTGCGGCGAATCCCTCCCGTTCGTGAATCTTCCGGGACTGCCGACGGTGCTCTGGTGCTCGAAATCTTCAACCAAGAGTCGATCTGGAAAGCTCTCTCCGAGAGCTACTCCATCGTGATAAAACTTCTCCCGTTTCATGAGTTTTCTCGTTAGGATTTTTCGGCACTAACCTCTATTTCAGCCATTTTGTCTAGATTTCAACTTTCCCCATCCTTTTACCCCGATTTACGATGTGGAGTGATTCAGAGGACTTTTCCGATAAAACCAAGGCAAGTGGTGGTTTACCCTCTTTTCTCCTTTTCCGATTTGGTGGTAACGAATGAGTTTTGTTTCTTTATCTTCTTGCCTTTTTAATGTCCTTCCAAGTTATAGCTATGTCTAATCTTTCAATCACTTGAAAATTTCTAAATCTTGTCTTGTAATTGAATCTGGTAACTTCATGGAGTTTTGATAAAATGATTTTAGTATTGACTTTAATCTCCTTATTTACCGTTGTTAAAGAACGCGTTAGAGTTTATCTAGGATTGTAAATCACTCCTAGAGGTTGATCAACCGCGTCTTTAATATAGAAATATCAAGTAGAATCTGACGTGCTAAATCTCGAGATATGTGGTGGTTTCTTTGTGGGTTTTTCTTGATTGCGGGAGTTAGTGGACGAAACCACCTCCGTACTATTTGATGCTTTTATTAGTACCTTGTGGAAGTCTACCAGGTTTTTGGGCGTCTGCGGTTTATGGTGGAGAGTATGAGACTCCCTTGCAGTTAGACAGATATTTTATTCGTGAGGGTGTGTCCAGTTGAGTGACCACCTCGCCCGTGTTTTTGGGAAGAGTCGACCACAGGTGTCTAATAAAGGTTTTGTATTTCTTCCTTATAAATTATTCATGTAGTCACCTTATAGACTCGTGTGTCTGGTGTACTATTGTTGTACGTGACGAATCATGTAAGAGTTCTTCTCCTGTTGATGCCCTGTTTCCTTTCTGTACTTTACTTAAGTGCTTTTGGTTTTGGGTTGGTACCCCATTTTGACCTTTGTTTATTTTGTCTTATTATTTTTCTGCCACCATTTGTACCTTTTTGCTGAGGTACTCTGTCTTTGGAATGCCTCTGGTTCAGAGCAGTAGTAGATATCAGAGCTGGTTTTGGAGTTTCTGGGCGGTAGTGTTGGCCGTGGTTGTTGCCTCGTCTTAGCGAGGTAGATTGTTGTTTATTTAGTTACTGGTTCAGACATACTATTCTGTAAGTGGGTTTGTGTCAGTTTGTTGATGCCCACAATATTGTTATTTTTAGATACTTGCTAGTTGCTTATTTCTCTATATGTGGATGTGTATTACTTGCTCTCTGAGATGATTTATGCTAGGAATGCATGTTAGGTATTTTCAAGTATAAAATCTACTACTATCACTTCATGCATTGCATAATTTTAAACTCTAACTTGCTATATTTAGCGACTGTAAAAGCTATCTTTACTACTATTATAAATTTAGGGTCTTGCATAGCATGAGTTATTCTTTGGGGACGTTTATACTCAAGTAGGTTGTTGGAGTCAATCTAAACAAGTATCTTCCGCAGTGTATAATTATATTTTGATTCGCGGACTAGATGAGCCACTAAGCCGAGGGATACGGCTATCTTCTGCACATAAACTAATTTTCCTTAAAATAACTTAAAGAATCTTTCTTCACGATTAAGTGGGTGTTTGCCGGAGCGTCCGTAGTTATCCCATCATGACGCGCATTTTCCCTTACTCTGATAAGTTATTATTTACGGTGAAAATGTGGGCTGTGACACCAAGCGTGCGAGCTGAGGATATTGTCTGCCTGCTGCTGGGAAGAAGCGGGTTCCAGTATGCTGATGTTGGATGGCGGGATGCATAGCGAATTCGCTGAGTCCGCCATATGTAGTCCGAGTCCGCCTTCGCTGCTGAGAAACTGTTGGGGTTTATCAATATAGACGGACTGGAATGTTTGACTGCACTTCGAGTCTGCCCAGCTCGCGGAGAATGGGATGTGCGCTGATCTTTGCGGGTAGCCGGAGAGCTAGAGCGTCCGCGCTCCTTAGGCGGACTGATAGAGTCCGCAAACTATGAGCGAAATTGGCCGACTGGGCGACCTAGCGGACTGACGAGGCAGGTCGCCCCATCTGCCGAAGTCCATCATCTGTTGAAGGGAAAGGCTTTCCGCGCCTGCTCGATGGCAAGGGATGGGCGACCTGCCAGACTGACGAGGCAGGCCGCGCGTGTTGGCGAGGTGGAAATTGGGGTAGTTGGCTAGCGGCGTGGGGGCAGGTCGCCAATCTGGCTATGAGGCGAGCTAGAGGGTTGTAGACGCTGGTGAAGGTGTGTGGCCTAGAGGCAGGCCGCTTTACAGTGTGGCGGTCTAGGAGGATAGACATCCGAGTCCGTCAACATTGGACGTCACCTGTCGGGATGAAGCTTGGGGCAGTTAGCGGAACAAGGTACGCGGTCTGCAGGGGTGGACTGAGGAAGAAGTCCGCGACCCCTGTTGACCAAGGGAACGCTACGCGTCCTGGTCGGTCTGAACGTTGAGACCTCCTAAGCCGCGCGGACCGAGAGGACAGAAAGGTCTGTCCGCCCCACCTAAGACGTCGCGACCTCCAGGGAGAACCCGTAGCAGGCCGCGACTAGCGAGCTGGCCGCCTTGGGAAGGATCGCCGATTTTGGGGTTAACAAGAATATTGTAGCTGATTCATCTCTTCGGGAAGTTGGTAGCTGCTTATCTGTGTAGCAAAAATGTGTGAGTTGTAGAAGAAGACTGATTCCTTCTACAGTAAGAGGGCTGGACTGATATCTGCTCAGTCCAGTAAAGTTGACTCAGAGATACTTCTCTAAATCAGTTGTTTTTTCATTTTTCTTAAACAATTTGTATTAAATTCCTGTAGGATTTAGTAGATCTGAATCTGAGTGTAGGGAACTTTATGCCTGAGGTAGGTGACAAATTTGTCACTAGGGTAGGTGCCCTGTTGGGGTACTGAGGTAGGATCCAAGTGTGGATCTGAGCTTTCGGGCTTTATTGCCTGAGGTAGGAGAGTGTTGCTCTCTGAGGTAGGACCCAAGTGTGGATCTAAGGTTGGGCTATCCTCCCAGCCTGAGTGTAGGGCCTTGTGCCTGAGGTAGGTGATTGGTGAGTCACTGAGCTGTAGGTGATAAGCTTATCACTAAGTTATAGGACTTGGAGGATGATGAGCTGTAGGTAACTGGTTGGGGTATTGAGTTGTAGGAGTTCTACAACACTATGATAGTAGGGATATTTGCCTAAAGCTATAGGGCTAAAGAGCCTGAGTGTAGTCCTTAGAAATAAGGCTAAGGTAGGTGATTAGTGGATCACTGAGCTGTAGGAGTTCTGCAGAGCTCTGAGGTAGGAACCCTTGTGTTTCTTAGTTGGATTCTGTGAAGAATCTGTGTAATAGGCTAAGGGCCTGAGGAGTAAGCTCTGAGAAGCATAGTGGAGGAGTTTGTGCCGAGTCGAACAAATAAGTTGGATAGGTGGGAGTTAAAGTGGATGTACCCAATTGGTGAACCATTATAAATCCTTGTGTTTGCTGTGTGTTTGCTTTTCTTGGGTATTGCAAGATTTAAGGACAAGCTCTAGCTAGAACAACTTGAAAATAGCTAAAGATTTTATTAAAGCTCAAAGACCTATTCACCCCCCCCCCACTAGGTGATTAGCTAAGCTTAAGTTAAATAACTTTCAACTAGTCTATAGGGCGAAGCCCGAGCACGATCCATTCCTAGGAAATCTTCATCTTTTAAATCAAACTATAAATCTAGCACCAAGAGAGATGGTAGAAAGCTTACATCATTTCCGGCATTGCCGTCCATGGACCTTGTCATTCTTCTTGGCGGCAAGATTCTTCTTTGTTGGCAGCAGTTCTCCACGGGAAGAAGAAATAAGTGGGCCTCCAAGAATCCGAACTCCGGTGACTTCGTCGTTCTCCTCTCCCGCTCCCATCATTTTTCGCACACCAAGGGGATCAACACAATCAGTAAGTATGACGGCTAGGGTTCAGCTTATTCTCTTTTATAATGCATTATTAGGTTTAAATTTAATTACCACGCATCACCATATTAGTAGACCACCCATTATTACCCATATTAAGTCCTAATGAAACGACTGGTCCAAAGAAATCCAAGCCGCACACATCTCGAGCCTGGTTCATCCTGCTGGTACAAAATAGCGGTTCTGCCTGAACCAAAAATTGCACAAGTTAAATTCGACGAGTATCAATCTACCATACTCGATGATTCAGTGAGTATAGTCGGGCATATTCAATGAACCCTCCAGTCCCGCTGTAATGCCCTGGTTTTTCTGTTAATTTTTAATCCTCGTAGTGAAATCATGATGATGTCAGGGCATTACGTTAGCGTGAGATGTCGACACATTGTCGTTAGTGCATAATTGTGTTTGTTGGGTAGAGCCGACCAAATCGTGGAAATTTCATCGAATTTGGAGAATTTTGCATTACAACGTTAAAATGAATTATTTCTCACTTGCCAGTTAAGTTTTGTCGCGGTCTGAGCATTTTTGGAGTCTCAGTGCGCGTTTGTATTATTTACGTTTGTCGTAAACTTTAGGAATTTATAACTCGAGATTTGTACGTCGGATTTTGGTTTTGTCTTCGTCGTTGGGTTCGTATCGTCAGTGTTCGCCTACGGTGCCAATTTTGTTTAATTCATCGCACGTTTGAGCATCCGTTTTGAACTTGTATTTTTTTGTTTAAAATATAAAAATAATTATTATAATATTAAAGCGCTATTCAAAAATGAAAATAACTGTTCATTCCTAATGTTTGATCAAGGGTATATTTGCAAAATCCAGTAGTCACGAGGACAAAAAAACACTGTTCATGCAATTTAGTTCTTGGGTAGTCGTTAGTTCTTCTCGAGTAGTCTGCAGCCATTCCCGATAAGCCTGAAACCTGTACTCGAGATCTTAAAACACTTTCCGGGAAATTCTGTAGCTAGTTCTCGAGAGGTCTAAGTATGTTCTCGAGAAATCCCTACCCCCTTCTCAAGAAATTCTATACTGCTCTCGAGAAATTCGAAGTTCATCCTAGAAATCCGTTTCAGCCTGCTTTCGGGAGCCGTTTTGAGAGTAAAAATGGCGTCATATTGAAAATTGGCTAACATCAATTTTGTTCTCTCGACGAGATCTACAACTTCTGTGTTGATCACCTTTCGATTCAGACCCATATTAAGCCTCTATTTTCATTTTTTGCGCACCCGCTCTTAAGTTGCCCGCAGTCCGCCCCCTTCCTGTTTAGACAAACGAATATATATATATATATATATATATATATATATATATATATATATATATATATATATATATATATATATATATATATATATATATATGTATATATATATATATGTATATATTCATATACTTAAAGATAAATAGAACAACTTCATCTTCTTCCTTAAGTCTAACCCGAACCTGAGAGCGAGAGTGACGACAAGGGTTCTAAGTTCGTGAAGCTTTGGATCGCCGCCGTCGGAGCTACGGTGCTCGGAATTGCAAACCGAGCATAGATCCGGAAAGCTCTCGCCGAGATATTCAAGATCGTGGTAAGTATTTCTCATTTTGTGGAAGTTTTTCTTTAGGGTTTTCGGCCCTAACTTCTCTTTTGGCCTTAATCTTGTAGATTCCGCTTCCACGAGTCTTCTTTTGTCTAGATCTGTGACGGGAGTGAATTGTAGGACCAGTTGGAGTAGAAACCGAGTCAAGTGGTGTTTTTTCTTTCCCTCTTGCTTATTTCTTCCAAATTTTAGCCATATTTCTTAGATTTGACATGTTTACGTTAACCTTATCCTCGAACTTCTAGTTAATTATCTGGGATTATGACGTGTGTTTCACCTAGAACCATCTCTCTCAAATTTTATCACTTAGATTTGGTAAACAAATGTAGTTGTCGTGTCACTTTAACTATCGAGTCATTTTGATCGTTGTGACACATTGTGTGTCCAGTTATTTTGATTGTACTTCACCTTGCTTAACCCTTGCAATGTTCGTATGCAGTCAAAGTCGTTTGTTGACCCTCTTTGAAATCTCATCGGGTAAGTCATAGTTGATAAGTGTCCTTTTGATGTATCAGTTTCATTAAGAGTCGATTTATAGTTTGTTGACCATTAGTCTATGTTCAATAAAAGAAACTCTGCGTAGATAAATATGTAACTAAAAAAACTCTGATGGTCTGTGTGCGTTGGGGTTTCTCCCCCGGCACAGTGCCTTATGGCTGTCTCTGTGCGCATTGTGTACCTTCATCCCCGACACATTACCTTATCCGTTGGTCTACGCACGTTGGGGTTTCTCCCTCGGCATAGTGCCTTTTGGCTGGGTTTGTGGGCGTTGTTTACCCTTTTTCCCCGGCACAGTTCTCTTTCCTGCTGAGCTGATCAGTCTCATTTAAGATGATTGATAACATTAATTATAAAGAAAGATGAATATATGAACTTCTCATGTTTCACACTCTGTTCTGTCCATTTGTTGTGATTAGCCTTTCTTGCACAGCTAGATTTATTGCTTTTTTCTGTTGCTTTACTACTGACTTTTGTTGTAGTCGATTTGTTGTCCCTCATTCACTTCGAGGTTTGTTGGTCTTCTTTTTACTCTTTTGCACCACTTGTAGCTTGCTTCCGATGTGTTCTTCTTTTGAATGCCTTAGTTCCAGAGGAGTAGCAGGTTTAGCTGACAGAGTTGTGCTTCTGGTGTTGCGAGCTGTTGCGGCCGTTTGTGTACACATCAGCGTGTTGAGGTAGTTATTTTGCTAGACATGACTATTTATCTATGGGTTTGTGTCAGTCGTTGATGCCCATAGTCTTAGACTTCTTATGATAGTTTACTTGTTACTTTTACTGATGTTACTTATTGCTAGTTTTATACCTGCTCTCTAGGAAGGTTTTATGTTAGGATGCATGAAGTTACTTTTAAGTATACAAAGTTGCATACTGAAATGTTTGCCTGACATAACTTTTAAACTGTAAAGCACACTACTTTGAAGAGATATAGAAAATCTCTTTTATTTATACTAAATAAAGAAGTCATATCTCATTACATTTTGTGTTATGTGCTCATTCTCATATAGGTTAACAAACGAATCAAGCTTAGTATTTTCCGCTGCGTAAATTTATATTTTCTTACTTATGGATTAGTTGTTCCACCCGACCAAGGGACACGGTCAGTAAACTCAAGAACTTAAATATGTTTTTAACTTAAAACATAAGGCTCTTCCATTAGAGTAAATATGAGGACATGGTTACTTGAACATCTGCAGTTGTCCCCTGAACTGGTGTGGCATCACAATGCGTATTTTCTCTTACTCTGACGTATTATTTAATACAAAGAAAATACGGGTTGAAACAGTTGGTATCAGAGGGAGGATTTGGAAGCGGGTTGGTTAGTTTGGTAAGCCTGTCGAATAACTTTCCCTTAAGAAAACTTTAATCGTATCATTTCATTGCATACACACACCGATATGTCATCAGTAGGTCTTAATGGAACCATGAACACTACACTCATACCATGATAAGAAGTATACGAGGCATATTATACAGTATGAGATGCATAATATGTGTTTGTATTTGGATCCACCATAGGTGGCGACATGTGATGGTTATGTAGTATGGGATGCATAACCATCATCACATGGATGCTCATTAGTACATTTTACTTTTTCGTTACATACAATATTATGTAGTATGGGATGCATAACATTGTATGTGTACGTTGCTCATAACATGCACTAAGGCCTTTTTAGAATGCATAACACTACATACATAACATATCATCGCATAAGCACACGTGCCAAGTTAAAGATCTGCATGATGACATATATACACACATGATTTGAAATGAAACTTAACATTCACGCATTCATATTATAAGCACAAGTTAGAAGCATAACATCATTTCATGAATTTACTAAAGCTAGGTAACAACAAGAGCAAGTATCTGATCGTTCCTGACCTGTTTTGATTCTGTTTGTTTCTGATATGATCTGGGTTAGGATATTCAAGTTTACTAGCTTAGGTGTCTTAAGATAGGTCCTTGATAAGTCGTTTGTTCGTATCTGTAGAATATGACCCCGAAATAGTTTTGCTAAGGGAATATCTTCCCAGTTTGTGATGTCTTCGACAAGGCTTTGACTAGATATCTTTTTGTTCCGTAGAAATACCAGCTAAGCGTGTTGCGATGAGGTCGACTCCCCCGTCAGAGGGTGAGTCTTCTGGTGCCCAGATTGAAGCAGTGATTGAAGGACTACGACAGAGTAATGAGGACCTGACAAGGCAGATGTTGGACATGCAATCGCAGATACAATCGTTGTTGGTTGTCATCGACGGGCAGTAAACTAGAGCGCAGGACCCTGCTACAGGTCAAACTACCCCTACTCCTCCTGTTGCTCCAGTACCCCAGTTGCACTATCGCCAGAGATGAATTTAATTTCTCACTTCCAGCGACTAGGACGTCCTATGAATGAAGGTAGGGCAGACTTCATGGCATTGGATGACTGGATCATCGCCATTGAAGAAATGTTTTCTTATTCTAGCATTTCCAATGATCAGAAGGTGATGGTTGCAGTGTACCAGCTCAAAGAACTTGTGAAGAGTTGGTGAATTAGAGAAAAGGAGAATCTTACTGATAGGTGCTCTTTGGATTCGTTCAAGAGTTTGTTATAGAAGAAGTTTTTGCCATCGGTCGAGCAAGATCATCTGATAAACAATGTTTTAGACCTGAAATAGAGGCAACTCACTGTTAGTGAGTACAAGATCCAGTTTAGCAAGCTCAGTCATTTCGCCCGAGATCTGGTATCATCCGAAGAAGGCAGAGTAAAATGCTTCCTGGGTGGTCTGAGCTATGGACATCCAACAGTTGGCTAGCGCGTACAAATCTGAGACCTTTGAAGAAGTTGTAGAAGCCGCCTTGAATGTTGAGGTGATTGATAATACGAAGAATCGGGGATTGCATGTAAAGAAGGAGTAGAGGAAATCTGATGATGGTGGAAGTACAAAGGCATCTGACCCTGCAGCAAAGTGGGTTCGAAAGGAAGCATGTAGCTTTTGTGGTAAGCCAGGCCACCCTTTTGAAAGTGCTTTAAGATACTAGATGCGCAAAAGAAGTCTCAGGTAAATGCAATTCAGGATACACCAAATGGAGGCCATGTCTGTACTTATTACCAGAAGACTGAGCACGATGCGTCCCGTTGTCGCAGTAAGGCTAGAGCTTGTTTCCTCTGCGGCCAAAAAGGGCGCATGAGGGCTAATTGCCCGCAGAGCCAGCCTGCGCAGCGTGCAGTTCTGTTGCAGACTCTACTGCCACTCTCGCCTCACATGGACATGGGAAAAGGAAAGTTGAATGTGCTGAACAAGGAGGAAGCCCAATCATCCTCTCAAGTGATCTCAAGTTAGTCTCTAACTCAGCTTGTAATCTCTTATGGTAGATTTATAGTTTCTGTATTTTAGTTGCACGCATAATGTGTTTGGTGAATTTAAGGTGAAGAATAAGTGGGCGAAAGTTCTGTTCGATTTGGGTGCTACACACTTCTTTGTGGCAAGGAGTTTTGTAGACTGACATCACTGGGTTCTCGACCAATTAGACACTTCCCTAAACTTCAAATTCCCTTCAGGAGAGCTGGTGATGTCATGTCAGGGTATCCAAAAATGCCCTATCTTCCTAGGTGATTTTCTACCCTTTGCGGATCTGAAGGTGTTAGACCTAGAAGACTTCGACGTGATTTTGGGCATGGACTCGCTGTCCAGCTATGATGTCATCATTCAGTGCAAGCTCGAACGCTTGGATTTTAAAGGCAACAAAGTCCAACCTATGAGTGTGCATGGTTTGCTACGTCAGGAATCGCCAATCATTTCTGCGGTATGTGCTCGTAAATTTCTAGAGTCTGAATGTGAATCTTTCCTTATTTTCCTTTCTGTTTTGGAAGCTGTACCTGTTGTGCCTCGGGTTGAGGACGTTTCTCTGGTGCATGAGTTTCCGGATGTCTTTCCTGTTAGTATTCCTGGACTTCCCCTTGAGGGAGAGGCGTAGTTCATTATAGATCTTAAGCCAGGCACTCGCCCTATTGCAAAAGCACCGTACCACATGACTCTGCGTGAGTTAGAGGAGCGCATACTCAACTGGATGAGTTATTGCAGTGTGGTCTTATTAAACCCAGTTCTTCCCCCTGGGGTGCACCGGTCCTCTTCATGAAGGAAAAGGATGGATGAAGAGCTGCGAGGTAGTTTCCTAGGATCGATGACTTGTTTGACGAGCTATGAGGTTGTTTCGTGTTCTCAAAAATTGACCTCCATTCGGGCTACCATCAGTTAAGAATCTGTGAGTCAGACGTTCCGTGCACTGCTTTTCGTTCCCGATATGGTCACTTTGAATTTCTGGTAATGTCATTTAAATTAACAAACACACCATCAACTTTTATGGACATGATGAACAGGGTGTTCAAGGACTTTCTGGATAAGTTCATGATTGTATTCATTGACGATGTCCTGGTATATTCTAGAAATGCAGAAGAGCACGCACTACACTTGTGCTTGGTCTTGGCTACTCTGAGGGAGCACAAGCTGTATGCGAAGCTTATCAAGTGCGAGTTCTGGTTGTCTCAGGTGTCATTCCTAGGACACATTGTAAGCAAGGATGGTATCTCAGTGGATCCCGCGAAGATTGCCGCAGTCTTGGATTGGGAGAGACCTACATCACCTAAGGAGATAAGGAGCTTCTTAGGGTTGGAAAGTTACTACAAAAGATTTGTGAAAGGATCCTCCGTGCTTTCTGCGCCGTTGACCAGGCTTACACAAAAGAGAGTTGCTTTTGTTTGGAGTGATGCCTGTGAGGAAGCTTTTAAAGAGCTCAAGAGAAGACAGTGTTCTGCACCCATTTTGGCATTATCAATGGAAGGAGTAGAGTATGTTGTTTATGTGGACGCCTCGCGAGTTGGACTCGATTGCGTGTTGATGTAGGATGACAAAGTGATTGTGTATGGATCGAGACCACTGAAGGTCCCTGAAAGGAATTATCCTATGCACTACTTGGAATTTGCTGCCGTCATTTATGCCTTGAAGTTATGGAGACATCTTTTGTATGGAGTGTCATGAAAAATCTACATGTACCACAAAAGGTTGAAATATTTCTTCACTCAGAAGCATTTGATTCCTAGAGACATAGTGAACCTGGCTCTGATACCAATTGAAAGTGCAGCTAGATCTGATATACTCTAGAGGGGGGTGAATAGAGTATATGGTGCTTTAAAACTTTTTACAACAATTGTTGTAATAAGAGTGAGCAGGGAAGCAGTAATAAATCAAATCACAGAACTAACTTAATGAAAAGCTAATCACAGAAGAATCAAGGCCAGAAACAAAAATGAAAACAAGCAAAACCAGAAGACACAAGGAAATATAGTGGTTCCCCTAAACTTGGGTACATCCACTCTTCTACCACCCTAGGTAGGAATCCACTGCAGGATGAGTTGATCAGGTGTCCTGGGCACCAATGAGCTTTTGATAAGGTGCTCAAAAACCAAAGCAGATTTTTTGATCAGGCGTCTTGCCAACAATGAGCTTTTGACAAGGTGCTCAAAAACTAAGCTCAAACTTTTGAAGGGAGTTTGAGAAACCCTTTATAGAGAGGGGGTGAGAGAGTGATGGAAGTCTTCTCTTTCTCAAACAACTGAGAAGACTATGTGGATTGTTGATGTCAAAGCTCCCCCTGAATTCTTGAGAACTTCAGGAAGAAAAGCTTTGCTGAGGGTGATAGGCCTTCAAAGATTGAACTACAGCAATAGATGATTTCAGCAATAGCTGAAATGTTGAATGTATGGAGTCTTGTAATATGTTGGCCTTGAACACTTTGGACAAGAGAGATCTGAAGATTTGAGAAAGCTTGATCTCCTTGGATGTGTGTTCTTGAGAATTCCTTGAGACAGAATATTTTGTTGAAGATTATGATGTCTGTCTATATGTCTGTGTATCTCTCTTATCAATTCAAAAAAGAATTCTCTCTTTTATTCTCTGGTACTGAACAAAAACATTCTTTGAGAAGAATAGCCGTTGGCCAGCATTAATTGCATCCTTAATTGCAAAATCTCTTCTGGAGGAAAGTCCACAGAAATATTCCTTGAAAAATCCCTTGAAACTTGGTCCAGAAATGAATGAAAACGACTAGGAAATCTCTGAATTAATTGCAGAATAATACCTTAACTGATTTGAATTTGAATCTAGAAACATCCTTGAAGTTATCTGAAAACGTCGAACTGAGCTCTGCTATCGTCGAACTGAGCCCAGCGATCTGGAAATATACAGCAGCAAAATATCGTCGATCTGAGCTCAAAGATCGTCAAACTGAGCTCAGAGATAAAGATCCAAAGCTGAGTCAAGATCGTCGAACTGAGCTCACTGATCGTCGAATGGAGTTCGACGATATGATGAAGTTTAGCTCAGCGATCGTCGAATGGAGTTTGACGATCTGTCGAAGTTGAGCTAGACGATCGTCGATCGGAGTTCGACGAATCATCGTGCTGAGCTCGACGATATGACTTAGTTTCCAAACAGAAAATCTTGGTCTCTAGGGCAGCTTCCAAACCTAGACTTATAACCCTTAGACTCAATTCTAATTGACCTATTGAGCTATACAGGAGGTCAAGCATTTGATTCCTAGAGACATAGTGATCCTGACCCAAATTAGTAATAGGGTGTTCCAACAATCTCCCCCTATTTGGGTTAGGATTACTATTTACAAACTTTGGAAAAATTAAATAACAACATTCAAGCAGCAAAACAGAAAAGCAACAAGCTAGACATTACAGAACCACAGAGATATATATCATCCAGATAATCAGAAATCACAGAAAATGTCACCTTACATTGTCATTTCTTTTCTTTGCCCTTAACAAGTTTGATTTCTCTGTTAGGATTGAGGGCTTCCTTCTTTGATCTGGTCTCATCTACTGCACCTAAAGATGTTTGCTGTTTAGGCCTGGGAACTACACCTTCAGGATGTAATTCCATGTACCTGTCAGAATCAAAGAACTTGCTTGATGCATATCTTTCTAGCTCTTTCTTTCTTTGTTCAGACATTGTTGAGATATTAGATGAATCTTTTCCTTGCTCTCTAGCCTTTTTGATCTTATCCAGTGCAGCTAGTTCCTTTAATCTTGCAGCCCAAGCAGCTGGATTGTTCTCGGGATCCTCAAAAGGTACAGGTGGCTCATATCTGTTAGAGGGATTGTCTTGAGGAGCCCTGGAAGACACAGTTTCATTCAGCTTATAGGGAAAAGGACCAGATGTTGTATCAGTTGAAATTTGTCCTCCCCTGGAATATGGGTGTTTCCTTGAGTACCCTTTGGAGTAGACTTGGAGATCTCTTTGATTTCCTCTGTATCCTCCTCTCCTGGATTGAGATCCCCTGGATTGGCTTCCCCTATTATAAGATCTAGCATGAGGCTGATAGGGGGCCTGACTTCTGGCTAGGGGTTGAGCTACAGAGCTTCCACCTGCACCTGCATCAGGAGGAGGTGGTGGAGGTGGATGAGAGTGTTGGAATTGAGAGGAGCCCTTTTCATATTTTCTCTTCTTTTTCATTGCCTTCAGTTGGTTCTTCGAGTACTGCATCCAGTGCTCAGTAATAGGGCAGTCATGTAGAATGTAGTATGGAATATCATTATTGTCTTTGACCTTAGCAGGAGGTACTCTCTTCATAGCTTTGCTCCTTGCCTTTCTTTTCCTGGTAATGGTAGCAGAAGAGTCATCAGAGTCTGTTCTAAATTCATCACTTTCAGAACTCTGCTCATCATAAAGAGCATCAATTTTCTTCATTAAGTCCTTCTTGAGCTGTACAGAAGCAGATGAGGCAACAGATGGTGTAGCAGCAGGTGTTGAAGTTGTAACAGCAGTAGATACAGTAGAGGCAGTAACAACAGCAGCATCAACTATGGGCTCTGGAGAGGTGATAACAGCAGCAACAGTCTCACTAACAACAGCATCAACAGGAGGAATATCATCAGAAACTGCAGAAGGCTCAAATTCAGGTGCCTCTGACATAAGAATTTCCTTGGAAATTGGTTCAACAGTAATAACAGAAACTTCAGCAGCAGTAGAGGCAACAATATCAGAAGCAACAATAATGCTTTCTTCAGAAGAAGCAGCAGCATACACTGAATTGACAAAGGAGGTGATAATGCCTGGGTCACAGCAAGAGAATGGCACAAGTGCCTTGGATAGATCCTCTGGAGGCTGGACAGTAATTATCTCTGGCAGACAGCTGAAGTACACAGAATCAAAATTTGAAAGCAAAGACCTGAGGTCTATTGCAAGGACTGCAGCAGGAGGAATTTGTGCTTGAGGCACAGCAACAGCAGCAAGAGCAGGAGCAGAAGAAGCAGCAATAACAGCAGCAGCAGCAGATAGGCTCATAGAAACAGCAGCAGCAACAGCAGCAGCAGGAAGACTCACTTCATATGGCATCTCCCCCTGCCTAGATTCAGATAAGTTTGGATCAAGGCACAGTACTGTAGAGGATGCCTGAGGGAATAGGGAAGAGAGCCTGGCAGAGAGAGCTTCCACTAACTGGTGTAGTGGAGCCAAGGAGGTCTCCAACAGAAGAGAGAGCCTGAGGGCAAGCAACTCATACAATCTGTCAGCAAGGGCTGGAAGGTCTACTTGCTCAAGGGTGACTGGAGCAGAGGTAGAAGATGGAGGAGCAGCTGATGGTGAGGGTAGTGGAGAGCTGGTGAAGGGGGGAAGAGATGGCTGAGGTGTTGGTAAGGTGGTTATGGAGGATAGAGGGATGGAGATAGATGGGGTGAATGTGGGTTGGTCAATGATTTGATGTAGAAGGTCTTGATAGGAAGTGGAGGATGAGGGTACCTCAGGAGGAGAGGATGGAGAGTCATCCATAAAGGAATCATCAATGAGGGTGAAGGATGGATGGGAGGGTGATGAAGTGATATCTGGTGGAGGGTAGGAGAATAAGGGATGGAAGTGGTCTTCTGGTGTTGGAAGAATAGGTACTGGAGATGGTGTGGATGTTGGAGAGGGGCTGGATATGATGATGGTGGATGGAGCTGGAATGGTGGATGGTATGGGAAGGGATGGAATTGGAGGAGGAGGAGAGGCAACAATAGCAGGCAGGTCATCTGTAGGGGCAGAGACCTGTGGAGAAGTGACTCTTAGAGTCCTTGTGCCTAAAGGAGTGCTGGAGGAGGGCCTGCTGGGCTTACTGATTTGCCTGTCCCATTTTCCAAAGAGGGCACAGGACAGTCTCTTGGAAGCATTGATATGGATTCCAGAGGAGACCAGCAAAGCAGGGCACCTATGCTGCAGAAATACCCCAATGATCCTTCCAAAGTTGACAAAACTTTTGTTGATTTTCTTCTTGCTAAGGTCAAAGAAGACTTCTCCCCAATTCAGATTTTTCTTATCTACAAGAGCTCCCATGAGGCAGAGCTGATACCTTGAGATTGTATCATGGGCAGAGTGCTTAGCCAGTAGCACTTTCCCAACAACATCTGTCATGAATCTGTATTCCACAGAAAGGTTCCTTTTGAAGAGATTGCTAGGGTTGGCCTCTGAATGACCCATTCTGGCAAGCAGTTCAATATACTCATCTCTAGATAAGTCAGCAGTATCTTCACCATTCCTCAACTCAAAAACTTCTGTTAAAATTGCTGGGGTTAAGGGTACCTGTGTGCCAGATATAGACCCAACAATGGTGGAGTTGTCTTGATTGTGGGCAGTATAAACCCATTCCTTTATCTCATCAGATGCCAGCTTGATCCTGGTGGTCATAATGGCAGTCAAGTTCTGGTCTTTGAATAATCCCAAAATATCTTGAAAAACCTTGTCAGTTGTGCTGAAGGATTCCATATCAATGTTGAAACCAGCATTAAACTTCATTGCGGCGAGGACAGCAGCAGACACAGCCATGGGTACCTGCAAAAGTTCAACAAACAAAACGACCAAGTGCAGAAATGTTTGGAGGGAAAGAAAATTCTTGCAGAGAAATCGAAAGCGCAAAGGAGAACGACGGCGAAAAATGAATTTTATATTAGGGTTCGACGCAGAATAGGAAAGATCGTTGAACTCAGTTCGACGATCGAGGCTGCTAAAGGAATCTGAAGAGTCTTCAACATCGTCGATCTCCATTCGACGATATTGGAGAGCGTCGAGCTCCGTTCGACGATCGTTTAGAGAATAAAATCGTCGAGCGCCGTTCGACGATCGTTGACCGGAAGAGATAGTTCATACTATCTGAGAGACGCTGAACTCAGTTTGACGATTTCGGAAATCGTCGATCTCCGTTCGACGATCTTGGGGCAAATCGTCGAGCGCAGTTTAGAGATTAGAAAAACTCTAGACACTAAGAAAAATCAGAATGTTTGCCTAGTCTTGGTCAATTTTTAAGCTTTCAAAATCTTGGATATTATTTAAGACTTCCTCCATCTAACATTCCTAACTGATTTAGGAAGAAGGTGTGTTTCTTTTCATCCAAAGGCTTGGTGAAAATATCTCCCCTTTGTAAATCAGTTGGGATATATTGTAGTTCAATTTTGTTCTTTTCAACATTATCCCTTAAGAAATGATGCCTAATCTCTATGTGTTTTGTCCTACTATGGAGGACTGGATTTTGAGCTATAGAAATAGCACTGGTGTAATCACAAAAGATTTTAGACTTCTCTAAGTTGTAGCCATAGTCTAGGAGTTGGTTTTAAATCCACAAGATCTGTGAACAACAACTGCCTGCAGCCATATATTCAGCTTCAGCAGTTGAAGTTGACACAGATGTTTGTTTCTTACAAAACCAAGAGACAAGTCTGTCACCAAGGAACTGACAAGTCCCACTGGTGCTTTTCCTGTCAATTCTGCATCCAGCATAATCAGCATCAAAGAATCCAGTTAAATCAAATGCTGAATCTTTTGGATACCAGAGAACTAGATTTGGACAACTTTTAACATACCTGAGAATCCTCTTTACTAGTGTTAGGTGTGACTCTCTAGGGCTTACTTGGAACCTAGCACATATACATGTAGCAAACATTATATCTGGTCTACTGGCTTCAAGATACAGTAAAGAGCCAATCATTGCTCTATATGGTGTCTGATCAATAGGTTTCCCATGTTCATCAGCATCCAATACAACATTAGTAGGCATGGGTGTTTTCATACAAGATGCTTCAGACATACCAAATTTCTTAACCAATTCATGTGCATACTTGGTTTGAGAAATGAAGATGCCTTCAGCATGTTGCTTGACTTGCAATCCTAGGAAGAAGGATAGCTCACCCATGCTACTCATCTCAAATTTAGAATGCATTAGGTTGGAAAACCTTCTGCACAATTTGGAGTCAGTAGAACCAAAAATAATATCGTCTACATAAATCTGTACTAGTAGGGTATGGGACTTATGGGTTCTAATGAAAAGTGTTTGGTCTACTCTACTCCTTATAAAACCAATTTCCAAGAGAAATCATGCTAGGGTCTCATACCATGCTCTAGGAGCTTGCTTGAGACCATATAATGCTTTATTCAATCTAAAAACATAATCAGGAAAAGTAGGAGAGATAAAACCTGAAGGTTGTCTGACATATACTTCCTCTTTGATGTCTCCATTTAGAAATGCACTTTTGACATCCATCTGATATACCTTGAAGCCTTTGTGTGCTGCATAAGCTAAAAATATTCTGATGGCTTCCAATCTTGCAACTGGTGCAAAAGTTTGGTCGTAGTCTGTTGGGTATATTGGTTAAAATGTACCTGATTTGAAGAAGCCTCACCCAACTCAATGATATACATCAAAATGTATTTGATGTGTTTTGAGTTTACTTGTGCAGGCTAAGTATTTGCAGGAAAGAAGAAAAAGTTTCTAAGTCCATGTGTCGACACCCAGAGGGAAAGTGTCGACACTTAAGAAGACTTGTGTCGACACCCAGGCAAGCATTGTCGACACTTGGAGTCATTGTGTCGACACCAGGGATGCTGAGTCGACACCAGACAGAAAGTGTCGACATAAGGAGCTGTGTCGACACTCAGTGAAGAAAAAACAGTGAAGCTGTGTCGACACTTAGCAGTTGTGTCGACACCCAGAAAAACTGTGTCTACATCAGAAAGTGTCGACACTTGGAGGCTGTGTCGACACTCAACAGAAGAGTCAACACTTGAAGTAAGTGTCGACACCCAGAACAATGTGTCGACACTTAGCAGAAGAGTCAACACTGGAAGTAAGTGTCGACACCCAGAACAATGTGTCGACACTTAACTGAAGACTCAACTCTTGAAGAAAGTGTCGACACAAGGAGCTGTGTCGACTCTTAGCAAAGATCAGCAAAGTTCAACAAAATATTCTAAGTACAAGTGTCGACACTAAAGGAATGTGTCGACACACAGTCAGAGTCTCGACTGAAGAAGAAAGTGTCGACACCCAGAGCAATGTGTCGACACTCAACAAGTATCAACACTGAAGACATGTGTCGACACCAAGAAGCAGTGTCGACACTTAACAAATTCATCACATGAAGATGTGTCGACACAAAGGTGTTGTGTCGACACTTAGAAGAATTCAGCAAAATTCTGAAGTACAAATACTTGTGTCGACACTCAATTTCAGTGTCGACACATGAAGAAGAAGTAGTGTCGAGATACAAAATCTACAACACAAGGAGTTGTGTCGACACCTTGTAGGCTAGTGTCGACACTTAGACAACATGTGTCGACACTTGGTCTATAATTGTCGACACTTAAAGACGAAAAGTCTCGACACTTCTAGACAGTTACAAAAGGTTAAAGAACTGACTAGATGACTTGACAGCTGCCATTCCAGCCGGTATACAACACCTGTCAGAGTTGTCAGAATTCAGTTATGAACCGGACCAGCCGGTTACCATGAAGAAGGCCTATAAATAGGCTTATGCTGTCTACAGAAAGTGTATTATTGAGATTGTTTGAACACAAGTCCAAGTTCAGATTTAAAGAAGATCTAGCTATCAAGTGAAGATCTAAGAAGTTGGAGAGAGAGAGCTCCATCCAAGAAATTAGCTGTTGGAACCCAGCTGAGAAGAAGGATTCAGATTGGTCTGAATCTTAAGAAGTAGAGATCAAGGATCAACTGCAGAGGATCAGTCTTATTATGTTCTACTTTCAAGAAGCTTTGAAGAAAGCCAAGTCAGATTGATTTCAGGTGAGTTCTTCCAAGAACTCATCAAGAATCTCACAACTTATCTCTCTTTCATCTAAGTTGTTGAGTTTATACATTTTGTATTCATTATAACTTGTAGGATCCTTAGGGATCTGAGATTGTAAGCCTGCAATTATAAAGGCTGAGGGTAGGAGAGTTAAATCTCTGAGTGTAGGCCTTGGTGGCTGAGTGTAGGCCTTGGTGGCTGAGTGTAGGCCTTTGTGGCTGAGTGTAGGCCTTTGTGGCTGAGTGTAGGCTTTTTGGAAAAGCTGAGTTGTAGGGCCTTGGGCCTGAGGTGTAGGAGCCTGTTTTGGGTTCTGAGTTAGTGGAGAAGTTTGGCCGAATCTAATACACTGCTAGATAGGCGAAGGGGAAAGTGGATGTACCCAAATCTTGGGGAACCACTATAAAACTCTATGTCTAATGTGTGTTTGCGGATTGCTGTGATTGTTGAATGTGTGCTGTGATAAATTAGATATAATTCTATGATATTGACTGTTTGCTGCCTAAAAAGTTAAAAAGATTCAAGTCACCTATTCACCCCCCACCCCCTCTAGGTGCTTAGGGACAATATCATTCAAGCGGTATTAGAGGGAGGTTCCTCAAAAAGGACTAACAGTCTGAGGAGATCCTGTTGGCAGATTCAGGTTAAGTCAATTACAGATTCAAGAAAATCAAGAACCATGGGTTCCACTGAAAATCACAAGGAATTGGGATCCATGAAACTACATATATGTAGGAAGGAAATCTTTGGCATATGAAAGGAAAGGGTGAGGCTATTTATGGAAGCCTCAGACCCTAGAATTTATATCACAGTAAAGGAAGGGCCATATGTGCCCATGAAGGTGTCAGTCTTGGATGCCAATCAGAGAACACCCAAGGATTTCTCTGAAATGACAAAGGATGAAATTGTTCTAGCCACTATGGATAAGAGGGCTCAGAACATAATAGTGAGTGCTATAGATGATGCAACTTTTCAGAATCTGATACACTGTAAGACAGCTAAAGAGATGTGGGAAACTCTTATTGTGTACATGGAAGGTTCTGAAGAAGTAAGGCAAGACAGAAAATCCTTGCTAAATCAAGAGTATGAAAGTTTTAGACAAGGAAAGGGTGATAGCATAACTGAGTGCTATAAGAAGTTCTACAGGATTGTGAATGAACTCATGTCCTATGGCAGAGAGTTCAGTAATTATGAACTCAATGACAAGTTTCTAAGGTCCCTAACAAAAGATTGGGACACCAAGATCTGTGCCATTAGAGAAATGACTAAGTTTGCAGAAATTCCTCCACCTACACTGTTTGGCAAACTGTTGTCTTATGAAATGCAGTTGACAGTGAGGAAAGAAGAGGAGAAATCCACAAGAAATGAACACAAGGAAAGGACAGTGGCCTTTAAATCAGAAGCCCCCAGAAAGTACAGAGGAAAGTCACCTACTCCACCTCCAAAGGTTGCTGAATCTGAGTCAGATGAGTCAGCTAGTACAAAGTCTGAAAGCAGTGAAAGTGATGAGGACTTTGATGCCTTCACTAGACATTTTCAGAAGTTCTTGAAGAAGAAACAGTGGAGGACAAGGCCTTCTACTTCACAGGGAAAAGAAGACTTTTATCAGAATAAAAAGGGTTCAAAGAAGGACAGGAAAAAGACTAAGTCTAGCAAGGCTACACTTTCAAAAATAGTGTGCTATTGCTGCAATAGACAAGGCCATGTTGTTGCAGATTGTCCAGAAAAGAGAAAGGAGTCTAGTGACAAGAAGAAGACTCATTTCAAAGGCAAGAAAGAAAAGTCATTTGTTGCCAAAAAGGAGAAGACCCTGTCAGATATCTCTTCATCAGAAACTGAGTCAGATGCTGAGGCTTATATAGGGTTGTTTGCTGAAGAAGAAGAAGAAGAGTTCATGCAGATTATGGAGTCTATATATGAAAAAGAAGATAGTCAATGCCAAGGGCTAATGACATTGATAGAAAGTGACAAAATCCTGGAGCAGCCAGGACCCAGTAAGGTACAAAGTTCAACTTTAAGTTCAATTTCTTGTGCCAGTACAGAATCAGATTCATCATCATCAAATGATGAGAGTGCATCTGAGTCTGAAGAAGATATTCATCAGCTGATAGATGAATATAAAGTACTGTTGCAAGCTTATAAGAAGAGCAAGTCCCTAGCCAAAAGGCAGGCAAAGGAAATTGCTAATCTCAAAGCTATGGCAACTGATTCTGAGAAATTGTTTGATCAAAAGCTAAATGAGATAGCCAGACTGAAGCACATAACTGTGATTCAGATGGGGACTATCACATATAAGAATGATCAAATCAAGAGTCTGGAGATTAATCTTCAGAAGGAGAGAGATATAGTTGCTAGGTTTTCTAAACCTAAGTCAGTTCTACCTTTAATTGATGAATTTGTTCATCACAAAGGCAAGGCTGGACTGGGTTTTATTAAACCTGCAAGGACTGTCCAGTCCAAGTCCAAGGGCAAAGCCCCAACACTCAATAAGCCAGCTATGGATAAAACAACTAAGACTGTACCTAAGCAAAGGTACAATAAGTTTGAGTGTTGGTGTTGTGACAAGGTTGGGCACTTTACAATGGACTGTTGGTACAATGCTAGTGCCAAAGTGAGTAGCAAACTGGCTGTTGGAAAACCAGCAGGTAGTCTTGTCAGGATGCAAACTAATAAATACCAAGGACCCAAGAATACTTTGGGTTCTAAGGTTCATTAATCTGTTTTGCAGGTGAGTCCAAGTTGACATGCCCCAATATGGTACTTGGACAGTGGATGTTCCAGACATATGACTGGAACAAGGGGTTTACTAAAGGACTTCATTCCAATCAAAGATGGTCCAAAAGTCATCTTTGGTGGTTCTGAAAAAGGAATCATCAAAGGATTTGGTAACATTTCTAGTAACTTAGTTACCATTACTCAAGTGGCTTATGTTAAAGGGTTGAAACACAACCTAATAAGTATAAGTCAATTAAGTGATGTATGGTATGACATCTCATTTGTTAAGAATGGTTGTCATATCAAGAGGTCAACTGATCAAGAGATCATTTTGACAGGTTATAGAAAGAGGAATGTCTACTGCCTAGACATTATGTGTGAGACCAATGGTTCTCAAGTGTGTCTTGTAGCAGATGAGAAAGTCTCTCATTATGTCAAATGGCACAAGAGGCTAGCTCATCTAAACTACAAGACAATTGTCAAACTCTTTAGCAAAGAGTTAGTGAGGAATGGTCCTCAAGTTAATTGTGTTAAAGATGGTATTTGCTCAGCTTGTCAAAAGGGCAAGCAGACTAGATCCATCTTTAGAAGCATAGAAAACAAAGATGCTGTGAGGTGTTTATACCACTTGCATATGGATCTCTTTGGTCCAATGCCAGTTCACAGCCTAGGTAGAAAGGTCTATACCTTTGTAGTTGTAGATGACTACTCAAGGTTTTCCTGGGTGTTCTTCTTAAGACAGAAATCTTAAACACCTAGTGTCTTCTATAGCTTTGTCAAGCAAATTCAGAATGAACTAAATAGTACAGTGGTCAAAATAAGAAGTGACCATGGTACTGAGTTTCAGTCTGATAGCATGACAAAACTATGTGAATACTTTGGGATATTTCAAGAGTTTTCTTCACCTAGAACACCTCGGCAAAATGACATTGCTGAGAGGAAGAATAGAACCTTGATTGATGCAGGTAGAACCCTATTAAGTGATACATCACTACCAGAATATTTCTGGGCTGAAGCAGTTAATACTGCATGCCATGTTATTAATAGGGCTACCATAACTAAAAGCCTCAACAAGACCCCCTATGAGGTTGTGAAAGGCAGGAAACCAAACCTATCCTACTTCAGGAACTTTGGTTGTAAGTGCTTCATACTTAACAATGGAAATTCTTACTTGACTAAGTTTCCTGCCAAGTCCCAAGAGGGAATTTTTGTTGGGTACAACAACAATAGTAAGGCTTATAGAGTCTACAACTTGTCTACTCAAGTTGTAGAAGAGACTGTACATGTAGTATTTGATGAAACTAGGCTTATTAACAATGAGTTGTCTAGTAGTGTATGCAGCCCCACAGGTTTAACAAAGAAGATGGACAAGCTCACTCTAGAAGAAGAATCTACTGCAAGACAGCAAGTAGAAGACAATGGCTTTTGTCCAGGGGGAGAACTACATGTACTAATTGCTGAAGAAGTTCAAGTAGTACAGCAAGATGATGAAACTGAAGAGGTTCAACCAGAAGTCAGGATGCCTCCAGCCAATAGGCATCTTAGAGATCATCCAGTAGAGCAGATTATTGGAGATCCAAGACAAGGGGTACAAACAAGAAGCAGAAATCTGAATGAAGCAATCTACTCCAGTTTTCTATCTCAAGTTGAACCAAAGAAGTTTGAAGAAGCCATTCTAGATCCACAATGGACTGAAGCAATGCAAGAAGAGCTGAATCAGTTCAAGAGGTGTAAGGTCTGGGAACTTGTTCCCAAACCTAAAGACCACAATATAATAAGAATCAAGTGGATCTACAGGAATAAGATGGATGAACAAGGTGTCATCATTAAGAATAAAGCAAGATTGGTTGCTAAAGGATATAGGCAGGAAGAAGGTATTGACTTTGATCAAACCTTTGCTCCAGTAGCCAGACTGGAAGCCATAAGGATGTTCCTGGCCTATGCAACCTTTCAAGGATTCAAAGTTTACGAAATGGATGTCAAGTCAGCATTTCTAAATGGTAATCTTAAAGAAGAAGTCTATGTGGAATAGCCCTCAGGTTTTGTTGATTCAACTCTACCTAATCATGTCTATAGACTTAGGAGAGCTTTATATGGGTTAAAGCAAGCCCCTAGGGCTTGGTATGAAACCCTGTCTAGTTTCCTCATTGAGAATAAGTTCACAAGGGGGAAAATAGACAAGACTCTATTCCTTAGGGAATCTAGAGGCAAAGTTATACTAGTCCAAATATATGTAGATGACATTATATTTGGGTCTACTGAAAGTAGCCTTTGCAAAAAGTTTGTAAAGCTAATGCAAGGTCAATTTGAGATGAGTAGTATGGGAGAGCTAAAGTTCTTCTTGGGTCTCCAAGTAAGACAGACTGAGAGTGGTTTATCCATATGCCAGTCCAAGTTCACCCTAGAACTCATAATAAAGTATGGTATGGATTCATCCAGCACCATGAAGACTCCTATGGGGTCAAGTATGTCTCTTAGCAAGGATGATGTAGGGAAACCTGTAGATGAAACCTTGTATAGAGGGATAATTGGCTCCCTATTATACTTGACTGCTAGTAGACCAGATATCATGTATGCTACATGTGTCTGTGCAAGGTATCAAGCCTGCCCTAAAGAGTCTCATTTGACAGCAGTCAAAAGGATTTTGAGATATCTAAAGGGCACTCCCTATCTAGGCCTCTGATACCCTAGGAATGGGGATTTTGATCTAACAGGTTATTCAGATGCAGACTTTGCAGGATGCAAAGAAGATAGAAAAAGCACTACTGGAACCTGTCATTTCCTAGGTGGAAGACTAATTTCATGGAGTAGCAAAAAGCAAACAAGTGTGGCTATCTCCACTGCAGAATCAGAGTATGTGGCTGCAGGAAGTTGTTGTGCTCAACTTCTGTGGATACAACATCAGCTAGAGGACTATGGATTTCAGGTAAGTAGAACTCCACTCTTCTGTGATTCTACTAGTGCTATTTCAATAGCCAATAATCCTGTATCCCATAGTAGAACAAAACATATTGAAATTAAATATCATTTTCTTAGGGAGCATGTAGAAAGAGAAGATATTTTACATGAATATGTTAGAACAGATAATCAAGTAGCTGATATGTATACTAAGCCCTTAGAGGAAACTAAGTTCAATAGGTTTAAGATTGAACTAGGAATGATAAACTTAGAGTAAGTTTATAGTGTTGGAAATTGGCTAAGTAAAAAGGTGTCGACACACAGAGATATCTGTGTCGACACAGAAAATTGGTATCGACACTTCAGGAAAAAGGTGTCGACACATCTAGGAAGTTGGTGTCGACACTTCAGAATAATAGTGTCGACACATGACAAGTTGGTGTCGACACAACCAAGGTGGTGTCGACACATAGTGTTTACTCAGAATTATCTAAGTAAAGTCTCGACTAAATGACGAGTTAAGTGGTGTCGACACATAAACATGTGTCGACACATATAATCTGTTGACTAAACTTGTGTCGACACTTATGTGTCGAGACATTATAAGTCAGTGTCGACACTTATCGCCAGTGTCGACACAATTTAAGTTGGCTGCCCGCCTTTTCATCTTCAAAAGTAGAAATGTATAAATAGGGTTTTGCATTAGTCTGTCGACACGCTTTCAAAAGTTTCGAGACCAAAACTTGTGTGTCGACACCTCTCTTCTCTCAGTTCAAATTCTTCAAACCCTAATGGCGCCAAAGCTTGAGGAGAACGTCAACGAAGGATACGAACTGGTGCGGGACGCATTTGATGATGCCGACCAAGAAATCAAGACAGTAGTAACCCTAGTTGCCGACTCAGGGTTAGAATATCTTGTTTCTGAGCCAACAAAAATCTGGAAAAAGGATGTTCTGGAATTCCTCAATGAAGCTAAGGTCGACGAATCTGGATTCAAGATCAAATCCAGAGTTCATGGTGCAAAGGTGAAGGTATCACCTAAGAGCTTGAGGAAGATTCTAAATCTGCCTAGAACAAAGGAAGAAGAAGAGGTAACTGCTTCCAGGACCAGAGATGCATTGGCATGGTGTGGTCTGGATTCTAAGATGAAGATTGGATCAGTGTTTCTTAGAAAGGGCATGAACAATCAAGGTAAATTCCTTTCTGAGATTGTTGGAAAAGTAATATTAAGCAAGCCAGGGGGGCATGATAGGGTATCTGCCTCTATGTTCAGCATTATGACCAGGATTATCTTCACTCTGAACACTGACTGGTCTGTTATAGTGTTTAAGAAAATCAAGGAAAGCCTGAAGAAGCCCAACCTGGGCAGAATTCTAAGTCTTTACCTTGCTGGTGTTATACCTGAAGTTATGGGTCAGGCTGCTGGAAGCAAAATCAATCATATGAGGAAGATGGATTTAAGGATATTTTCCAGATGGGACAGGGTGTTGACTAAGGAGATGCCAACCCCTGAGAAGATAATTTCTGAAAAAGTATCACCACCAAAGAAGAAGAGGAAAGCTGCTCCAGTGGCTCAGGTTCCAACTAGCAGCTCTGAAAGTGAAGAGCAAGTGGTTTTTACACCATATGAGAATGAGGAAGGAACTACTGTAAAGTCTCCAGCTCCTCAAGATGTTGCCGAGATCCAGGAGGAGCTACCTCAAGCTAGCCCCATAAACAAGGATCACATCCAGGGGGAGTCTCTAGTTGTAGAAGAACCAACTACACTAGAAAGTGAACAAGCAACCAATACAATACTAGAGGTAATCACTGAACTAAATGCTTTAGATTTTCCTATAGAGGATACTGATTTGTCTGATATTCATCAGCAAACTCAGCTGGATAGCCAAGTCCCAGATGTTGTCATGGAAGACACATCTGTTGAAGTTGTAGTTACTGATCCAGTGGTTGAAGAGCCTAGAATTTCTCCTGCTCAGTCTCCACAAGAATACACCATTGAAGATTTATTCCTAAATCTGGCTCAAGCAGATTTTGACAAGGAAACTGATGCTGCTGAGGGGGAGAATGCTCCAGTTGAGGGGGAGCAAGTTGTACTTGTTGAAGATCCTACAAGGCAAGAACCTGAGAAGGCACCAGATGTCCAGAAGGAGTTACCCCCAAGCCCTAAGAGGAGGGTAGAAATTGCTAGCTCCTCTGCTTCAGAAGATGAGGAAGCTGTAAGGGAAAGGAAAAAGAAAATTTATGTCTTCAAAAGAAGGAGCCAGAGTTATAAGAAGGCTCTCCAAACTGTTGCTCCACAGTCTGCACTACAGCCAGCCCCAGCTTTTGATTATAGTGCACTGATGGTAGCTATGCAGATCAAGCTGGATGAGCATAGAAAAGCAATAGATACTTATGTGGATGAAGGGCAGAAATCATTACAATTTGATCTAGCCCAGGATATAAAATCTATCTGGTTTGAAATGAACCAAAATAAAAAGAAGATGACTGAATGTTTCCACAAGGGTGGAAATGCAGTGGTGTACTTGGCTACACACCAGGAGAAGATAAAAGCACAAGTGGATGACATGGCTGTGAAGCAAGGTTATGTTCTTGAAAATCAGATAAGAATGAATGACAAACTTACTGCATCTCACAATGCAATAGTCACAGAACTGAAGAATCTAGCTGCACGGCAGACTCCAGCTACTGTTAAAGCTGAATTTGACAAAGTATTCCAGGAAGAAATCACTGCTGTTAAGACTGCCATCCAAGACTCACAAAAGATTATAACTACCAAACTCCAAAGGTTAAAACCTTTCTTTAAGGATGGAGTCAATTATTTGGATAATCAAGTAAGATTTCAAAAAGATGATGTGAGAGATCATATAGTAAGAGAAGTCATAAAGGGGGAGAGGGTTTTAGTCAAAGCTAGCTCTGATCATGCCAAGTGGATATCTAATTCCATCAGAGCTACACTGGGTTATCCTCCTCTTTGTGATGATGACAATGTTGCTGAATCTGGAATTCATCCTGAATATCTAGGAGGGGAGCAACCTGAAGTGGCTCAAGTCATCTACCCTCCTCCAGATTTTGACATGATTCATGCTGACATACAGTCCATGTACAACCCACATGGGGGTAAGGACAATGTCATTATTGAAAAAGTTGTTCAGCCAATTTCTGAAGCTATGCAAGAGGCACTGCAGAAAGAAGAAGAGACTAGATTGTCTAAGAAGAGGTTTAGGGAACAAGCTGAACAAAGACCAGACTTTGAGCAGTGGAGCCCTACCTCAAGAAATATTATTTTGACTGCCTGGAAAGCTGCCAAAGATAACATTCAAGACATGAATAAGTGGTTTTCTGAAACTGAATGGAGGAAACATGAATCAAGGCAGGAGGCCATAGTTCAATATAGAAGAAAGGCCAAGATGGGAAAGCTACCTCCTACTGCTCAGGAGCCTAGCAAGTACTTTCCCAAGCCTTATCATTATTTTGAGAGACAAAAGATTAAGGCTGAGGAACTTAAGAAGAAAGATCTGAAAGGCAAGAAGCATGCTGATGCTGAGGTTGCTGAAGCTCCTGTTCAAGCCAGAGTTCAAGCTGGAAAAAGAATAGTCATTAAGGAGCCAGAACAGAAATAGAATTAGAATTTTCTTAAAGTTTACTTTGTAATCTTTTTGATGTAAAACATTCTGTAAACTTTTTGAAATATGTATATGACAAAGTATTGGAACAATGTGTTGTGTAATAAATTTGCTATGTGTTAAATTTATTTCATAATTGTTCTGTGATGCAATCTATGTGTACATGTTTGTTTTATACATGTGATGTACTTTCCTGTTTACATAATCCTGTCTTACATCATTTTGTATTTTTATTATGAATGGTGTATATCATTGACTAAGGGTTATGACTTCTCCAAATAGGGGGAGATTGTTAGGTACATTGGTTCAAATGCACCTGATTTGAAGAAGCCTCACCCAACTCAATGATATACATCAAAATGTATTTGATGTGTTTTGAGTTTACTTGTGCAGGCTAAGTATTTGCAGGAAAGAAGAAAAAGTTTCTAAGTCCATGTGTCGACACCCAGAGGGAAAGTGTCGACACTTAAGAAGACTTGTGTCGACACGCAGGCAAGAAGTGTCGACATTTGGAGTCATTGTGTCGACACCAGGGATGCTGAGTCGACACCAGACAGAAAGTGTCGACACAAGGAGCTGTGTCGACACTCAGTGAAGAAAAGATAGTGAAGCTGTGTCGACACTTAGCAGTTGTGTCCACACCCAAAAAAACTATGTCTACATCAGAAAGCGTCGACACTTGGAGGCTGTGTCGACACTCAGCAAAAGTCTGCAGAGACTGAGTACAAGTGTCGACACCCAGAACAATGTGTCGACACTCAACATAAGAGTCAACACTGGAAGTAAGTGTCGACACCCAGAACAATGTGTCGACACTTAGCTGAAGACTCAACACTTGAAGAAAGTGTCGACACAAGGAGCTGTGTCGACTCTTAGCAAAGATCAGCAAAGTTCAACAAAATATTCTAAGTACAAGTGTCGACACTAAAGGAATGTGTCGACACACAGCCAGAGTCTCGACTGAAGAAGAAAGTGTCGACACCCAGAGCAATGTGTCGACACTCAACAAGTATCAACACTGAAGACATGTGTCGACACCAAGAAGCAGTGTCGACACTTAACAGATTCATCACATGAAGATGTGTCGACACAAAGGTGTTGTGTCGACACTTAGAAGAATTCAGCAAAATTCTGAAGTACAAATACTTGTGTCGACACTAAATTTCAGTGTCGACACATGAAGAAGAAGTAGTGTCGAGATACAAAATCTACAACACAAGGAGTTGTGTCGACACCTTGTAGGCTAGTGTCGACACTTAGACAACATGTGTCGACACTTGGTCTATAAGTGTCGACACTTAAAGACAGAAAGTCTCGACACTTCTAGACAGTTACAGAAGTTTCAAGAACTGACTGGATGACTTGACAGCTGTCATTACAGCCGGTCTACAGCACCTGTCAGAGTTGTTAGAATTCAGTTATGAACTGGACCAGCCGATTACCATGAAGAATGCCTATAAATAGTCTTATGTTGTCTACAGAAAGTGTGTTGTTGAGATTGTTTGAACACAAGTCCAAGTTCAGATTTAAAGAAGATCTAGCTATCAAGTGAAGATCTAAGAAGTTGGAGAGAGAGAGCTTCATCCAAGAAATCAGCTGTTGGAACCCAACTGAGAAGAAGGATTCAGATTGGTCTGAATCTTAAGAAGCAGAGATCAAGGATCAACTGCAGAGGAATCAGTCTTATTGTGTTCTACTTTCAAGAAGTTTTGAAGAAAGCCAAGTCAGATTGATTTCAGCTGAGTTCTTCCAAGAACTCATCAAGAATCTCACAACTTATCTCTCTTTCATCTAAGTTGTTGAGTTTATACATTTTGTATTCATTATAACTTGTAGGATCCTTAGGGATCTGAGATTGTAAGCCTGCAATTATAGAGGCTGAGGGTAGGAGAGTTAAATCTCTGAGTGTAGGCCTTGGTGGCTGAGTGTAGGCCTTGGTGGCTGAGTGTAGGCCTTTGTGGCTGAGTGTAGGCCTTTGTGGCTGAGTGTAGGCTTTGTGGAAAAGCTGAGTTGTAGGTCCTTGGGCCTGAGGTGTAGGAGCCTGTTTTGGGTTCTGAGTTAGTGGAGAGTTTGGCTGAATCTAGTACACTGCTAGATAGGCGAAGGGGGAAAGTGGATGTACCCAAAGCTTGGGGAACCACTATAAAACTCTGTGTCTACTGTGTGTTTGTGGATTGCTGTGATTGCTGAATGTGTGATGTGATAAATTAGATATAATTCTATAATATTTACTGTTTGCTGCCTAAAAAGTTAAAAAGATTCAAGTCACCTATTCACCCCCCCCCCCCTCTAGGTGCTTAGGGACAATATCATTCATAGTCTATTCCTTCTTCTTGAGAGTATCCATGAGCAACTAGCCTTGTCTTGTTTCTTATAATTACTCCTTGATCATCCAATTTGTTTCTGAATACCCATTTTGTTCCAACAATGGAATGATCCTTAGGCTTTGGCACTAGTTCCCATACTTTGTTTCTCTCAAATTGATGCAACTCCTCTTGCATTGCAATGATCCAGTGTGGATCTTGCTCTGCATCTTGAATGGACTGAGGTTAAATTTGAGATAGGAAGCAAGTGTGCAACAGGTCTTGGTTGACCTGATTTCTGGTTTGCACACCAGCTGAGATTTCTCCAATTATTTGGGAAATTGGATGGTCTCTTGATGTTACTAAATCAACAGGGGGTGTTGATTGTTCACCAACCTGTGTTGTTGTTTCCTCTTGTGGTACAACAACTGGCTCTTCAAGTTGTTCTTCAATATGTTGAGCATTTTCTTCATCTTCACTGCTTTCATCCCTTTGAGTAACCTGTAACTTGTTCAGGTCTTCAACTAGAGAATGTTCCTGCAAGGGTTCTATGGTAGAAGAGATCTTCTCCTTGAAAGACATGTTAGATTCATCAAATGAAATGTGAACAGATTCCTCAATTTTTAAAGATGATTTATTATAGACCCTATAAGACTTGCTGATCATGGAGTATCCCAGAAACACTCCTTCATCAGCTTTAGCTTGAAATTTTGCTAAATATTTCTTGTCATTGTTATGAATGTAGCAGATACAACCAAAGACTCTAAAATAATCTACTTTAGGTTTCTTCCCTTTGAGTAATTCATAGGGAGTCTTTCCCTTTAGTTTATGTATCAGACTTCTATTCAGCACATAGTTGGAGGTGTTCACTACCTCTGCCCAAAAGGATAGAGGAAGGTGAGCATCTGACAACAATGTAGTGGCAGATTCAATAGGGGTTCTATTTTTCCTTTCAGCTACCCCATTTTGTTGAGGAGTTCTAGGAGCTGAGAAAGTATGTCTGATCCCTTCACTCTGACAGAACTCTTGCATAAGAAGAGAATCAAACTCTGTCCCATGATCACTTCTGATCAGGGCAATGTGAGTATTGAACTCAATTTGTATACATTTGAGAAACTCTGTCAGACACTTAAAGTTATCAGACTTCTTCCTTAGAAAGAACACCCAAGTGAATCTAGAGAAGTCATCTACAACTACTAAAGTGTAGGATTTCCCTCCTAGGCTTTGTACTGTGATGGGTCCAAAAAGATCCATGTGTAACAGGTACAATATCCTAGGTGAATTACTCTTATTAAGTGACTTAAAGCTATTTTTAGTTTGCTTGCCTAATTGACAAGCCCTGCAGAGTCCTTCCTTCTTGTAGGGGTCAGAAGGTAGTCCTCTAACAAGGTTGTCCTTGGATAGCCTAGCAATAGTTCTAAGGTTTAGGTGTCCTAATCTCTTATGTCATAAAATATTTGGTCTACAGACAGAATTGAACAAGCAGATATCTACATCAGTTGAAAGAAAATCTACTAGATAGATGTTACCTTTTCTTTTACCTGTCAACACAGTTGTGTTGTCCTCTGGATTGATTTTGCATAAGGCTTTGCTGAAGGTCACCTGGTAGCCTTCATCATATAGCTGAGTGATGCTAATTAGGTTGTGCTTCAGTCCTTCCACATAATCTACCTTCTTGAAAGTTACTGAACCAATCTGGACTGCACCATATCTTTAGTCTGTCCAAAGTTTGAATCACCAAAGATAACTTTGGGTCCAAGCTTGGCTCTAAAGGAAGTGAGGTTGTCCTTGTTCCCTGTCATGTACTTAGAGCACCCACTATCCAAGTACCATTGCTGGTTAGATGTTGGATAGGTCTTCACCTGCACATAAGACAATTCATTTGTTTTTGACCCAGTTTACCTTGGGCCTAGGTTGATAACCTTTAAATTCTGAAATGAAGGACATCCCAGGTTGACTCTTATATCCTTCAGGATGATATCTCCTTGGAGGTATGATCCATTCAGTATAAGGGTTAAAGATTTGGGATGAAGGACCCTTAGGATTGAATTTTGATTTGCCTTTGAAAAAATTTCCAGAGCTCTGACCTCTGTTCGACGAACTTGGAGCTGCGTTCGACGATCTTGGGTCAGATCGTCGAGCTCCGTTCGACGGTCGACTATGGCTGGGGTCAGGTATTTGAGATCGCCGACCTACGTTCGACGACTTTGGCTGAGATCGTCGATCTGCGTTCGACGATTTTGCCTGAGATCGTCGATCTGCGTTCGGCGATCGTCGATCTCCGTTTGGCAATCGTCGAGCTCCGTTCGACAATTTCTGCTGGGACTTATTTTTCTGGGGCAGATCAGAATTTTTCCTAGCAACCTCTACAACTCCCTTTCCTTTATCAGAAATGAATTTGATTGGAGTTGTTAGAACTATAGGTTTGCTGGATGAAGCACCCAAGCCCAGTGTACTGTTAAATCTGGAGTTCACTGTGCTTGTGATGTCCATCAGCTTGATACTTCTCCCATTAAGGGATTCTTCAAGCTTCTTGGCCTCAGAGAGCTCACTTTTCAGTGAGGCTATCTGTTCCCTACAACACTCCAACTCCTGAGAGAGTTTGAGGTTTTCTGACTTTAAAGTATTGTGTTCAGATAAATGATTTCTGAGAGAGATAATTTCTTTCTCAGACTTTAGCAGGTCTAAACACAGTGCTTTAAATTCAGATTTAAAATCCTCTGAATTAAAATCAAAAGTACTGATTACCTGATCTTCTTCAGGTTGAGTCTCTGAGTCTGACTCTGACTCCTCTTCTTCTGAATTGTGCTGTGAGGCATTAATTGCCATCATGCAGAACTCTTTTTCTTCTACATCATCTTCATCATCACTGGAGCTGGATGATGCTTCTGACTCTTCTTCAGTCTCACTCCAGGATTCAGCAACAAACCCCTTTATTGTATGTCTGTTTTTGCTTGATAAGGGTTTGCCATTGCCATTCCTCTTGGAGTCTTTCTCCTTTCTTCTTTCTTTCATGTCCCTTCTGTCCTTGTTTTTGTTTTCTGGGCAGTCAGGAACTATGTGCCCTGGTTTCCTGCAACCAAGGCAAATAATGTCTTTATTATTATTATTAATGGACTTGTCATACCTTGGCTTATCATGTTCCTTGTATGATCTCCTTCTGAAGTCCTTTCTGGCCATCTTATAAAATCTTTTGGTCAACAAACTGAGTAGTTCATCATTGCCTGTGGCCTTATCTTCAGGCAGATCTTCAGTTGCCTTGAAGGCTATGGTCTTCTCTTTTCTTGTTGCTGGTGAGGTAGCCTTCTGTTCTTCTTCTCTATTTTTGATGAGTAGCTCATAAGATTTGAGCTTACCCAATAGAGCTTCAGTGGTTATCTCATTCAGACTTCTGGCATCATTAATTGGCCAGATTCTTGAATCCCAAGTGCTAGGGAAGCATATTAGAATCTTGTCATTGAGTTCAGTTAGAGAGATCTCTTTGTCCAATGTCCTGAGTTCACTGACAATTAGGCTTAGCCTGTTGTACATGTCTCCCACTGACTCAGTTTCTCCCTTCTTGAAATTCTCATATTGAGAGATAAGATGGGATCTCCTATACTTTCTCTCATCAGCTGAGCCTGAGACTATTTCTGAGAGTTTGTCCCAAATTTCCTTAGCTGAATTGCATTCAGCCACCTTTTGAAATATGTCATCAGACATTGTCTGGGCCAAGATATTCATAGTCTTGGCATCAGCTACCTTCCATCTCTTGATATCAGCATCTGTTCCTAATGGAGGTGGAATAGCATTTGTACTTGTGTTCTCTGGGGGTCTTGGACACACTGTCAAAACAGAGTTAAAAATATCTTCGTCAATAGAATTCATGTGCAGTCTGATCCTTGCTTTCCAAAGTGCAAACTTGGATAGATTGCACACTGGAGGTCTGGTGCTAGCATAATCTTTGTTTTGGGCCATGATTTATGAAAACAAAATCTAATGATAAAGTACAAAAGAAAACAGATCTAACTTGGGATCTTTGGGTTCAGGTGTTAGCCTGTACAACCAATCAGGTATAGTATGTTTAACCAACCTCGCTTTGATACCAATTGAAAGTGCAGCTAGATCTGATATACTCTAGAGGGGGGTGAATAAAGTATATGGTGCTTTGAAACTTTTTACAACAATTGTTGTAATAAGAGTGAGCAGGGAAGCAGTAATAAATCAAATCACAAAACTAAGTTAATGAAAAGCTAATCACAGAAGAATCAAGGCCAGAAACAAAAATGAAAACAAGCAAAACCAGAAGACACAAGGAAATATAGTGGTTCCCCTAAACTTGGGTACATCCACTCTTCTACCACCCTAGGTAGGAATCCACTGCAGGATGAGTTGATCAGGTGTCCTGGGCACCAATGAGCTTTTGATAAAGTGCTCAAAAAATAAAGCAGATTTTTTGATCAGGTGTCTTGCCACCAATGAGCTTTTGACAAGGTGCTCAAAAACCAAGCTCAAACTTTTGAAGGGAGTTTGAGAAACCCTTTACAGAGAGGGGGTGAGAGAGTGATGGAAGTCTTCTCTTTCTCAAACAACTGAGAAGACTATGTGGATTGTTGATGTCAAAGATCCCCCTGAATCCTTGAGAACTTCAGGAAGAAAAGCTTTGCTGAGGGTGATAGGCCTTCAAAGATTGAACTCCAGCAATAGATGATTTCAGCAATAGCTGAAATGTTGAATGTCTGGAGTCTTGAAATATGTTGGCCTTGTACACTTTGGACAAGAGAGATCTAAAGATTTGAGAAAGCTTGATCTCCTTGGATGTGTGTTCTTGAGAATTCCTTGAGACAGAATATTTTATTGAAGATTATGATGTCTGTATGTATGTCTGTGTATCTCTCTTGTTAATTCAAAAAAGAATTCTCTCTTTTATTCTCTGGTACTAAACAAAAACATTCTCTGAGAAGAATAGCCGTTGGCCAGCATTAATTGCATCCTTAATTGCAAAATCTCTTCTGGAGGAAAGTCCACAGAAATATTCCTTGAAAAATCCCTTGAAACTTGGTTCAGAAATGAATGAAAACGGCTAGGAAATCTCTGAATTAATTGCAGAATAATGCCTTAACTAATTTGAATTTGAATCTATAGACATCCTTGAAGTTATCTGAAAACATCGAACTGAGCTCTGCTATCGTCGAACTGAGCTCAGCGATCTGGAAATATACAGCAGCAAAATATCATCGATCTGAGCTCAAAGATCGTCGAACTGAGCTCAGAGATAAAGATCCAAAGCTGAGTCAAGATCATCGAACTGAGCTCACCAATCGTCGAATGGAGTTCGACAATATGATGAAGTTGAGCTCAGCGATCGTCGAATGGAGTTCGACGATCTGTCGAAGTTGAGCTAGACGATCGTCGATCGGAGTTCGACGAATCGTCGTGGTGAGCTCGACGATATGACTTAGTTTCCAAACAGAAAATCTTGGTCTCCAGGGCAGCTTCCAAACCTAGACTTCTAACCCTTAGACTCAATTCTAATTGACCTATTGAGCTATACAGGAGGTCAAGCATTTGATTCCTATAGACATAGTGATCCTGACCCAAATTAGTAATAGGGTGTTCCAACAATTGGTATCCAAGTACCATTGCTGGTTAGATGTTGGATAGGTCTTCCCCTGCACATAAGACAATTCATTTATTTTTGACCCAGTTTACCTTGGGCCTTGGTTGATAACCTTTAAATTCTGAAATGAAGGACATCCCAGGTTGACTCTTATATCCTTCAGGATGATATCTCCTTGGAGGTATGATCCATTCAGTATAAGGGTTAAAGATTTGGGATGAAGGACCCTTAGGATTGAATTTTGAATTGCCTTTGAAAAAATTTCCAGAGCTCTGACCTCTGTTCGACGATCTTGGAGCTGCGTTCGACGATCTTGGGTCAGATCGTCGAGCTCCGTTCGACGGTCGACTATGGCTGGGGTCAGGTATTTGAGATCGTCGACCTGCGTTCGACGACTTTGGCTGAGATCGTCGATCTGCATTCGACAATGTTGCCTGAGATCGTCGATCTGCGTTCGGCGATCGTCGATCTCCGTTTGGCGATCGTCGAGCTCCGTTCGATGATTTCTGCTGGGACTTAGTTTTCTGGGGCAGATCAGAATTTTTCCTAGCAACCTCTACAACTCCCTTTCCTTTATCAAAAATGAATTTGATTGGAGTTGTTAGAACTATAGGTTGGCTGGATGAAGCACCCAAGCCCAGTGTACTGTTAAATCTGGAGTTCACTTTGCTTGTGATGTCCATCAGCTTGATACTTCTCCCATTAAGGGATTCTTCAAGCTTCTTGGCCTAAGAGAGCTCACTTTTCAGTGAGGCTATCTGTTCCCTACAGCACTCCAACTCCTGAGAGAGTTTAAGGTTTTCTGACTTTAAAGTATTGTGTTCAGATAAATGATTTCTGAGAGAGATAATTTCTTTCTCAGACTTTAGCAGGTCGAAACACAGTGCTTTAAATTAAGATTTAAAATCCTCTGAATTAAAATCAAAAGAACTGATTACCTGATCTTCTTCAGGTTGAGTCTCTGAGTCTGACTCTGACTCCTCTTCTTCTGAATTGTGCTGTGAGGCATTAATTGCCATCATGCAGAACTCTTTTTCTTCTGCATCATCTTCATCATCACTGGAGCTGGATGATGCTTCTGACTCTTCTTCAGTCTCACTCCAGGATTCAGCAACAAACCCCTTTCTTGTATGTCTGTTTTTGCTTGATGAGGGTTTGCCATTGACATTCCTCTTGGAGTCTTTCTCCTTTCTTCTTTCTTTCTTGTCCCTTCTGTCCTTGTTTTTGTTTTCTGGGCAGTCAGGAACTATGTGCCCTGGTTTCCTGCAACCAAAGAAAATAATGTCTTTATTATTATTATTAATGGACGTGTCATACCTTGGCTTATCATGTCTCTTGTATGATCTCCTTCTGAAGTCCTTTCTGGCCATCTTATAAAATCTTTTGGCCAACAAACTGAGTAGTTCATCATTTCTTGTGGCTTTGTCTTCAGGCAGATCTTCAGTTGCCTTGAAGGCTATGGTCTTATCTTTTCTTGTGGCTGGTGAGGCAGCCTTCTGTTCTTCTTCTCTATTTTTGATGAGTAGCTCATAAGATTTGAGCTTACCCAATAGAGCTTCAGTAGTGATCTCATTCAGACTTCTGGCATCCTTAATTGGCCAGATTCTTGAATCACAAGTGCTAGGGAAGCACATTAGAATCTTGTCATTGAGTTCAGTTAGAGAGATCTCTTTGTCCAATGTCCTGAGTTCACTGACAATTAGGCTTAGCCTGTTGTACATGTCTCCCACTGACTCAGTTTCTCCCTTCATGAAATTCTCATATTGAGAGATGAGATGGGATCTCCTATCCTTTCTCTCATCAGCTGAGCCTGAGACTATTTCTGAGAGTTTGTCCCAAATTTCCTTAGCTGAATTGCATTCAACCACCTTTTGAAATATGTCATCAGACATTGTCTGGGCCAAGATATTCATAGCCTTGGCATCAGCTACCTTCCATCTCTTGATATCAGCATCTGTTCCTGATGGAGGTGGAACAGCATTTGTACTTGTGTTCTCTGGGGGTCTTGGACACACTGTCAAAACAGAGTTAAAAATATCTTCGTCAATAGAATTCATGTACAGTCTGATCCTTGCTTTCCAATGTGCAAACTTGGATAGATTGCACACTGGAGGTCTGGTGCTAGCATAATCTTTGTTTTGGACCATGATTTGTGAAAACAAAATCTAATGATAAAGTACAAAAGAAAACAGATCTAACTTGGGATCTTTGTGTTCAGGTGTTAGCCTGTACAACCAATCAGGTATGGTATGTTTAACTAACCTGGCTCTGATACCAATTGAAAGTGCAGCTAGATCTGATATACTCTAGAGGGGGGTGAATAGAGTATATGGTGCTTTGAAACTTTTTACAACAATTGTTGTAATAAGAGTGAGCAGGGAAGCAGTAATAAATCAAATCACAGAACTAAGTTAATGAAAAGCTAATCACAGAAGAATCAAGGCCATAAACAAAAATGAAAACAAGCAAAACCAGAAGACACAAGGAAATATAGTGGTTCCCCTAAACTTGGGTACATCCACTCTTCTACCACCCTAGGTAGGAATCCACTGCAGGATGAGTTGATCAGGTGTCCTGGGCACCAATGAGCTTTTGATAAGGTGCTCAAAAACCAAAGCAGATTTTTTGATCAGGTGTCTTGCCACCAATGAGCTTTTGACAAGGTGCTCAAAAACCAAGCTCAAACTTTTGAAGGGAGTTTGAGAAACCCTTTACAGAGAGGGGGTGAGAGAGTGATGGAAGTCTTCTCTTTCTCAAACAACTGAGAAGACTATGTGGATTGTTGATGTCAAAGCTCCCCCTGAATCCTTGAGATATTCAGGAAGAAAAGCTTTACTGAGGGTGATAGGCCTTCAAAGATTGAACTCCAGCAATAGATGATTTCAGCAATAGCTGAAATGTTGAATGTCTGGAGTCTTGAAATATGTTGGCCTTGAACACTTTTGACAAGAGAGATCTGAAGATTTGAGAAAGCTTGATCTCCTTGGATGTGTGTTCTTGAGAATTCCTTGAGACAGAATATTTTGTTGAAGATTATGATGTCTGTCTGTGTGTCTGTGTATCTCTCGTGTTAATTCAAAAAAGAATTCTCTCTTTTATTCTCTGGTACTGAACAAAAATATTCTCTGAGAAGAATAGCCGTTGGCCAGCATTAATTGCATCCTTAATTGCAAAATCTCTTCTGGAGGAAAGTCCACAGAAATATTCCTTAAAAAATCTCTTGAAACTTGGTCCAGAAATGAATGAAAACGACTTGGAAATCTCTAAATTAATTGCAGAATAATGCCTTAACTGATTTGAATTTGAATCTAGAAACATCCTTGAAGTTATCTGAAAACGTCGAACTGAGCTCTGCTATCGTCGAACTGAGCTCAGCGATCTGGAAATATACAACAGCAAAATATCGTCGATCTGAGCTCAAAGATCGTCGAACTGAGCTCAGAGATAAAGATCCAAAGCTGAGTCAAGATCGTCGAACTGAGCTCACCGATCGTCGAATGGAGTTCGACGATATGATGAAGTTGAGCTCAGCGATCGTCGAATGGAGTTCGACGATCTGTCGAAGTTGAGCTAGACGATCGTCGATCGGAGTTCGACAAATCGTCGTGCTGAGCTCGACGATATGACTTAGTTTCCAAACAGAAAATCTTGGTCTCCAGGGCAGCTTCCAAACCTAGACTTCTAACCCTTAGACTCAATTCTAATTGACCTATTGAGCTATACAGGAGGTCAAGCATTTGATTCCTAGAGACATAGTGATCCTGACCCAAATTAGTAATAGGGTGTTCCAACAATCTCCCCCTATTTGGGTTAGGATTACTATTTACAAACTTTGGAAAAATTAAATAACAACATTCAAGCAGCAAAACAGAAAAGCAACCAGCTAGACATTGCAGAACCACAGAGATATATATCATCCAGATAATCAAAAATCATAGAAAATGTCACCTTACATTGTCATTTCTTTTCTTTGCCCTTAACAAGTTTGATTTCTCTGTTAGGATTGAGGGCTTCCTTCTTTGATCTGGTGTCATCTGCTGCACCTAAAGATGTTTGCTGTTTAGGCCTGGGAACTACAGCTTCAGGATGTAATTCCATGTACCTGTCAGAATCAAAGAACTTGCTTGATGCATATCTTTCTAGCTCTTTCTTTCTTTGTTCAGACATTGTTGAGATATTAGATGAATCTTTTCCTTGCTCTCTAGCCTTTTTGATCTGATCCAGTGCAGCTAGTTCCTTTAATCTTGCAGCCCAAGCAGCTGGATTGTTCTCAGGATCCTCAAAAGGTACAGGTGGCTCATATCTGTTAGAGGGATTGTCTTGAGGAGCCCTGGAAGACACAGTTTCTTTTAGCTTATAGGGAAAAAGACCAGATGTTATATCAGTTGAAATTTATCCTCCCCTGGAATATGGGTGTTGCCTTTTGTACCCTTTGGAGTAGACTTGGAGATCTCTTTGTTTTCCTCTGTATCCTCCTCTCCTGGATTGAGATCCCCTAGATTGGCTTCCCCTATTATAAGATCTAGCATGAGGCTGATAGGGGGCCTGACTTCTGGCTGGGGGTTGAGCTGCAGAGCTTCCACCTGCACCTGCATCAGGAGGAGGTGGTGGAGGAGGATGAGAGTGTTGGAATTGAGAGGAGCCCTTTTCATATTTTCTCTTCTTTTTCATTGTCTTCAGTTGGTTCTTGGAGTACTGCATCCAGTGCTCAGTAATAGGGCAGTCATGTAGAATGTAGCAGAAGAGTCATCATAGCTTTGCTCCTTGCCTTTCTTTTCCTGGCAACGGAAGCAGAAGAGTCATCAGAGTCTGTTCTAAATTCATCACTTTCAGAACTCTGGTCATCATATAGTGCATCAATTTTCTTCATTAAGTCCTTCTTGAGCTGTACAGAAGAAGATGAGGCAACAGATGGTGTAGCAGCAGCTGTTGAAGTAGTAATAGTAGTAGATACATTAGAGTCAGTAACAACAGCAGCAGCAACTATGGGCTCTAGAGAGGTGACAGCAGCAGCAACAGTCTCACTAACAACAGCATCAATAGGAGGAATATCATCAGAAACTGCAGAATGCTCAAATTCAGGTGCCTCTGACATAAGAATTTCCTTGGAAATTGGTTCAACAGTAATAACAGAAACTTTAGCAGCAGTAGAGGCAACAATATCAGAAGCAACAATAATGCTTTCTTCAGAAGAAGCAGCAGCATACACTGAATTGACAAAGGAGGTGATAATGCTTGGGTCACAGCAAGACAATGGCACAAGTGCCTTGGATAGATCCTCTGGAGGCTGGACAGCAATTATCTCTGGCAGACAGCTGAAGTATGCAGAATCAAAATTTGAAAGCAAAGACCTGAGGTCTATTGCAAGGACTGTAGCAGGAGGAATTTGTGCTTGAGGCACAGCAATAGCAGCAAGAGCAGGAGAAGAAGAAGTAGCAAAAACAGCAGCAGCAGCAGATAGGCTCATAGAAACAGCAGCAGCAGGAAGACTCACTTCATAGGGCATCTCCCCCTGCCTAGATTCAGACAAGTCTGGATCAAGGCACACTGCTGTAGAGGCTGCCTGAGGGAATAGGGAAGAGAGCCTGGCAGAGAGAGCTGCCACTGACAGGTGTAGTGGAGCCAAGGAGGTCTCCAACAGAAGAGAGAGCCTGGGGGCAAGCAACTCATTCAACCTGTCAGCAAGGGCTGGAATGTCTACTTTCTCAAGGGTGACTGGAGCAGAGGTAGAAGATGGAGGAGCAGCTGATGGTGAGGGTAGTGGAGAGCTGGTGAAGGGGGGAAGAGATGGCTGAGGTGTTGGTAAGGTGGATATGGAGGATAGAGGGATGGAGATAGATGGGGTGAATGTGGGTTGGTCAATGATTTGCTGTAGAAGGACTTGATAGGAAGTGGAGGATAAGGGTAGCTCAGGAGGAGAGGATGGAGAGTCATCCATAAAGGAATCATCAATGAGGGTGAAGGATGTATGGGAGGGTGATGAAGTGACATCTGGTGGAGGGTAGGAGAATAAGGGATGGAAGTGGTCTTCTGGTGTTGGAAGAATATGTACTGGAGATGGTGTGGATGTTGGATAGGGGCTGGATATGATGATGGTGGATGGAGCTGGAATGGTGGATGGTATGGGAAGGGATGGAATTGTTGGAGGAGGAGGAGAGGCAACAATAGCAGGCAGGTCATCTGCAGGGGCAGAGACCTGTGGAGAAGTGACTCTTAGAGTCCTTGTACGTGAAGGAGTGCTGGAGGAGGGCCTGCTGGGCTTACTGATTTGCCTGTCCCATTTTCCAAAGAGGGCACATGACAGTCTCTTGGAAGCATTGATATGGATTCCAAAGGAGACCAGCAAAGCAGGGCACCTGTGCTGCAGAAATACCCCAATGATCCTTCCAAAGTTGACAAAACTTTTGTTGATTTTCTTCTTGATAAGGTCAAAGAAGACTTCTCCCCAATTCAGATTTTTCTTATCTACAAGAGCTCCCATGAGGCAGAGATGATACCTTGAGATTGTATCATGGGTAGAGTGCTTAGCCAGTAGCACTTTCCCAACAACATCTGCCATGAATCTGTATTCCACAGAAAGGTTCCTTTTGAAGAGCTTGCTAGGGTTGGCCTCTGAATGACCCATTCTGGCAAGCAGTTCAATATACTCATCTCCAGATAAGTCAGCAGTATCTTCACCATTCCTCAACTCAAAAACTTCTGTTAAAATTGCTGGGGTTAAGGGTACCTGTGTGCCAGATATAGACCCAACAATGGTGGAGTTATCTTGATTGTGGCCAGTATAAACCCATTCCTTTATCTCATCAGATGCCAGCTTGATCCTGGTGGTCATAATGGCAGTCAAGTTCTGGTCTTTAAATAATCCCAAAATATCTTGAAAAACCTGGTCAGTTGTGCTGAAGGATTCCATGTCAATGTCGAAACCAGCATCAAACTTCATTGCGGCGAGGACAGCAGCAGACACAGCAATGGGTACCTGCAAAAGTTCAACAAACAAAATGACCAAGTGCAGAACTGTTTGGAGGGAAAGAAAATTCTTGCAGAGAAATCGAAAGCGCAAAGGAGAACGACGGCGAAAAATGAATTTTATATTAGGGTTCGACGCAGAATAGGAAAGATCGTTGAACTCAGTTCGACGATCGAGGCTGCTAAAGGAATCTGAAGAGTCTTCAACATCGTCGATCTCCGTTCGACGATATTGGAGAGCGTCGAGCTCCGTTCGACGATCGTTCAGAGAACAAAATCGTCGAGCGTCGTTCGACGATCGTTGACCGGAAGAGATAGTTCATACTATTTGAGAGACGCTGAACTCAGTTCGATGATTTCGGAAATCGTCGATCTCCGTTCGACGATCTTGGGGCAAATCATTGAGCGCAGTTCAGAGATCAGAAAAACTCTAGACACTAAGAAAAATCAGAATGTTTGCCTAGTCTTGGTCAATTTTTAAGCTTTCAAAATCTTGGATATTATTTAAGACTTCCTCCATCTAACATTCCTAACTGATTTAGGAAGAAGGTGTGTTTCTTTTCATCCAAAGGCTTGGTGAAAATATCTCCCCTTTGTAAATCAGTTGGGATATATTGTAGTTCAATTTTGTTCTTTTCAACATTATCCCTTAAGAAATGATACATAATCTCTATGTGTTTTGTCCTACTATGGAGGACTGGATTTTGAGCTATAGAAATAGCACTGGTGTTATCACAAAAGATTTTAGACTTCTCTAAGTTGTAGCCATAGTCTAGGAGTTGGTTTTGAATCCACAAGATCTGTGAACAACAACTGCCTACAACCATATATTCAGCTTTAGCAGTTGAAGTTGACACACATGTTTGTTTCTTACAAAACCAAGAGACAAGTCTGTCACCAAGGAACTAACAAGTTCCACTGGTGCTTTTCCTGTCAATTCTGCATCCAACATAATCAGCATCAGAGAATCCAGTTAAATCAAATGCTGAATCTTTTGGATACCATAGACCTAGATTTGGACAACTTTTAACATACCTGAGAATCCTCTTTACTAGTGTTAGGTGTGACTCTCTAGGGCTTACTTGGAACCTAGCACATATACATGTAGCAAATATTATATCTGGTCTACTAGCTGTAAGATACAGTAAAGAGCCAATCATTGCTCTATATGTTGTCTTATCAATAAGTTTCCCATGTTCATCAGCATCCAATACAGCATTAGTAGGCATGGGTGTTTTCATACAAGATGCTTCAGACATACCAAATTTCTTAACCAATTCATGTGCATACTTGGTTTGAGAAATGAAGATGCCTTCAGCATGTTGCTTGACTTACAATCCTAGGAAGAAGGATAGCTCACCCATGCTACTCATCTCAAATTTAGAATGCATTAGGTTGGAAAACCTTCTGCACAATTTGGAGTCAGTAGAACCAAAAATAATATCGTCTACATAAATCTGTACTAGTAGGGTATATAACTTATGAGTTCTAATGAAAAGAGGTTGGTCTACTCTACCCCTTATAAAACCATTTTCCAAGAGAAAGCATGCTAGGGTCTCATACCATGCTCTAGGAGCTTTCTTGAGACCATATAATGCTTTATTCAATCTAAAAACATAATCAGGAAAAGTAGGAGAGATAAAATCTGGAGGTTGTCTGACAATCTTGCAACTGGTGCAAAAGTTTGGTCGTAGTCTATTTCTTCTTCTTGAGAGTATCCCTGAGCAACTAGCCTTGCCTTGTTTCTTATAATTACTCCTTGATCATCCAATTTGTTTTTGAATACCCATTTTGTTCCAACAATGGAATGATCCTTAGGCTTTGGCACTAGTTCCCATACTTTGTTTCTCTCAAATTGATGCAACTCCTCTTGCATTGCAATGATCCAGTGTGGATCTTGCTCTGCATCTTGAATGGACTGAGCTTCAATTTGAGATAGGAAGCAAGTGTGCAACAGGTTTTGGTTGACCTGATTTCTGGTTTGCACACCAGCTGAGATTTCTCCAATTATTTGGGAAATTGGATGGTCTCTTGATGTTACTAAATCAACAGGGGGTGTTGATTGTTCACCAACCTGTGTTGTTGTTTCCCCTTATGGTACAATAACTGGCTCTTCAAGTTGTTCTTCAATATGTTGAGCATTTTCTTCATCTTCACTGCTTTCATCCCTTTGAGTAACCTGTAACTTGTTCAGGTCTTCAACTAGAGAATGTTCCGCAAGGGTTCTATGGTAGAAGAGATTTTCTCCTTGAAAGACATGTTAGATTCATCAAATGAAATGTGAACAGATTCCTCAATTTTTAAAGATGATTTATTATAGACCCTATAAGACTTGCTGATCATGGAGTATCCCAGAAACACTCCTTCATCAGCATTAGCTTGAAATTTTGCCAAATATTTCTTGTCATTGTTATGAATGTAGCAGATACAACCAAAGACTCTAAAATAATCTACTTTAGGTTTCTTCCCTTTGAGTAATTCATAGGGAGTCTTTCCCTTTAGTTTATGTATCAGACTTCTATTCAGCACATAGTTGGAGGTGTTCACTGCCTCTGCCCAAAAGGATAGAGGAAGGTGAGCATCTGACAACAATGTAGTGGCAGATTCAATAAGGGTTCTATTTTTCCTTTCAGCTACCCCATTTTGTTGAGGAGTTCTAGGAGCTGAGAAAGTATGCCTGATCCCTTCACTCTGACAGAACTCTTGCATAAGAAGAGAATCAAACTCTATCCCATGATCACTTCTGATCAGGGCAATGTGAGTATTGAACTAAATCTGTATACATTTGAGAAACTCTGTCAGACACTTAAAGTTATCAGACTTCTTCCTTAGAAAGAACACCCAAGTGAATCTAGAGAAGTCATCTACAACTATTAAAGTATAGGATTTCCCTCCTAGGCTTTGTACTGTGATGGGTCCAAAAAGATCCATGTGTAACAGGTACAATATCCTAGATGAATCACTCTTATTAAGTGACTTAAAGCTGTTTTTAGTTTGCTTGCCTAATTGACAAGCCCTGCAGAGTCCTTCCTTCTTGTAGGAGCCAAAAGGTAGTCCTCTAACAAGGTTGTCCTTGGATAGCCTAGCAATAGTTCTAAGATTTAGGTGTCCTAATCTCTTATGCCATAAAATTTTTGGTCTACAGACAGAATTGAACAAGCAGATATCTACATCAGTTGAAAGAAAATCTACTAGATAGATGTTACCTTTTATTTTACCTGTCAACACAGTTGTGTTGTCCTCTGACTTGATTTTGCATAAGGCTTTGCTGAAGGTCACCTGGTAGCTTCATCATACAGCTGACTGATGCTAATTAGGTTGTGCTTCAGTCCTTCCACATAAGCTACCATCTTGAAAGTTACTGAACCAATCTGAACTGCACCATATCCTTTAGTCTGTCCAAAGTTTGAATCACCAAAGATAACTTTGGGTCCAAGCTTGGCTCTAAAGGAAGTGAGGTTGTCCTTGTTCCCTGTCATGTGCTTAGAGCACCCACTATCCAAGTACCATTGCTGGTTAGATGTTGGATAGGTCTTCACCTGCACATAAGATAATTCATTTGTTTTTGACCCAGTTTACCTTGGGCCTAGGTTGATAACCTTTAAATTCTGAAATGAAGGACATCCCAGGTTGACTCTTATATCCTTCAGGATGATATCTCCTTGGAGGTATGATCCATTCAGTATAAGGGTTAAAGATTTGGGATGAAAGTCCCTTAGGATTGAATTTTGATTTGCCTTTGAAAAAATTTCCAGAACTCTGACCTCTATTCGACGATCTTGGAGCTGCGTTCGACGATCTTGGGTCAGATCGTCGAGCTCCGTTCGACGGTCGACTATGGATGGGGTCAGGTATTTGAGATCGTCGACCTGCGTTCGACGACTTTGGCTGAGATCGTCGATCTGCGTTCGACGATTTTGCCTGAGATCATCGATCTGCGTTCGGCGATCGTCGATCTCCGTTTGGCGATCGTCGAGCTCCGTTCGATGATTTCTGCTGGGACTTAGTTTTCTGGGGCAGATCAGAATTTTTCCTAGCAACCTCTACAACTCCCTTTCCTTTATCAGAAATGAATTTGATTGGAGTTGTTAGAACTATAGGTTGGCTGGATGAAGCACCCAAGCCCAGTGTACTGTTAAATCTGGAGTTCACTGTGCTTGTGATGTCCATCAGCTTGATACTTCTCCCATTAAGGGATTCTTCAAGCTTCTTGGCCTCACAGAGCTCACTTTTCAGTGAGGCTATCTGTTCCCTACAACACTCCAACTCCTGAGAGAGTTTGAGGTTTTCTGACTTTAAAGTATTGTGTTCAGATAAATGATTTCTGAGAGAGATAATTTCTTTCTCAGACTTTAGGAGGTCTAAACACAGTGCTTTAAATTCAGATTTAAAATCCACTGAATTAAAATCAAAAGAACTGATTACCTGATCTTCTTCAGGTTGAGTCTCTGAGTCTGACTCTGACTCCTCTTCTTCTGAATTATGCTGTGAGGCATTAATTGCCATCATGCAGAACTCTTTTTCTTCTACATCATCTTCATCATCACTGGAGCTGGATGATGCTTCTAACTCTTCTTCAGTCTCACTCCAAGATTCAGCAACAAACCCCTTTCTTGTATGTCTGTTTTTGCTTGATGAGGGTTTGCCATTTCCATTCCTCTTGGAGTCTTTCTCCTTTCTTCTTTCTTTCCTGTCCCTTCTGTCCTTGTTTTTGTTTTCTGGGCAGTCAGGAACTATGTGTCCTGGTTTCCTGCAACCAAAGCAAATAATGTCTTTATTATTATTAATGGACTTGTCATACCTTGGCTTATCATGTTCCTTGTATGATCTCCTTATGAAGTCCTTTCTGACCATCTTATAAAATCTTTTGGCCAACAAACTGAGTAATTCATCATTGCATGTGGCTTTGTCTTCAGGAAGATCTTCAGTTGCCTTGAAGGCTATGGTCCTCTCTTTTCTTGTGGCTGGTGAGGCAGCCTTCTGTTCTTCTTCTCTATTTTTGATGAGTAGCTCATAAGATTTGAGCTTACCCAATAGAGCTTCAGTGGTGATTTCATTCAGACTTCTGGCATCCTTAATTGGCCAGATTCTTGAATCCCAAGTGCTAGAGAAGCACATTAGAATCTTGTCATTGAGTTCAGTTAGAGAGATCTCTTTGTCCAATGTCCTGAGTTCACTGACAATTAGGCTTAGCCTGTTGTACATGTCTCCCACTGACTCAGTTTCTCTCTTCTTGAAATTCTCATATTGAGAGATGAGATGGGATCTCCTATCCTTTCTCTCATCAGCTGAGCCTGAGACTATTTCTGAGAGTTTGTCCCAAATTTCCTTAGCTGAATTGCATTCAGCCACCTTTTGAAATATGTCATCAGACATTGTCTGGGCCAAGATATTCATAGTCTTGGCATCAGCTACCTTCCATCTCTTGATATCAGCATCTGTTCCTAATGGAGGTGGAACAGCATTTGTACTTGTGTTCTCTGGGGGTCTTGGACACACTGTCAAAACAGAGTTAAAAATATCTTCGTCAATAGAATTCATGTGCAGTCTGATCCTTGCTTTCCAAAGTGCAAACTTGGATAGATTGCACACTGGAGGTCTGGTGCTAGCATAATCTTTGTTTTGGGCCATGATTTATGAAAACAAAATCTAATGATAAAGTACAAAAGAAAACAGATCTAACTTGGGATCTTTGGGTTCAGGTGTTAGCCTGTACAACCAATCAGGTATGTTATGTTTAACTAACCTGGCTCTGATAACAATTGAAAGTGCAGCTAGATGTGATATACTCTAGAGGGGGGTGAATAGAGTATATGGTGCTTTGAAACTTTTTACAACAATTGTTGTAATAAGAGTGAGCAGGGAAGCAGTAATAAATCAAATCACAGAACTAAGTTAATGAAAAGCTAATCACAGAAGAATCAAGGCCAGAAACAAAAATGAAAACAAGGAAAACCAGAAGACACAAGGAAATATAGTGGTTCCCCTAAACTTGGGTACATCCACTCTTTTACCACCCTACGTAGGAATCCACTGCAGGATGAGTTGATTAGGTGTCCTGGGCACCAATGAGCTTTTGATAAGGTGCTCAAAAACTAAAACAGATTTTTTGATCAGGTGTCTTGCCACCAATGAGCTTTTGACAAGGTGCTCAAAAACCAAGCTCAAACTTTTGAAGGGAGTTTGAGAAACCCTTTACAGAGAGGGGGTGAGAGAGTGATGGAAGTCTTCTCTTTCTCAAACAACTGAGAAGACTATGTGGATTGTTGATGTCAAAGCTCCCCCTGAATCCTTGAGATCTTCAGGAAGAAAAGCTTTGCTGAGGGTGATAGGCCTTCAAAGATTGAACTCCAGCAATAGATGATTTCAGCAATAGCTGAAATGTTGAATGTCTGGAGTCTTAAAATATGTTGGCCTTGAACACTTTTGACAAGAGAGATCTGAAGATTTGAGAAAGCTTGATCTCCTTGGATGTGTGTTCTTGAGAATTCCTTGAGACAGAATATTTTGTTGAAGATTATGATGTCTGTCTGTGTGTCTGTGTATCTCTCTTGTTAATTCAAAAAAGAATTCTCTCTTTTATTCTCTGGTACTGAACAAAAATATTCTCTGAGAAGAATAGCCGTTGGCCAGCATTAATTGCATCCTTAATTGCAAAATCTCTTCTGGAGGAAAGTCCACAGAAATATTCCTTAAAAAATCCCTTGAAACTTGGTTCAGAAATGAATGAAAACGACTTGGAAATCTCTGAATTAATTGCAGAATAATGCCTTAACTGATTTGAATTTGAATCTAGAAACATCCTTGAAGTTATCTGAAAACGTCGAACTGAGCTCTGCTATCGTCGAACTGAGCTCAGCGATCTGGAAATATACAGCAGCAAAATATCGTCGATCTGAGCTCAAAGATCGTCGAAATTAGCTCAGAGATAAAGATCCAAAGCTGAGTCAAGATCGTCGAACTGAGCTCACCGATCGTCGAATGGAGTTCGACGATATGATGAAGTTGAGCTCAGCGATCGTCGAATGGAGTTCGACGATCTGTCGAAGTTGAGCTAGACGATCGTCGATCGGAGTTCGACGAATCGTCGTGCTGAGCTCGACGATATGACTTAGTTTCCAAACAGAAAATCTTGGTCTCCAGGGCAGCTTCCAAACCTAGACTTCTAACCCTTAGACTCAATTCTAATTGACCTATTGAGCTATACAGGAGGTCAAGCATTTGATTCCTAGAGACATAGTGATCCTGACCCAAATTAGTAATAGGGTGTTCCAACATATTTCTTCACTCAGAAGGAGTTGAATTTACGCCAGTGTAGATGGTTAGAATATGTTGCAGACTATGAAGTCGATATCCTTTATCATCCCGCAAGGCTAATGTAGTAGCGGATGCCTTGAGCCGGAAGCCCGTACATATCTTTAACCTCTCAGTGCAATACCTTGTAGAGGAGTTTTTGCTCATGGACATAACGGTAGGGAATAGCGCTTCGCCGAGTATCTTAGAGGTGGAAGAGCCTTCATGGATTACTCTCACTAGGCTACATCAGAAAGACGATCGTTATTTGTAGCACCTCTGCAGTAGGACTGAGAAAGGGGAATTACCTGACTTTTCAATTGATAATGTTGGTACCCTAAAGTACCGTGGAAGATATTGTATTACCGTGGCAGATGTTATTGCTTGGCCAGATAGACTACTACATGTCCTCCTTTCTCAAAGAATGTAGTCATTTCAATTTTCAAGAGATTTACTTCAAATCTTATAGACTTGATGTCTTGAGCCAGCTGAAATTGCAACTCCTTATTGCTTTCATCTATATACTTCTCAAGATCTTGTCTTTGCTGATCAAGCATGATCTGTAGTTGAACTAGCAAAGAGCTATGATCCATTATAGGAACTGATGGTGGTCCAAATTGAATACATTGCTTATAGATCTTGCCCCTCTTCTAAATTTCAGAAAATTTCCTTTTCTTCAATTGAGAAGCTTCAGCTTCCTCAGATTCAAAAGAACTGGCCTCTATAACTTGAGGTGTCTCTTTAGTTTCTCAGTATCAGGGGCCAACTACCCCTCAATTCTTGTACCTTCCTTATCAATATTGATATTGTCCATTGTAATATCTGCATGCTGAATTTCAGCATCAGGTATCTCAATCTAATAATATTCAATTCTTTCCTCCTAGTTGTTTGATTCTTTTGACATAAGAACTTCTTCTTCATTCTCTTGTTCAGAGATTTGATGTTCAGGATCTTTGGATTTCTCTAGGTCCTGAACAACATCCATTATTATTGTAGTTGATGTATCCATTGTTAATGCATTGAGTTTCTCCCCCTCAGCTAGTTCTTTATCTAGAATGTTCTCCCCCTACACCTATACATTGGTCTCAGGGAAAAGCCTAGGAGATCTGCCTTATTCTTCCAATGCATTATCATCTGAACTGAAGTGTACCTCTTCTTCAGAATCACTAGAGGATACAACTTCCTCAACCACAAATTTCTTGCCTTTTACCTCTTTTGTCCTTTTAGGTTTTGATGTCTCTTTAGTCAAGACTCTGTCCCATCTAGACAAGATTCTCAAGTACATTCTCTTCATATGATTTATCTTAGTTCCATTTTTCTGATATATATTATATGGGATGACCTTTACCAGATATAAACCAATTATTCTGCCCATATTGGGCTTCTGAATTCCTTCTGCAATCTTATCAAACACTACCCTATTCCAGTCAGTTGTGATCTTGAAGATAATTCTTGTCATCAGGTTAAACATGACTTTAGAAAGCCTGTCATGTGCTCCAGTCTTGTAGAGGAGCACCTTTCCTTCTATTTCAGATAAGAATTTTCCTTGGGAATTCATTCCCTTCCCGTTTAAAGAATTTTCAAAACTAGTGGTTGGAGATAGTCCACACCAATCTTGGGCCTCAGCTGTCTTGCTTGAATCTAGTTCATCATCCTGTCTTTTTCTTGGAATATGAAAGACTTTAGCTAGTCTTTTGGTTGTCACCATTTATCCTTGCTCCATTAACACATGATTTTATCTTGTCTGACTTAGGGTTTGATGAGGCATTAGAATAAAATCCAGATACCTCTCTCTTCCAAATTTGTGTTGGTTTTGAAAGAAGATACTCTAGACCAGCCTCATTTATTAGGTCAATCACCTTCTTTATATAATCAGAAGTAGAGTCGAATGCGTTGCACACCAGCTCGTATCCCTCGTTGATATTGTCGTCCATCTTCGGTGTCATTCTTGTTGAAAGAACTTGAGTCTGTGAGGTGTCGACTATGGATTTCTAGGTCTCGACACATAGTGACCAGTCTCTCAAGATTTCTGGTGAATGAATTCGACGAAACCTAATACCTCTTATTTATAGTATCAGTCTTTTGAAGGTGAAAAGGCGCGTTGTATTTAGTAATTTTCTCATTATTTGGAAATATCTGGTGTCGACAAAGAAGACCTAATCTGTCGTGATGTGTCGACTTAAGTTGACACAAGGTTTATGTTTCCCGACACAGACCTTAATGTCTCGACACTAAATTTTAATATCTCGACACATATCCACTAATCAGTGTCGACACACTATCTCGTGTCTAGACATACCTTTTCTAATATTGTCGACACACACTGTAGTGTCTCGACACACCTGTACTAATAGTGTCGACAAACACTCTGGTGTCTCGACACAATTATTTGACTTAGACAAATTTTGTGTTCTGAATAATATTTCTTGACAAATTAAAGTTTTTCTTGTTATTTTTTTAAATATTTGTATACCTAATTAGTCATCTTTTTAAGAATTGTACAAACTTTTGTTACAATTAATTGGAAGTATTTATTCAATATTCAACATGCCTAGTTTAAATTTAAAATGATTGAACTTACTTTCATCTAGAGGTTATGTAAAAAATGTCAGCAACTTGTCTTTCTGTTGGAGTATACTGTAAGCTTATATTTTTTTTTTCAAAATTCTCTCTGAGAAAGTGATATCTAATTTGTATATGTTTAGTTCTACTGTGAGAAACAAGATTATTAGCAATAGAAATTGCACTAGTAGAATCACAAAACATTATAGATTTACTTAGCTGTATACTGTTGTCCAGTAGTTGATGTTGATTCCACAACAACTGTGCACAACAACTCCCAGCAGATATGTACTCTGATTCTATTGTAGAGATAGCAACACTTGTTTGCTTCTTGCTACTCCAACTGTTAAGTCTTTTCCCTAGAAACTGGCAAGCTCCGAAAGTACTTTTTGTCTTCTTTACACCCTGCAAAATCTACATCTATGTACCTAGTATGGTCAAAATCACTATCCCTATGATACTAAATCCCAAGATTTGGTGTGCCCTTAAGATATCTCAGTATTCTCTTAACAACACTATAATGAGACTCTTTGGGGAATGCTTGGTACCTTGCACAGACACATGTTGAGAACATAATATCTGGCCTACTAGCAGTTAAATACACGAGTGATCCAATGATGCCTCGATACAAGGTTTCATCAATTGTTTTTCCAGATTCATCCTTGTGTAGTGATATTATAGAACCCATTGGAGTTCTCATGGTAGAAGAATTCTCCATAACATATCTCTTAATCAACTCCTTAGTGAACTTAGATTGAGAGATGGATATTCCATCCTCAGATTGTCTATCTTGGAATCCCAAAAAGAACTTTAGCTCACTCATGCTGCTCATTTAAAACTTACTTTGCATAAGACTTGCAAATTTTCTACACAGCTTCTCATTAGTAGACCCAAGGATTATGTCATCTACATAAATCTGGACTAAGATACTTGATCCTTTGATGTTCCTAAGAAATAGTGTCTTGTCTATCTTTCTTCTAGAGAACTTGTTCTCTATAATAAAGGTAGACAGTGTCTCATACCAGGATCTAGGTGCCTGTTTTAACCCATATAAAGCCTTATGCAATCTGAAAACATAGTTTTTGTGTTTAGGGTCAACAAAACCTAGTGGCTGCTCTACATTGACTTCCTCCTTTAGTATATAATTAGGAATGCTGACTTTGCATCCATCTGGTAGACCTTATATCCTTTGAATGTTGCATGGGATAAAAACAATTTTATGGCTTCTAGCCTAGCTATAGGTGCAAAGGTTTGGTCATAATCTAACCCTTTTTCTTTCCTATATCGTTTAGAGACTAGTCTCGCTTTATTCTTAACTATAACCCCATATTCATCTAATTTATTTCTATAAATCTACTTAGTACCTATGATATTATGATCACTAGGTCTATGAACTAGACTCCAGACTTTACATCCATCAAATTGATTTAGCTCTTCTTGCATAGCCATAATCCTGTTGGAGTCTGAATTGGATTCTTCAAACCTTTTAGGTTCTACCTGAGAGAGAAAACTAGAGTATATGACCTCATTGTGATGTTTACTTCTAGTAGTCACTCCTAATCTGCCATCACCTATTATTTGATCTATAGGATGATCTTTAAGGTGTCTAACTGCTATTGGAAGGTGTCTATCATCACCTAGTACTGCAGGAGGATTAGGGTGATTCTCTTCCTCCCCTTGAGCAATTGTAGTATCTTCTATAGAAATTTCTATATTGTCTCTAATGTCTAACTTTATGTTAGGTGAGTCACTCATTTTTAGCTTTTCCATTCTAGATTTTACAACACCTACACTAGAGATGTTAGAGATCTTATTACATAAAACAGATGATTAATCAAATACTATATTAATAGATTCTTCTACAACCTGATGCTTCAAGTTGTAGATCCTGTATGCTTTGCTATGAAGACTATACCCTACAAAGATTCCATCATAGGATTTCTCAGAGAACTTGGTTAGATAAATTTTCCCATTGTCCAGAACATAGCACTTACTACCAAAAATTTTAAATTAGGATAGATTTGGTTTTCTGCCTTTCATTAGTTCATAGGGAGTCTTGTTGTGATACTTGTTGATCAATTCTCTATTTTGAACATAGCATGCTGTGTTTATAGCCTCAACCCAGAAATATTCTGGAGAGATGAATCACTCAGCATTGTTCTGTATGCCTCAATAAGAGTTCTATTTTTCCTCTCAATAACTCCATTTTGTTGTGGTGTTCTTGGAGAGGAGAACTCCTAAAAGATTCCTAGTTCCTTACAAAAATTTGTCATCCTTTTAGATCGAAATTATGTACCATGATCACTTCTAAGATTGACCTCAGAACATCCCATCTCATTCTGAATTTGTTTGACAAAGTCAGCAAGGATGTCTAGTGTTTCAGACTTTCTCCTTAAGGAGAATACCCAAGCAAACCTGGAGTGATCATCCATAATCACATAGGTCTAGGACTTCCTACCCAAACTAAGAACATGCATAGCACCAAATTGATCCATATGAAAAAAGTATATACACCTCTCAGTGTCTTTGGACTGAATGCTCTTAAAGGAGACTTTTGTTTGTTTGCATTTTTGACATGCAGGACATAAGCCATCTTTGGAGCATTTTAGTTATGGACTATTTCTAACTAAATCCATAGAGAATAGTTTACCCATAGCTTTGTAGTTTAATTGAGCCAGCCTCTTGTGCCACTGTACACACAAAGTGTGTTTCTCACTAGATACAAGACATACAAGTGATTGTTCATTAATACTAAGGACATTTAGAAAATAAATATTCCCACTCCTAGTGCCTGACAAGATGATCTCTTGATCACTTGAATTCCTTATCAAACACTTGTTATTATGGAAAACATTTTCATATCCTATATCACAAAGCAGATTTATGCTTATCAGATTGTGGTTCAATCCTTCCACATAAGCCACTTTAGTGATGGTAACTAGGTCATTAGAAATGTTACCATATCCCTTGGTGAGTCCTTTCTATAACCCTCCAAAGATGACTTTTGGTCCATTCTTAACTGGAGTGTAATCTCTTAGTAAACTCCTTGATCCAGTAATATGCCTGGAACACCCACTATCCAAATACTATACTGCCCTATTAGTGGTGCTTGGCTCCACCTGCAAACAAAAATTTAGTTCACCTTAGGCACCCAACAAGTTTTGGGGCCTTGGTTCCTGTTAGGCTCTATTGTGTGAAACACAGCAGTCTTTCTAAATAAAGCTCGTTGAAACTTATATGGAGCTGTTGGATTATACCAACAATCTATGGCAAAATGCCCAACCTTCCCACAACACCAACACTCAAATTTGTTGTATCTTTTCTTTGGTTGCACATTTGAAGTTGTTCTTTTTGCAACATAGAATTGTCATCCAATTTCCAATGTAGAGGTGGAAAATTCACACCCTTACCTTTCAGATTTAGGTGAGATACACTGGGATCAGCTCCAAGAATTCCTTGGCTTTTGGATTGATCACCTTTTGTGTTGGTTCTTGGCCTATATTGCCTTTTGATATCTGATCCTTCTAGCAAGGCTCTTTATTGACCTTACTGGTAGAGAACACATACATCATGTATCCAGGAACACATGATCTCAAGCTTCTATTAGAAGGCTGATACTTGACTGGTTGTCTATCTTGACCACTTGGAGTTTTACCCTTGGGTACAGGCTTCTTATTAAACTTTTTATTTTTACCTTACCCTACACCACTTCTAAATGGTGCAGAAAAGGTATCTATGATAGGTAGCACCGACTTAGGTTTTGAGAATTGAGTCAGGAGCAGTCTTTCCTGAGCAAGCTTTGCTTCCAGGTCTTTGACAGTCTTGACCTATTCTATTATCACCTCTGCCTGGTTATCTACCTTGTTAGTTAATTTTATAAGTTTCAGTTTTTGTAGGTCCAACTTTGTGTTGGCACTTATCAACTGAGAAGATACTCCTCTCAAGGATTTTAATTCTCTGGTCCTGATCCTTAGCAAGCTGTCTGCTTGCAATCAAGGCCTTTAGTAACCTCCCATACCTATTAATAAGGGAGTTAAAATCTGTTTCAATGTTTGAATCATGTTCTTTACCATTAGAAGAGTGTGAACATGATTCATTTTCTGATGCAGAAAAAGAATATGAGGCTAAACTATGAGAGATTGATTTTACCTTAGCAGGATCTGAACAATTATGATCTTCTTCTCCTGGTTAAGTTTCCTCAATAGCCATCATGCCCAAAAGAGCCTCCTCCTCTTCTGATCCTAATGAACAAGACTCACTGTCATACAGTGTCAAATGTCTTTTTGCCAAGAAACTTTTGTCAGCCTTCTTGTGTTGTCCATCCTTCAAGTTCTCTGACTTTTTATCCTTTCTTTTTGCTGGGCAATCATCTATGACATGCCCTTTTCTGTTACAACAATAACACACTATATTAGTTTTAATGTATTTGTTCTGATAAGAACCATAACTTTCCCCGGAATTCTTCTTCCTGGGTTTCTTTGGATGATTGAACTTTTTGTGAGAAGAGTCTCCAGCTTGACCCTTCCAACTGCCTTGTTTTCTTCTCCTTAACATCTTCTTGAACTGTCTAGAGAAGAGAGACAGTTTCTCATCAGTTAGTTCCCCTTCTGTTGAGGATGATTTTGAACACTCTGAAGTAGTTTCTAGTTTTTCAAAAAGAGTTGGCTTCTCTCTAACTTTTATGGATGACCCAGCCTTTAGAGCCAAAGTCTTTTCTATATTGTGTGCTCTGGCTGATTCTTCTTCAGACGTTCTGTGATTGAGCTGTAACTCATGAGACAACAACTTTCCAAATAGGGCCTGGGGGTCTATGTTGGCTAAGTTTCCCATTTCTCTTATGGAACAGATCTTAATGTCCCATTCCATATTCAGGGACCTCAAAAATTGTAATTAAGTTCATAGTTAGTAAAACTTCTGGCATAAGTCCTCAGGTTGTGTATAATTTTGAAGAACTTTTCAAAACAGTCAGCCACTGAATCTTTCTTATCTTGTCTAAAGGCTTCATACTATTGATTAGCAGACATTTTTTATCATCTCTCACCTCTTCAGTTGCTTCCATGTAAACTATCAAAGACTCCCACATTTCTTTCGTTGTCTTGTAATGAATCAGATTCTGAAAAGTGGAATTATCTATTGCACTTAATATAATATTTTGATCCCTCTTATCTATAGATACCAGAATGATTTCATCCTTATCCATTTCCATGTAAGTCTTGGGTGTCTTGATGTTTGCATCAAGAATTGACACTTTCATGGGAATGAAAGGTCCTTCAATCACTGTGATGTATATTCCTGGATCTGCTGCCTCCATGAATAATCTGACACTTTCTATCCATATTCCAAAGTTTTCTTTAGAGCAGACAGGGAGCTTAATGGAATTGTTTTCCCTCTAGGCCATGCAATATCTTTCTCTGTAATCCTTTGGATTCTCACAAGGCTGTTATGCCTTTTTCAGACAACCTCCCTCTGATACCAATTGTAAATATTTATCTTAGGATTACTAATAACCTAGAGGGGGTGAATATGTCCAATTTAAATTATGGCACTCATTTTTAATAATCAGAGTACTACTTTCTTTAATATGATTAATTCTGTCAGATAATCAAGATATACTTAATAGCAATTAGGAAAATAAACAAAACACAACAATTCAGCACACACAACACAATATGTGTGAGATCATACTAGTTTAGATCAATGTAGATGACATCATCTTTAGATCTACTGATGATAACCGCTGCAAAAAGTTTTCTAAACTTATGCAGGGTAAGTTTGAGATGAGCAGCATGGGTGAACTTTAATTCTTCTTGGGCCTCCAAGTAAGACAGAGTGATGATGGCTTATCCATATCCCAGTCTAAGTTCACTAGGGAGTTGATAAAGAAATTTGGCATGGAGAAATCCTCCACCATGAGAACTCCCATGCGGTCGAGTATGTCTGTAGGCAAAGATGAGGCAGGGAGCCTATTGATGAAACTTTGTATAGAGGGATAATTGGCTCCCTTCTATATCTGACTGCAAGTAGTCCATACATTATGTATGTTACATGTGTTTGTGCAAGATATCAAGCTTGGCCTAAAGAACCTCACAACACTGTAGCTAAGAGAATCTTGAGGTATCTTAAGGGCACTCCAGATCTTGGCTACTAGTACACTAGGAATTCGGGAGTTTGAACTAACAGGTTATTCAGATGCAGATTTTGCAGGCTACAAAGAGGACATGAAGAGCACGTCTGGCACCAGTCATTTTTTGGGAGGGAGACTGGTATGTTGGAGCTGCAAGAAATAAACCAGTGTTGTAATATCAACTGCAGAGTCAGAGTACATCTCAGTAGGTAGCTGCTGTGCTTGGTTGCTGTGGATCCAACACCACTTCAAGACTACAACCTCCAGGTAAGTAGAACTCCTCTATTCTGTGATTCTACTAGTGTAATCTCAATTACTAGGAATCATGTCTCCCATAGAAGGACTAAGCACATAGAGATTAGATATCATTTCATTAGGGAGCTTGTGGAATGTGAAGACATCACCCTTGAGTTTGTTCCAACAGACAAGCAAGTGGATGACATATTCACTAAGACACTAGATGAAGCTAAGTTTAACACCTTCAAATTTGAGTTGGGTATGTTAAACTTAGTATAGATACATTTGCTCCTCATCTGGTTGCAAGCAATTTGTTATTTTGCAGATGGAATTATTCTTTAAAGAATTGAAGATTCTCCAATTAAGGGGGAGCATGTACGCACAATTCCAACAACTCACTGCTGCCTAATTGAGGGGGAGCAGATGATAAGATGATCAGATGAATCCTACTAGCTATTTGCTGAAGTCAAAAGGGGGAGAAAATGATGATCAGATGATCAGATTAATGTTCTAGCATGGTAGCAACAATTCAGGGGAAGCAGGTGCAGTGATGTTCCACTCTAGAAGGCTTGGAAGTATGATAACTATAGATCACTTCTCAATTATATAGTTTTTTATACTTATTACCGTAAGGTTCTGTGTAACATTGACTAACTTGCTTAAGAGTTTTGACTTCCTCAAATATGGTGAGATTGTTGGGTCCATTACCCACAATGTCCTAGATTTGAGGAAGTCAATCTTCTCAATGATATATATATATATATATATATATATATATATATATATATATATATATATATATATATATATATATATATATATATATATATCCGTAGATAACATGGATGGGACAGGTAGCCTATATAGCTAAGTCAGAAATACTCTTACCTAAGATATGGTTTGAGAAATTTGGCTAAGCCCAAATTCATCGAACTATGTTCAGAGTTCTTCGAGCTGAGCAAATCATTAGTCGAGCTGAGCAAATCATTTGTCGAACTAAGCTCAGAGTTTGAGAAATTTGGCCAAGTCTAAATTCATTGAACTGAGTTCAGAGTTCGTCTAGCTGAGCTCATTGTTCGTCAAACTCATTTCTACATTCGTCGAACTCAGTTCAGAGTTGAGTGAGGATGGTTGAGACTGTCAATGCCTAAGGTTTAAGAGACAGAAATGTGGCTAAGTCCATAGGCGTTGAGTGAAGGTCATTCACTCTACACCATAGCCTCTTAAGTGTTGAGTAACACTCAGTCAGTCAAAGGTAGTATTTTTAAAGAATACAAAAAGTTAGCTAAGTCAGAAAGCATTAAGTGATGCATGGTCACTCAACGATCTCAATGCCATGACGCAGAATTTGTTATATCAAAAAAAGCATTGAGTGAGGCATGCTCATTCAATGTTGTTAACGCTTAAGATGCTGAAGAAGAATAAATTACTAAGGCAGAAATCGTTGAGTGAGGCATGTTCACTCAACGCTCTCAAAGCCATACATAAGAAGAGCCTGCAGAAATTATTAATTCAAAAAGCGTTGAGTGTGCGTTACTCACTCAACGTTGTCAACGCCTATTGAAGATAGAATTTTATCTAAGGAGATTGGCGTTGAGTGATGCTCACTCACTCAAAACCAAGCAACATAAAGCTGAGAAATTAAGTTGGCATTGAGTGAAGCTGAATCACTCAAAGCCTAAAAATAGATTTATAATCTAACTAGTTTGGCGTTGAGAGCAGGTAACTCACTCAACGCCAAGAGACAGTAAAACTGTCTAAGTACTTCGGCATTTAGTGAAGCTCACTCACTCAACACCTATACTACTGATGCTTGAATTTTGACTAAGTCTTCAGGTGCTGATGTCAGCAAGTCAAAAAATCAACCATATTCAAATTGTTAGGGGCAAAGCCATAGTACACAACAAAAGGTATCACAGGCCTATAATACGACAGATAGGCGTTAAAGCAAGATGCTGCTGGAAGCTGTAGGTGGGGCCCACTGATCTCTAAGAGTCGTTGATCAGCGAACTAGAAAAGGAGGAGATGGGCCAAGAGATAAGAGAACTTTTAGGGCATTATCAACTGGAAAAGGTAGCAACCGACTTCATCTTCTTCGCCATTGCAGCATGTAAAAAGCTTGAAGCTCTCCTGCAAGAAAAGTTCTGATAGCTGTGCAATCTACATCAGCCACAGCAGAATCAAAAATTGTTCTGAAGAAAGAAGAACTTTCAGCCTTGGGCAGGTTTAGTTATATAACAGCTTGAAGACTCAAGATCAGCAGATCTTTAGTCCTTTTTAGCAAGTTCAGAAGTCAGCTCTGAGTACCTCCAACAATATTTTTATCTACTGTGAGGAGAGTTAGAGCAAAAATTTCTCTGCTCTAGTTGTTTACACAGAGAAATTTCTCTGTGTCAAAGTTAATTAAATTATTTCCTGTTGTAGGATCCTTCTGGATCTGAACTGTAGGGCCTTGAGCCTAAGGTAGGGAAAATTTGTCTGAGCTGTAGGAAAGGGCTCCTCTCTGAGTGTAGGATCCTGTTGGGATCTGAGGTAGGTGAGTTTTATTCACTTATAAATAAAGCAATATTGCCTGAGCTGTAGGAGAGTGTATCGCTCTCAGTTGTGGCAGCAAGTTTGCTCTGAGGTAGGGCTATCCTCCATAGCCTTAGTGGTAGGGCTTAATTTCCTGAGATAGGTGACACTTATACCACTGAGTGTAGGCATTTCTGGCTGAGGTGTTAGTCTTGGAGGAGACTAGGATATCCTAAGGGATCTGAGGCGCAAGCTCCTTGGAGCATTAATTTGGAGAAGTGCTTGACTAACAGGAAGTTAGCAAGGTGGGAGGAGAGTTAATGTGCCCATCATTTTGGGGAACCACTATAAAATACTTGTGTGCTTTTCTGTGTTTGATTTATGCCTGCAGGTACATAAAAAGTTCTCAATCACATAGTATCTAAAGAACAAATAAAAAGAAATTAAAAGACCTAGATAAACCTATTCACCCCCCTCTAGGTTGCTAGCTACCTTGAAAACAATTCTTCAGCATCAAATCCACCATTTCCTCTTATCCTCATCCAAATTTTTTGAAAATTCCCAATTTACCCTCTTACATGTCTCCCCTTCTAAAATCAGTCAGCATGGTGGGCTATTGGGCAATAGAATGGGCCTTGGGCTAAATCCCCAACCCAATGGAATTGGGCTTGACACTTAATTTCTCCTTTACGCCAATATTTGAACATGGTTGACTTTATGGTTGACTTGGTTAAATTGGTGAGTTGGCTGGCCCCACATGACGTACATGGGTCTCATGACATCCTCCAATGTGTTTGAGCCTATCGTATGCATCTCTTTAGTTTGACAATATAAAATCTCACGTTGTATTTGATCATACTTGTGTTTGGTTTAGTGTGCAAGTTTATAGGTTCAAACAAATCAAAGAACTAATTTTTGCAACCTACCGTCGTGCGCTAGGGATACCAGCGCGTGCTAGCGCAACCGCTGAGCGCTAGCCTAGTGTTATATTGAAAGAGTGCTCGGGAACTTATTATATTGCGCCAGAGCTACCACCCATGCTAGCTTTGGGATTTATTCTTGACATGCTCTCGGGGACCTACCGCGCGACGCTAGGATTTACTATGGAACGCTATCATTCTCAACGCACGTTGAGACGATTTGTCTAGAGGATTGAACTACTGTCGGGCAATAACCAGGCACCACAACACGGTAGCATTAAAAAGAGGAAAAATATTTTTCTAGGATATTTTTCCATTTTTTCTGGACAACTGGCGGCAAAAAGCTGGAAAGATACCTACCTCCATGTGGTAACCCTACTACCGGTGGCAGCTTACTTAAGTCGTATAAAAAGGATTTCATTTTTCGTTCCTTGTAAGGTGATAGAGAGATTTTTGATTATATGTTTGAGTGCCATCTCAGAGCACCATTCCGCCATCTTAGTTGAAGGAAGAGAAAGCCGCCTCCCTCCCGTTCGCACACGAAGATCCCCGGCGATCAAAGGACTACAATGACTAAGAAGAGTTGATCGAGTGTAATAGAACGAAGATCCTAAGCATCGGTCACACACCGCTCAATGAAGGAATCATCTTGAGGGAGAATCGTTTCAAATATTCTTTATTCTATTATTGTATTTTTTTCATTTTCTAATTGTTTGTGGGTAAGGAAAATTGATCGGTGAAGATCGTTAGAATCCAGGAAGGTTTCTGTGAGAAATTGTCCAAGGGAAGGGACGTATAGATCCGGGGATCTAGTGACACTCCAACACACTTCCTTGCATGAAGGTGAAGAGCCGGATTGAATAACTTTCTGGGGAGGAAAGAGAGATAGGCAACCGGTCCAGGGATCGGGTTAGTATAGAAATAAAAAGAAATCTTTGTCAATCATCTCCTCCAATCTCCAGATACATGGAGATCTAGTGGTTTATTATTGTGAACCACTTTTATTTCTTCTGAATAAAATTATTACTCATTATTCATTCTAATTATTATTTTGTGGTTGTATGCTGGTAGATCTCTAAAGGGTGTGTCTGTCTCCAAGGCGGAGTTTACGCAGGAAAATGAGTTCTGTGACCTACCATCGCGTGCTAGAAAGCTAGCGCTCCGCGGTCGCATCCAGAACTTGTCTCCCTGGGTGAAAGTCATTTTATTTTTCAATTAAATCTGAAAACCTTATTCACCCCTCCCCCCTCTAAAGTTATGCTCACGATCCAACAAGTAATATCAGAGGTGGTTACTTCAAAAAGGGTTAAAATCCTGACTTAAGATGACCAACATTAATCATACTTTCCCTGAGGGTCAAGGTGTTAGTAGACCCCAACTATTCATGGGGAGTGATTATAACCACTACAGAACCAGCATGAAGATATTATTAATAACACCACACATGGACGTATGAGCCATGGTAGAAACAAAATACATCACACCCACAATCCTTGTAGGCAATACGGTTCTAATTAAACTATAAGATAAATGGGATGATGCGGAAAACTGAAATGTAATAACAATGCAAAATTCATGAACTCTTTACTTTGTGCATTAGATAAAACTAAATTCAACAGAATCTATAATTGTGAAATTGCTTATAATATCTAGCATCTACTTGAACTGACTTATGTAGCTACCTCGCAGGTAATGGAGTTAAAACTGTTCCGACTGGAATCTGAATATGAATAGTTCTGTATGGAGATTGACGAGGAGGTGGATATCATGTACACTCGCTTCACCAAGATTTTCAACTCCTCTAGATCTCTTGAGAATACATACTCAAATAGAGACCTAGTGAGGAAGATCCTGCGATCTTTGCCTCCATGATTCAACCTGAAGGTAACGACGATTGCTAAATCACACGCCATCAGCACCCTGGAGATAGAGAGCCTCATTGGAAATCTAAAGACTTATGAGCACGAACTAAAGATACAAGCTGAGGAGTATCCCAGGGAAATGAAGAAGAAGGGGCTGGCACTGAAGGTTGCAAAAGAGAGGAAGGTTGCTAAAGAGTCTGGGGACGAGGAGGAAGAAAGCCTCTATGTTCGAGAATTTAGGAGATTCATGAAGAATCCCAAGAGGCAAGGAAAGTTCAAGATGTTTCTAAAGAGAAGTGCTGAAGAGAAGAAGAGGTGGAGCAAACCTTTAAAGGAGATGGAGAGTGATGATGAGAAGTCTTTAACAAAATGCTACCAATGCCATAAGCCTAGGCACATCAAGAGGGAGTGTCCAAGGCTCTAAAAGGAAGAAAAGGAGAAATAGAGCCGGGACAAAGTAAAAAAATAAGGTGTTAAAGACGTTAACATGGGATGACGATGGATTGGACAATTCAAGCACTTCTGGCTCAAGTAGTTAAGACGAGGCAAATATAGTCCCCATGGGGATGAATAGGATAGTCTAACGATGAGTCTAGTGTCTAGAGCGACACTGAGGTAACTCAACCATCTTATAATGAACTTCTTGAAATTTATGAATATCTTTGTGATAAGCTAGATAGCGTAATTCTTGATAAAAGGTCTGTTAAAACTGAAAATAAGAAAATAAAAAAGGACTTCAAAATATAAAGAATGAATTAATTAAATGCAACAAAGAGAAGATCTAGTGCCAAGAGTGAACACACTCGGTGGCAACGATCGAAGAGCTACAAGTAAGTCTCTCCAAGACATCCTTGAAAATGAACAATCTAATTAATGAAAGGAATGTCTTGGAGAAAATGCTTCAAATATCTCTTGCTAAAATAAATGAAGGTAAAAAGCAATTCGCAAGTCAGTGTGTAATGCTAGTCACGGAAAAAACTGCCCTAAAGGCGAGGATCCATGATCTAAACTGTGTTGTCCAGAAATTTGGAATAGGGAAAAAATGTCTGAATATGCTGATGGGAGCACAATGTCACGGATTTGGAATGTTTGCACTTGGGTATGTAAGTCCAATGCTACCACCAAGATATAACCGACTTCTTGCTAAGTCTAATGCTTCGAACAAAAAAATCATTGAATGAAATCAATAATTCTGGAAGGGTGTCCCTATCCTCCAACACGAGATCTATTAACACTAAAAAGGATGCATCCACTGCTTATATCTTATGTGCAAATTGTCAAAAGTTTGGTCACACATCTGGCTCGTGTCTGAGGAAAGGTGCCAAGAAAACTATGCAAGTCTGGCTACCAAAGTCTTCTACCAATCGTATAGGTGGGACAACTTGGATAACCAGATCTTTACTCTCATCTTCCTTTTAGGTGTGTAGGAAGGCTAAGGACATGGAGAACGTGTGGTACTTGGATTCTGATTGTTCCAAGAACATGACAGGAGATTAAAGACAAGTTTCTTAGCCTGGAGAAGAAGAAAGGGGGCATGATAACATTCAGGGATAACAACAAATGGCGTATTCTTAGAATCGGCACTATAGGTAACAAAGCATTTTCAATTTCAAATGTATTGTTTGTAGATGGACTTAAGCATAATGTAATTTAATTAGTCATCTCTATGACAAAGGTTTGAACATATTATTTGAATCTTCTACAAACACCTGTAATATTATAGATGCTAAAATGCATAGTGTTTTGCTTACTACATATAAGAATCATAATGTTTATACTGTTAGTTTTAAAGATATATCTACTTCTGAAATGCTTAGTTACCAAAAATGAGGAATTACATCTTTGGCATAGGAGACTAGGTCACTCAGAAAGTAAACTAATTATCAAACTATCAAAACATAAACTTGTTCGTAGACTTCAAAAATTAAGTGGAAGTTTGACCTCTTTATGCGCTTTATGTCACAAAGGAAAATTTATCAAAACCTCATTCAAAAGCAAAAATGATATTTTCACGTCTAGGCAACTAGAACTCAAACACATGGATCTATTTGGTCCTCTTAATACATGTAGTCTAGGTGAAAAATGATGTACGTTCGTTATTGTAGATGAACTACTCCCGTTTCTACTGGACCATCGTTTTTGCTAATAAATCTGACACATTTGTTGAATTCACAAATCTAAGCACTAGACTTCAGAACAAAAATGAACCAAAGATAAAATGTATTAGGTTAGATCATGGGGGGAATTTGAGAATGAAAACTTGACGAATTTATTTAATAATCTAGGATTTAAGCATGAATTCTGCTCCACACACTCCACAACAAAATGGGTAGTAGAAAGAAAGAACCGTACACTCTAAGAACTAGCACGCACAATACTCTCTGAGTTTGGCTTGCCTAGATATCTTTGGGCTGAAGCGGTCAACACAGGAAGTTATGTGATGAACTAGATCATGCCTCACCCTATTCTTAAGTGAACTCTGTATAAGCTATAATTTGATAATAAGCCCTCAGTATCATATTTTAGAATCTTTTATTACCCGACTTTTATTCTAAACACTAAGGATCTCTTAGGAAAATTCGACGAAAATTCAGACAATGGCATCCTCTTGGGATACTCTAGTACGAGTCATGCCTATAGGGTCAATAATAAAAGAACCTTGGTTGTTGAAGAATCAGCTCACGTGCACTTTAATGAAAATACACCAACTGAAGAATCTAGGGTGAATGAAGAAGACGTTGATGATGATGTGTCGTTCAGTACACAAGGGTGAGGATAGAAAATTGGTAGTTGATGTTCCAACTCACTTGGAAGGATATAGGCCTCCAAGCACTCTAAACTTTTCAAAACAACATCCACAAGAACTAGTGATTGGAGAGCCCTCACATGGAGTTAGAATACAATTGGCCCTGCATGAATCCTTCTCGAACCTATGTTCCATATTTAAAATTGAACCCAAGAATATTTCAGAATCTTTAAATGATGAGTCATGGTTCTTGGCTAAGAATAAAGAATTAAATTAGTTCGAGGGAAGTAGAGTCTGGGTATTAGTGGAGTCTCCAAATAATCATCCAGTTATCGGTTTGAAATGGTTATACAAAAAAACTTGATGGTGAATCTAGGATAACTAATAATAAAGCACGGTTGGTGGCACAAGGATACTCACAAATAGAGGGTTTGGAATTTGAATAATCATTTGCTCCAGTAGCACGTCTTGAATCCATTCATATATTTTTGGTGTTTGGAAGTTATAAAAGAATTAAGTTATATCCAATGGATGATAAGAGAGCATTTTTAAATGGATAAGCTCACAGAAGAACCCTTAGACTCTTGTCACAGAAGATCTAGGTTGGATGAAAGCACTATGCATCTTCACAGGCTGTTAGATCTGCTCTAGAAGAGGCGGCAGCGACGGGCGCCGGAAATGAACTGAGCGACGACGACGGGATCGGGATTTTCGGAAACGATTTTCGTTGGCCTTTTCCACTCGGGTTACCATTGCACTTTCACGGGCTCTTGCTTCTCAGCACAGTAAACCCTAAGACATCTTCTATTTATATAGAAAGGAATAAATAATAGAAAGTCATCGCTATCGACATACCCGTAACAAATGGAACATATCTCGATGAATCAACACTTGACTAAATGAAGCATCGAGTGGACTCAACACACTCAATGACAGCACTCGACGAATCAAAACTTAACTTGATGAAGCATCGAGTGGTCTCGACGCACTCAATGCCAGCACTCGACGAATAAACTCTTGTCTCAACGAAGCATCGAGTGGACCCAAAACACTCAATACCACACTCAACGAATCAACACTTGACTCGATGAAGCATCGAATAGTCTCAATGCACTCAATTCCTGGCTGAGTGGACTCAACGCATTCAACGCCTGGCATTGTGGTCTCAACACAGTCAATACCTAGTAGTGTTGTGTCCTTAACTCATCACATATGAGTAAGACTAACATAATCCATTCTTCTAATTTCTCCAAATTCTATTATGTGCAACCATGTAGGCTCATATTGCATTGGCAATGGGACTACATGTTTGATCACTTCCAGATCACAATGGTAACGCCAACAAATTTCCCTAGTGATCCTTGTTTGACATGACACTCGATTTCATCCTTAAGCTTTGAGCATTTTTTGTTGTGTATCCTCGTCCATGGTGAAACTGATATTACTTTATCTGGTCCCCTGTATTCCTAGCAAGGGGTCTGGGTTTGCGGAGCACCTCGTTGCCCCGGATTGCATAAATTATGTTAGTTCTAGAAGTACTGAGGGGTGAGTATCTCTATTACTGTCGAGGTTGTGGGTTGTCGTGATGTTCATTATTCTTCCCTAAGACTACTGAAGCCACTCGCTCCCTCCTTTTAGGGTCTCTTTCGAATTGTCATCGGTGTGTCTCAATTACTTTGTCAGCGGTAATCTGTACTTTGACTTGTCATACTAGCTTAGGGTAACTTGTTACAATTTCTCTCATTAACTTTGAGTACAAGCTTTCGGGGCATAGTCATCCTAAGAAGAAGCCTCGCAAGAGTTCTGGGTTGAATTCTAGGATTTGTCGTGCCTCAGTAGTGAAACGACAAAAGAAATTTTTAAGGGTTTCCACTTCACTTTGTCAGATCCCAGAAAGGTGTGAGGGATCCCAAACAACCTTCCGGTTTGTAATGAATTGGTCGACAATAAGTTGAGATAAATTTAGAAAGTTCTCGATCCCTCCTTCCCTCAGAAAGCAGAACCAGGTTTGGGCTTGTCCCTTCAATGTCGTTGGAAATACTTGGCACAACAGTTTATCGAGGGAATTCTTGAGCCTCATGATATTGGATAAATGGTGGACGTATTCTGATGGGTCATTTATTCCGTATAATGCCACATTCTTTGGGAGCTTGAAACCGTGCGTGATTGGGTGCACCAAAACTTCGGTAGCTAGTGGAAACCCGGACCAGACGAAGTGATGTCTCCGATTTATATAGGGTTTTTCGGACTCATATGGGATTATTATCATGCTTGTGCACTACTATTTTAGTAGGAAATGTCATATATTTGATGAGGGCCTCACTTAGTCATTGTGCACTGTTTCAGCCCATTTTGGTTTGTGAATTGCATCGAGATGTCGGGGGTATGTACACGGGTACTACCCGTGCGGCTTTGGATATTCTTCGCTGTATATTTGGTGCTGGGTGCTTGTGCTCCAGTTTTGATCTTTTTTGATGTGCGGGTAGTGCGTTTTCCCCAAGGCAGGAATTCTGATTTGTGGAAAATGCATTGTCGTGCGTTTCCTTAGCGCATGCTTTTTGCCCTATCGTGCATTTTTTTGAGCCGGAGAAGCGTCGAGTGGAGCTCTACGAATATCATCGAGCTGAGCTCGATGAATATCGTCAAGCTGAGTTCGACAATCTTCACGCACGGTTAAGGCATGGTTTCTTCGAAACCGTGCACGAAGGAAACACACGGTTTTCCTGTGGTTGCCTTGATTTATTGTGCTCTGTGGTTAAACGTGCGATTTGCTCATGCACGGGCAGAAGTGCCCGTGCGCAAGTAAAACACACGGTTCCACCTGCTTGCCAGAAATTTTTGCTTTTTGTTGTTACCCGTGCGTTTTCCTTCACGCACGGGAGGAAGCATCCTTGCGTGAGGAAACACCCGGGTCAACGCTTCTTCTTCCGCAAGCTTGTTCTGGAATTTAATATTGCACGGTTAATGTAGTGTAGTGCGCCAAACCGTGTGTGACCATTATTTCTGACTTTTTTATTCAAGTCATAGGTCTCATTCGCCCGAAAATATCTAGTCCGCCATTTCCGCTCCATTGGGTGGGAAATCCTTCCTCCTGTCATTTTCTTCTCTCTCCTCCTTGGAGAGCTCGTCCGGCCACCGTTCTGCCTCCAAAAGCTCTCAATAGCTTCATCTTCGGCCGCCATCGTCTTCTCCAACCTCAAAGCTCCGTTTAAAGCTCTTAGGTGCTGCATGCATGGAGTTCTCCGGTCAGGTTCTCTTTTATATTCTCTGTCCAAATTCTCCTTTGAATTTTTGAATTCTCTGCATTAATTGCTGATGGACTGGAGAATGAAAATCGGCTGGAGAATATTTGCATTAATGAGTTTCCCCAACTATCCCAATTAATTAAGCAAGTAATTATCATGTTGAAGAACATAAACAATGCTATCAGTAACGACTATATTCAGAGAATATGTGTATTAATTACTCAGGAAAATATTGCTAAATAATATATGGAATATGGACAGAAAATGAGGAAAACTCTAAGTCAGGATCTGCAATAGAAATTGTCTACCATAGAAAAGACTTCGTCGACCTGAGAACCAAGTTCGTCGAGCTGAGAAATCCTGTTCGTCGACCTGAGAAAACTTGTTCGTTGACCTGAGATCAATGTTCGTCGACCAGAGCTCAGCTAATTGCATTCTGTGAATAACTTGCTGATTATGTGGTGCAAGTTCATCGAGCACAGATTCTGTCTTCGTCGAGCTGAGTTCAGAGAAAATATTCTGTGTTGAAGTTGAAATCCAGACTTCGTCGACCTGAGCTCGAATATCGTGGAGCTCAACTCAGATAATTAACTCTGAGTTTGTCGAGCGGAGCACGACAATCATCAAGCTGAGTTTGACGAACATCGAACTCATTTTCTGAACTTGATTTTCTTCTAAGTCTTGAGTCTTCTGCTGGCTGGTCCATGTATGGTTTATCCTAAAGATTTAGCCTAGACTCTAGGACCCAAAACACATGACCCTGGCTATACATTATGGGTCAGATATCCTAGTTGGTGAACCTAACCCAAATCCAACTAGGGATCCAACAATCTCCCCATATTTAGGTGAGATCACTAATAATATAAAAAGAAAAACATTCACAAAGCAGGAAAAATATATCTGGTAGAAAATTGAAACATTCAGCAGATTTGTACAATTAGTAGGTTTGTGATAGTTAACAAATAAAGTTCAGACAATCAAAACTAAACAGAATATATCATTTCTTCTTCTTCTTTTGCTTGTCATCTTTGTCTTTCTCAGAGGGCGGTGTAAATTTGATTTCTTTATTTGGATTAGCTACTTCTCTCTTGGACATGGTCAAATCAGCAGCTCCAATAATATTTAGAGAAGTGGCTCTGGGAACAACAGCATCTGGATGCAGATTAATGTAAGCATCAACATTAAAGAATTTGTTACCCTTTTCGTACCTTTTCAATTCTTCCTTTCTATATGATGACATTGTTGAGTATTGAGATGGATCTCTCCCTTCAGCTTTAGCTTTATTGATCATTGATAATCCAACAAGCTCCTGGAATCTGGCCTATTCTTGAAGTGTTTTCAGTTTTAGGATCCACAAATGGAATAGGTGGAGATTCAGGCCTGTTTGGGATTTCAGCTTTTTCTGTTTCAGAGGCTTGTTGTTGCTATTGCAGATGTTGCTGTTGCTGATATTGTTGTTACTGATGTTGCTGTTGATGTTGTTGTTTCCTGGAATACCTGTGCTGACTACTTTCTTGATATCTTGAGGATCTACCTTGATGTCTTTGATAAGTTTGAGCATAGGAGGTAGACCTCTAAGAACTGCTTCCTGAAGCACCAACAATAGGTGGAGGAGGAGGACCTCTCCAGTTCCTTTGAGGGGGAGGAGGAGAGTACCTCCTACTTCTATTTCTAGCTTTTTGTTTATTCTTTGAAAGCCACATCCATGCTAGCATACCAAGATATGGAGTGATCTTCTGTAAGATATAATCTGGTGTATCATGAGTATGGTTTGGTTTGGGAGCAGCAATGGGAACAACCTTTTTTCTTCTTAGAGACTTTCTTCTTGGCAGCAGAGCTATCATCATCATCAGAATCATCATCCTCATCTTCATCAGACGATTTCTGAGGATTGTCATATAGATCATCAAAAGCTTTCAGAAGATCTTTTGATATTTGCTTTTCTGCTTGAGGCTGCACTGGAGGTTCTACAATTTCAATTTCTGGAGTAACTATTTCAGCAACTTTTTCAGACATTAACTTATTTTCTTTTTCAATATCACCCATAATAATTTCATCTAAATCTGGCATGGGACTGTCATCCATCTTGTAAGTGGGAGCTGAGATAGCCTCTGGAGAAGAAATATCCTTGGGAGCTGATACTATTAGAATCTCTGTAACTGCAAAACTGGCCTTTAGTTGCTTAGGAACTGTGGGGCTTATTAGTGAAGTATATGGAACTATAGCCATAGAAGGCTTTGAGCAGACTACTGGAAGGAAATTCAAATGAATTGTATAAAAAGAATTTAATAAGCTGAATAAATCAACTGTGGGATTAATGATACAATCACCAACAGTTATTATTTCTGTCAAAATTGTGTGATCCATATCTATATCAGAATCTGTATATAACTCAATTATTTTAGTAGGAATAGCTGCGTCTTTTGATCAGACATCACAAAATCTTTTGCTGCTTCTGCTGCTTCTGCTGCTTCTGCTGTTGCTATCATAATTAGAGCTTCTTCATCACAGAATGTAACGTCCCCTGGGCCGTCCGTGGGCCTCAGCCCACTAAGCCTCAGTTAGACCGTTACCGGACTGCAGCCCAAGCACCCCAACCCCTCTCCCTCTACAGGAGGGTTGTTGGTGTCCACAGCCTCCCTTTGACGAGTGAAATTCTCCCGTTAAGCGGACAGCACGGGGACTTCCCAGGAGGTCACCTCATCCCTAGGACTTCTCCAGCCCGAGCACGCTTAACTATGGAGTTCCTTCACTTCTCATCACCAATTGGTGATGAGAAGTGAAGGAACTCCATAGTTAAGCATGCTGGGGCGAGAGTAGTACTGGGATGGGTGACCTCCTGGGAAGTCCCCGTACGGCCCAGCTTAACTGTCGAGTTCGCTCATCAAAGGGAGGCTGTGGCCACCAACAACCCGCCTGTGGAGGGAGAGGGGTTGAGGTGCTTGGGTTGCAGCCCGGTAACGGTCTAACGGAGGCCTAGTGGGCCGAGGCCCATGGACGGCCCAGGGGACGTTATAATAAAAGTGCACTTTTTATTGTAACGCCCCTAGCCAGTCCAACGTGACAGCATCATGGCTCCGCTCTAGGCGACGCTACCGGGCTGCAGCCCAAGCACCCCAACCCCTCTCCAGCCCACTGGCGGGTTGTTGGTGGCCATAGCCTCCCTTTGATGAGGTAAACTCGATAGTCAAGCCCGCACTACAGGGACTTCCCAGGAGGTCACCCATCCCAGTACTACTCCAGCCCGAGCTGGGCTCAATTGGTGATGAGAGTTGAAAGAACTCCATATTTAAGCGTGCTCGGGCTGGAGTAGTACTGGGATGGGTGACCTCCTGGTGAAGTCCCCGTAGTGCGGGCTTGACTATCGAGTTTACCTCATCAAAGGGAGGCTATGACCACCAACAACCCGCCAGTGGGCTGGAGAGGGGTTGGGGTGCTTGGGCTGCAGCCCGGTAGTGTCGCCTAGAGCGGAGCCGTGACGCTGTCACGTTGTATCGGCTAGGGGTGTTACAATAAAAAGTGCACTTTTATTGTAACGTCCCCTGGGCCGTCTGTGGGCCTCGGCCCACTAGCCCTCCGTTAGACCGTTACCGGGCTGCAGCCCAAGCACCCTCAACCCCTCTCCCTCCACAGGCGGGTTGTTGGTGGCCACAGCCTCTCTTTGATGAGCGAACTCGACAGTTAAGCTGGGTCGTACGGGGACTTCCAAGGAGGTCACCCATCCCAGTACTACTCTCGCCCCAGAACGCTTAACTATGGAGTTCCTTCACTTCTCATCACCAATTGAGATGCAGATCAATTGGTGATGAGAAGTGAAGGAACTCCATAGTTAAGCGTGCTTGGGCGAGAGTAGTACTGGGATGGGTGACCTCCTGGGAAGTCCCCGTACGACCCAGCTTAACTGTCGAGTTCGCTCATCAAAGGGAGGCGGTGGCCACCAACAACCCGCCTGTGGAGGGAGAGTGGCTTGGGGTGCTTGGGGTGCAGCCCGGTAACGGTCTAACGGAGGCCTAGTGGGTCGAGGCCCACGGACGGCCCAGGGGACGTTACACAGAACATCTTCCCCTGACTGGTTTCAGGGGGTCCTAAAGCTAGTCCTTCAAAAGAATGGACAGATGACATATCAATAATTTTGGATGAAAGGGTAGTGATGGAAGCAGAAAGTGGAGCTATAGCATCAGTTGATAAGCTTATTAAGGATGGGAGAAATGAATGTGAGAAGGTCTTTAGTAATATCAAAAAAATTGAGATAAAGAGATTTTAGAGCAGTGGAGGAGTATGGAGTGTGATGTCCATAATTGAAACATACAGATAATGCACTGGACATATTTGTATGTGTACAGTCTGGTACAGTAGAGGGTATGTCAGTGTGGGTGAGTGGAGGAATAGGAATAGAGGGAGTTGCAGCAGTTGAAGGTTGGACTGTGGTTGTGGGGAAAGTGATAGGTTCTTGATGTGGAGATGGTATGAAGGTGAGCAGATTAAATGTGGGGGATGAAATAAATATGTCAGGATGTATGTCATGTAAATGAGGTGGAAGTGGAGATAGGTGGAGTGATGTGCTCAGGAGATGGAATTGGTGTTGATGCTGGTGTGGGTTGATGCTGTTGTTGAGTTAGAGGAGTATGGACTGGAGAAGAAGATGGTTGTTGTTGTTGTTGAGGTTGAGGAGGAGAAGGAATGTTGGTGGAGTGGAGGACATCTTCTGGAGGTGGAGGAGTGGCTAGCACTGCCCTGGTGCTCTTAGAAGTCCTTGTAGAGGATGAAGGCTTGGAGGGCTTTGTGATTTTCCTCTCCCATCTACCAAACAGGGCAGATGTAAGCCTCTTGGAGGCATTTATGAACACTGTCATGGAGACCAGATGTTCAGGAGCCTATTCTTGAAGAAATATTCCAAATATCCTTCCAAAATAGACATCTTTCTTATTATTCTTCTTCTTAATTAAATTAAATAGCAGTTTGCCCCAGTTTACTGCTCTCTTCTCAACCAGAGCACCCATCACCAAGAACTGGTGTCTGGTGATGTAGTCATGGGCGGTGTGTATGCCCAGCAGCACTTTGCCAACTACATCAGCTAGGAACTTGTAATCAGAAGATAAGTTCTTCTTCAGCAGTTTATTCGGGTTTTTGCCAGAGTGAACCATCTTGATCAGCATGTTCTCATACTCATCATTGTCCACCATTATTTCTTCATTTCCATTTAACAGACCGAAAACTTCGGTTAGGATAGCGGGGGAAAGGGCAACTTGATTACTATATATTGTTCCCGTAAGTGTATCTTCCTTTGATGTTGTAGATGTAAAGACCCATTCCTTAACGTCAGTCATTGCTATCTTTGTGCGTTGAGTCATGAACTTCCTCAGATTTTGCTCTTCAAACAGTTTCAGAATTTCCACAAAAACCTGGTCGGAATGCTGGAAGGATTCGAAGTCAATATCAAATCCCATGTCAAATTTCATGACAGCAAGGGTGTTCGCCGGAATCGCCACTATTTTCGCCTGCACAAGAAAACCAGAGATCAAGTGCAAAGGAACAGAAAGCGCGGGATGGAGCTCAAAGAAACCTAGATATATGGTTTTCAACAGATGAAGCGGCAGTCTCCGTCCGATGAAATATGTAAAATTCTTCGATCTCAGTTCGACGAAATATTTTATAGTCAAAAGAATTCGTCGATCTCAGTCAGAAGAAGTGAAAACATTTCGTCGAGCTCAGTTCAACGAAAGTTTTTTGAAGCAAATTCGTCGATCTCCGGTCGACGAAAGAACTTCACTCACAGAGAGTTCGTCGATCTCCGTTCGGCAAATATCTCTAAAACCTTTCACAGTTCGTCGATCTCCGTTCGACAAACTTTGAAAAATTTGTCGACCATAGACAGAAATTATATTAAAGCTTCTCCATTGATCATGACAAGCTGATTTATTAAGAATAGATGGTTCCTCTCATCCAAGGGTTTGGTAAAGATATCTGCTCTTTGCAAATCAGTGTAGATGTAGACAAGCTTAATTTTATTTTTGTGCACACACTCCCTAATGAAATGATGCCTAATTTCAATATGCTTAGTTCTACTATGATGGACTAGATTTTGTGCAATGGAAATTGCACTTATGTTGTCACAAAGTAAAGTTAAATTATTTAAGTTGAAGCTATAGTTCAGGAGTTGGTTCTGAATCCACAACATCTGGGAATAGCAACTACCAGCTGCTATATATTCTGGTTCAGCTGTTAAAGTAGACACAGATGACTGCTTCTTACAAAATAAAGACACTAATCTCATACCAAGGAACTGACATGTCCCTGAGATACTTTTTCTATCTACTCTACATCCAGTAAAGTCAGTATCTGAGTATCCAGTCAACTCAAACTCTGACTCAGTTGGATACCAGAGTCCTAGACTTAGACAACTCTTTATATATTTTAAAATCCTTTTTAAGAAAGTTAGGTGAGATTCTTTAGGGTTCACTTGGAACCTAGCACAAAGGCATGTAGCAAACATTATGTCAGGTCTACCTACTGTAAGATATAACAAGGACCCAATAATGACCCTATATAATTTCTGATCAACAGGTTTCTCATGCTCATCAGAGTGAATTACAGCATTTGTAGTCATAGGTGTTTTCTTGGCTAAGGCATCTGACATCCCAAACTTTTTGGTAAGCTCTTTAACATACTTAGATTGGGATATAAAAATGTCATTAGGTAGCTGCTTCACTTGGAGACCAAGGAAGTATGAGAGCTCACCCATGCTACTCATTTCAAACTTTGAATGCATGAGGTCAGAGAACCTCTTATATAGTTTGGAATCT